>JARJCX010000028.1:0-1200000 GCA_029282285.1 Mycena rebaudengoi
GGGTTGTGAGGAGTTCGATGGCTTAAACAGAGGATTCGAAGGCCCTGCGATCGTTACTTACCTATTTGAGCAGGTTTAGGCTCCCAATTCGTACCCCAGTAGCGAAGGGGGGGAGCGCCGCCCGGCCCAAGCGGGGGAGGATAATCGCCGTACCACGGAAGAATTGATTAGCTGCGGCACAGGGTGTCACACGTAGACAGGTTCGAAGTGGCAAGGAAAATCGCGGGTGAGTGAGAGAACCAGGAACGGCCGGTGTAAATCCCCGAAATGAATTCATTTCAAGGATCCTTCGCGTCCACCGGCGTATAGACTGTTCGCCAGTCCGACAGTCGCATCAGCCCGTACCCGTCCCGAGCAACGTCGGGGCTGTGCCTGTGCTGTGGGCATGTCGGCCGAGAGAGGTGCGTAGAAGATGTATGTATACCCGCGCGCAATTCACATCCAGGCGGATTTGGGAGCCGAGCCGAGGGGGCGCGCGTGATAGAGATTCCTAATTAACATTAATTGAGGGGCAGGTATTGACTTGGTATTTCCGCCGGTGAAGTGAAATTCAAAAGAACCGTCCATGGCGTTGCATTTCCGCGAGCATCCTCCCGAGAAGGGGCGCGTCGTCCCCGCAGGGTCCACATAGTATCGCCCCATAATGTTGACTTTGGGGTGCTGGTGAGGTGTAAGGCCGCCGTGACGTTAGCGAGAAGACGGATGGATAACGAGAGCGCTCCTTTTGGCGATGGGATTGGCGATGGGGTGCGCAGGCGCAGTGGAAGGATTGGGTGCGTTGAGCACGGGGCCAAACGCTGAGTATTCAACCAAAAAAATGACAATTTGTGAGGTAGGAGCCCGCGATGAGGCGCAGTAGAGACTGTAGAGTCTGAGCTTCAGCAGCCGCAGATTTGTCACGTCCGTGAACGAAGACGATTGAGTGTGGAATGAAGGCACCCTGTTCATTGTGGGCAGCGTGACAGAAGGTGCGGGAGCCGGGGAACCCAGCCCAAGTTCGCCTCACAAGTCCAGTCGCTGCAAGGATCAGTAATAGGAGCCAGGCGCTGGCAATGAAGGGCGCGGAACAACTACACTTCTAGAACGTAAGGAATGCACTTTGTGGCACCTGCTCGTCCATAGTCGTAGACATTGCAGGCCGGCGGACGGACGGAGTGCGCAAGCATCCGAGGGATTGATGATAGAGAATGGAAAGAGTGTTTGGGTACAAGTAATTTGCATCTTTGTGAAGCGGCCGATGATGTAGGAGTCGTGGTCTGCTGGCCAGAGTGAACGGGTGGAGTATGGAGTCCCCGAGGGGCTGGACGATTAGGTAGGAAAGGATCAGCCAGTATAATACGGACGGGGGACGCGGTTGAGTACTAGCCAGATTTGAGGACCACTATCCGAGGATTTTGAGCATGAGAGTGTTAGTGTCTGCGTCTGGCTTGTTGGTTAGGTTGTTGGCCGAGTGCATTGGGTTGACGTAGAATGATCACGGCACGTAGGAAAGATCATTGGACAAGATTCGATAATTCAAGTTCGAACTTGGTCCGTAGCTTGCCGTCAAGAAAAAAAATCCAACCGGCCATTATTAGCAGTCATTCTGCTCTAGAACTCGAAGAGATCACATAGGGCACCAAACTGTCCAGGTGATCACGTACTTGCTTGGTACGGAGACGAAGGAGAAGCCGCTGCACAATAGCCACATAATGACTCCACAACTACTGCGAAGACAAGTCGTACACAGCGACAGTTCGAACGCGCCGTGCTCCCAAATGCATCATTCCTCTGGCGACGAACTCTCTGCTCGACGCCTCGGAGGATCGGCCCCAGAATCGTTGATATAACCTGTGTGGAAGACGCGGAGTTTTGAAGGCTCCGGAACACCCTGCAAGCTCCAGCACTTCTACCAACTGCAAAAATTCGAGCGGCCGCGCGAATTCGAGGGTAAGCGTGGTGATTGAAGATACGACGTTAAAAAAGGACTTCATCCGGGAGGCCTGTTCTCATGTAATATGGAAGCATCTTAACGGACCACCGGTTCCGCTCCACCATCGTGCCCGCCGTAATGTCCCCGCCTATTATCAGCTCCTGTAGGCGAGGAACCATAGGATTGGCTTCAAATAACTTGTGGCACCTCCGTTGTCTGAAATTATTACGAGCCCAGTACTTGGCGAGGTATAACATCAAGGAATACAAATCTCCCGCGTACTGACTTCCACTTTCTTGGTTGGGTTATTCCTTCGAAGCCCGGATCGAGCCGCATATCTCCTTCTTTCGTGGCTGCTGGCCATGGATCCCATCTGGTTGAAGATAGATCACATCAGGATGCGATACTATTTTAACTGGAACTAAGCACACAGACGAGGATCACCGAAGATATAGGACGTTGAAATCTATGGCTGTTACAAATATGTAGATGTCAATTTCGGGAAACGATAAAGCGAGAGTGGCGCACTCTTATGGTCCGTGACGACAAGCAAGCCTTTGGAGTCAAGTTGGGGGAAGTATGCCGGGAGGGCGCTCAATTCTATGGATTTCCCTTCAATCGGACCCGTAATGCGCATTTCCACTCGATGGATCGACGGCACCAAGTGACTGGCAACCAGCGTGTCGAGGGCTGTCATAAAATCTCGGTCTAGGTAGTCGTCGTCTGAGATCCCCGAGAACACAATGGTCTCGATTCGGCTGGTATGTGTGAAGCGAGACATTGCTTTCCGAAGATCCGAGAGAAGACTCGGATCCTCGAGATCAAAGAACGTTATTTCCAGGGACGTGATTGCAGTATATGTGGAGAAATCTATAAGAGCTGCCAATTCTGGTCGAGAATGAGCTACGATGGGAAGAGGTTCGAAGGGGAAACATACCGCTTGTCACGCTCAGTCTCACAATTGTATTGCGGGCACCCGTTACAAGCTGAAGAATATTGCTTCCTGGTCGTTTACAATTGGAGAAATCGAAATCGACGAGTTGGGAGAAGTCAAAGGGGGAGGAGGGAGCCAGGAGCCAGTCCACGAAAGCGGGGGAGGGTCCTCTGAGCCTCAATTTTTCAATTGTCGCACGCTGGGATCTGGGGGTGACGTTGGCAGGAATAAATGCGCCAGGAACGTAAACCCCATCGAAATTGAGTTCGATGAGGTGGGACGAGGTTTCGAACAGGGTCGTCAATAGATCGAAACTTGGGCGGCACTGCTCGAGAGTAATCGCACGAGCTGAGGGAAGCGCGATTTTTTTTTTTGCCAACTTGTGAACGGGGTCGTTTTCGCCACCGCTCGTATCGATTTCGTAAAAACAGATCTCCCGTAAATTCGGGAACGCTATTTCCGCGAGGGGAGTCATCGTGTCCGACATCGTGTACGAGTTGACTTCTGCGCTGAGCCGCCGGACATATTTCACCAGGTGAGGTGATTCATGAAGGATTGTACAGAGCCGGAGACAAGCTGCACGGACATCGTAATGCCGATCCATAAATGTGACCGGGTCTCGACCGCAGTGGTGCTCGAGCTCCTCTGGTGCGAGGATGATATCGCGGAAGATGTGGGATTGAGCGGAGGCGCAGAGTTGCGGGGAAATTAGGGCAACGGAGTGCAGATACCGAGATGACGCATGTCGTGCGATCTCCTCTATAACTCCGTTGTAGACCTGGAGTAGAGAGAGGTGCGGCGGATAGTAAACAAAATGGGCGGCGTACATAGCCTTAGAGGAGTCTCCTCGCGCAATATGGTCTGCAACAAGGTGATCTACAATCTGATCAGAGAGTTCTTGGATACCGAGGACCCCTTTCGCGGCCATCTTGCCACTGCCAGTGGCGCCGGGAGGGAGGTGCACGAGCGATGAAAATTTTATCACAAGTTGATGATGCGATCATATTGATCGTGATCGATTCGATTGCAGCCTCTCTCGACGAAAATTCCAAGTACACGGGAAAAAAGAAGAAAGACACAGCGCCGAGTCGAGCGGGGACATGCATAACTCATGAGCAAGCAGCTTACCGAGTAACCCGAGTGGTTCGCTTTACATCACTGGATCTCGTATGGACAAGCAAGTTGAACCACGCGGGCCAGCTGGTTGGGCCTTTTATTTCACGGCAGGTTCTTGCAATCCTGTCTGGCTCGGAAAAAAAAAACTACGGAACAGAATTAATGGCCCAAACAGTACAGAATTTAACTCACAAGGTGCAGAAATAAATATGAGTGGATTTCAAAAGCAAGAAGAATTAAAAAGAAAATGACCCAGCCCCGAGTCGAACGGGGACTGACAGCTCGTGACAGCCTGTTCCTCCCTCAGAAGACACTGGAGTGTTGCATTACACTGCTGAGTCTTGGTCCCGTTCTTTGAGGCTGAAGTATGGACAAGTGTTTTTAAGGGCTGGGGGAAGTTGAACAAGCGGTTGAATTGAAGGGGGTTGGATATTATTTCGAGAGGGATACCTTGAGAGCTAAGTAAGTCCTGCACTGTCTCGTTTTCTCCCCTCATTAATAAAACTATTTCAAAGACGGGATGGAAAGAACTTGAATGAAATTCAAAGGCAAAATTAAAAAGAAAAGGATGACCCAGCCCCGAGTCGAACGGGGATCACCAGTTTGTGGAAACGGATACTCGGATCAACAGCTATTGCGAACTGGAGTGTTCTTTTACACCACTGGGTCTTATTCCCGTTCTTTGAGTCTGAGGTAGGAACAAGTGTTTTTGAAGGCCGAGCAGGTTGAAGGATGGGAACAAAGGAATCGAACGGCTGAATATTATTTTGTATCATATTTCTCCACCATATGAAGTAGCCATTCAACCGGTTGGACTATTATTTCTCTCCTGAGATGTTTTACCCCGAGAGAGGCATGATAGAACGAACTTGATTGTATTTCAAAGGTAGTTTTTATTTTATTTAAAAAAATGACCCAGCCCCGAGTTGAACGGGGATTGCCAGTTTGCCAAGGTACGATCGAATTGCCTCATGCGGAACTGGAGTGTTACATTACACCACTGGGTCTTAATACCATTCTTTGAGTCTGATGTATGGGCAAGCGTTCTTGAAGCCAGGGCCGCTATGAACGGGGCTAGGTTGGATTTCGCATTATTTCTCCACCGTGCGAAGTAGTCACTGGTATTCGATCGGTTCGACTGTTCGTTCTCTCCCATGAATATTCTTTCAGTAAATACGGGATGGAGCGAGCTTGAATTACTGAATTCTAAGTGCACGAAAAGACATACTAAAAAAAAGACCCAGCCCCGATTCGAACGGGGATCGCCAGTGAAAACTCATTATAATTAGCAACCCGCCGCATGCGGAACTGGAGTGCTACATTACACCACTGGGTCTTGTTCCAGTTTTTCGAATCTGAGATATATACGAGCGTTTGTGAGGGCTGGTGGAAGTTGAACGAGGGAATAAATTGAGCGGAGTTGAATTTATTTCGCGTCATTTTTCTTCTGCACCTTTGGAGGTAAGAAATGAACTGATTTGCAAGCTCACACCGTGTGCACTTTGATATCTGTCGCCGAACTTGAATTCTAGAGCACACAAAAAAAAGGAGTTGGAGAAGACCAAATTGAAATGACCCAGCCCCGGATTGAACGGGGAGCGCCTGCTGAAATCATGGTATCGGCTACCTAACCGCGTACAGGGGTGTTGCATTACACCACTGGGTCGTATTTTTGTTGTTCGAGGCTGATGCATGGGCAAGCGTTTGTGAGGGCCAGGGAAGTTGAACGATGGGAATAAATTGAGTTTTGGATTTCTTTCTTGTATTTATTTCTGTACCTTGCGGAGGCAAGCATTGAACCGTTCAGGCCATTGATTCTACCGTGAATATTCTTTGAATGGAGACAGGACGGAACGAATCTGATTGAAACTCAAAAAAAAAAAAGAAAGATGCCGAAAATGACCCAGCCCCGAGTTGAACGGGGATTGCCAGTTTAGGAGAAGGTGTTGGCAGAACTAGAACTGGGAGCTGGAGTGTTGCATTACACCACTGGGTCGTTATTCACTTGCAAAAATTCAAGACATCAATGAGTATTTTGAGGAGTGGGATGAAGTGGTTGGATTTTATTTCGAGTCATATTTTGGATCATAGACTCTTGAGCGTGTTTTTTTTCTTCTGATCTCTTATTGAATACAATTTCGAGTCAGCGCATTGTTTGAACGTGGGCCAATTATTACAACGCAGAGCGTTTCGGAGTAGGCTTGAAAAAAAATAACTTCAGCAACCAGCAATGACCCAGCCCCGAGTCGAACGGGGATTGCCAGCTTGTATGTCACAAGTCCTTCAAGTCGTCCTTATGAGGAACTGGAGTGTTGCATTACACCACTGGGACTTATTTCGCTTATTCGAGTCTGAGCTAAGAAAGAGTGTTTTCTGAGGGCAGGGAATTTGAACGATAGTGTGAATGATGATTGGTACTTTATTTCGCTATTATATTTATTCTGCAGTAAGGCTGCACCACTTGAAGTGTCTCGTTCTCTCCCCTCATTACAGCAATAATAATATTTCAATGAGTGCAGGATGGAATGAATTTGAATGAAATTTCAAAAGTAAGAAGAAATAAAAAGAAATGACCCAGCCCCGAGTCGAACGGGGATCGCCAGTTGACGGGAATCACTAGACATGAGGAACTGGGAGTGTTGCATTACACCACTGGGACTTATTTCGCTTATTCGAGTCTGAGCTAAGAAAGAGTGTTTTTTAAGGGCAGGGAATTTGAACGATGGTGTGAATGAATGATTGGCGGTTTATTTCGCTATTATATTTATTCTGCAGTAAGGCTGCACCACTTGAAGTGTCTCGTTCTCTCCCCTCATTACAGCAATAATAATATTTCAATGAGTGCAGGATGGAATGAATTTGAATGAATTTTCAAAAGTAAGAAGAAATAAAAAGAAATGACCCAGCCCCGAGTCGAACGGGGATCGCCAGCTGACGGAGTGAAAAGAACGTCGACGATATATGAGGAACTGGAGTGTTACATTACACCACTGGGTCTTATTCCTATTCTTTGAGTCTGATACATGACGAGCGTTCTTGAAGCGAGGGCCGCTGAGAATGAGGTTAGGCTGGAATTATTTCGCACATTTATCTGCGCCTTTGGAAGTAAGTCCTCCACCACTTGGACTGTTACATTCTCCCCCATCAATATTCTTTCAGTAAAGACAGGATGGAACGAACTTGAATGAAATTCCAAGTGCACGGGCCAAAAATAAATAAATAAAAATAAATGACCCGGCCCCGAGTTGAACGGGGATCGCCAGTTGAACTGCAATGAGCCTTCACTGTGATGGGCAGCTGGAATGTTCATTACACCACTGGGTCTTATTCCGGTTTTTCGAATCTGAGATATATACGAGTGTTGTGAGGGCCGGGGGAAGTTGAATAAGCGAATGAATTGAGCAGGTTGAATTTATTTCGCGTCATTTTTCTTCTGCACCTTTGGAGGTAAGAAATGAACCGATTTGCAAACTCACACCTTGTGCGCTTTGATTTCAGTCGCCGAAATTGCATTCTAGAGCACCAAAAAAAAATTGAGTTAAAAAGGCGCGACATGACCCAGCCCCGGATTGAACGGGGAGTGCTCGCTGCAATTATGTCATCCGCTATTTGACTGCGTGAAGGGGGTGTCGCATTACACCACTGGATCGTATTTTTGTTGTTCGAGGCTGATGCATGGACGAACGTTTGTGAGGGCCAGGGAAGTTAAACGATGGGAACAAGTTGAGCGGGGTTTTGGATTTCTTTCTTGTATTTATTTCTGTACCTTGCGGAGGCAAGTATTGAACCGTTCGGGCCATTGATTCTACTGTGAATATTCTTTGAATAGAGACAGGACGGAACGAAGCTGATTGAAACTCAAAAAAAAACAAGAAAGATGCCGAAAATGACCCAGCCCCGAGTTGAACGGGGATTGCCAGTTTAGGAGAAGGTGTTGGCAGAACTAGAACTGGGAGCTGGAGTGTTGCATTACACCACTGGGTCGTTATTCACTTGCAAAAATTCAAGACATCAATGAGTATTTTGAGGGGTGGGATGAAGTGATTAGATTTTATTTCGAGTCATATTTTGGATCATAGACTCTTGAGCGTGTTTTTTTTTTTCTGATCTCTTATTGAATACAATTTCGAGTCAGCGCATTGTTTGAACGTGGGCCAATTTTACAACGCAGAGCGTTTCGGAGTGGGCTTGAAAAAAAATGACTTCAGCAATCACCGATGACCCAGCCCCGAGTCGAACGGGGATTGCCAGCTTGTATGTCACAAATCCTCCTCATGAGGAACTGGAGTGTTGCATTACACTACTGGGACTTATTTCGCTTATTCGAGTCTGAGCTAAGAAAGAGTGTTTTTTGAGGGCAGGGAATTTGAACGAATGAATTGAATGAATGGGGTTGGCGCTTTATTTCGCGATTATATTTATTCTGCACCTATGGAGGTAAGGCTGCACCACCCGAAGTGTCTCGTTCTCTGCCCTCATTACAGCAATAATAATATTTCAATGAGTGCAGGATGGAATGAATTTGAATGAAATTTCAAAAGTAAGAAGAAATAAAAAGAAATGACCCAACCCCGAGTCGAACGGGGATCGCCAGTTGATGGAGATCGCAACAACGACTACTTGCGTATGAGGAATTGGAGTGTTACATTACACCACTGGGTCTTATTCCCGTTCTTTGAGTCTGAGGTATGAGAGAAGGCTGAGGAAGTCGAATAGAATGAAATACGGGTTGCATTTATTCGCGCCGTAGCCGTTTGTCAATGGATATTTGACGGCGCCGGCACCCCGAGTCCCGGCTCTTCTCGCACCTCCTCGAAGCGGCTCGAATTTATCCGCCCCCGGTCCCGCCCTCCCAATGCTCACTCAGCACTGACTCCACCCGCCCTTCCCACCAATCACCTTCCGCCATCACATCGCATAATTCAAACTCCGCCATCAGTGCTCACCAAGCATTTTCAAAAGTGATTAGTCACACCCTTATAAAACCGCCCCCGTCGTCGAGGAGCGCCCCACTACCGACTCCCCCCGCCAAGTGAGTGTCCCGTTATGCGTTTAGTGTGTCTTCTGGGGTGTGCGTTGCTGCTGGTGGGTGTAGTGGGGCGCCTGGGGCGCTCGGAGGGGTGGATTGGGGGGTGGGGGTGTGGATGACGTTTTTCTTTGCTTGGGTGTGGATTTTGGTTATGCTGGATGCTGATTATTGCTTGCTGCAGATTACATTACATTCAAGATGGGCCGCCGACCTGCCCGCTGCTACCGCTACTGCAAGAACAAGCCCTACCCGAAGAGTAGGTATAACCGTGGTGTGCCCGATCCCAAGGTGCGTTTCCTTTTCTTTGTGCTTCCGCTGTGGGATGCTGACTGTGTGTGTGTGTAGATCAGGATCTTCGACCTGGGGCGCAAGCGCGCGTCCGTGGACGAGTTCCCGTTCTGCTGCCACTTGGTGTCGGACGAGTATGAGCAGCTGTCGTCCGAGGCGCTCGAGGCTGCGCGTATCTGCGCGAACAAGGTGCGTCTCGTGTCTTTTTCTCCCTTTCTCTAGCTAATGGATGGTGTGCATGCAGTACGTGACCAAGACGTCGGGCAAGGACTCTTTCCATCTGCGCGTGCGCGCGCACCCCTTCCACGTCATCCGCATTAACAAGATGTTGTCCTGCGCCGGCGCCGATCGCCTGCAGACGGGTATGCGCGGCGCCTGGGGCAAGCCCGTGCGTCCCTCTCCTCCCTCATATAATGATCGTGTGCTGACGAAAGGCGCAGTACGGCACCGTCGCGCGCGTGAACATCGGGCAGGTCATCCTGTCGATCCGCACAAAGGATGCAAACGCGCCCGTCGTCATGGAGGCGCTGCGCCGCGCGCGCTACAAGTTCCCCGGGAGGCAAAAGATCATCGTCTCCAAGAAGTGGGGCTTCACGAACGTCGCGAAGGGCGATTACATGAAGCTGAAGGAGGAGAAGAAGGTGCTGCAGTGAGTCGCGTTTCATTAATTCTTTTTCGTTCGATGTGGCTTTGGGTGGATTGCTGACTTGCGCGGCAGGGACGGGGCGTACGTGCAGTTCATCCGGCCGAAGGGCCCTCTGGAGGCGAACCTGCGCAACCAGCTCCGCGCATAGGTGTAGGCGTACTTGTTTGTATAGCGCTGAATGATATTGGGGTGAGAAAAGCGTGTGTGACGTCGGTGCCGTTTTTTTTGACCGGTCTATCTTCGGCGTCTCTCTGCCTTTCGAGTCGTCTCTTTTCCTTTCCCACCCCCGTTTTTTTCGGCGTCTCGTTCCTTCCCCCGCTTTTCCTTGCCCCTACCCGCTTTTCCTTTCCCGCTTTTCCATTGGCTGGGGCCAGGGCGGCCCTTCTCTCGTCATTTTCATTTATCTATCTTTACTGTGGCGTTGGACACACGGTGTCGGCGACGGCAGTGGCCGAGCCGCGACCCTGCATCGTCGGCATTTGCCTGCGCTGTCCGCACCGTCGCCGTGTGTTCCGACTTTTGTGCCTGGGCTGTCCACACCCGGCCTTTGTGTGCCTGCCGCGGTGTGCCCCGTCCACCGACACTGACACAGCCTCCGTCCAGTAGCACACACGCCCCCTTATTCACTACGCCGCCCCGAACAATGGGCGGTGCGAGGGGAACGGGGGCGCAGATTGTCTCTTGTTACTTTGCTCCGCTGATTTGATTCGTTATGTTTTTAAAAAATCACACGATGGATGGAGTGGGTATCTACATCTATGTGTACTTCTGTATTTCTGTGCGCGCAATGGATTCTGTGTCGTGTCTGCAATGTCCATTTTATTTCCCTGCGGTTATTTTTTTTCCCGAGTCCCAAGTCTTTACCCCCTTTTTTCCGAGTGTTTTGTGTAACATACTTGTGCGAAATCTGGGGTGGTTATCTGGGCCAAGCGTGAAGGGATCAGTAAAAGAATTACCGCAGGCGGTTATATTTGGCCATGACGGCCTTGTTGCGGATGGAGATAAGCTCCAAGCCGCCGTCTATTTTCCATTTCCGTTCGACCTCGCTCCCTGCTTCGAACCACCGCCCATACTCCGCGTCGGACGCACCCCCTTGCTTGCAACCGACGGACGAGGCTTACTTTCATTAACCGAAGGAAGGGCGTTACAAGGTAGCTTGTTACCGGCGAGCCAGATTCGCTGCAGCGAGATCGCGTGTTAAAGCGAGGAGTCTTCTGCGTTGAAAGGACGGATTAGCTTGCGCTTTAGAAGGAGCGAAACGAGCGAGCATCCCCCCCAGGCTGCGTAGGACGACGTTTTGCGTCTGCGTAGGAAGCGATAGGAGCACGAAGCACAAGCAAGCTAGACCGGACCAGGGCAGACGCTAGGCGCAGAAGAGAAGAGAAGAAGGATACATAAAGGCTCGCGAGGGACTAGTGCGCGCGTAGGACGACTGGACTGTGTGCGGACTACGAGCAGGGCAACGACGACTACCACTGTGGGCATCGAGACTACGCATACACACGACCACTGCGGACATAGCAAATAACACACACGCACACCCCACGCACCCCCACAATGTCGTTCGCGTACCTGCAGGACTATGCCTACGACGAGGCGCAGGAGCGCACACAAGCACACGGAGCCAACCGCGGCGCGCCGCCGCTGCAGCTGCACGTCCCCGAGTACCTGCGATACGACATCCCGCCGGCCCTCGCGACGGGCGGAGGTGTGGAGGCGCTGCACCCCGGCAGCGTCGTCTCCGCGCAGTGGTTCGCGAACAGCGGCTTCGGCGTGCGGCAGTGCGTGTTTCTTTCTTCCGTCCCTCCTTGTCTGACTGCTGAATTATATATTATAGACCATGCGACACCGTCACCGAGGGGGCGTACTCGTCGCTCGAGGTGCTGCAGCAGCATTTCCCTGCTACCATTAGCATCAACAAGACCGGCCCCGTCGCCGCCGTCCCCAGCCCCATCGCGCGCCCCAGCGCGCCCGACCCACCCAGCCCGCTCGCCACTGCGCCCGCCGCCCCCGTCGGCCTACCCTTATACTCCCAGTCCGGCTTCGACGCCATCTCGCTCCTCGCGCGCGTCCAGGCGCGTGTGGCCCCGCAGATCCACCTGGGGCCAATCGACTTCACGACGTCCTTTGTGGTGGCGGACGTACGGCGGCACGACGCGCCGATCGTGTACTGCTCGCCCAGCTTCTGTGCGCTGACGGGGTACGCGGAGCGCGAGGTGCTCGGGCGCAACTGCCGCTTCCTGCAGGCGCCGCCCGGCGCGCGCGCGGTGGAGAAGGGCGCGTCGCGCGGCGCCGCGGTCGCCCAGCTCGCCAAGGCCGTCGCGGCGCACAAGGAGGCGCAGGTGAGCGTGGTCAACTTTAAAAGGGACGGCGCGGCGTTTGTGAACCTCGTGAGCGTGGTGCCGCTGTTTGGCGAGCGCGGGGACGAGGGGCCGGGCGCGGAGTGTGTGTGGTTCGTGGGGTTCCAGGTCGACCTGACGGTGCAGAGCGAGGGGATCGTGGCGCGCGTGAGGGAGGGGAGGTATTATCGCGCACCGCCGCCGCCGCCGCCCGCGGACGCAAAGGCGATCGAGCTGCCACCGGTGACGACGACGACACAGGTAGTGCAACCGCGGGAGAGACGGAGCACCGCGGTGCCCGCGCCGCGCGTGTCCGCCACGCTCGCAAAGCTGCTCAAGACGCCCGCGTTCCTCGCGTCGTTCGGCGTCCTGCCCCCGGCCACCACCATCGCGCCCGTGGGGGGCCTTCCGCCCGACCCCTCCTCGCACGCGCTGCACGCCCTCTTGCTGTCCGCACTGCCCGACTTTGTGCATGTGCTGTCGCTTAAGGGCGCGTTCCTGTACTGCGCGCCGGCGGTCTCACGCGTGCTGGGGTGGGCGCCCGCGGAGCTCGTGGGAAGGGGTATTGGGGATCTGTGCTGCGAGAGGGACGTGGTAGCTGTGGGGCGCGCGCTGAAGGAGGCGAGTCTGCCTGTGGAGGGCCCGGGCCCAGGGGCGGGAGGGACGGGTGAGTGTATCTTTTGTTCTGCGTCGCATGTTCTGAATTATTTGGTGTAGCGACCACAGGCGCGCCGCCGCAACCCGCGCTGCGCACGGTCGACCTCGTGTTCCGCGCGCGCACCAAGGGCGGGCGGTGGGTGTGGGTCGAGTGCCGGGGCCGGCTGCACATCGAGCCGGGCAAGGGGCGCAAGGCGATCGTGCTCGTCGGGCGCGCGCGCGAGGGCGCACGGGGCGCGATGGGCATGTGGGACGCAGGTGCAACTGCAGGGGACGGCGAAGTGATTGCGTCGCCGGGGCCAAGCGGGTTTGCGCCGTCGCCACCGACGTGGGGCGCAAGCCCAGCGAGCGGGTGGGGCGAGTCGCCGCCGGTGAACAGCTGGAGCCCGAACACGTGGAGCGGGCCGCCGAGTCCCGCGAGCTGGGCGGATATGTGCGGAGCGTGGGGCGAGTCGCGACCGCCGCCTGCGGTCGGGACGACGTGGGTCGACAACTCGTCTGCACCGACTACGTGGGCGACGAACGCGGGGTGGAGCCCTCCGACCACCGGCAGTTTGGGGTGGGCGATGGGCGCACCGCCCGCGATGGCGGTCCCGAGCCACCCGAACCCGAAGAGACAGCGCCTCGAGCTCTACACGGGTGCGAACAACAACACCAACGCCAACAACGACGCAACGGCGTTCGTGTCCGCTGCGACGCCTACCGCGTTCCACGGGCTCATCGACCCGTACGGGCTGCTCCTCAGCGTCGGCCCCGGCGCGAGCGCGGTGCTCGGGCACGACCCGCTCGTGCTGCGGGGGCAGCGCGTGGGTGCACTGGTATTGCGCGATGGGCGACTCAGCCGCGCCGGCGCGGCGTGTGCGGTCGAGCGCGTGCTGGCGCGGTGGCGCGAGACGGGCATCATCGGGCCCGGGGCGGGTGGTGGCGCGCGGGGCGCGGTGGCGCCGCAGGAGGTGCGGTGTGCGATGAAGGGCGCGGACGGGGGGAGCGTGGACGTTGTGGTGCGGCTGGTTGTGCCGGACGGGGGGGACGAGGGGGAGCTACCGCCCGCGGTGGCGCCGCCGAGGTTGATGTATAGCGTGAGGCGGTGGGGGAGCCGGGAGACGCCGGTGACGCGCGCGCGTGCCGGGGAGGATGTATTCAAGGGGCTGGATCCAGGCAGGGGGAGCAGTTGGCAGTATGAGCTGCAGCAGCTAAAGTTTGCGAATGCGCGGCTGGTGGAGGAGATTGAGGAGCTGGAGAAGGGGGAGAGGGAGAGGGAGCAGGAGCGGGTGGAGAGGGAGCGGTATGTGCCGCCGCAGCCGTATTTGGGGACAGGGTATGGGTATGAGGCGCCACACGTCGAGTGGGGGTATCCGACATACCAGGTGGTCCCCATGAAGCGCGCCTGGCACCAGAGGGACGACATGTAGATGCGACACACCAAAAAATCGAGCGACACGGACGCTTTTTCCTCTTCCACCTCGCTTTGCTTTCCATGCCGTCGAAATGCTTTCTGTACCACACTGTACATGTACGTCTTTCTTGGTCACATTGTACTTGTATATTATATACACACACGCTCGAACAATATGGACTTTCTTTTCGTGGAATGCCCTGCAATTGCGCAAGGTTCTCCACTCTGGCGCCCGCGACTCGCACGCGTCGCGATGTCTTGTGGGTGGTTGTGTGCGTTCGTGTATTTTGAGCGGATTAAATGGCTCATGAAACATGTCGGGGGAGATTAAGTTCTGTAGGCCATTGCTTACGCATGGCAGTACGAGTCCATTTCCTTTTTAAAACTCCGGCTAAGTCCGATTTAAGGTCCGACCCACATATTTTGATCGCACTCTATCTTGAAGTTGAAAGGATTCGACGTGAATAATCAATTTTCACTCGGTTAATGTGGGTGAGCTTGTTCTAAGTAAAATATTGATTGGGGTAGGAGAAGGTGAGTGCATAGCTAAACAAAACCCGCACCTCCTCGTCACCCTCAAACCCGCATCTAGATGTCCTCTGCATAAATGGCTGTACATAGAGCTCCAGCCCCGCGTTTATGTAGACTAAGCGGAGGAATCTCGCGCAACAACGGCCCTTCGGTGTAACCACGCCGAGTGCTGATACCATCGTGATACCAAGTCTTTCCGGTATTATCCACGGCGACGGAGGTGAAGTGACCAATTTCTGGTGTTGTTTGAGTGAAATAGACAAGACCACGGAGGCGCACGCGCTTGATACCGACTTGAGTCTCGAAGACGAGATATTCATCTAGAATCAAGTTTTGCACTCCCATGGTGATAAATAGTATGGGCGGGACGGGACGTCTTCCACCACAGTCACTCTCCTTGTTCGCGTTGGTATTCCGCTTAAAGTGCATCGTGGGCAGTTAGTGCTCGGTTGCGAGAAGGTGTGGAGAAACCATGCTGATAAAGGTACTCCGCCCGGATATGTGTCGTGAAGAGCGCGGACATTCCCAATGTCCACAATCTGATTAAGCACACTGATTTCACCAGGGATTCTGTGAAGGCAACGAGGGCATGTGGAAACTGCATTAGCATAGCTCCGCCTGTTTGTCAAGGCCATGTACAAGGCATCCAGTCTGAGGCCGCTGGCTCCAATAGGGAATTCATCTGGATTTTGGAGATGTAGGATGCGTCGGACATTGTCTCGTGCGGTTTCAGGAAGGTCAGGTGTCGCTTGCAAGCTGAGGGTCCATAGACCGAGCAAGGCATTCATTTCCGTCAATTTCGCACCCCAGGCAGCAGGATCGTCATCCAGAATAAAAGACAAAGGCACGAAAAGGCTGTCGTAACTAGTCTCTCAGGGGACAGACGCTTTAGTGGATCTAACTCGTACCTCGTTCACTAAAGTCTGTTAGTTACCGCGCCCTGATAACCGGTTGCCTGACTTGTTATATAACGATCACGGATGCACAACCAAACAACACGCCTCATTTTGTGCGTTTCGCAACGCTAGACGCGACTGCGACACCCGGGTGGCTTTGAAACTTTCTTTAAGGGTTTATAATTGATTAAAATGTGCTTCAAGAACCTTTGGGACCCTCAATGGCTAAAATGGATGCACCGTTGATTTGTACTTCTTTCCCCGCCAAAAAAGCGCGCCGAGTTTGAAAAGACAAAAACACTTACATCCACCAGGCAAAGTGAATTATATGATCAAATATATACTTTAGCTTCTTCAAAGTGACATATAACACGTTGGGGAACGGGCTACGCGTCTCGAAATTCTGCGCAGGCAACGAAAACGTGATTGATTACGTGATAGTGCAGAGTACCACTTGTGATGGCGCGGTAACCAACAGACTATGTCGTAACCGCAGCTATAGTTGCGACTGTCCCAAATTAGACCAAGTGGATTACGGGTTTGCCCGGCGGCGGCCGTTGTAGCAGCGGTCGGCGGTCTGGCACGTTTGGCACTCGGTTTGGCTGGTAGAGTGTCGACAACTTTCCTCTTTTTATTATTGGATACTGCACCGTCTAAAAGAGCCGATTTTGTATCCTTGGCTGAAAGAGTTGGGTGCCATGCGCCGTACGAGATGTCGCCAGTAGGTTTATCTTTTAACGGGTTGAAGCGAATCGACTGGTGGAGATTAGGGGGGTCTGTGGTCGTTTTTTTCCAGGCTCTGTAAGACTGCAGCAATCTGCCACGGTAAATTCCTGTAACCTGAGCCGGCAACTTGCCAGCAAACCGCAACGTGGTTATTTCGTCAAGAATTTCCAGCTCTCTGAATTCTTGCCTGAGGTATCCTGTCATGCCGCTGGTGATCTTGCGAAAGTCAAACGCTTGCAGAATGACGGTACCCGCGGCCTCCGTTCCTCGAGATAGAGCGACGTAGACAGCTCGATGATCTTTGCAATTGTTGAGATGTACCACATTGGGATTGAGTGATTTACCCTGGGAAGCATAATCCGTCATCGCAAACCAGGTGAGCGCCAGTACTTGTTCACGGTAGAAGGATAAGAGGGTGTCGTCGGGAAGAAGGCAGGTTACATGGGTTAGGGCTGCCGCCCGTGACCGTTGCGACGGTTCCACGGCACCCGTCGACGGGGTGCCGTGCCCGTTCCGTCAGCCATTTTTACTCGACCTCAACGCCACGGTCGCGGTACGGGTTCGCAGTGTTACGGCCCGTTGAACAACGGCCGTCACGGCCGTTCAACGGCGTAATTTTTATTGCAATCAGAAACATTTTTCCAGGTGTGATTCTGGTCCAGGAAGGACATCTGGGTGTTCTAATATGTTTCTATTTCATTATTTATATATTCTCTTTCCTCCAGTCCTCACAATACAAAGTCTTTGCACCATCGCGGCAATTGCCGTAACTGTGATGGCAATGTCCAACTAAGTTCAATCAACTTCAACTACCTGTCGGCGGCAATTTTCCCCCCTCTCTTAGACAAATGGCTATCCGTTAAATATCTCCTTGCATTCTTTGGGCTTTTGGGTTCTCATGATGAGGTGGGGATACTCACTGATTCAGTTGAATTCAGTTGAGAAGCTTTTTCGGTGCTTAACATTGGCTTAATGGTTGGTATATGTGTTCACTTGTATTATGCTGCAACAAAAAAAACTTGGGAAGTACGTTAAAGCTCACTTCTGCGTGTAAAATGGCTCAAACAAACTATTCTCAACCCGTGGGCCCGTCAACAACCCGTTACGGCCGTGCCGTTGACCGTACCGTCCCGTGAGGACCTCTCTCCCCCATGCAACGGGCCGTTGTTCGACGGCCCGTTGCCGTGGAGTAGCCGTTGAATCGACGGCCGTTGCCGTCACGGCAACGGGCGGCAGCCCTAACATGGGTGGACGTTCGGCACAACGGGACCACATTCAGCGGTAATCCTGGAATTTGAACAGTCCGCCCGTCCTTCAAGTTTTTCAGTCTAATGAACAATGTATCCAGGATTCGCTGCCCTGCCGGGCCGATTGATTCATCCCAACCAACAACTTCACCATCTTGCCCTTTGGTCATGCATAATTCGGTTGCCTCATTCACGCGAATCATGACCGGCATGCCAATGCAGAGCCTCAAAATTCCCGGGATATGTTCGCTTGTGGCTGAGGGAGTTGCTTTCCATAGAGTATGTTGCAATTTTTTACTCATAGATTTAAAGTGAGCTTGTTCACAGCCTTTCCACTTGTTGCGGTCTATGCCCGTGGAGCTCAACTTATCGACAGAATAGAACTCGACAAGCTCTTGGCCTGTATCTCGTGCAAATTGCTCTGCTCCTAGTTCATTCATCGTGTCCTTGTGAATATTCCACGCAGTTATTATGGCAACATTCCGGAATTCTTTACTGTCCAAATGTGGTTGGCCTTGTCTGTTACCAGCGACTCGTGATCTCAAGAAATCTACGTCGTCGGGGGTGCAAGCACCATATCTCATATTTTCCAAAGCTGTTCGCAATTTTCCGTCCTCAACTGTCTGAGTCTTCTGCCGCATATTCTGTCGGAGCAATACCACTGTGTTAAATTGGTGCCAAAGGATTTTACCCAGTACAGCATTCTGTTTTTTCAGGCTCATGCCTGTGGTGGTCCGAACAGCAACATCTCCGTACAAAGAGGGCCCAGAAGTCGGCGGCAGTTGAGCGAAATCACCCGCAAGAATAACATTCAAGCCACCAAATTCTTGATCGTGGATGTTCCGGGCTTTGGCAGCTTGACTAGCCAGTAATTGAAGATCATTGCACGAAACCATTGAGACTTCATCAAGCAAAATATATTCGACTCCTTGGAGCCGCTCGTTAATTGCGGCAATGGTGTTGGCCTCGTTACGGATACCATCGGTGTCGTCTTGATTTTTACTCTTGGTCTTGGACTCACGAGGAATTTTGAACACTGAGTGATATGTTGACCCATTCAATAAAGCTGCGGAACTTCCTGTCGGCCCAAGTACCATGAATCTGTACTCTTCTTTGCGCATGACAAAGAATTTTATTATGGCTTTGAAGACCTGAGATTTGCCGGAACCTCCCATGCCTCCCAGGTACATTTTAAGAGGGGAAGTTTGAGGCGAAGATGCATGCTCAGCAATTATTCTGAAAGCTCTCTCCTGCTCCATATTAAGTGTGAATTCCTCACATATGGATGAAATTATGTCGTCATTTGTTTCCTTGTCAATTGTAGACTTCGGAAGAAAATAATCATGGTCAAGAACCTCAACCTTATCTGAAGATGGCTTTAAATTCGGTGCGTCGGAAGTCGGAGGTAGTGGCATATTTTCTAGCTTATTGGCAGTGAATTTCTTTCGCTCCTCCTTCAAAATATTAGCCCAAGTATTTCGATTCTTATAGGGAGTAGATAGCCTGACTGTATCAATATCTGTGATACCGCTGTATACTCGATAGTGTGGGACGCGTTGTTTATTGTAGTTATATTGTAAAGTTGTTGATTATCTAATCGAACTACCTTTATCGCACACTATGACCATCTACTAGCCGTCGAGCTCGAGCGGTCCGTGCGCTTCCCACGTCCAGACTCTCGCTCCGGCTGAGCATCCATTACCTGCTCACCTCTCCAGGTTACAGGAGCCCCGCCTTGGGTTACTAGGTCCCTTTCGCCAGGGTTGCAGGCTCCAGTCCTGAATGCGCGGACTCGTCTCCCCGATCGACTACTCCAAGTCGACGGTTTGCTCGTCGCAAGCCTACATCGTCTTCGTCTCGCTAGAAGATCCCCAACTGAAGCCACCAGGCTTCACAGTGGTGGACACACAGGGGTCTTCATCAAACGAGACTGAAGACCATGCCACCTGTAACCTCTGCTCATCGCAAGAGACGATGAAAGCGATCCCCTCTACCTCTGTTCTTGAAGTGCTACGTCGAGGGCTCTTCTATCTACTCGACGCCATCACGGAGACCGATTGGATGCGCCAACTACGGGAAAACCCTTCTGAACCACCTCTCCTTTCGGTTCAACTTCCATGGAATTAGCGCTGTCCTTCCATCTGCGCCCTGGCTATCCTGGCGAAGAAACAGACGCGCCTTGCAACAAGCAAAAATTCCAATTATTTCACCCTGATGCGCATTTTGCCTCCGCTTTTACCATGTGGAAAGTGATGCTACGCGTTTTTGTACCATGCGCCCTGCGCCATGAGGCTATAAAGGAACCTTCTCGCCATTTCTTTCCTTATCCTGAACTCCCATGTCCGGAGAACTCGAGTATAGACAACCGTCCTCTCGCAAACGAGGAGGAAGCCCCGCTAACGACGGCTCCCTACCTCCTCCTGGAATACTCACTCGTCGCGCCTCCAAGATGATTGGGGAAGAAGTTCCCGACGTCTTCACCGGTGGATCTAAAGGGAAAGCGCGCGTGGTCGAGCCACTCCCCTCGGATCAAGACCGAGTCGGGAGCGCTCCTGCCCCCTCCCAGACCAAGATTGTCTTCCACCCAGTGCCGCCGGGAGCGCCCAGCGTTGCTAGTAGCGCCACGAGCGGTCTGCCCCGACTTCAAACTGTGTCGGATACGGCGACCACCGACCGTGAGGCCGTCCCCGATCAGATGCGCGACTCCGCACGATGGACCGCGGTTGCAGTCCCCGGAAGAGCCTCCCTTCGGGTTGAGGACTTCGAGGATTCCCCGGTCATGGCCACCGCTCGTCGAAGACTTTTCGAGCGCGCCGCCGCTATCTCCGCGTCGCAAGACCAGATTTTCTTAGAAGAGTACGCTGCTGCCAAGAACGCCTCCTTGCGCGAGGACGCTTCCACCATGGGAGTCTTGGATCATTCCAGTGATGCTCTCCCAGTTGTCAATATCTCCGGGATTTCTGGAATATCCACCGCGCCTTCGTTCTCGTCGCTCGCTAATCCCCGTCCTTCCGCCGCTGCCTCTGCCGAACCGTCCGTGCTACCGGAGCTCGTGCCAGCCACTAAGCTAGGGCCCGGCGTGCTAGAGAGCGAAAGCATCTCGCTAATGCTCGGTTGAGCCAAAGGGCCGCAGCGATTGTTCGTCTCGCTCGGAAGGAATATCGATCTAGTCGAAGAGTCAATAGGGTCGTCCATTAACAAGTTCCATCCTTCCTACGACCCCCTCATTGACGACGACCCCCTCCTGCCTTTCGGAGTGGAAGACGGTCGCCTACCAGGAAAAACCGTCGAAGAAACTATGCATTTCCGCGACGTTGTGATGCGTTGGATGCTCCCGCATCGCACTTGGGGTTGGGAGAGTATCGAAGAAGGATTGACGGAGCTAAAGGACGTGAAACCGTCGAAGAAGGAACTGTTCGCGTTCGGGACCAAGGAAGCTACCGTCTACTCCCTCGGAGAATTCCATCTGGAACATCTAGGGCATCTAACCCTCGCGGTCACGCAAATCCTGGAAGGGATTTACGAGTTCCAAAACAAGCCCTTCCGCCAGTGCTTCTTCGTAGACCTGAACTGGCAACTCCTTCGCCTTATGGAGGAAAACTTGAGTCGTTCAGAAATACTCGTGTCCTTCGCCTCCCTCCAGCACCGTCTGAGACAAGCCGTTAAGCATATCGATCGGCAACTCAACGCTATCAAACGAGTCTACGGCCGAGAGGGATTGGACATCATGAGTTCGGTGGATTCCACCTTGAGCTCCGTCCATTCAGATTTCGGAAGGGAGGAGCCGCAAGTAGAGCTGAGTAAGCTCCTGCGTCGCCCCGATTATCGCGCCGCGGCAGACGGTATCAGTATTTCAACTCGATCCCGACCGTTGCGAGAGCAAGGCGTCGGCCCGCGAACAGAGTTCTACAAGGACGGAAGTACGTGCGTACCAGCAGATCGAGAGCTTGCGGCAGCCACCAGAGTTGCGCTGCCTGAATCCCCTCCTGAGAAACTCTCTCCAGTTACCCTTGAAGAATCCACGCCCACGCAGGTTCATACGTCTCAGGCGCCGACTCTCACTAGGCAGCTTCACTTCGCTGAAGTGCCTGCTTCATTGTCTGCGGCGGGGACGGGGCCTATCAGCGTGATGCCCGGGCTTGGTAGACTTCCTAGCTCCTGGTCTATTCCCGGATCGATAGGATCGGGAGCTCCTAAAACCGAGAACTTCCAGCAAGGAACGAGCATTAAGGAATTGCGCGACCTCCGCGCTGCCCACAACGCGCTTAACGTCTCCAGCGCCGCGAGCCATGCCGCGACTGCCCTTGCCACTGCGGTCCGAGGCGCCGTAGCGCCCTCGAACACCATAGCGCCCTCGAACGTCGTGCCCTCGAACGCCACGCTATTAACCATTGCGAATCCTTTGCCTAGCGTTAATGCTGCGCAAAATTGGACTAGTTACAAATTCAAGGGCGGATCGACGCCTCCCGACCCGAATTCAATCCCTGTCCCCGTTTGAAGTCCTTCCGGCGCTGGAGGAGGAGGGGGAGGGAGCGCGCCAAATGGCGGTGGTAACGGTGGTGACCCCGGATCCCCCACCAACCCAAAACCTTGGAAAGCGCCTGGTTCCGGTGACGGAGGACACGGCGGTGGCGCTGGAGGAGGAGGTGGAGGCTCGCCTTACGGCGAAGGACCTCCCTCTGACCCCGCGAACCGATGGATCCAGGACTGGCAGCTTAATCGGAAACTTAATCTTCAGTTGATTCCGGAATGGGACGGCCACGGCAAAACAGCGATCGCTTACCTTTGCAAGATCGCTGAGCTCGTTCGCCTAGGCCCACAGATGGTCGTGGACCTCGGAGCCGTCGCTCCTCTGAAATTCACCGATCGCGCGGAAATGTGGTGGCAGACTCAGACTTTGACCGTCCGGAATTATGTCAGCCAAAGCTGGCAGCTGCTCCTTACCGCCATCCAAACTCACTTCCTCAACGAAAACTGGCTGCAGGAACGGATGTGCGAGTGGGAAGAGATGCGTTTCCGCCAAAGAGGCCACGAACAAGAGTGGCCCCTTGACTTCCTCCAACGAAGGATCCGCCATCATATGTTCTTGTACCCAGACGAAGAGGATGGTCCTGCGGTAGTTTCGCGCTTGTTGCACACCGCACCCGACGTCTGGGCCAGCGTCGTCAATTCAGAACGCTACCCAGACATCTTCTCGCTAGCTGCAGCTATCCGTCGCTTCTGCTCCACCCTCATGGGCAATTGGGTTACGGCTCAGAAACTGGGAACCTTGGGGGGTTACTACCCTCGGAGCCGCGAACGTTCCGTGCATGCCGCCGAAGCTTCCACTGCCGAAGGCGCGCCCCCGGATCCGGAATTCACCGCGTTCCTCGAAGACCGAGCCGCTTTCGCCGTCTATCAGAAAGCCAAGGGAGCTCAGTCGAGCCGTGCTCCTGACGCTACCCCTAGGGCTAATTGGCCGGAAGGGAAGACTTTGAATGGTTATTCCTTCCTAAAACGAGACGACGTCCACAGCGCGAGGGCCCCTAATGGCAACTGCTACGTCTGCACCAGCAAGAATCATTTCGCCCGAGACTGTCCGCATTATGGGAAATGGCTCAGTATGCGAGAGGCCCACATCGGAGAAGTGCAAGTAGACATTCAAGTAGAATCTGAAGATCTCCGAGAGTACATAGCCATGCTTGTGGACCTACAGGCCTCCAATGAATCCGTTTCCGCTTATTTGTCCGAATTCTTTGAGTTGACATCCTGAGAGACCTCGCGAGAAGTCTATGTCGTGAACGCCAGACAAACTGGAGCGTTGGCTGCCCACGTTCCGCACTACTGAAACAGAAATACTCGGCGGCGAGAACACTTTGAGGGCCTCAAGGCTTCTCTCAAGGATAAAGGAAAAAGGGTTGAAACAGGAACTATCACCCTTCCTCGATCGATCAGCCGACGAAGACTTGCACGTGGAAGTAAACTACCGACGGTGGAGAAGGATGCTCCGCTGACGAGTTCGGAGAACTCTCGCGTCGACGCTCCTACTCCCGTCTCTGAGGACGTTCCCCTTCTACCGCTGATTGTCTCTGCTCATCGAGCGCGAGCGCCACCTGCCGGCTACTCTTCCCTGGGCATCAAAGCCTTGCACATGAAGGTGATGGTGGGCGACCCTCGCGCCGCTGCGCTGAAGGCTCGGCTCGATTCGGGTGCCGACTTAACTCTCATCTCCGAAGACTACTTCAACGAGCTTGGTAATCTGCCGCGACCGAAGGAAGGAATGCGCATGACTCTTTACGCGTTAACGGGTGAAGCCAAAGTGCTCGGGTACACACGCTTAACCCTTTACGCTATGGCGGCGGACGGAGTGATAGTGAGTTTCGAAGTAGAAGCCCTACGTCGTGCGCAACATGCGAGTCCCATTGTTGCTCGGAGAACATTTCCAAGTCTCTTATGAGCTAGGCGTCATTCGGTATTCGAGCGGACATTGCGACATTAGAGTTGGTCAGACAGGGCATGTCATTCCAGGCTCCTCGGCTCAAAGAGTAGATTTAGGGTTTGATATTAGGCGGGTCAACGCAGTTAAAACCAAAGGTTTCCTACGACGAACGGCCGCGCGGCGAGAACGAACCAAACGCTTGCAGAATGGCTCGGAAGATCCCCCCGAGGTGTTGGCCGCGGAAGACGTGCTAGTTGCCGCGGGCGCAGTGCACAATGTTCGTCTGACCGGACCTTTCGCGGGGCGCGACGACTGGTTAGTGGAGAAGCTTATTATCTCCACTGACGACGCATCTGTACTCGCCGCCCCTACTACGTGGGTAAACTCCGCGAATCCCGGTATCTCGATCGCCAATCCGAGTACTCGCCCCTGGTATATCCGGAAAGGAGAAGTCGTCGGCCATCTCGTCGACCCAGAAGCATTCGCAGACGTGCCCACTAATCAGGAAGAGGAGCAACAAATGGCCAGTGCTGCTGATGTTATTCGCACCACCATCGGAACTCTTTGAGCGCAAGACTTAGCTGGCGCCTCCGAGGCCGAACACGGACTTGAGCAGGATGATAAGCTCGACGGTGATGAGGCTTGGGGACCCAAAACTACCGTGGTCCCCGAAGATCCTCTCCCGGACGTAGATGTCTCCACGCTCGTCAACTGGGGAACCGACATCCCTCCGGAATACAAGGAGCGCCTTGATTGTGTTCTTTCACGCAACACCGCTGCCTTTGGGGTCGGGGGCCATCTTGGTCAAGTGGACACGAAGGTCCCTATTCCACTAAAACCCGATACTCAACCAATCTCCATGCCTATGTATGGCGCTTCCCCCGCAAAACGCGAGGTCATCGACAAACAGGTTGATGCGTGGTTCGAAGCCGAGGTCATCGAACCCTCTTCAAGTCCTTGGGGATTCCCTTGCCTGGTGGTTTACCGCAACGGAAAGCCTTGTTTGGTCATAGACTATCGAAAACTCAACGAGAAGACAATCCCTGATGAATTTCCGATTCCGCGTCAAACCGAGATTCTACAAGCGCTCAGCGGTTCGCAGGTGCTCTCCTGCTTCGATGCGCTAGCTGGGTTCACTCAGCTTGAGATGCGAGAGGATGCCAAGGAGAAAACAGCCTTCCGGTCGCATCGAGGATTGTGGCAATTCCGTCGAATGCCTTTCGGCCTGCGTAATGGCCCTTCGATCTTCCAGCGTGTAATGCAAGGTGTCCTGGCACCTTATCTATGGTTATTCACTCTTGTCTACATCGACGACATCGTGGTCTTTTCGAAGAATTGGGACGATCACCTCGTACACCTCAACAAGGTGCTCAGCGCCATGGTCAAGGCCGGAATAATGCTGTCCCCTACGAAATGCTTTGTTGGCTTCTCCTCGATTCTCCTGCTGGGTCAAAAGGTGTCGCGTCTAGGCTTATCGACCCATCAGGAGAAGGTCGCCGCTATTCAGGAACTGGCTACCCCGACCCACGTCTCCGACTTGCAGAAATTTCTCGGGATGTGCGTATACTTCTCAGCATACATCCCATTCTACGCCTTTATCGCGGCTCCTCTATTTGCGCTCCTTAAGAATGGCATGAAATTCGAGTGGCGCGCAGAACACGAATTAGCTTTCCGACAAGCGAAGGACGCACTGGCAGGAGCCCCCGTCCTGGGTCATCCCATTCAAGGGCAACCATATCGGTTGTACTCGGACGCCTCGGATTTTGCGATGGGCGCCAGCTTGCAACAGGTTCAGGTCATCAAGATTGGGGACCTGAAGGGGACGCCGGTCTATGATTGCCTCCTGAATGCTTGGACGGCCGGTTTGCCCGTGCCTCAGCTATTCCCTGTACTAGTGAAGGAAGTAGTGGAGCAGCCGGAGAAAGACGAGTGGGCTGCAAACTTTGACGACACCATGGTGCACATCGAGAGAGTAATCGCTTACTGGAGCCGCTCGATGAAGCCCGCCGAGCGCAATTATAGCGCAACGAACGGGAAGCGCTCGGCGCCAAGGAGGCCTTGGTGAAGTTCCAACCCTTCATTGAAGGCGAGGTGGTAGTTCTGGTTACGGATCACGCCGCGTTACAATGGGCGCGAGTTTACGAGAACGCAAATCGGCGCCTCGCAGCGTGGGGGGCAGTGTTCGCTGCTTACCCGGGCCTGCGAATTGTTCACCGGCCAGGAAGGATCCATTCCAATGTGGATCCGCTCTCAAGATTACCGAGAGTACCGCTGCATACGTCGCCTCTTCGTGATGATATTCCCTCAATCGTCCCAGAATAAGAAAAACAAGCTCGCGCGCAATCCGCCGAGGATAAGGACACCTTCGCTCGTGCCAAGAAGGCTGCCTTTTCGGCCTGGTGGTGGGAGGATGTAATTCATAAATTCAAAGCCTATCCGGTGTTGACTCGTAAGCAAGCTAGACAGCTTGACGAGTCCCCGGAGGCAGGT
The DNA here is from genome assembly GCA_029282285.1 of Mycena rebaudengoi. NCBI lineage: Eukaryota > Fungi > Basidiomycota > Agaricomycetes > Agaricales > Mycenaceae > Mycena > Mycena rebaudengoi. Next base: position 26,626 of record JARJCX010000028.1, read on the forward strand.
ATGGATTTAAAGAATGACATTCCAGCCCCGGACGACCTCCCGTTCCCTCGAGGTGACCACTGGACATACCCTGCGGGCGTCGAGCCCAAGTCGTCCTCCTTGGAAGAAGACTGGGAATCTCGGTCCCACGTCTTATTCTCTGCGAAACCCGAATTTATCAAGGAGTTCGCTGCGCATTATAAGGATGACAAGTACTTCAGCAAACACTATGTGACAACGATCCCAAACCCTGAAACTTTGCTCACCCCTTCTCGATTCCAGAAGGGAGACAACGGGATGTTGTATTTCATCGACGCCGATTGGAATTCCAGAATTTGTGTTCCGAGAGGGAAGGTACCCTTCATCCTCAACTGGATCCATGACTCCCCCTTCGAAAGCGCTCACGCCGGAGCTAAGCGCCTATTAGCGCGGCTTCGGGAACTGTTCTTCTGGCCTCGAATGAGTCAAGACGTGGAGTGGTTCGTTTCAACGTGTGACATTTGCCAGAAAATCAAGGTCGACCATCGCCAAGCCATGGGAGGTTTGCGTCCGGCTCATATACCCGCTCGACCCTTTGCCACTGTGTCAATGGATCTCATAACTGGACTCCCTGCGTTGGGTCGCGAGAAATTTACCGCCGTCCTGGTTATCGTCGACAAATTGACTAAATACGCGATCATGATCCCCACTCATGACACCCTGTCGCAGGAAGGATTCGCTCGACTTTTCATCGAACGAGTGGTAAACGTATATGGGCTGCCGGAACGTATTATCGCGGACCGCGATAAATGATGGGCGACTTCCTTCTGGAGATCAGTGGTGGAAAACTACGGCAGCGTCATGGCCCTGTCGACCGCCCATCACCCACAGACGGACGGTCAAACGGAGGTGTTGAATGCCACTATAGAGCAGATGCTCAGAGCTTATGTGGCCTCTGACAGAACCTCCTGGGCCCGCTGGCTCAGTGAAGTCAGTCATGCTTACAATTCCTCTGTGCACAGCTCCACCTCCTACTCCCCCGACTTCCTCTTATTCGGTTATCAACCTCGGACCTTATCCTCTCTCCTTGTGCCATCCGCCGACCCTTCCGAACGCCCCTTCTTGTCCAGCCAGAAAGCCGAGGACTACATCGCTAATATCGAACGGCACCGGAAGGCTGCTAGAGACGCTCTCGTCCTGGCCCAGGAGCGGCAAGCGCGCGGGTACAACAAAGGACAACGGCCAGTGGAAGAATTGAAGCCTGGGGACTTCGCGCTCGTCAACCCTCATACCCTCAAGCTAATAGACGTGAAGGGCACCGGCAGGAAACTAGTTCAACGAACGATAGGACCCTTCGAAGTAATGGAGAAGATCAATCCTCTTGTGTATCGACTTCGACTACCCGACAACTACCCTATGCACCCTGTCTTCAATCTCGCGCATTTACGCAAATATCATCAGTCTTCCGAAGAATTTGGCGATCGAGTCTCGCTTCCGGCGACGCGCGATCTCCTAAACACTTCGGAGGAGTACAAAGTCAAATCTATTCTGGGGCACCGACTCACCAGCCGCAAGAACGGGAACCGCCGAATGTATCTTGTCCGTTGGCGGGGGTACGATCCCTCTGAGGATACATGGGTGTCCGAGTACGATCTGCGCAACGCTCCGGAGATGCGCCGCGAATACCTCTCCCTCAAGGGCTTAGCTCGGCAATAAACACTAATCCCTATTATTTTTACAAAGACTTTCTACCTACTACGAGGATTTTGAGCGGAGCTTGAAATTCATGGGAATTTGTTCTTGTTTATCTTACAGCATCTGTCATCTTTTTCTGACTCCCATCTTCCCATCCCCACCGTTCGACAGCTTCTGTCGAGTCTGAACGCGAGACTCCAGAACACCGTTTACGTTGAACTCGAACGCGAGGTTCCGTAAGTGTTGAGCCCGAACGCGAGGCTCCACCGTGCGCGTCCAGTAAACCCGCGAAAATGGCTTCGAGCGCCGTGCCCGACTCCCGTATTTACTCCACCCGTTGCCTCCGCTGCTATGCAGATCCTCCCGCTTTCGTTTATTCGGGTCTTGGGTACTGTTTGCCCCTTATCGAATTCTATCACTCGCGAGAAGTTCTGTCGGAAGGAAGGCGTTACCTCGTTTGGAGCTGCAACTCGGTACAAGATCCGTACTATCCAGGTCCACGGGATACTCGGGAACCGCTGCCACCGGTGGAGTCGCGCTCCCATGGGCGTTACGACGGGCTGGATGGGCGCTACGACTACTCCAAGGTCCCGCAGCTATACGATGGATTGAGGCCCCTGGCTCCCGTTCATAGTAAGGGAGAGCAGGACCAACCCGCTGCTCCTCGAATTCCGTCCAACCCACGAAGTCTGGGTGACCAACTCTCCCAATGCGGTCTCGGGAACTCTTCGACCCGACTTCATCTCCCGACTCGTGGCAGCAAACGACCAAGTCGACCTGGATGCGTCCTCGCTAGCTCCCAAGATTTCGAAAGTCCGGCCCGGACTGGAAGTCCATCGCCCCCGATTTCCGTCCACCGCGCAGGCCCGAGCGCTAGGGCGGATAACCTTCTTCGAGGCTGCGGTTGACCAGGTCGCCCAATGTCAACGAGCGATCAAGGAGAAGCAAGCGTGGTGCGAGATGGTGCGGAGTTGGCTGGCTCGAGACACTGACGTCGCTCTCATGAGGCAAGAGAGAATAAAACCGCGCAAGAAGGATTCATGGGAGTTTGGATCAACAATGCGGAGGAGAGGGATTGCCTGTGGTTCCTAACACAGGCGGGGGTTCCCTGTTTCGTAGTTCACGAAGCTTCGAACGAAAACCCTGCGGGCGCTAACATCCACGATGGATTCGTCGCGGGCACTGAAGTCGAGCCGAAGTTGAACCCGCTCAACTGCGAGTTTGATCGACTGGCCCAGCAGTGGGGAGCGACCGACCTCGATACCCCACCCGTTCCCAGACCGTCGGGCCGAGCCAAACCAGCCACCTCCGACCTCCCTCGCTCATGCCTCCGATGGCAATTGAAGTTGCCCGTCTCAGCCGTGCTTGAGCAACATCGCTCTCGACCACTTCCGCCTCCCTTTGTTCCACCGTCGGCCCACGAAGCCTCCCCGATGCGAGGAGTTGTCATGGGCGACGAGACGAGCGAAGGGAACTGGATTCGCCCGCCTGTCATCGTCCCTCCGCGCGAAAACGTCAAATGGACGACATTCGTGGAGGAAACGTTGGATGAGCCTGAGCGAACGGTCATGAAGCAAGTCAGCAAGAAGGCGAGAATCGACGGCAGCGACGACATGATGCTCTGGTTCGACCGCGCCCACCACCGCAAGCTCTGCCTAGAGGCTTTACCGCCCATCCAGGGTTATCTCTCCGACGTGCTGCATTTCGGACGCCCCGCGCCTGCTTGGGACTATGTGGTGGATTCGAACGGCAAAATCGTGAAGCTCCCGCCCTCCGAGTGGATGTACATGCACGAGCGTCCCGACGCCGCCTACATAGGCCGCAGAGCGTCTTCGCCGATTCGAGACGAACAAATCCGACCCGGTGACAGGAGATCCCCCCCAGGCTCCCCTCGAGTCCGACGCGATTCGGATTCCGTCTCGATAGGGAGTACTGAGACGTCAAACGGAGGAACTCCCCCGCCGGGGTCAAGTGTGCAGCCGCCGATCGTCGAGCGTGAACCACCGACGGAACCCAATTCGTCGGATCATCGGCCTCCGATTCCCCGCGCTACCTCCCCTTCCTCTTCAAGGCTTAAGCAGGGACCATCGTCGAGAGCCGAACGCGAGCCTCCGAAGGCCCTTAAGCCCGGGCAAGGTAGACCCGTTCCTCCACCATCACAGGCTCACATTCCTCGTTCCCCACCGCACGGATATTCGAGGCCTAAACCGGTTCTGGGACGGCCCCGGTCTCCAGCGCGCGCGATCTTCCGACGGGAAGAGCAACAAATGACGCCCCCGCGAATGCTTCCTCCAAACCTCAATCATCCTCGAAGCCCTCCACGAGCTCGATCGCCTCCCCGCCCAAGGTCGCCGCCTTGGCCACGCTCTCCTCCTCCACCTCGACGCAGGACGCCCCTCTGAGCTCGATCGCCGCAGGGAACCCGTTCTCCTTCCCCTCGGCCACGCTCTCCTCCTCCTCCTCCTCGCAGGTCGCCCCTCCGCACTCGATCGCCGCTGAGAACCCGTTCTCCTTCCCCTAGAAGACGTGCCCGCCCGTCATCAACGCTCACCCGGACGCGACGCGCTGCTCTGTGACAATGCCCTCCTCCCTCCCGCTTCCTGATGATCAGTCAAGTACCGCGCTACTACACGGCGGACTTCATGGAGGCTTGGCTCATAGCCATGGGCTCAGAAGAGAGACCATTGGTAGCTCGTCGGCTACACCGCGTAAACGGCGGCTTCGCTTCCTTCGTGGTGCTGGAGATGGAGAGCGACGACATGGCGTGCCGGGTTGTGGAGGACGTCGACGAACGCGACGAGAGCATGTGACGGCGGTCGTACTTGACCCAGGGACAGTATGAATCCACCGTGCGCGGCCTGACGTACACGCAAGGTTTGTCGCGACAGCGCGCGAGATCTCCGGAACCTTCATCTGCCTCAATATCGTCGATCTGCATTTCAGACTGGAAAGTATTGTGGAGCTCTACTTCCTCGGCGAATTGGACAATTTCTTTTGGTGTACGCCGTTTTATTTCAGAACACTGAATCCATTCATACAGAGAGATCTGCTCATAGACTTTTGGCCGATAGATGTAGTCGTTGACGACGGAGGATGCAACAAATCTGTCGTCTTCTTTGAGGATCATGACAGTATCCTCCTTGACTCTCTCACTGTCGACTTCATCATCATCCACAACCCAGTGTCGCCTTACAAAAGCTACGTATGATCTCCACGCAAAATTAACGAAATCATGGCTTTTATAATGGTCTGGATTCCCAAGCAGATACATGCTAGCCATCGGGCTTCCCGTCTCCATTTTCGTCGACATTGAATTTATCATTTGCCTCATCAGATTTCTTGCGGTCTCTACACCATCTGATGCTTTTGCGACATTTTCCTCGTTGCGATCAAACACGTCGAATACCGAGGCGAATGCCTGGTAAGTTTTTAACCCCAACTTGGACACATAATCTGATACGTATGAGACGATGGCCTTCACAGCTGTTCCAGAGAGCAGGCTAGTAACGTTGGTATTAGCCCGGGAGAAATAGCTCAATACACGAGACACATTATTCATGTTGGCCTGCAATTTCTTAATATTCATGTGGCCGTTCTCATCAACGGTTGTGGTCTCAAATACTTCTCGAGGAAACCGAGCTTTACATACCCCGTTTACTAGACAGCCACGTCTTTCATAGAACGGTTTTTGATCTTTCTTCTTACGTTTCGTTGAATCCTTCCGCCAGCTCTTTTTACGGTCTTCGTCTTGTTTATCCTGAACTGATTCCCGGCAGTCATGCATATTCGAACGGATAAGAATATCGTCAACCTCATGCTCGTACGTGGTCAACCAGGATGCAAATTGGACACAATCTTTGCAAGTTTTGTCACACCCATCCTGTTGGCACATAGGAGGCGGAACATCAGGCAAGGTCTGAGTGGGGTTACGGTAAGGTACAGTTTCGTCTTGCACGGCGGCATTGACCCGGTCACGTACTTCTTCAGATCCATGTATGAATTCTCCCTGATGCGCGGACTCAAGGTAATCTATTAATTTCTTTCGAAATTGTGAGTCATCGCTCATGATTTTGTCGCGTATAATTTGAGGTGACAAGCTGTTGAGTACCCACAACAAGGAGTGAAGATGTAATGTGAGCCTTCCTTGTTGCTCAACCGTGGCATAATAAGCATTTGTGTGTCCAAACAAGCCGCCTTTTTCATTTTCCCAACACAGTACTTCTTTGAGAAATATTTCCACCATAAAGTGGAAGAATCTTGCAGCGGCAACAGGATTCTGGGACATCATTAAATTCCGCTCATCTGATGTGCGCAGCTCAGGTTTAAATACAGTCCCACTCTGGGCATAATACAGAGCAATCGGGTGAGTAATGTCGGACCAAGCAAGTGTAATGAACCAGGTAGGTGCTCCCATAAATGAAGTCATTGACCAGATCTCATTCCTCATGTGTTTTTTCGATGTTGCGGACGCAGGAACATGTGCACCGATGCCGTCTAGATCCCTCAATAGCTCAAAGCACTGCCGTTCTCCATCTGTTGATGGTTTGACATTTTCTCCGGCCACGAGACGGTCTGCTATGTTCCCCGCTATATCTGGGTCCATGCTGAGCAGTCTTCTAGATATATCTGCGAATTTGGATCTTTTGACAATGAGCCTGCTACCTTGTGAAGAAGATTTTAATTGCTCGTGGTTGAATGCAATCATAGGGAAGTACATATCAGTCTGAAAGCGCTTATCATAATACAATAGTAACGACCGCTTCCTGGTCTTGTCTGCAATAATATACCGATTCCTGCTTTTCCATAAGGGAACAACCAGGGAAACATCCCGGGATAAGCGCTCACATTCCTATACATTGATTCTGGAAGCTCTGCTTTACCGATTCCAAGGGACTTGCCTTTATGTGTTAGATGCTGAATTGCGACCGCGATTATATCTGACATTTTAGCAGTGGAATATTCAGCCCCAGTAAGTCCATGAACGGAAAATGTGCATTGACCGCTAGTTGTCCCATGCTCTTCGTTGTCTTCAAATACACTACGCGCTGCAGTAGGAACCGAATGCTCTACTTCTCCATTTGTTTTTCGATAATCAACCTTGACAATAATATCGCGGTGGGCATAAGTATGTAGATTTTCTTGCGAAATTTCCAGGTCGGCATAATATTCATGATTTAATTTCAACCATTCAAGCGCAGCAGCAACTTTATCCCTTCGGACCAGCAACGGTGTACGTTCAAAATCTTCTGGGGTCGGATTACCGGAACCCGTGAATACTATTGCAAGAACCTCTTCCATCTCCTCTCGACTAGGAGGTAGCTTCATATAAACCTTCAATAAAGGCTGAGCGAACATAATTGCATTCGTGTTCATTCTCACGCGACCAGAATTAACGCGAATAACACATCTATTATGGCGCACCCTTGCAATAAGAAGGCCTTCGGCGTACGACAGCCCTTGTAATTCAGGAGGTACTTCTCCAACCCAGCCATGCCTAGCGAGAGCGTGAAGTGGTAAATTACCCTTGCGCAAAGAAGTTTCGCATTCAACACATATGTCTGTACAGCCTGTCGCTAAAATCGGACCTTCCAGCTCTTCTATTGGATCCGAAAAATGAAATCGCTCTTTCCTTGTCACGCCAGGTACCTGAAGACAAGACATATCATAGTTGAGATGATTTAGACCGGTCAACTCAGTCTTCAGAGTTAGTCTGCTGCACACGGCACAGCCAGCCTCCTCAAAACGATCGGGTTGAGCAGCTCGCGAAGACCCGGTCAGGATGCGATGCTCATCAGCAACACTCAATGGTTCGGGCGGAAATTGGGTGGAACCCAAGGTGCCTGTTGATTGTTTTCTCATGAATATATATATTTTTTTGCCTTTACACGGTTAGCACTTTTCTCCGATTCTAACAGCGCACTCGACTTGTCACATTTAGGCAAAGCGGCCACGGGTTTCTTTTTTTTTCTTGGCAGCGGCGCGGCATGCAGTGACATGATGGAGACAAAAGAAGGGCAGAATGTGCAGTCATGAGTAGCTAGTAGGTCTCTGGCCTCCTTCACCTTGAACCGAGAGTAAATGTGAAACTTGTGTAATTTAGCCGTGTGCATAATCTCAGCATGAGTCAAGGATGGTATTAAAGAAGTTAAGGGGACAGATACTGCAACAAAACGAGAGTTTGTCTTCAAAAGATCGCTCATAGATGTTTCGGTGCACTGGACTTCAAACGAGAAAGTGCAGTTCTGCATATCTGCATTGCCGTTGGAGTGGACCATAAATGGGAGGACATCTATGGAAGGAAACTTTCCGCGGTGGAGACCTCCCCCAAGAGGTGAAAAACGAGCTTGGCAGATGGAAGATAAACGATCAGGGTCTCTATCGTGGGGTAAACACCGAACGGCGAGTATGATATTTCTAACGAAGTTTTCAAGTGTTCGTGACACATAAAAATATAATGTGTATGCCCCAAGGGCCAATAAATCGTAGACACGCTTTGCATCAAGTGCTAAGGAGGTGCGGGTCCACCCCCATTGAATGATCAAGCCCTCTTGGGTAGCCGTCAGGCATAAAAGATAGATGCGCTTTGCATTTATTGCGTAGGTGCCCACCAACCCCATGTACCGACGAGAATCAGGCAACAATATGCCTGATTCCCATCGTGGGCATGGTCCAGACAGCAAAGCAGCCGAACCACGCCATGCCGGAAAATATCCAGCATCTAGCACATCAGCATGGTTCATGAAATAAAAAACCTGTAGCCAAAATGCGAAGCGAGAGCGGCATCGGAGTTCCTTCAGGACACTGAGGTTGATTAGAGGGCTATAATTCAGAGGACGCACTGAGCAAGTACGACACCGAGACCAAGGCCAAGAACACCACAAGAAAGTTGAAAAAGAGCCACTTGAAGCGGCCAGGGCGAGTGAAAGGCAGCACCGGCAGAAGTGAAAACCCAAGGAGGAAATGAGCCTGGACCAGCCTAGTACTAGTAGTAGGTTCCGTCGCTTTCGAGTCGGCTTCAAGTGGGTCGGCAGAAAAGGCAGTGTTGCCCAAGTCAAACGAGGTCGGTACAGCAGAGGATTGATCCTGCTTGTGGAACACATCAGGGACCATCTTCAGGAGGATGGGACCTTCAAGAGGTAAAGGAGGACAGGGACGCTGTTCTGTGAAGAGTCGGATTGGATGCAAGAAAGCTGGAAAAGCGGTGAAAGTACCAGGAGGCTCCACTTCAGTGTATATGGTAACACGCATATCTGAGGACAAGTAAGGGCCAGACTCTGCGAAAGAAGGAATGGCCTATGTACCTGGGGTTGTTTTGAGTCGGCAAGTTAGTGGAGGAGAGACGATAGACTCGAAGAGAGCGAGCTACGAGCCAGCAAGCGAGCAGTTGGCGCTTTGATCTCCGTGACGTGGGAAAGAGATGCCAAGATGAATCAGATGATGTATAGCGGCCCGGAAGCGGGAAAAAGGTGGCCAACTCCCGAGCCACAGTGGTCTGTAAACGGCGTGCATTGCAATTTGAAAGCACAAAACACAGACAGAAATATACACGGTAATACTTGATTCTCTTACTTATCGGATATTTTTACACAGTGCTTCAAAAGAGAATCCCCAAAAAAATGGCGAGATTACCGAGCAGCTGAGACCGGCTCAAGAAAATTCACATCACGTTTCAGAGAAAAACTGGACAAGAGGTGGTGGTCGGCAACGCTGCCAAAAATCCGTGATGTGGGAAATGGTATTACCGCATTTGGAAATAAAGCCCCTATTGCTGCTCTTCCACCACACAAAAGCAGCTGGATGGACACTTGGGCGTCCTAAAGGAAGTTTCAAGTCAATAAACTATAAACCAACCCCCACCGCAATATTTAAGCTAAAGAAGAAGCCCAGATAAGTAAAACTTGTGACCATTTTTTAAAACTGTCCGCCAAACTTGCATTACAAACTTTGCGCTCGGTCCTTAACTATAAATCTCTGAAATATTTGTATATATTCGCAACAGCTATGTGAATAATGACTACTTTCTGCTTTTGCGAATTTCGCTTTCCTTAGGCCACAACTAGCTCATCTTGACTCGAGATTGATGGTATTTCTGTTGGAGTCTGGTGTTTGGTTCGGATGATCACATGGATTGCTTATTGTGTTGATACAGATCTTGCTCTTATTGTTCTTATTGTCCTGATATGGATCAGTATCCTATTGTTCTTATTGTCTTCACTGATACTGATCTTCCCCTTATTGTTCTTATTGTCTTATCTATCTCTATTGTTCTAGGACATATATAGGTAGCTAGGATAGAATGGATCTGGGCTTTTCGCCTCCCATCTGAGACCCATCTGAGACCTGCCTTTTCGGCCCCTATCTGAGACCATCTGCGCTTCCCACTTTGACAATTTCATAGTTAGATAGATATTTTTAAAATTTGGGAATGTAGACACTCTTCAGATAGGTTTGAAATCGATTTTTTGCCATACAAACTAGTGCTCAAAATGAGTGTACAAAGAGAAATTTCGTCTGACCATCATCTGAGCCATCGTCGGAGTTTGAAATTGGCGGTGCGTTGCCGACCACCACAAGAGGCCCTCTGAAAAACGCCCACGTGGCACGTGAGAAGGCGAGATTTCACATCACGTTTCAGATCAAACTTGTACCGGTGACGATTTTTTCGCAGTGAAAGATTGCCAAGAATGAGTTCCTATAAATAGGACTCATAATCATCAATGCGGGAGCAATCGGGAGGATGTCCGTGATCCGATGCCGGCAGGACATGCACAACGTGTCGTCGTCTCATGGCGCGCACGCGTCCTGCCGTATCGCCAGCGCCTCAATGCTCACATAGAATGGAAGACTTTACATGAGCATGCTCTATTGAAGATTTAAGACTGCTTGAAGCCAGCCAAGACTCGGAGTAATCACAATATTTAAATTTATGTCCATTCACCGGATATAAATTAATGAACGGCTTCAGAAGAAATCTTTAGTCAAAAAGGGTCGAGGGAATCATTCAAATATTTTCAGATTACCTTTGGTATAAATTTCACAGAAGGCTTCAAAAAAAACAGAGTTCACTTATTCATTTAATGTTTGATGAGGGGCTTCACACCTCAGCTCTAGCAGTTTGAGTCACATAAATGCACTGCACATATAGTCCTTATGGCTATCAAATGTAGAACTCTGTTCCTGTTTCATGGATAACAGCGCATCTGAGAGCCCAACAAATGCACTTCCCAATTGGGAATATTGGCAAAATGCCGTGGGCGTGGGGTATCGGGCCGCATTACCATTCATTGTTGCTTTGAGACTAATGATGTGCATGAACAACCAACCGCATGCACAGTGCAAATTCGTGTCGTGGGCCACATGTGACATTTCTCGCCTACAGAAGCAGGTAATGGCTAAATATAAATAGTCAGTCTGAAATCAGTACATACCTCCAGTAAGGTGTACTGGGGGCTCTCGCTGGTATGGGTGCGGTCTCGAGCAGTCCCGGGAAATGAGGGAAGTTCGATCCAGAAAGAGGTGGCCAGTAAAAAAATGCGGACTTGAAGCACAAAATTAGACAGAGTTTCTTTGAAAATCTGTGTTGAAACCTCGTTTGTAAGAGAAGAGGGACTACTGGCACCCGAATATTAATCAAAAAGAATCACTCATAGGCAGCCTGGTGTAGTACAGTCAATAAAATAGCACACTTAACAACTGCACATTCTCAGGGAGCGACGAGCTTCTATGCTATGAACGCGGCAAGCTGAGAAGATGAGAGTAAAAAGTTGCGCTAGAGGTAAATAGTCACAGGACAAAGTCATGGGAGCCGAAACAAAAAATGAAAGCTCGCAACATAGAGCACAGCATGGACATGGTTCACATCGGACCTCATTCAGAACAGGAACTAGGTGCATTTTCTCCACAGTGAGATGGCAATAAGCAAGGAATATGGAGACGGACCAAAGATCAAAAAAAAAATGGGGGGGAGTGTATTCAAGGAAGACAGTGTGCACTTCGGCTTTCTGTTGTGTCCCGTCTGTATTGAGTTGGCACCAATGAACGCTGAAGAGACTCCACAGTAGGGACGTGATTTAGCACAGATTTTGGCGCAGATTTGGCATGCAAAGACACCATCAACATGAGATCCTCTTCAGAATCATTAGCATAGTATAATGAGAAAAATATACTTCCTTGTAACTGACCAACAACTTGGAGGTCGGCGACTTCAGATGCGCATTAATGTTTGGCGCCCAGTTGGCGCCAGTGGTAGTGACAGTTTGATGGTGGCAGTGAGTACACGTGCAAAACGCTTGAATCTCATTCGCTGGATTAAGTCCTGCGGTCCGCTTTCCGCCCGAAGGACTTCGTCGATCATATCACGGATCTTCCCGGGGCCGGACTTAAATTCAAGACAATCAAGCGCTCCGGATCATTCCAGAGCAAGTTTCGACGTATTCGGAGACATTTGGAGCCGTACAAAGAATTCAGGTAAGTTCTTGATATTCTCCCTCTCTTCCCTCTTTTTTCTCTCGTTTTGCAACTTGAATAACTTGAATTCCTCCCAATCTACCCAGACATAATCTATAAGCCGATTAAATTTATAACCGTGATTTTATCATTATCAGATGGGACACTTTGGGCCGTGGGCGCACGCATAGGCGTCGTTCATGCGGAGTGTGGAATGTATGTATCCCTAAGGCAGCGTGGGGTGGGGGGATGTACAGAGGGGCGCCAGGGCGGGCTGGATTATCGATTATAACTGGGCGTGTGGGATTCAGGAGCAAATGGGAAGAATAGAGGAGGAAGGCGGGCGGACAAAGGTCGCGGTGCTCTGCTGAAAAGGGTGACGACGAGCACGTGGGCGGTGCGCTAGGGGTGAGTCCAGGCCCGCCGGGAAGACTATACGCACAAGGAAAGGACCTGCGAGCGTCTAGACGGTCAATCTGGGTTTGAATTAGTCTCTCCTAGACAGACACTTCATCAGTTCCAACTCGTACTAGTCTCCCATAGTCAGACCATAGAACAAATAAGGTATGGGCCATACAAACCTCGCAAACGTCACGTGTTGTTACTTTTTGTGACTGATGCCGTCCAAAAGAGGGCAATTTCTAAAGAATAATCTCGCAAATAATAGCACATTCACCTGGGCCTAAACGCCTCCATGAAAACATCCTAATACATCCTTAGAACCATCTGAGAAAAGCACTAAATATTTGAGCTGGTGTTGCGTGAGGAGATACCTTCGCAATGTCATCGGCCAGAAAAGTAATTATATGTGCGTACCAAATTGTGCTCTAAGCTATGGAATATAGATGAAATATGATACAGGGTATCCCAAAAAAGACTCTAATAGATCTCAGCCTCCTCTAGCTCCTGCAAGATTGATTCAGGGAGCATGCGATGCCCACGGTACTTGCGTGCTGCCCAAGCTGCCTGGCGACCATTCAGTCCCTTGGCGTAGGCATCTGCAAACTTCTGGCAGCGGTTAGAAAACCTGAAAATTGATGAGAACTGGGCTGAATGGAATTATCAAGACACTTACCGACGCATCATGTCAAGTGGCACGGCGCTCAGAGCCTCCCGAACATTTCTTTCCAAGTCATCTTCACGAGAAGACTCAGGGAAAAAGCGATAGATCCGTTTTGAATAGCCCCAGCATTGCTCAATGAAGTTGAGCTCGCAATGGAACTTTGGGAGAAACAGAACCTCGAATCCTCGATCAAGGCAGGTCATCTCAAGAATAGATGGAACATTGGCGAAGTCCGGCTGATTGAACAAGAGGCAACGACAGCAGCAATCAAGTGCAGGAGGATCGCAATGAAAGCCCTTGCATTCGTATTTCTTCTTCGACATATCCCCGAATCCGCGCTCTTCAAGTATAACTGCCATGCCTTGGAAAACACCGGCCCGGGGATGTCCTTCTGGGAAATATAACGGCTGTGGCTGACCATTGAACTCCCCATCGGACATGGGAATGTGTGTTGACTGCCCATTGACCTTGACCTCAACCAGCCAATTTTTCCCTGGAGGTGGTGTCTTCTTTGGCATTTTTCGAGCAGATAAAGCTCCATCCATGCGTTTGCGATGAGTGGTCGTGTTGTCATAAACGAAGACGTGGTCATACTCCGGGTAAACTTCCGTCACGATGTCCATCATTTCATTTGCTTGTGCGCAAATGTCTTCGCAGGTAAAAATAGCCGTCCCGATTTTTTCCCGGTTTCATAAAGCGTCGAGCAGATCTGGTGCCGTCTTTTGATGTGGGTGACCAGCCGAAGTCCTGCGAAACAAAATCGGCAACCATGTATGAGTGGCCATCACCTTTTTGAAAAAGTTTAGCCGGTGCGTCTTTGTGGTACCAATTTCTGTGCCGACGGTCATGGGCATAGAAAATGGACTCGTCGTGATACCAAATTATCACACGCCGACCAGGGAGGTGTGGTCCAAATTCGACCCAGCCGTCGCGTGAGTATTTCCATGTGCGCCGCTGAAGTTCTGTGATACACGGAATGTAGATCCCATCCCTGTACGAAGTCACGTCCTCCTGTTCGTGCCCATCAGCATATTGTCCCTTCTTGGGCTCCATGAACCTGTAACCCAATGCACGCAAATAGCGTCGAGCGGTGCGAATAGATATTTTTTTGGTAATCCCATGTTTTTCCATAACATCAGGGCACCCCAGATATTCCATCAATTTTTCGGCCGTGATGTTATTCCCAATCTCTTGGAGATAGAGATTGATGTCAACGGCAAGATCTTCGTCAGCCAGAAGGGACTCTTTCCAATTGCCATACGGATTAATTGGCAGCAAGGAATGATCATCGATGTATTGGCGAGCGAGTTTGCAAAGGGTGCGCACACAATGGCTACCACGGCCCATTCCGACAGCAGCCTGAAGTGCTGAGGCACCCCAGTGTCCATAAATTTTAGACCGTGGATCAACATAGAGATTGAGAAAGGTTCTCATGCCCTCCAACCGACGTCGAACAAACGGATCGTGATCTGGATCCTTATACCCTTTAGCTGCGCTGCGAGACTCTCCCCCAAGCACAGTAACGAGATCCTTGATGGCCGCTTGAGCACGAAGAATGGTAGGAGGCTCCCAAAGTTTTCCCGGTGCTGAATATGCGTCGTAAACGTGCACATACTGATCCTGTGTGTCGGGATCAGCTGCTGCAGCAGCATCAAATTTGTCTGCCTCAAAATCTGCAGCCATCTGTGAAATTGACGAGATGAGGGAATCCGTTGATGAATTGGCAGAGGGGACAAAGTCGTCCTCATCTGGGACTTCCTCGACAGGTGCACGACGTGATTTAGGGGGACTCAGTGTATATTCCTGGTAAGAATGCTGCGCAGCGCATGTGGGGATGGCCAGCCGGGATGATTGATAGAAATACGCGCCATATGGGGCGGGAAAGAGGCCGGGTGCCAAGTTGCCGGGTTGTGACGAGAATACATCAGGCGCGTCTGACACATTGCGTGCTGACGCGCCGCTGGACGTGTCTGAAAAGATAGGGGAAGCTGGGGTGGTCTTGGGCTGCTGAGTAAGTGTGCAACAAATTTGAGAGCTTCCAAGAGCTCACAATGTCTTCCTCTGTCTCAGAAGTCTTTCGCCGCTTTGAGGGGGATTTACGGGGGGACAGGCATTGCAGAACGCGCTTTATGCCCCTAAGAAGTTGGCTGCACGCGTGCGAAGGTGCCTCGGCTTCGCAGGCATGCTGTCCGGCAATTCGAAGCACTGGGACGCGATGTGGTGGTTTGTTGTCGTGTTCTTTGATAATTTTCGTACTAATTCCACATCTAGTCACTTTAGGCTAAACTTGGGCGAAATCTGTTGATTGCTACTAATATAGGCCCCCTTTACCTACAAATTCATGGAACCGATTGTGTCGGAGTGATGTGGTTATTATTTGGGACATTTATTGGCAAAAATTGCCCTTATTTGGCGACTGTCACGCTCTGCACGTGACATTTGCGAGGTTTGTATGGCCCATACCTTATGATTTATTTTTTTTTGGTGGGAGTGGGAAAAAATCTTGTTTATGGTCTGATTGCGCTCGCACATCCGATACCGTAGGTCAAGGTTTGGGCAATTCCGAACCCGATTAGGAAGGTCCTGCCTCATTCGGAAGGCTTGACCAAGCACGTGCATCCCCATCACGCTCTTGCCCTCCCTCACCACCATTGCGTTTCCGACACATTGGCCAATGGATCCGGACAACAATGAATGTCAATGGATAGTACCATACACTCTATCTCGTTCTGGCACTCTGGGTACTCTGAGTGCTCATTCAGCACTTTCGCCACCGCATCGTACACAATCTCTTCACAAATATGACACTTGCAACAGGTTCAATGTTCCTGACACTCCATTTTTCTTTTTGGATTTCACAGGTTTGAGGGACCCCTGTCAATTCCGTCCAGAACCCCACAGACACCATCCAGCTGGTAGCTGGGTGGCTTGAATGTTAGCAGGACAGGCTGAGGACAGCGAGGAGAATTTTCCAGACCAGAGCAAAGCCCTCGGTAGAATGAAAGCGAAAGGCATGGGTGCATGATTCCCCCAGGATAAGAAAAGGCACAACCAGTAGCCAGAGAGCGCACATTGACGTGGTAGAGAGGAACGCACCTCAGCTTATGTGGTGTTGTTTATCTTCACGTGCTATTGATAACACCGAAATCAGCCGAAATCCTGACCTACGGTATCAAGCCATCAAACAAATCTAGACTAAACTCGTACCTCGTTTGATGAAGTCTGTTATTGATTGCAGGGGTCCGATTGGGCCAGGATCTTATTAGTAATCATCGGAGTTTGAAATCTCAATGCAATAGTGCGCTCTGCACTCGTTTCGACACTTAATGCTCCCAAACTTCTCCAGAGAGCCTATGTAGTTGTATAATATGCACTGAAGAACATCTTGTACTTTTCTCAGGCTCAGTGAATACTTTTGAGGCTTCAGTGAACGGATGTGGGAGCCATCATGTGATGCCATCATTTTGCGACGCGTTCCGTGGGCTCAATGTTTTGGTAGATTATCAAAAATCTAAGGAGACAGAATGTGTTATGCGGGCTTTAAGACCACAAATACAAGAAAGAATAACCTTTTATGAGTTAATCGTGGCGGAATTGACGCGACAAAATTTCAAAGTCCGATGATTAGTAATAAGATCCTACCCCAATCGGACCCCCGCGGTGACAACAGGACTAGGTTTGAATTCTCAGCACCGGACTTAATTTTGATTGATAGAAATTTGGCACAAACACCATATTTAAGCCAAATATTTTAGCAATATTCTCCGCATAAAAACACCTCTTACATTCGGCATAAACATCATGTATTCTTCAAATATGCAACGGATTATAACTCAAATACTTGTGACTTTTTTCAGCTGCATGTGTGGTACCGGTACATATAGGTACGACCGCCGGCTCGGCACAATCACGGTCCCGTGCTACGTAAATACATCTGTTCTTCTTCTTGCACCACTACCACAAGCTCTCGCCACCAATAATGGGCCAACAATACACTATGTGCACCTGTACTGTATCGGCGTGTATGGAGGCAACCGTTCCGGGAGCGTTACGCGAAAAACTGCCCCCAAGTTAGCAACCGGCTGCCATTTTGGGCACCGGACTTCCGAATATGGTAACTCCGGCCCCACAGGGACCGAAAATTTGCCTAAAATGGTCTCCAAAGTTGAGTTTTCAGCGTTACGCAGGCTAATTAGGCAACATTTTGGAGGCTGCGTTACGCGTTACGTTGCTACCATACACGCCGCTACAGTACTGTTTGCCTCAAAGCTGACCCACATGGAAAGCCGCAGATGATGCGCATTGAAAGGAATCATGTTGCTGCCGATGTAAGGAGATCTGCTATGCATGTCCCCGTTGCGTCGGGCTCGAATAGTGCTCCACCACCACTTTGCTCCCCATCGCCTACTCGCTCATCTGGCGAACTTAGCCAACACTCCAACTCTCCCCATCCGTTCATTGATACTTATCTGGATGCTGTCGACTCTGACGGCAATATCTTTGAGTTCCCGCAACCACCGCCAGATGTTGATGACCCGTTCCAGTGGGAAGTGGACAGTGATGGCCATCTCCCTCATGAACCCAGTATATTCTGCTTCTCATCTGACTCGGAGGACGACAGTCTATTTCCACTTGATCCCCCCAACTCGGACGACGAGCAGGATGCAAACGAAAATGGGGATGTTAACATAGATGATATCAAAACAGATCCTTTGTTTCGCTCCCAGGCCTCTCTCTTCGACCACTTTCAGGCTGGCAGTGAACCTGAGCCTTGGGCTTTTGATGACCACCCAGCGATCTGAAACGCATATATACGCGTGTTTGTTGGTGCTGCATTCGAGGGAATGACACACAATGCAGTCGCCAATATGCTGGCAGGTTCACTCGTAACCTTCAAGTCTGCTGAAGCGGTCGGGGCTGAATTCCCTGGGCTCACTAAACTTGCACGCACACTGGGGACGGCTGAAAAGAGGCTCGGGGTATGCACAGACACACTCATTACCTACTACTTCGCCTGCACGGTATGCTGGAAAGCCCACCATCCAACAGAACTTCCCACACTTCCCTCCCCCACCTGCGATGCACCCAATTGTTCCGGGCGATTTTTTTCTGTCAAATGGCTTGCCAGCGGCAGCAAGAAACGTACCCCACTACTTTCAGTCCCTTTCGTCTCGCCCGAAATTGCCATACGGCCGATGTGTCTGCAGCCCAGTAAGGTTGCGCAGTGGCAGGAATGGCGTACCAATCTAGATCAGCCTGGCCAGTGTAAACCCTCTGCACAAACAGGATATGATGCCTTCGACGATCTGGACAAGCCAATGACAAATATAACTGATGGATGGGGCTGGCGAGCAATGCAGGCCGGTCTTGAACACTGTCGGAATGGGAAATGGGAAGTACACGATGTTGATGTGCACGAGCTCGAGCAACAATTCATCACCCTTCCAAATGGGCTTATTATTCAAATCAATATAGACTGGTGAGCTATGCAGACTAGTGCGAGTCGGTTCTGATGATGCTCTAGGTTTCAAGCCGTTAAAGGAGGATGTCATTCGTCGGGAGCTGTAACACGGATACCCCTATCTGGGATATTACCTGATTACCTGATAAAGTAGACACATAACTATTTGTAGCTATATAGTTAAGCATGGCGTGGGAAGGAGGTAACTTTACTTCCACCCCACTTGACGCACTCTAGTTTCTATCACAAATAGATCTTGGGCTGTTTCATTCAGGTGCATAAGTCATAGTTAAAAACAACAATCCACCCTTCTTACACTTTTTTGAAACCTATTGGCTCCACTACCCTGGAGCACTTCTATCTGCAAAAGAAACTTAATTCTACTACGAAAACAACTATGTGTCGACTATGTCGACTACTGATACTACGGGCGGTCGAGACCGACCCCCTCACCTGGGCCCACCTCAACAGTCGAGCCCTGGGCCTGCTTAGATGGAAGGTGGTGCTCCCCAGGAATCAGTAACTGACTCCCGATCTAGCAGCGAGCATACCACCCCCCATGGGGCCCCTTCCGGGCTGCGCGTAAAAGTATGCAAACGGAGTCCACTATGTGGAGCATCCTGACACTGGCATCCGCTTCGACATCTCAGACGACGAGACGGTTCCCCTCCACACCCCTTACTACAACTCGTCCCCGTACCGACACCCAAGCGCACCTGCGAAGCCCTCCCAGACTGAAGGGAGGTCGACTCCTCATTCGCGGTCGTCGCCTTCCATGGAGTCCGACTTGCTACCATCAGAAGCTAAGGCAGACTCGGCCAGTCAAGGCCTACTTGACAAGTTCATAAGAGACGTTGTACCTGAGATGACTAGCATCCAGAGAGCGAAGTACTCCGCCGTGTGTGGAATGCTGGCGACAGGTCACGATGCCCTAATCACGACCACCGCTCACATAGTAAACCAACACAGGCTACTAGATGACAACATCAACACAATTGAGCGAGTCAGAGATGAGACGGCAGCGAAACTGCACGGACTATACCTGCGGGTTACAGCCTAGGACGAACGACTGGAGGCATGTCTTGAAGATAACCTCCGCGTACTCCGCAATTTCGGATTGACCGAGGCGCAGCTCGAGGACTTGGCACGTCTAATAGCCTCCCAGAGCGGGAGGAAAAGCCCCACGGAGCTTCCCCCAATCCCCTGCGCTGAGTCGCGGACCTCCACCCAGCTCGACGACCTGGCCCCAGAGCTCACGGCGTCAATCCCCCCTAAGGGCCCGCAGGAGTCCGAGGACACTTTTCATAAGTGTTCCACCAACACAGTGCTGCGGAAAGAACGTACCGCAGCCATGTTCGGAAACAATGTTGACCCCTCCTCCATATCCATGGCGGTACCATCAACCTCGGCCGCTAGTTTCGCGCGCCATGCCCGATTTGAGGACATAGGTAGCATCTCCTCCGCGCCCCGACGTCCCTATCAACCAACTGGTATGATCGTGCATGGTGAAAATGCACACTACACCGGATCGGAATTGTCAGCCAATGCCATCACCACCCGTACCGTGGGGAGCACATTCGAGACTTTCCACCATGACAAAGAGGCAGTAATATGCGACATTACCGCTCGGGAACTAGGTGAGCGGCTTATACTTCCCCCTGGTGTACGACCCCCCAAGGTAGATGTGCCCACCAAGTACCGCGGTGAGGACGATCTAGACCTATTCATGAAATGGGTAGAGATGGTCTGTACGTGGCTACAGGTGATGTTACTGTGTGGGTACGAACTTGGAGTAGACCGATTCCGGTGTCCATGGTCAAGAGCAATCTTGACGGATACACCCTGGAATGGTTCATAGCTTCAGTGCCAGCGCAAAAACTCACGTTCACTGAGGTGTTGTACTCGCTCCATTGCTGATTTGTCACATTGTCCAACGCCCAGCGTGCTATGCGCGCCTTTGATGCCGTGCGGTATGATGATGTTAAGGGACCCGACACCTTTGCAGAGATGCTAATAACTAAAGGCGGTCAGATGAATCATGTCCCGAATGAGTTCAAGATGAACCAGCGCTTCCTAGCCAGACTGCCCCAAAAACTCCGCTTCAAGATGAAGGTCGACCGGGAGCTCATGGCGGAGTATACTCCCTTTGACAAGCTCCACATCAACGCGTGACAGCTCTGGACCTCCATCAACGAAGACAACACGCTGGGATCTACAGCCATGATGGTGAATTGTGCACCGGCTCCAAGCAGGGGCACTGCCACAGCAGCACCCCCGCGTTGCATGCCTCCAACGGCCGCGAACAGCCCCGCCAATTTGGCCCCTCGCCCCGCGACGACGCCCACGACGAATCACACCAATACTGATGACACTCATACCTGCTTCAAATGTGGAGTACAAGGCCATATTTGCACAAATCCCATCTGTGCAAAATACAATGAGCCCTCGGTTCCCAGGCCTCGAGTCAGTGCCCAAAGAGTCCTCGAGAGTTATGCTGATGGAGAATGGGACCTGGATGATGAGGAAGAGCTGTTGGGCGAGGATCATGACGGGCTATGGGGAGGCGACCAGTACAAACCAAACGACGACGACCCGAACATCGCGCCCAACTTGGACGCCCTCCTGGGCAGAGACGAAGAGGTATTACGTGTGGTGTGATGTTGACTGCGTTTCTGTTGGCTGCACGTATGTCTGCAGAGGTGTCAGAAGTGATTCGTCCTCTGGGGAAAATGATCAAGGCAGTGGAGTGTAGCAGGAAATTGGTGTAATTGATTTTTGGTGGGTGATGGTGATACCAAAGTAAGTCTAATAAATCCTATCCCTGGTACCTAGGTATATTAGAAGTGCTGAGGAGTCTTATTCTGTTTTATTGGTGTAGAACGGGACAATAACGGGGCTAGATAGCACACAAATCGCTTATTCATGAGCTAGATAGCTGTTTGGTTGCCTTCTTCGTTTATTGTAGTCAGTATTCCTCGTGAGAACGGGGGGTCAGGGTGTAGGACGGGAGTAAACAGACAGCCCTGTTTATGAGCTCGTATCCTTCGAGATTGCCGGTTTGATGTTGGAAGGGCCTTCCTTCTTGCTACTGGTCTGTCTCTGCCTCTACAGTCTTTCAAGGGACGTGAGGAAGTGGCAAAACCGGGTTCAAGGGATGTATGATTTTCTTCGTCCGTTTTAATAGAAAGATGGGACGTTGGAGAGCAAAGTGCTAGTTCCGTCGTCCGTTTGCAATACTGCAGCTATTCTGTTTAAGTCGATCAAGTCGTAAAGTGATATGCTCAGGCAGGTGTCTGAGGATTAAACGGGCTGCACAGTTTGCGGGTATTCGGTTTCCTTTTATGGTTTCCTGAATGCCAGAAATGAATGGGGAAGATTGAGTGAGGGTGGAACATAGCCCGTTAATGCTCGAGATCTTGCTTCGTTATTGTAGGAGCCGTAAACAGGAGCGTTCCGTTGTCCGAGCATGGAGCATACTGTAATTGAAGACTTTGGGGGTGGAGGATATAATCCGGAAGGTTTCTTGCACGATTGCTTTGAAAAGTGGAGGGAGATGGTAACAAGAGAGCCTTCTGGATGACCAGAGAACTCTATAGAATTGGGGGTGTACTATCCTCCTACTAGTGGATACTAGAGAAGTACAGGGGAAGTTCCGAGATGATCTACTTCTACTAAGATCCGACTCCTTTATACCCTTCATTCTGGCATGGGAGCTCCATTCTCGACTACGCACAGCCCGTGGTACCAGAGTTTTGGTCCATTGTCGCAGAGCAACACTCAGTTCTAGTTTTAAAAGTGAATGGTTGTCATTGTGAAGTTAGTCGGATGTTTAAGTCCCCGTTTTAGGACGGTGGAGCATAGTCCATCCTTACAACCCCGCCACGGGACTCCTATGTCCACTGCGCAACCAGGCAGGAACACAGGATAGAAGTTGACAGATAGGAGCCAAGGGGTTTGCATTGAAGCCAAGACAAAGAGGCAAATCCCAAGGCAACGAGAGAGCAAGAGGAAGACAACCTCAAGCTCAACACAAGTCCAAACAGGCCCAGCTAAGCTGGGGATTAGACAAGGTAGAATCTACTGTACAGGAGATTCTACTCTACCTTATATACTGTACAATATAGGGGTCTGATTGTGACCATAATATACTTGCAACATAGAGGGGTGGTTGCCCCTGGTTGCTAACACAAAGGGGTCGTTGCAGAGCAGGCTCGACACATAGGAGATGACCCTGCAACAGACACCAGGGGAATAGGCAACCAAGACAGAAAAGAGTCGACAGATAGTGGCAACGATGCAACATCTGTCAACAGAAATGAGTGCAATGTAAAAGTCGAAAATAGGTCCTGGGAAGTTGTTTCATGACATGTCATCTGGATCCACTGCAAGCCTAAGCCGCTTGCTCTGGAACAGGGGGCTGGTTCAGAGACATAGGCATTGGGATCTACTGCAAGCCTCAATTTACCCACCAATACTAAATAGATTGAAGAAGATACCATAAAAAACTGCAGCACATGCATGCAAAGCAATTGAAGCAAATGCAAAAGCTGCTCCTTCCCCTCCCATCCTGTTCTGTCCCATCCTGTACTGTCCTGCCTCATCCTAGTCCTGTCTTGTCCCTTCAGATCCCAGTCCTGTCCTATCCCAACACCATCCCATCCTGTCCCATCCCCTCCCATCCCCTCCCATCCTGTCCCATTCTATTCCATCCAATCAATCCCTTTGATCACATGAGGATATTTTCTGTAATGTTGGTGTCACATCTGTATTAGTCATGTCACTATTTGATGTCACAGATGGTCACTCATGATAAGATCATTTCAGGAGCCCTAATTAGAGTTTGATCATATTTACAATAATAGCCAGGGGCATATATTAATTCTATATTGGAGTTTATTTTACATATGATGACAATAAATTCCAATCTTCTATCAAAGAACTATTGACAATAAGATACCTGTATGATCCTTCAAAAATAACTATATAATCCAGAATTGTATTCAAATCTGATTCAGCATAAGCTCAACATATCTTCTGATTCCTGTGGTGGATTATATTGGTGGTTGCCTGCAGTGGATGGGTTGCTTTGCAGTGCTCCGTAATGGTTTCACCTGTATTGTGACCCAGAAGATGTTTGACGATGGGTGCAAAGAAAATATCACCAGCAAATTGTACTTGGAGCGGATGTTGTGCCCCATTGTACGGTTCTGAGATACTGAGGATATCGCATGCAATTTCTGTTGTGGCATCCCAATCTGCGAGTACTGACCAGTTGGATCCGTCTGTATTGGTCCGTTTGTGTGTGGACCACATCTGACTGAGACCACACCTAACCTGCCCAAATATGGCAACTAATCTGATGCCGTGACCCCATGATGGCACGGCATCAGGTTGGTATCCAAGACATTGAATCCTCTAACCCGCCTGCAAAACCCGCCCATAGCTCACATATATGGACTTGAAATGCTTCAGAGCATTAGTACCGCACGTGTCTTGGCACTGACCAGTATTCCCAATCGGGCCATTACATCTCTTTCCCAATAAGGGACTCATCACGATGTCGGTATTTCCCGCCGCTGTCAGCGCCGTCCTGCCCAACTCTGCACCATTCATTGTAATAGTACAAGACATCAATACTTAAAAGGCGCAATTTAGCCTCATACAATGTGTTCACCGAGCACCCAATCCATTAAATCAAATGTATTTATTTTTAAAACATGACTATCCAGAAATATTGAGCAGTGCAGGGTCGATTGTGGCGAGAGAAATCATGGGCAGGCAGGGGGCATTGTTGATAAAGGTAGGAGCATTGATGGAGGCTGTTGGATTGTTGCTGGAGGTAGTAGGAGCGACAGGAACACTCCCCGAAGGCGCCGGCCTGCTGCTCCCCTCTCCACCATCGGTGTTGTCGCCCTCATCGTCGTTGATAAGGGCACGGCTCTTGGGGACACGGCGGGACTTGGCCTTGTTGAGTGCCGTCCGTGTCACGGCATCATCCCATGGCCCTTTGCCCTTGGTGGGTGCGGGTGCGTTCTCCTTGTTCACTGCACTACTGCGTGGCTTGCAGGTGACAGTGACCGTCGGCGCTCTAGACGCAGTCCTGCAACGCTTGACAGCAGGTTCCGGCACCACCCTTGGCACTGAGTCAGGCTCCTCAACGATGGGGGTGTTCGACGAGCTGGCATCAGCCTGCTCAGCCGGCGTGTCATCCTCGTTGTCCTCATTGTCCCAAAGTGGCGGCCTTGCGCTTCTTCCCAGCATCGGAGCGTTGGTTACGGACACGCGCAATCACCCTCCCAGCACTAACATCGGCTTTCCAGTGTTCGCTGCGCTGCTTGCAGACTTCTGCAGATAGTTTGCCCCACTTGCAGCCACCATTGTGAAGTGCATTGTGCAGGGTAGTCAGGACGAGAAGGAAGGAGCTCAACTCATTCGGGTTGACAAGGCGATCGGCCGTCCATCCCATGAGCTCCACACCGTACTTCAGCACAATGCTCTCCTCATAGTAGAGATACTCCATGCAGATGTCCGCCTTTTTCGTGATTTCGACTGCAGGCAAATCTCATGTTAAGCACATCAAGAGAATTGTGCATGGTGACACACCTAGACCCGACAGGACCATGTCACGAATCTCTCCTTTCACGAAATCAATCTTCTGCTTTGACGTGCAGAGTATATCTACAAGCACAGGGATTTAGATCGTCCCTAATATGGATAGATACACGTACTCATAGTATCACACCCTGCAATCGCAAAGGCCTCAAGCCTTGTCCCAGTCTCTCCGGTGTCCCACCGACGGTGCACAGCAATCGGCATGTACCACTCCAATTCTTTGCTCGTGAAGTACCACTGTGGGGCCATAAAGAAATCCGGAGAGTTCCGCACAATGCAGAAAAAGCCTTCAATACCAACACGGTAGCTTAGGCCATGGAACTGACAACTGTTAGCATAATTCAAGCACAAGTAAGACACCATACCAGCATCTGAATGTTTCTAACCGTGTTAGAGACATCCTGTATGCATGTGCGAGGAGTATCACATCGCATCTTTGATGTATCAGGACGTTTCTCGAGAAACCTGTGTAGCACGTCAGTCACACGGCATTTCTAGAGAACGAATACGCACTTCTCCACAAGTTCTTCCTTCTGCTCCTCTGTTAACATGTTGTACTCAGCTTTATATTCATTGTGGAGTTCAGGAGCGGCTATCCCCGAAGCACCCTCTAAAAAATGAATGAGATAAACATGAATGGCAGAATTGAAAAGAATCATACCTTCACGGTGATCGGCTGCCTTTAAACTCTTGAACATGTTGTATGTGTTCACCTTTTCGTGGTGGTTCACCATGTGAGCACTGCCTTGAAAAAAAATATCTAAGAAATACCGTGGCTTCTTGTCGAACCGGGTGGCGAGCTCCTCTGCTTTTGCATTCGTATATGCAAACCACTCTCCTGCCCCAAGCCCGTGAGTTGTATTAAGGGAAAGTAGAAGAAAAAAGATGCATTACCAACTGCTTTATCTATTAGATCCTGGTTTGCCTTGCTGGACTCTCGTTTTTCTTTCTTTTCCTCAGCGGTGAGGGGCACGCGCGGTGCAACTGGTGGCTGGTGTGTGCGTGGGGCACTGACAGACGCGAGAGTCTTGCTATTCTTTGAGGACATGGGAGGACGAGTGAATGCCAAGAATATCCCATGAAACTATGGAGACTCACATCGTCCCGACAACTTGCGAGGGAGCAAGGTACCTTTATCCAAAATGATTCTCTCACACAGCAAAGCATCCTATATTCTGTCGCAATTTTTATTTAAGTCAGTCAAGTTAAATGTTGCGGTCGTAGGCCATGGCATTGACCAGCCCATCAACGAGCTTGTTAGGGAGGCTCTCAAGGGAGTTCAATTCCTCCCTCCAGTCGACTAAGCTGACGCAGCACATGATGAGCATCACGGCGGCCTCCAACACCCGAAGCCCGTGATCCTCCAGGTACTGATCTGTCAAATGTGTTTCCCACATCATGGGAGCGGCTGTAGGCGAAGCAAAAATGCTGAGGAAAGAAGGGTTGTGCCGGGGACCTCAGCGCATAGGCTGTTGATGAAGGCTGACGGGTCAGAGTTGACGGCAGTGGCGGATGAGAGCTGACTGCTGTAGGGAGACGACCTGGAGTTGACCGCTGGTGTTGAGATGAGGGGGGAGAGAATATTCCTAAACTGTCATTAGCTCATAGCTTCGAAGATAATAAAAAAAGCCCACCTCTCGCTGTGCTGAGGTCTGCCTCAAGGCGCAGAATCTTGGCGCTCATTGCACCAAGTTCAGCAGCACGGTCATGCAAATCACCCTGCATCGAAGCAGTGAGGGTCTGTAACACCTCAACGGCACTGCAGAGCTCGGTATTCTCCGCCTCCAGGAAGGCGAGCTGCTGATGTTCCCTCATCAGCTCCTCGATGTCGAACAGGGAAAGGTCGTCAGGATTAACAGGTGCCAGGCCGGTCAGATATGGTCCCGCAATGCTGGTAGGCAGCGTGAGAGACCCCCAAGGGCGCCCCGGGAAAATGTACTGTGCCGAACGCAAGTTAAGTGGCGGAGGTATGAGAAAAGTGGGAGGGGGAACTGTGAAGACATGGGCCTGCTGCGTGAGATTCCACTTGCGCTGGGCCTTGTGTCTCCAGTCCGCGATGGTGGGGATGCTAATGTGCTCGATAACGGATTGGACTATGAAAGCAACGGTGGGTTTGATCTCCGGATGCTCCAACAGTAAGTGGGGGGGGGGGGGATAAACTTGAGCTTTGATTTGTTCAGGTGCCACAGGCACATTGGGAACTGTGGTATCGTTGACATGGATGATGAAGGTAGTACCAGCAGTACAGCAGTCATATTTGGTAGCCTGGGAGGTGATAATCAGCAATGTCCTGTCACAATTTATGTAGTTTAAGCACCACGTCGCAGATCAGCCTTCTAGCTGAATCTGCGAACTCCTTTCTCGCCTCCTGGCCTGCCACGCCACCAGGTTGTGACTCTTGGAGATGAAGATATTCCGGGAAGAACACATCAGGGCCAACAATGTGGTGGCCATCTTCACTGGCATCCAAAGCCAGCCAGGCCATATCAGCAGAGTTATAGCGGTTGTGGAAGTGGTCAAAGCCAGGAGTACCAGCACCAAGAGAACGGTGGAGGTTGAACAGGCTGATTGGATCGAAGCCGAGGCTGGAGAGAGCAGGAATCTCGAAAGGGATGGCGTCCCGGGATTGAGGGACTGGGACGACAACATTAGGGACATCCCAAACGAAGTGGGAGGCATCGCGGGGGACTTGGGTGGACATGATAGTGGTCGGGAAGAGACGTTCCCACAGAGATCTAAGAGATCTGATGACTGATCTGTCATCCGAATTGGGACTGACATCAATAGTTCAACGGTAATTGAATTCTGTACGGTCTCAGTGAGATGTGAGACACGTAATTTTCAGATAATATATGTCCCAGAACATGACAAGATCTCCTGTTAAAATATTACACGTGGGGCTAATTTATTCAAGACATGTACACAAAAATACTTGCGGGGCAATGCTGTAAAGTTACAAGTTGAAATGTGCACTGTAGACTTTAATCCTTGCTCATTAATAATGTGTTTCCCCTACTAATTGAATTAAAACATATATGGAGCTTGTTCTTGGCCCACAACAGGCATTTCTTCCCAACTAATGAAAGAAATGTTCGTGATTATTGCTAGGCATTTCAACGGATAATTCTATTTGGAAACCCGGTTTCCAATAGAAACCCCTGCAATCAGAGGAACCCCACGGTTTTTCTATTGACAACCCCGCCGGGAGCGCCGGAGCAGGCCGATGCGCAGTTTGAGCATTGCCATCAATCACACGGAGATCCGAGCATTCCCACGCGTGTTTTTCAGAATGCGCACCACATACAGTCCTGCATAGGTCGGCATAAAGTGTACATTGAAATGTTTTGTGGCTAGCACTTCCGAATAACATTTTGGGGAGATTGAAGAACAAGTTAAGAGCCATCGACAGTGACATGCCGTGGTCGCTGGATGGGATCATTGGTAATTCGTGATGGACACGTCAATATTCATCAACAACGCGCCCATTGACTCATTTTGGCGCGTACTACAACAGAATAGATAACACGAGTGTGTCGCCCTACTTGCAATTAATTTCCAAATGACAGAATGGACCCTGGATTGGATCACAGGTAATCTGCTGCTTTGAAATTCTCTGTCAACGCTGTGCTCGCCTAGCCACTTGTAAACTGCGCAAGTTTATTACTCTCGTCATTTACTCTCCCTTCCAACCGTTTTTGCTTAGCAAGCAATATTTTTGCGGCCCATAAAAGCGGGTTGTTTTATGTGCAGAGCTGTAGCAAAGCATTTTCTCCTTGTCATGCTCTCGTCTTCCTCTGTGTTTGCTCTCTATTCGTCGCCTGAAAAGTCCGCGCAATATTCTGTGACCTGGTTCCAGAAACTCACTTTCTCTGGTTCTATTAAACTAATTTATCCCGTCATTCAAAAGCCCCAGAATATCGTACAGTGGGCATTCTCTCCAGAGATACCGTCTGGTCATGCCGCAACCGTGATTGATATCAACGAGCCAGTCCCACATATGGTGGACCTTGTACCCATTTCTAAAGAGATGGAGGCTGCTTATTCTGCAGGCTCTCGCTCAGTCGCTGTGACTTTCACGGTAGATGGGAAGCGCTCGGAGCAGCTCTACCATTTTTCAAAGGTGTGTCTTTTCATATCCAAATGTTTTGCATATCTAATCTGTTCTCAGATTCGGCTCTTCATTCACATCAACAATTACCAAGTCACTGTTCAGTCTGCTCATGATTTAGTCCACCACCTCTCTACCTCATCCATTGTCTCATCTGGATTTTTTTCTGCTTTCATTACCCTCCCAATTCTTTCGGCCATCCGTGGCCTCCGTGGCTCTACATTCCCACTCTGGAAGCTCTCCTGCCTCCTGCGTGAAGAGTGGCTTCACGAAGACGTTCTGAACGCCCTCGCAGAACTCATGTATTTTTCAAATGCAGCTAGGTCGGCTGAACAGGATCCCAGCATTTTGATCTACCCGACCACCTTCTTGGCTGATCTGCGATATCTGTTCAACCGGTCCCCCCGTCTCTTCAGCCTGGACCTCATCGCACTTTGTCAGCGTCTTCAGTCGACTCTCATCGATAAAATTTTCACATTCAGCTGCCTCTCCGACCATTACTCCGCGTACCGTGTCGATGCAGACGACGATGTTCTTGTCCACGGAGATTCCATGCGATTATCTCCAGATCCGACCTTAATTTCGGCATTTGAATGGTTGCTTTCTGATACTGGCACTCAAATTCCATTATTTATTCGTGCAGGCGACGTTTCTCGACAAAACTCAGATTCAGGAAGTTGTGGAATTGCTTCTTTAAACTTTGTTGAAATAGATCTGGATCCAGGAGCGCCAAAATGGACAAATTCAAACAGCCCATTCTTCCGTGATCGTGCGCTCCGGGATCTGGTTGTGTACCATCTAATTGCTTTGGCACAAGGCGACGAAATGGTGAGTCAATTACAACTCATATGAGGCTTCAATTAACTTGTCAATAGACGTATGCAGACTGGGCAGCTCCCTGCCTCCCTCAGCTTGAGCTCTCAGATTACGTTGGTCCTTGTGCTCTTGATGGACCATTTGGGTTCGACGATTTTAATCTTGATTGCCCCACTGTGAGTGCCTCCCCCAATTTGTGTGCATTAACTTAAATTTTATGTCATCAGGATTCCCATCCTATCCACGAATTTTTGAAAGTGATTATCCAGGAACCTGCACTAGCCACAAAATCGAAATTAGTGCGTCATTTTCAACTTATGCCGCCAATATTGCTGATCTCCAGCTCAGATTTCGCAATCCATTTCTGCACCACTCGCGACTCCATTTGAAATCGATGTTGATGAGCCGTCAACTTGGTATTCCATTTCAGCTCCCCTAGCACTCCACCACAACCTGGGAGCTGATGCAGACATAAAATCGCGTCTCAGAAAGGTTCTTTCTCCTCGCTCGGCCTTCCTTCCTCCTCTTTCCGATTTAACCATATTCAAATCGTCGCGGATAATCTTGGACCGATTTACCACACCCGAACTGTGGCCATCCTCTATAATCGATCTCTGCACACCAAGCCCTAGGCCCGTCGTTAAGAGTGAGGTTATAGATCTCACTCTGACCCCAGTACAATTGAAACCACCTGGATCGTCTGTCAAATTTAAGATAGACGACGACACCACTCCACCCAAATAGATACCTCCCGCTCCGAGACAGGGGCGATTGACGTTGTTCGCCTTGGGTCTTTCTTCTCAGACTTTGAGAAGGCAAAATCCGCCGTCTATACTCTGCAGGCGCGCACAGGCCATGTTTGGCGTATTGGACAGACGAAGCGGCGAAATACAGACGGTGAAGTGAGCAGGGTATCATTGCGCTGCAACCACTACGGTCCAAGAAGCACCTCTCATCTTCTTACGGTGGATCCTTCTGACCATCGCACGGGACTTTCGAAATGCACGGGTTGCAGTGCACATGTCAATCTAACTCCTGTTCCTGGGGGTGGATGGCACACAACTGTGCTCGACTTTGAGCACAATCATCCTCCAGAAATTCCGGAAGGTGGCCATATTCAGCTGCCTCCGACTGATGCGCAGCGCCGACTTGTTGCGGAGTATGCTGTAAATGCAACATTCTCGAGATCCCACATGGCGCAGATTCTTGCCTCCCGTTTCCCCGATCACATCCTCGAACCGAAACAAATTTCAAACCTTCTGAATGCGGCGCGTCAGAAAGTGCGTGAAGAAGTGAACGCTCTTGGTGGAGATATACCCGCAGTCCTGAGCAAACTGCGGGAGCTCAAGGAAATAGATCCACGATGGGACTGGGATGTCTTGCTTGATGAGAAGCAGACAGTCATTGGTATCTGGTGGCAAAGTCCTGCTCAGGCTGAGTTGACTAGGCGCTACTCAGATATACTAATCAACGACAACACATACTGTCGAAATCAGTATGGCTATCCACTCAATATTGGTTCGTAAATTTCAACCACACTTTGTCCGCACTGTTTTTTAAATTATTTTCATCCACTTTTCTCAGGAATTGGCATCGACAACTTTTGCAAAACAAGGAATCTTTGGTACACTATCCACCGCACAGAAGACACGGAAACCCATAACTGGGTTCTCCGAAACCACCTCCGTAGTGCAGGAAAACCGCCTGAGGTTTTAGCCTCGGACCGTGATGGTGCACTCATCCAAAGCTGCGGTCAAACCATGCCCCTCACTTTCCATTTATACTGTCTGCATCATTTGAACGGAAAAATCAGCACCAACCTTCGAGCATCTCTTGGCCCCAGATGGGACAATTTTACACGGGATTTCTGGGTCGTCTATCGAGCTGTATCTCCTCAAGAGTTTGATATACTCTGGGCGAAGCTTCTTGCGCAGTATCCTTCCACTCGTCAATATCTGGACAAGGAGTTGTACTCCTGTCGCTCTCATTGGGCTTGGGCTTGGGTCAGTAATATTTTTACAGCCGGTGTACGGACCTCAGGGAGAGTTGAGGGCAAAATCGAGTAAACAAATCAATTGGTGGCCCTAAGAAAAGCTTTCTGCAGCTGTTCAATGGCCTTAATTCTCGCTCAGAGGAACAGGGGGCCAACAATCTCATCCGTGTTCGGCAGGTGAGTGACTAGCTACATGCTTGCACCGGCTCATATTTATCTCTTCAACTTAGTCAACTCGGAAACAGCACGCTTCAAATTTGGAGTCGCTCTTCTCCGGGCCCCTTCAAATTATTTGTGCACATGCAGGGCCATTTGCGGTTCAAAAATGTTACTCTCAAATGGAGGATAGTTTATTTTATACAACTGAAGTCGTGCAGCACCCCACCGAGGTTACATCTTGGGTATGTGACACTTGGCCAGTCGTCAGAAGATACTAACAGTTAAATAGAATCAATATGTGCTTGGAGTTTCTCAGGAGCATGGATTTGAGTGGTGTCCCGGTGAGGACAATGTGAATGCCCGATTATTACACGTGCATATTTAAGCTAATACATTTGCACTCAGGTCATGTTCAACTCATTCCAGAATGACAAAGCCTATATATCCGTGAGATGGCTTATCGAACTGGTGATCAAACGTGGTCTGGTTATCCGCCATCTATTAATTGTTCGGCACAAGTCAACGGGCACCTTTCATTATATTGCAATTCTTTCTGACGGCCACTACATTTGTGATTGTTGCATGCCAGCTAATATCGGCATCCCCTGCCGACACTACTTTCGGATTTGGATTGATGTTCAGAAGCTCCCATTTCACATTTCGTTCATCCGGTCATGGCCAGTCCCTCTTCAACTTACTACCTCGAATATACAACTAATATTTCGATTTTACAGTTGGTATCAAGATCCTGAACTCCTTGTTCACACAGTTCCTGCTGTTTGCCGCACTCATGAGCTTCAGGCAAAGGAATTCCAATTGCCAACACAATCTGTTGGTTCGGCATTCGGTTCAAACCCGATTGACAGCACATCACACCAAGCAACGCCGCCTCCACCCACACAGACACTTCCTGGCCGTGAAGTATTTCACAGTGTACAAGCTGCGCTTCGGCCACTAATCTCCGGTGTTCAAACATAGGAACAAGTCGATGAGCTGCTAAAAAGCCTCCAAGACATCCAGTGAGCATAATTCATATTATGTCTAAATTATCAGCTGAACCTTGTTCAGTCAGAACAACATCGATGAGGCTAGAAGTGAGCAGATCAACGATCCTCCCGTTGTTTCACGCAAAGGAAGACCACGTGTCGCACGGCTTACGAACGCGCGAGAGGGCCGAAATCAAGGTGGAGGTGCTTCCACGCGGGGTCAATCAGATCAAGGCCCAAATCCAGTGCGTGATGAGGATGCTGCACCTCCTCCGAAAAAATCTCGTACTGGGAGACCCTATAAGTGTTCCCTATGTCGGAAGGAGGGCCACAACCGCTCAAATTGCCCTCTGCAATCCTAGATATTAGTTATTACTGCGCTGTAATATTTGACGTGCTTTAAATTGCTGTGTTGCGACTCGCTCATCGCCATCATCGGTCATTTCCAGGGCTTGGAAGTGCCCGGAACTTGCTATTATGGCCACTAAGTATTCCTATTCAGCATAGTCTCCAGCTGCAATAATAGTGGGTGTTTCGCGTCAATTTCACGTCTCATCATGACTTTCCGTGAACTTTGAAGAGACTGGCGATGTAGAGTTATTTGTGTTCAAAAAATAACTTTAGCCCATTCTCGGAGGACAGGCAAGGCAATTATTGTATTTTTGGGCCTGGAAGGCTGCTGGTGGCAAGATGGCGCAAGATTTCGGATGAGATCACTGAGTTTGCATCTCGGGTGTGTGCCAAACAAATTGACAGCTCACCTCTCAAAATTTGGTTTTTTAATCGGTGCGCGATCGATTTTGGTGGGTCCCTGGACGTGGCGGGGTTGCCAGCTTCGAGGCCTGTACATTCCATATCACTCTTTATTTGACTCCTTCCTCTTTACGACCCTACTTACCTGTCGCCGTATGACGGCGGTAACCGACTTGTGTGATGTTTCCTTTTTTGGATGGTACCGGCCGAGACCGGCTCGGAGAAACCCAGAAACCGGGTTTCCAAATAAGACACAAATGATCGACGGGGTTTCTGTTGGAAACCGGGTTTCCAAATAGAATTATCCCATTTCAACCCTTTTTCATTTTGTACCAATCTTTCATCCACCCATACATTCTTACACTTCACATTTACTTCTAGTCACTTCACCACCTTCTGTTCTTCTGCTCCTCCACTCCTCCGCTCCTCCGCTCCTCCGCTCTTCCACTCATACACCTCTGCTCATTGCATCCTCTTACCTATCATCAGGGTTTTCACGCAATGAAGGCTTACTGAGCATTTCCCATTTATCCATCTTCTTCTTATTGTTCTTATTGTCTTAAGATACTTATCACTTCCCCTCCTCCATTTAGAAGTACCACCTTATTGTCCTTCATTGGAGCACTTGATACTTAACCGCATTAGTGATGACAATTAACTACTTAGTATATATGCGCTCTAGATACTTCCTGTACTTCATCTGGAAAATTAATGTTATTCCATGTTTCCACTCATGGACTGAGACCATCTTTTAATCCTTCCTTCAAACAATACTCTTCCTAATATTTCCTGCCGGCCTAGGCAGAGTGCTCACCCATAATCCTCTTGTGGTGTTGCATTCTGCTTACCGACAAACCCTGTCTTCTGCCTTCCGCCCTATGTCGGAAGCGGAATGATATGCTTCGCTGGATCACCCAGATTCACCTTGTCTTTCTACCATCTTTCTCTTCATCCTTATGTTTTGACTTCACATCCAGTGTTCCTCTGGGTGTCTTATTCTGAATTCCGACTTTACCGACTTCATTCCACAGTCCGACTTCATTCCACACTTCACCTTCTTTCCGCCTTAGGGTCTGTTTCCATCCTTGGAACAGGTCTCATCTTGTCCCGGCTCAATAGCCAGACAGTCGCACACCCTGCTGAGTGTGGTGCTTGCGAAAACAGCCGACTTACCTCCTGTCCTTTCCGCAGTCCACATTTATTCCGCCACGTTCTGCACTGATTCCGCCTTCGGAATCCCAAAGGACTATTCTAGTCTTCCTCTGGCTCAGGATATAACACGGCCTCATGATTCACTGAAACCTCTGGTGACTGAGAGAACATATATTCCATTGCTACTTTACAAGTCCTAAAGATTTCAGAACCCCCAAATGAATTTGAAAATTAGTAAATTTTAGCCATATTTCGCCGTTTGAGGCCCAGTGGCGCGATATCATGCATATGAGTCTCAATAAGGTGCAAGGTGTTCTTATTGAACTATAATCTGGCGATAGATCTGGGGTTTTGGGAGCATACAAGTGATAAATTCTGAATTAGACATGAGATGGGGTGGCAGACAGCCCAACTTCTTGTAGTTTGACTACTTTCAGTTGCAACTTAACAAAGCTTATTCCCCAAAGTCATATTTACCATGCCCCTCTCGGCGCGAACTGATAATATGTTTGAACCATATTCAAAGAGATCATCTTCAGCATTTTTCCAGATTTTATAGCTGTATTGTGCCGCTGTAAATTACGGTGGTTGATTTTGGAGGATGTTTTTGGCAGAGAGATGAGATACTTCTTGAAAAAAAATATTACACAGTACTCCTGAAAGAATTTACTCTTGGTATAGTACTTTAACACCTTTTATCTTCAATTGACAATATTATTAGAGGACCATTGCCTTAGGCCTCGTACTCAGGAATGGATTACACTGTCAAATATGGCATTCCAAAGAAGTTGCCAACACCGGCCCAATTCTCCCAACCAATGGGAGGTGAGTGGTCATGAGTGCCGATACTCCTGAACTGCTCATTTTTCACCATTCTCGAGGGCAGGCATCAAAAATATATTACAAGTCATCAAGATTGTGAATGTCTAAGGATTCCATTAACCGTTCCATGTGATCCGAGTCCAATCCTTCAAGTTCCGTGGAGTATCAACAATTTCCTCTTCCTCCGCATACTCCACGACAACTTGCTGAAGGCCGAGGGTTTTCGCTGCCCATGGGGGTAGTGGGCATTCCATGTTGAGCATAGGATCACATCCCAAGCAATCACCAGGTAGGAGTGAGCCTGAGAACTCCAGTAACTTGCTGGTTTGGACAAGACGCTCCACAATGGCGGTATTGATTCGCACATTGTATTGCCATCGGTCGGAGAGTTCACGGGCTAAATCAGGCAATGAAATGTAGTTGGCAACGATGGCAGAGTAATAATCAGCATGCTCATCCATGGTAAAGGTACTAATTCACTTGATTTCCATGTTGAGCCGACGAACCTCGTCGTGCGCACCTTTGATGCCAAAGTAGAGAAGTCCGGCCTCACGGCATGCAGGCTGGGTCCACGGGAGCCGACAAATGTCAGCTCTAGTGTCACGGAGAAGATCAAACTCAGTGAGGGTTACAGTTTGAATAACCTCCACCCAGATAAGCTGATCGTGTGGTGGGTTTAGCGCAGCTGCAGAGGCATTGTACTCATTGAGTGCTTTGTGAATGGCTTCTGCACGGGTCTTGAGGGCTTTACCGATCTTCTTGCGAAGTTTGTACGCTGGCAGATGTCAGTGAAAACCCATTTAGCATTGTATTAGTGCTTACCGACACCACTCATTGACAGCTTGGTCAGCTCTAAGAGCCATTGAACAACCAGACGTTCGAGCTTGTCAATTGCACGGCGATAACGGTGTTCGGTGGTAAGGAATAGGGCATCGTTATACTCTTTTGAGCTGCTGGTCCAGCGCTGTTCATATCCGTGCTCCTCCTCAAAAGCGCGACCTCTTCCTCGACAAGAAGCAACCAGCTGTACGTGGTGCGGTAACGAGTACGGATCAGCGTAATCTACTTCCCCTGGATACCCTTTTGGATGATTAACACATCGAGGTTCTTGAATTCCTTTTCTGCCGCCTGCGAGGCATCGCTTATATGGACGTCAGATAACAAATGATGGAGTAGAAGGCCTAGGAACATTTACGTCGGGCTCTGGAGTTTACCTAAGAGCTCCATGTAATCGACGCTGTTCTGGACGTCGGGGGGCTCCTTAAGGAGAGCTTCAAGGTACTGACGCTCATCGTTGAGATCCTTCTCGTAGTCGGCTGCAGTAGTATGGAGTTGATCTTGAAGAATTTGTAAATGGAGCTTGTTGGCGGTAATCTTCTCCACGGCCTGACAGTAGTTCTGGAATATAAAATTACCTACATTACGTAGAATATTTAGGGATGGACAATATTACAAGAGAACAATGTACCAGAAGCTGCGTGTTTGTCTGCGTCATGAAATTGAAAGTGTTCGTCAATCTGTTGTTGCCGATGAAAGGGTGTCAAAAGTCGTGTGCAGCTGGCTAGATTATTGGACAAGCAGAAAGTGCGCTCGCACTCCTCGAAGTCTTCCAGTCCTGCACCCTCCACATACATGGGATGCCAGCCGAGCTGGCACATGCGGTTATGGGTGTGACCATGGAATGCGGGGACAATTCCGCGCATCTGGAGTGCCACTGTTTTTCGTCCCAAAGAGCTGCGGAGAAGGGTCTTGAAGAAGGCGCACATAATATCATATCTGATACCTGCATCTTTACCGTATCGATCCAGTATCTTGGCCACAATTGCGAGCAGATACTTCATTCTGAAAATAGATTGATGAGATGCTGAAAAACGAAGGGGAAATATTACTAACAGTTCGCCGCTGCGGATCATATCACACATGATGAGCACATGTCCGTGATGACATACAGCGATGAAAATCCCCGATACTGCAAAGAGCACGAACATTTTTTGCGTGCTTCAGGTCCTGCTGCCTTCCAGCACTCCACACAGGTGTTCACACATTTCTGCGGCTCATCGACCTCATCTGGGTTGAGCTCATTAACATTAAGCCATGCGATATCACCATCAGGATCGTCATTTGGAGTGACATCTGCTGGACCATCGGGGATATCAGCAAAGTTTGGAGCAGCGGAAGCGGTGTTAGGATTCAAATCTGCGAGTGGAGCCGAAGACGGGGATACTCCAGGCATAGGAGGAATGGGAGTGGCAAGGGACTGGGTTACAGCGGCCATGGCGGTAGATGTAACCATTGGTACCTGAAAACAAAATTGAATTAATTAGTTTTAGTTAGTTAGAAAACAATAATATTTTACCTTGGGCGCATTTTTGACTTCGTCCTGGTACTTATCCACCTCGGAGGGAGTAAGCCATCGAAAGGATGAGGCTTTACGGTTATCAAAGCGAGGATGGCCGGCACGGAACGTGCTGTCGACAAGCTTCAGTGAGTTGTTGCCATCAAGGGACCCAAGCCACGAAAGCTTGAGCAGGAGCTCATCTTCCACCTTGTAGAAGCAAGGTGGACAAATGTTCTGCTCAGCCCAGGTTTTGTCTCGGCCCAGGGCCTGCCATATGCGTTCATCTACTTGCCGCAGGATGGCAAGATATGCATCATAGGCTGTCATAAGCTGCTCCGGTAGGTATTTTCGACGTGGTACCTGAAAACGATGTTGTCAAATGCCATAAATATGTTTCCTGGGAGCCACGTACTTTGTGAAGATAATTTAAAGTCTTGCCTAAAGAATGTATAGTGTAGCGTGGACAGACACGATGAATTTGCCAGTAGATCTCGAAGGTGTTGTATTCAAGCCGGTAAGACCGACCCATTCACGGTGTCTCGGGCTCGGGCCCATCGCTCACCGATGTCCCGACTTTATATTAATTGATTGGACTCATTCCTATTCATTCTTACTACCTCTGTCCTTGTGCTATCCTCTCAGCTCGTCCTTGCTCCCCATCCAGTTACATTTGTTTTTGTAGTATATATACCTTGTAATTACTTCGAATTGAAGTGTGCTTTCCCCCCCAACATCTCGTTCTATTAGGTTATGGGCCCCGCCCGTGCCTAAATCATTCACCGAATCGACTTACCCTCGCAGTATCCACGATCCTATAATCCCTTGATCATCACCATCCAATTATCATGTCGTCGAACACCAAACTCATCGAATTCTTCACACGTGTGCCGCAGTGCAAGGCGGACGGTTCGAATTGGACCTTCTATCGTGATAGGTTCATTTTCGCGGCAGAGGCAGCACAACTGGACGATTACCTCGAGGAGACGGCCGCACCACCGTCAGCTCCCGTGCCTGCAGACCCCAGGAATATTACTACAGATGAGAGCAACTCTATCGCTCGTCACCCCGGCGTCGTTCGGCTTTGGAAGGCCAACGAAGCGATCGTGAAGCAGGCGCTAGCTTCGACGATTCCAGACTCACTTTTCCTAAAGGTTAAAGGTGAAAAATCAGCAGGGCTAATGTGGAAGAGGGTAAAGGAGGAATTCGAAAAACGGTCCAAGATGATGACCGTAGATCTGCGGCGCAGGCTCCAGGAGGAGCGCTGCCACGAGAACGGAGACGTCAAGACTCACCTGACAAAACTCCAGGCCTTACGCGAGGAGCTTACCGCGATGGGCGCAGACCCCGGCGATGATAATTTCATCGCAATCTTACTTGGTTCCCTCCCTGCCTCATACGATCCCTATCTCGCGGCGCTAACAGCAACATCAGCGCTACTCAACCAGACTATCGACCCAGACACCTACATTCGTGGGATTAGCGACGAGGCTGAGCGCCGTCGCATCAAGGGAAGGGCCAAGGAGGAAAAGGAAGCTGCATTTAATACAAATGGCAGTTCCTCGGGCCAGGGCCGACGTGGCAACAAACGCAGTAGCACTATTGAGTGCTATAACTGTCACAAGAAAGGCCACATAAAATCGGAATGTTGGGCGAAGGGCGGAGGGAAGGAAGGGCAGGGTCCGAGGGGGAAAGGAAGAGGTCGTGCAGCAGCAAACAAGGCTGCAGACGACGACGACGGCGTGTGGTATGCGCACGCAGACAGCTCTGAGGCAGACTCCGAGCTAGACGACTGGAAGGAGGTCGTTGAAACGAACCTAGCGGGCTACGTTGAGCCTTGGTTCGAATATGCACAGGAGGGTGGGAAAGAAAGGTTGGAAGGACTATCCGGGACTTACCTCCACGACGAAATCGCCCAGCCATACGCAGAGGAAGCGCGCAATGCTGCAGCGGCAGTAGAACCCATCCAAGACCCTATCGACGACGCCAGCTCGGATACAGGCTCGATGCCTTCGCTCCAAACCGTGTCTGACACAGACTGGTCAGACGACGATCTCCCCGCGCTGTTAAGCATTTCAAACTCGTTGGATCGCTCGGACGAGAGGGAGGAACTCACAGGCGATGGAGACGCTGAAGTATTCAGCGAATACGACCCAGGGGAAAATATTCCTGACCTAGAGGAATGGTCACAAATCGATGCAGAAGATGAAGAAGAAAATTACAAACTTACTTTCACTTCTGTCTTCCTCGCCGCCGCCGCCACAATCCCCAATGAACCGGAGGTAGACTTGTACGACTCCGGTGCTTCGCGCCACATGACCCCCTACCGTCACCGCCTATTCAACTACTCGTCTATTCCACCAAAATCGATTACGGCCGCCGATAAAGGCAAATTTGAAGCCGTTGGAAAGGGGGATATGCACATATACCTCCCTGGCAAGGGAGGAGCCCGAACTCGCATCTTGGTCCGCGACGTGCTGTATGCACCGAAGCTCGGTGTCACCCTGCTGTCTGTCAGCAAAATCACGGCCGCTGGATATTCTGTACTGTTCCGCGCGACTGAGTGTCGCATTTATGACAGCAAGGACAAGGTTCTGGGTAAGATCCCTTTGAGAGGAGGTCTTTATCGAACGGAAACCGACGCACCTAGCGCGAATGCAGCCCAGGAACCACCCATTTCTGTCACACTCGACGAACTTCACCAAATGCTAGGCCATATTTCGCCTGACGCAGCAAGGCGGCTCATCAAGGAGCATATTGTCGAGGGAATTATTCTCGACGAATCGGCGCCACCCCCACGCTCATGCGACTCCTGTGAGTATGGCAAAAAGACTCGCAAGGCTGTAAAAAAGGTTAGCGAGCGAGTACGAGCAAAAGAATTGGGCACACTCATCCATTCCGACCTCTGGGGGCCGTCCCCAACCCGTACACCGCAGCACAAGGAGTACTATGTCTCCTACACCGACGATCACACCCGCTATTCTGTTCTTTACCTCATTCGGACGAAGGACGAAACGTTCGAGACTTACGAGCAGTATGAGGCCTGGCTTTGGACGCAATTTTCAGCCAGAATCAAAGAACTTCACACCGACCATGGCGGCGAATATCTGAGCAAGGAATTCAGCGCCTATCTTGCTACCCGTGGCACCAAACGAAATCTTACTGTCCACGACACCCCCGAGCATAACGGCGTAGCCGAACGCCTTAACCGAACGCTTCTTGAGAAGGTTCAAGCAATGCTACACGCTTCTGGCCTCCCTAAAAATTTATGGGGTGAGGCATTGAAGCATGCCGTATGGTTGAAAAATCGTACTTCAACCCGTGCACTCGATGGCAAGACACCATATGAAATGCTTCATGGGGAAAAACCGAATTTGCGAGACCTGCACAAATTTGGGTGCAAGGTCTGGGTGCACGACACGGATGGCTCCAAACTTGATGGACGAGCTCGCATTGGCCGTTGGCTTGGTTTTGACCATAAAAGCAGTGGCCATCGAATTCACTGGGAGGACACACGGAGTATTCGAATTGAACGAAGCGTTAAATTCCACGAGAACGATCCAGAGGTACAGGAAAAGGTGCTGAATGAGGGGGAGGATGGAAACGATAGCATTCAGCCACCTTCGAGCGCCGAAAATGAGACAAATGCACCTAAAACAACCCAGACTCCATCCCCAAGCACACAGCCAGCAACTCCCGCCACTACTCCAACTCCCGTGCCTGCGCCGCCGCCTATCCCACCGACGTCACAACTCCCAGATTTTCTCGGCAACTTGCTGCACCGTCAAGGACTCGACCCTGCAAACATACGTGAGGGCAAACGAACCCGAATTCCGTCACGCAAGTTCACAGAAGTGCCTGTAAAAACGCCAGTATTGCCGCAGGAGTCCACCGAGAATGCTGAATATGTCACTTACGGGTTGAACGACATTGAAATGGCCACACTTGCTGCAGTGGCCGAGTCGGCGGGCATTGAGCCCGTGTACGAGGAGGCGAAACGACGGGCAGATTGGCCATCATGGTCAGAAGCCATTATGGAAGAGCTTCGCACTTTAATAGAAGCCGGAACATGGGAACTTATTGAACGGCCTAAGAGCCGTAATGTCATTGGTTCCAAATGGGTACTTCGAATCAAGATGAAGGCAGGTCAAATTGACAAGTACAAAGCTCGTCTTGTTGCCCAGGGTTTCACACAGGTTGAAGGAGTGGATTACTTCGTCACCTTTGCACCAGTTGCAAAGGTATCTGCTCTCCGCATTATTCTTGCCATTGCCGCTCGCAACGATTGGGATATCAACGTTTTCGACTTCCACGGCGCATTTCTAAATGGGGAATTCGACGATGAAGAAGAAATCTATATGGAGCAACCCCCGGACTTCGAATTTGCGGATCGCCGCAAGTACGTACTTCGCCTTCACAAAACTATCTATGGCTTGAAGCAGAGCTCTCGCAAGTGGTATGAGAAACTTACCACTGCTCTTGCTACTCTTGGCTTTACCCCGCTCGAAACCGACCACGCCGTTTTTAAATTCGTCCAGGATGACAACCTTATCATCCTTGCAGTTCATGTTGATGACTGCGTTATCACTGGCAGCTCCACATCACTCATTCTCGACATGCAGGATCGCATCGCCCAGCTATTTAAGGTTACCTTCTTGGGGCCTATCAGCTGGCTTCTCGGACTCGAAATAATCCGTGACAGGGCAAATAGAAGGATTTCTATCAATCAAACGTCCTATATCGACTCCGTACTGCAGCGCTTCAATATGGAAGCCTGCAAACCTGCTGCTGTTCCCATGGACCCGAATATTCAACTTGCCCGTGACCAATGCCCTACCGACCCACAAGAAATTGCGGACATGCAGCGACACCCATATCGAGCTCTTATTGGCTCCCTCATTTGGATTACTACCGCGTCACGTCCGGACATCGCATATGCCGCGACAGTGCTGTCAAGATTTAATGACAACCCCGGACTTGTGCACTGGAATGCCGCCAAACATGTTCTACAATATTTGAAGGGCACACGCACCTGGAGATTGACTTATGGGGGAGATTCGGCTGACAGAGGGTTAGAAGGTTATGCAGATGCAGATGGGATGTCCCTGGAAAATCGCAAGGCGATTTCTGGATACGCTTTCCTTATTGATGGCGGGGCTGTTTCCTGGTCGTCAAAACAGCAAGATATCGTCGCTCTATCAACTACAGAGGCCGAATACATCGCCCTAACCTATGCTGGGAAGGAAGCCATGTGGACCCGTCACTTCATTTCGGAATTATTCACCCCACTTACCGGTCCCCTCACTATCTACGACGACAATCAATCCGCACTCGCCCTCGCACACGCGGAACTTGGCCAATTTCATGCCCGCACCAAGCACATTGATATTCGTTACCAT
This sequence comes from Mycena rebaudengoi, assembly GCA_029282285.1. Classification (NCBI taxonomy): domain Eukaryota; kingdom Fungi; phylum Basidiomycota; class Agaricomycetes; order Agaricales; family Mycenaceae; genus Mycena; species Mycena rebaudengoi. The sequence continues at coordinate 70,384 of JARJCX010000028.1, forward strand.
TTCATTCGCTATGCCATTCAGAATGGTGCCATTCGACTCGTCTATTGCCCTACAGATGACATGCTCGCGGACACACTTACCAAAGCTCTACCGAGCGCAAAGGCCAAGCATTTTGCTCACGGCCTTGGACTTATTCCGGCTTGAGGGGGAGTGTTGTATTCAAGCCGGTAAGACCGACCCATTCACGGTGTCTCGGGCTCGGGCCCATCGCTCACCGATGTCCCGACTTTATATTAATTGATTGGACTCATTCCTATTCATTCTTACTACCTCTGTCCTTGTGCTATCCTCTCAGCTCGTCCTTGCTCCCCATCCAGTTACATTTGTTTTTGTAGTATATATACCTTGTAATTACTTCGAATTGAAGTGTGCTTTCCCCCCCAACATCTCGTTCTATTAGAAGGTACGGATGGAGAAGGCGATGGCAGGCTTTTCTGGAGAGCTGCCAATGTATCCCTGCAGAATAAGAGTCTGATTAGAGCGTGACGAGTCGGGGGAGTGGCTAAATAAGCGTGGTCCTGCTTCTAATATGAATATTAGCTTGCAGTGCCTGCGGTGTGCGTGATGGGACCACAAGCCTTCGAATCCAAGGACATTGAGAGGCCACGTTCCCTCTATTTCGATGGGGCCGGTATTCTTGTATTGCAGGTAAGCATCAACAAGCCACGGCATTTGTGCATTCCATTTATCAATCTCCTTCTGGATGCGGTAGGAACGTGTACGGGGATCACCACGGCTGTATGCAGGCTTTAGAAGAATATGGAGAGTAGTAAAAAGAAGGATTTGCCCCGGCCGCATCCGCTCTGCAATCTGGTGCATGATTGCCTCACCTCCGGCATGGCTTTGCAGCTGCATAGAGCCTTCCTCCCCTGGAGGAAATGTATGCATACCAGGGCCAATTGTCTCCCAGTCGTCGTCGTCGCCATCGTCGCCGCCAAGGTGGAGATTATTGTCCTCCCGATATGCATATGGCATGTCTATGTCGAGCATTTCTTCCCTTTGAACGAAGCTGAGACCTGTGGTGATATTATTTATGAATTAAACGAGATATGGACATAATCTATACCTGCAATACTTTGGTTGAATGCTCTCTGCGATGCAGCCCGCTGGATGGGTGTCCTGTTAACAGGGATTACTGTCTGCTTGGCGCCAGAACCACCAACTCGACCATATTTAATCTTGCTCTTATTAGAGAGCCCCATATGTATAGGCTAAGGACAAGTCAGCATTGCAAATGAGAGCCAGCGGACGTCATGAAAAAAATGGCGAGTCGAGAGTAATCCGAGATCAGCCGTGCACTTGTGCTGATGTCGACTATGCTATCAGCAAGCACACATCCTCTTGGCACTGGACGCGCAAAGGCAGCACAGAACGCACGAGTCCAGACAGCACAGAAAGAGCACTTAGGGCTGTAGAAATAAGACTATAAGCACCCATGCATTAAGGGAATTGATTGCATGTCAAAGTATATTTATTGCAGCATAAAGACCTGAGGTAAGGGCAGGAATGCAGCGGTATTTGAAGGTGCATGGAGACGGAGGACAGCCAGAGCATTGACACTAGGATGGTGGGAGCACAGGTGGGAGCGGCGGGATCAAGGCAGGGAAGATGTGTGACATGTGAATAGTGGCGGAAGGTTCTGGGATTGTTCCGGGCTTTGATGGCTACTGGATTGGGACACAGCCGTACTGACCCAATGCAGACAGCCGGCAGGTACTGAAGCTTGTCCCTAGAGGCTGTATGGTTGGTTGACTTATGGGTGGTTTTATGGGTGGGTTAGAGGATTCAATGTCTTGGATACCAACCTGATGCCGTGCCATCATGGGGTCACAGCATCAGATTGGTTGCCATATTTGAGCAGGTTAGGTGGAGACCATCTGCTACAGGGTTTTCGACCCTGGGTCGGTGTCGTATATCGATTATGTTGCGAGCCAGGATGGACTCCTTCCAGCGGCTGTGGTGAGTGCTGATCCTTTCGCGAGTCAGGCAGTCCTGGAGAGCTTGGCAGTTGGTCTCAATTTCAATGGGTGACCCGTATGTATAAGATTCGAACTCGTCCAGGGAGAATTTCAGTGCCGCAAATTCAAGTAAGAACGGTTCATACTTAGCTTCGCTTGTCGATGTTTGTTTGGAGCAGTATGCGATGGGGTGCCATCGCTCACCTACCCTGCCCTGATATGGTAACCAATCTGATGGCGTGACCACATGATGGTACAGCAACAGGTTGGTATCAAAAACGGTTCCCTCCCTAACCTGCCTATAATACCCTCCCATAGCTCAACTCAAGACGACTTTGCACCTCCAGCACACTCAAGTCTCACGTGTCCCGGCACCTGCCGGGATCCCAATCGGGCCTTAACATCAGTATCCCAAAAGAGCTTTCCCATCACGGCTGCAGGACTTGCCGCCGCTGTCTCATGGCGCAAGCATCATTGACAGCCCGCCTCCACCCCGTCTCCTCCTGCCCTCTGCGTTGTGTCTCATTACCCAACCCACTTATAGTGCTTTGTGTACATCTACAGGTATCATTCCACTCAATAAAACATGTTTCCAGCCATTAAATAGCATATAATTCACGTCTAAGTTAAAAAATAAATCTACACGGAAGTACTAAGGAGGGCGGGGTCAATGGTCATTTGGAGGGGCATGGGCACATCGTTTGGGGTGGTAGTAGTGCCAGCCCCTGTTGCAGCGCTAACATCGTCGTCGTCCTCGGCATCGCTGATGATCGCGCGGCTTTTAACAGGTCTGCGTGCCTTTGCCTTCTGGATAGCAGCCTGTGTCACTGCATCATTCCTGGCCCCCCGCCTTGACAGAGTGTTCTCCTTGTTAGCCCGTGCACGTGCAGAAACGGCATTGGCCCGAGGCTTCTTGGCGATGGTGGCTGACGTGGGCTTCGGTGCGGCTTTGTGGCGTTTAGGTGCAGGGCCGGCGGCCGTGGGCATTGTGGGCGCTCCTGTCTCGGACTCCCCAACGACCAGGTTATCCTTGTCGGTGTTGGCGTCCACGTTGTCATCGTCGCTGGCCATGGCCGTAGCCTTGCGCTTTTTGCCGAGGTCAGAGCGTGGCTGATGCATCCTGGGAGTAGCCTTGCCGGCAGCCACGTTGGCTGCCCACTTCAGCTTGCGCTGCTTGAGAAGCTCTGGCTGCAGCTTCACCCACTTGCAACCGCCGTTGCGGAGTGCGTCACGCAGTGTTGTGAGTACAGGCAGTGACGAGCTGAGGTCACTGGGGTTGACGAACTTGTCGCACGTCCACCCCTCCAAGAGGATGCCATACTTGAGGACAATGGACTCCTCGTAGTGTACATAGTCCATCCGTATATCCGCCTTCTGTGTGATTGAGACTGTGCGCATCAGTATTAAAGCCAAGAGACGTAGCTTATAACATCACGCACCTAGGCCTGACAGAACAAAGTCCCGAATCTCTCCCTTCACGAAGTCAATCTTCTGTTTCGCCATGCGCAAGAGATCTGAGAGACATTAGTTATTTTGTACAGGATAAGAATAGTACAGTACGTACTCATGGTATCGCAACCTGCGATAGCGAAGGCTTCCAGCCTTGTCCCTGTCTCCCCCATGTCCCATTTGCGACGCACAGCAAGTGGCATGTACCGCTCGGGCTCCTTGGTCGTGAAGTACCATTGAGGTGTCATAAAAAAAGTCAGGCATGTTGTGCACTATGCAGAAGAAGCCCTCGATGCCGATGCGGTAACTCAATCCGTGCATCTGATACCAACATTAATATTAAAGAAGGAATAGGTAAATCACGACGCACCAGCATTTGAATATTGCGGACTGTGTTCGTCACGTCCTGGATGCGGGCACACGGCAAATCACGGCGAATTTTGGACGTGTCAATCTTCGCAGCTGTGAACCTCTCCACAAGCTCTGCCTTCTCCTCCTCGGACAACGCGTCATATTCACCTTTGAATTCATCGTGAAGTTCGGGAGCATTCATGCCAGGAGCGCCCTCTGTATGTGTATCAGCGGCGTGCTATCTCGTAATGTTTAAAAACACATATGTGCTCGCAATTCCGCGGCCTTTTCGCTCCTGAACGCGTTATACGCATTAACCTTCTCATGGTGGTTAACCATGTGCAAGCCGCCCTGAAAGAAAAGATCAAGGAAGTAGTGCGGCTTCTTGTCAAATCATGTGCCCAACTCTGCAGCCTTCGCATTTGTATATGCAAACCATTCTCCTGCAATAGGCACATTAAAAGACTGCAAAAATTATGATCCATGACTCACCGACAGCGTCGTCCATGCGCTCTTGCTTCTCCTTAGCAGAGTCGCATTTTTCCTTCTTCTCTTCACTGGTTAGTGGCGCGTGAGACTGAGAAGGTGCTTGACGCGTGCGCAGCGCGCTAACCGCAGCGATAGTCTTCATTTTCTTGCTGGCTGGCATGGTAAGAGGTCGAAAGTAACTGGATTGAGAATAACCGAGTGGGAACATCTTCAACATCTTCTGGGAGTCGTATCTAAGGGATTCACATCAATCATTCGTTCGCTTAACTTGAGCATCATAAATTCATTTGTAGAAATAAAACATGAATGCTGAATTAAACCCTATGGTCTGCAGCCATTGCAGCCACCAGCCCATCTACGAGATCGGGGGAGAGCCCGTTCAGACTGCGTACCTGGCTTCTCCAGTCCATGGACGACACAAAACGCATGATCAGAATCACCATGTCGGTTAACTGTTGCAGCCCGTTCTCCGCCAGGAACGCCTCGGTCAGCAGGCTCGGTAGCGTAATACTCCCTGGCCCAGCAGTTCTTGGCGATGGCAACGTGATAGATCCCTGAGAAGGATCATGGGAAAAGGCGATGGCCAGATGGGGGGAGGGCGAAGTGGGGGAGGTTGGCACATATGGTGGTGGTGCCCCACGGCGAGTTGGAGTAGACGGGCCATGCTGGGACGAGGATGGAGAGAGGGTGTCTGCGGGGATATTAACGACCCGACAGCAAAAGATAAGAATAAAACTCACTGGACAGGTGATTCGCTTGAAGCCGTAAGATCTTGGCACTCAGTGCACCGATCTCCGCATTGCGATCATCCAAGTCGGCCTGCATTGAGGCTGCGAGCGACTGCAAGACGTCAATTGAGCTGCGGAGGTCCATGTTCTCGGACTCCAGGTATGCGATCCTCTCGTCGTCCTGTGTGAGCTCCTCAATGTCAAAAATTGCGATGTCCTCATTGTGTTCCGGGGCAATACCGAGTAGAAGGGGTCCAGGAGTTGCGGCTGGCAATGTGAGCTGACCCAACGGACGACCAGGAAAGAGATATTGGGCCGATCGTGAGTTGATTGGGGGGGGGACCAAGACCGTTGGGAGCACCACTGGGTAGATATGACCGCGCTGGGTGAGATTCCATTTGTGCGCAGCCTTCCATCGCCAGTCAACGACACCGGGGATGCCAAGCCGCTCGATGACAGTTTGCATGAGGAATGCGACAGCTGGTCGGATCTCTGGATGGTCGACAAGAAGGTGGGGCGGGAGATAGACCTGAGCCTTAAGTCGCTCGGGAACCACAGGGGAGTTGGGGACCGTTGTTCCGTTGACATGGACAATGAATGTCATGCCTGCCGTGGAACGATCGTATTTCGTGGCCTACTCATAAATTTATACGCACAATGTATGATATCAAGTGAACATAACGGACCAGATCAAAGATGAGCCGCCTCATTTGTTCTTCCCACGCAGTTCTTGTCTCTCGCCCTGCATTTCCTGCTGGCAGCAGGTTGTGCAACTGATTGAACTCTGGGAAAAACTGATCTGGACCAACTATGTGGTGTCCGTCCTCGCTGGCGCCAGACGCAGTCCAGGCCATGTCGCTTGCGCAGTAGCGGTGCCGATGGCGGTCAAATCCTGGAACCTGCGCTCCCAGAGCACGACGAAGATTGAAAGTGCCGACAGGATCACAGCCAAGGCTGCTGAGGGGAGGGACAACCAGAGGAATCGGAACACGTGTGGGGGGTAATGGAACTATGACACCAGGATGTCCCCAGTCAAAATGCGAGGTGTCAGTGGGTGTTTGGGCGGCCATCATGGTGGTGAGAACAGAGATCCAACCAATTCCCACAGAGATTGGCAGCTTCTGACAGCTGATCCGTCATCCAAATCGGGTTCACAACTGGCATTCCAAAAATAATTCATTCCGCAATGCTCCCACACGACACATAGATGCGTAATTCCTTCAAAATTCAACTGATGCAGTCAGCCCCGACTTTTTGACAAAGAATTACATGTCTCAGTAATTTATTAGCCACGGGTACATGAAAATACATGTCTTGCACAACATTAGTATTTAATTTTTAGCATAGGAGTTGGGGGTCAGAAGTCCTCATCCATCTTAAGAGTATATACCATTAGTTAACCGGGAAAAATAATTTGGGTCCATTCATGCTTCACACCACCTGCTTTTCATGAATAGGTGTCAGAATCCTTATACCCAATGCAGCTTGACGGCTGTACCATATCCTTTAGCGCTCCCAGAAAATGATCTAACCAATGTATCTTGTAAGTTCTGAAATCTACAGATGTCTAGGACATGTTTGAAATTTGAGTACTTTTTGGCATATATCACCATATTCGCGGGCTAAGGAGCGGATATCACTCATCCGTCTGTTAAAAATGCATTAGAAAGGTCTACTGAACTAAAATATGCAAAAAGGTGTGGGGTATTTAGTGTTTAGGGGGCCCTGAACGATAATTGAGGAGGAATTGGCTGGAAGATAGCTCAAGTTATTGTAGTTTTACCAGTTTCAGTTCTAACTCAATGACATTGAATCTCAAAACTCATATATAGGAAGATTTTCCGAGCGGGATCTTGACATATGTTCAACACACATTATAGGTGACCACATTGAGCATTTTTCCGGATTTTATACCTACATTTGGGACTCAGTGAACATGAAGATGGTTTTTCAGGACAATATTTGGCGGGAAGAGCAAGTAATTGATCAACGAAATATTATGGAGTTGTCCAATTTAAATTTCTTCACGGATTCTATCTTTTACAATCATAAAGTTCACCTTCAGACCATATCTGCCAACCCACACTCCTAAACCATCCTGCAGGAATAAATTCAACTGCACATTCCGGTGTTTTAAAGAAGACACCGAATTCGGCCCGATTGCTCCAGCCAATGGGAAGTCAGCTCCGATGGTCCCCGTCTTTGTCCGACTTATCCCGATACGCTCAAAATCTCGTCGTTTCAAGCAGGAGTAATGTACATATGGCTATAATTATACCTCCAAGTTCTCCATTAGTTGTATCATTTGCTCCGAGTCCAATCCCACGAGTTCTCGTGCCGTATCATCATCCTGATCCTCTTCATCCTGCACAACAACCTGTTGGAGCCCGAGGCTTTGCGTCGCCCACAGCGGTAGGGGATACCCGGAGTTGAGGGTGGGATCACGGCCGAGATGTTGGCCAGGGAAAAGGGTGCCTGTGAAGCCAGGTAACCGGCTCATTTGAATAAGACGCTGGACGATGGAACAGTTGATCCGTGTCTTGTACTTCCACCACTCAGACAGCTCGCATGCGAGATGAGGCTCCGTGATGTACGTCTTGATTATTGCTCTATAAAAATCAACATGTGTGTCTATCCCAAAGGTGATAATGCAGGTCATCTCAATGTCCAGACGCCGCATCTCTTCTTTCGCTTGTTTGATCCTGAAATAAAGCAGTGCCGCCTCACGCCTGGCGGGCTGCGTCCACGGTAACTGACGGACATCAGCACAAGTATCTTTGAGGAGGTCAAACTCGGCAAGGGTTGCCGTCTGAATGACCTCTGCCCAGATAAGTTGATCGCGTGGTGGGTTGAGTGAACCGGCAGCAGTGTTGTACTCCATAAGGGCTCGGTGAACCGTATCTGCGCGCATCTTCAAGGCCTTGCCGATCTTCTCCCGTAACTTGTAGGCTGCCAAATGTCAGGGTGCAGACTTCGGCGATCATATGCTTGCTTACCGACGCCGCTCATTGAGAGCTTTGTGAGTTCAAGAAGCCTCTGAACTAACTACCAAGCGCTCGAGCTTGTCAACTGCTCTACGGTACCGGCGCTCATTGGTGAGAGCAAGTGCATCATTGTACTCCTTTGAACCCGTCGTCCACCGAATTTCGTAACCGTGCTCCTCCTCGAAGCGAGACACCTCTTCTTCGACGAGAAGCAAGCGGGTATGTGTTGTGCAGTAGCAGGTGCGGATGGCTGTAATCTCCTTCTTCTGGATGCCTTTCAGAATGATAAGCGCGTCAAGATTTTTGAAGTCTTTATCCGCGGCCATGGAAGCTTCGCGGATAAGTTGAAGAAGAATCAGAGATGTGAAAGAAGGAAGAAAGGTACTTACGTTGCGTTCTGAAATTTACCCAAGAGTTCTATATAGTCGACGGTGTTCTGGACTTCTTCAGGCTCATGTAAGAGTGCTTCCAGGTAGGTACGCTTGTCTTTGAGGTCTTGTTCATAGTCCAGGCTGGTGGTGAGTAGTTCGTCTTCGAGTATCTGTAACCTGAGAGTATTGGTGGTGATCTTTTTGACGGCCTGACGGTAGTTGTTGAAGGTGAAGTTCCCTGCCAGGTAATTAGCATGTAGGAAGAGCGAGTCACGTCAGAAAAATATACCGGAGGCCGCGTGCTTGTCCTGGTCATGAAAGAAGAAATGTTCGTCAATTTGCTGTTGTCGATGGAATGGCGTCGAAAGCCGCATGGAACTGGCCAGATTATTTGATAGGCAGAATGTGCGCTCGCACTCTTCGAAGTCTTCTAGGCCCGCACCTTCCACATACATTGGGTGCCAGCCAAGCTGGCACATGCGGTTGTGAGCATGTCCGTGGAATGCAGGAACAATTCTGCGCATGCGGAGCCCCACTGTCTTCTTTCCCAGGAAACTATGTAGGAGGGTCTTGAAAAATGCACACATTATGTCGTACCCAATGCCCGCGTCGGGGCCATATCTCTCGAAGATTTTGGTGACAATGGAAAGCCCTTTGGTGCATTTTTTACCTCGTCGTGGTACTTGTCCACTTCCGAGGGGGTAAGCCACCGAAAAGATGTTGATTGACAGTTGTCAAACCGCGGATGACCTGCACGGAAGGTGCTGTCAACGAGCTTGAGGGAATTGTTGCTGTCAAGGGATCCTAGCCACGATAGCTTGAGTGGTAGCTCGTCTTCTACCTTATAAAAGCATGGTGGGCAAATGTTCTTCCAGTCCCACGTCTCGTCTCTGCCCAGCGCGCCTTGTACGCGCACCTGAACCTGCCTCAAGATGGCGAGGTATGCATCATAAGCAGACATGAGCTGCTCAGCGAGGTACTTCCTCCACGGGACCTAGAATAGAAGGATCAGTTGAAGGGTACGTATTTAGGCCATGCAACGTACATGGTGAAGGTGAGTCAGAGCGCTAGCCATGGAATTAATTGTAAAATGTGGGCAGGTCCGATGGATCTGCCGGTAAATCTCGAGGGTGCGCAGTGAGAATGCAATTGCGGGCTGTTCAGTAGAGCTGCCGATATAGCCATGGAGGAGAAGGGTCTGATTGGACCGCACAATGCCGGGACGATGGGCAAAGAGCCGCTGACCGGATTCTAAAGTACTTCATGAGTCCTGTGTGATTTGCGAAGTCTGAGACTACGCACCGTCAAATCCAAGCACGTAAAGCGGCCATTCCTGTGACCCTTCTAGTTCTACAGGCCCAAGATCCTTGTACTGCAGGTACGCGTCGACGAGCAGAGGCAGCTGTGAGTGCCATTTGTCTATTTCCTTCTGTACCCGATACGAACGTGTCCTGGGATCCCCACGCCTGCATATATTTAGCTTGGAAAGAAAGGTGTATGAGAAATATGTACCCAGGTTTCATGCCTTCCATCATCTGGTGCATAATGGCCTCGCCGCCGGCATGGCTCTGTAAAAGCCCCTCTTCTCCTGGTGGGAACAAGCGTATTCCATTACCTATGGTCTCCCACTCATCATCGCCGTCGTCGGGTGCTCCGAAATGGGATGTGTCTTCATCAGCATAAGCATAAGGCATCTCTTCATCGCTTTGCAGCTCCAGCATTTGCTCGCGCTGTACAAAACTGAGGCCTGCAGACTATGAATAACTGTGTAGAGGTGGTAGCTGAGAATGTCCCAACCTGCGATGCTGTCATTGTAGTTCCTCGCAGCTGCGGAGCGTTGTGCAGCAGTCTTGTTTACCGGGAGAATGGCCTGCTTCTGCAAGCGGCCACCGGCAACACGGCCATACTTGACCTTGCTCTTCCTAGAGAGCCCGCCGGTCGGTGCCATGGGAGTGCACTCAGCAGGAGAATAGCGGTGGAAGCGAGACAGCGGGCGAGCGCGGAGCGATGCGTAGATGTCGAGTCGCACATCGGCTATTGTGCCTACCTTGGCTTGATGTTGCGGACGCTGCTTGAGAAGCCCGGGGGACGAGGAGCATACCAAGGCAGCAGCAAGAATTCACATACAGTGCAGCATGATGATCATCCTGCATCGTTTAAGCCAGCTCAAAAATGGCGAGAACAGGAATTAATTGATTTTGAGGGTATTACAGTGCAATAAAGGAAGCGAGCAGGCGTAAGAGCTTTAGACGAGGCGGTATGATTGATTGATGAAGTCTGCAGGCAATGGGAGGAGCGAGGTAAGTCATGGGGCAATGCGGGAAGACGGCGGGATGAAGACGGGGAAATGACGACAGGCATGTGAAGCCACAGCAGCGGCAAGCGGCAAATCCCGCAGCCGTGATGGGAAAGCTCTTTTGGGATACTGATATTGAGGCCCGATTGGGATCCCGGCAGGTGCTGGGACACGTGAGACTTGAGTGTGCTGGAGGTGCAAAGTCGTCTTGAGTTGAGCTATGGGAGGGTATTACGGGCGGGTTAGGGAGGGAACCGTTTTTGATACCAACCTGTTGCCATACCATCATGTGGTCACGCCATCAGATTGGTTACCATATCGGGGCAGGGTAGGTGCATCGCTGTACTTCTTTACCGTCTTTGTTAATGTAGGGGAACTGTTGGGATATATATCCTGCAAAGCCTTTGGTTGACCCATCTGTGGTGATAAGGAAAAGACGTCTGTCACGGCGCATGTCCGCCTCCGTCTTCTCTGCGGCATCCACTGCAATCACCTCAACCTCCTCCTCATCTGCATGCTCTGCAAGAAAAGGATGCCCGTCCATGTCATATTCTTCATCGTCATTGAGGTCGTTAATGGGCTCATGGACATGGAGAAAATTGTGGAGTGCACCTACAGCACCGACCATCAGCGCCTGCTGTTCGTAGCCCATCTCTGGCCGAGAGACAAGCACGCGAAATCGCCGTTTAACTATCCCAAAAATGCGCTCGATAATATTTCGCAGTTGAGCATGTCGGAGATTGAAGAGTTCCTCCGGTGTGAGTGGTCTGTGGTTTTTGTTAGCTTGAGTCAAACACCGTGCACTTGAGACGGACTGTTGATTCGCTGAAACAGTGCACCCAAGTATAGTCGTGAAAAAGTATAATCTCAAGATATGTGCAAGACGCACACAAAATGAACTACACCCAACACACACACACACACACTACTACTACTTGACTATATTGGTGCTTCTATAACTAGGGTCCTCTCAATCAGAATTGAGTAAGATGAACCGTAGACAGTTGCAATGAATGACTATAAATCTAACTGTGCCCTTGGGAATGATTGCGAGTATTACTCAAGAACCTTGACTAAAGTCTCTCACAAGAGAAACACTATGTTTGGGGTGTTTGGATGGAATGAAACACAGTCGCGAGTGTACTTGAACAACTCCGACAACTTAAGCCACACTTGGACTGAACTTTAGGTCACTTGAGACCGTCTTAGACTTTACTTCTTTGGTACTTAGACTGCAACCGAACTCAAAGGAATGATATCAACAGCTATCCTCCGTCTTGACACTTAGTCGCAACTCTTAAAGGACCACTTCGGTACAGACTTGACTGTTTCTTATGACTTTCTTATTCAGCTTACTTTGCTGGGACTTTGGTTATCAAACAACTATGTTCTGATTCTATATATTTCTGCTAAAGTAGTACAACTTCGAAATGTGTTTAAACAAATCTCCACGTAAAACCCAGACGTGCACTGACCCCGTGACCCACAACCAATGACAACAATAGTCACGGCTATAGTAGCTGGGAGGAAAATACAGTCCAGAATCGCGTTATTCTACTGAGACTTTATACTAATTTACAATCTATTTTAGTACATGCCAGATAAGGAAAATGAGTAATAGAAATGCGGTATATGGTCCTTTTATCCATCTATCAACCGCTTTTGATCGGAGATCTGTGGCCTGTAGCCTATAGGATTCAATCCTAACAGTCTAGACTAGTTCCGAAAGTTCCGGAGAGCCTTCAGGGTCATCTATCTTTAGTCAAGGCAAGATCCAGAGCAATCTAGACTGCCTTGACGCCATATTGCGTGCTTTCAACCTAATCATGACAACCACATCTTTCATGTGAATGTTTGATCAAGTCTTCGGATCTTCGTGGACTTCATCGGGAATCCTCGGATTGACTTGCTTAGTCAACTGGTTCACCATCTGACATGTGATCACACTCTCGGAGCTCGCCAGAAGGTCTATTTTGGTAGTCGCGACTCTTCCATTATTTATGACTGTTTATCTGTGCCTGAGAATTACCATTTCTCATACGACTTGGAGTCATGACTATTATCTTTAGTCACGACAAGACTATATTGGCCCAAAATCCCCGCTAGAGGTCTATGATCTTTGTGTAGCAGTGTTTAAATAAATATGGATATTCATACATTCTCCTTGGTATGGTTTCTAGTGATCCTGCATGATACCACCCTCACATATGAGTTATGGCCACTATCAGACGACTACTCATGACTAACTCGCTGAACACTGTACTGACCCCACATTGTTTAGAGTATTGTATACAGTCGCAGTATGGTCAATCATTTGTATTCCATCACATCTTTGAGACTCAATCAGCAACTCAGAGCTTACTCTGACTCTAATTGTGTACCACCGAGCGGTAAGATGATCAGTTTAGACTGAGTTTCGCCAAATTGTAAGCGTGTTTTCATTTCAGCCGTCTCATCACCTGCGCCCATTCTTTCACATGGTAGCGTATTTTGCGGTAGGGTGCCAGCAGCATGCGGCAGTTGGGAAAGCCGGCGTCAGTGAGGTAGTAGCAACCATTGGGAAGTGAGAATCCATTGCGCCAAGCGTGGTCAAAAAGAAGTCCATCTGCTGCCGTCCCTTCATATCCTGCCATCAAGTGAACGAACCGCATTTCAAAATTGCAGGTAGCGAGCACATTCTGGGAGATGAGGCCATGATGGTCGCAATAGCGGGGAATGTGCTCTTTGAGCACATATGCAAGCACATGCACTCTGTAGATGGCGCCACGGCGGTATGTAGATATTTCTCCAGAAAAGGGCCAGTAAAATGCTGCAGGCCTTTGTTGATATATCGGCTAATCGTGTCCCCAGATCTCTGAAATCGCTCCTGCATATTGTGCTGGCTGCTCCCATGGACTAACCAGTACACAAGAATCACCACCTGCTCCTGCACAGTGACATATCGGCTCTCCGCGAGATTAGATACCACCGCGAGTTCCGCCCATAACAGAGAAAAGTGCAAAGCCGACATTCCGAGGGCACGTCGACAACGGTCAGGATGTCCAGTGAGTATTTCATCAAGCCATTTTTGTCCAGAGAGGATGGAAGTGTGCATTGGTCGAGGTACCGCTCACTCGAGACCCAGTAGCTCCAAGGCAAAGAAGACGACGGCAATTGCGGCGGTTGAGAGTGCTGACCTGCACTTCTGGATGAGGGAAGAGAGTATATGGGGACTTGGTCGGACATTTCGGCGGACTACCAGTGCTTGGGGGGGCATGTACCAGAAGAAACGAGAGTGTAGCAGCGCGTAGTGGTAATTTACAAGATGTGTGACCAATGTGACATAAATTCTGGGAGGAATCCTGAACTGATTCCGGGCCAATTCTGGCGTACCTGATCAGGCCCTTACTCTAGAGTAGTGAAGCTCTATCTACTGGAGTGTGATATTGCGGTTCATATCCCATGGCACACAAGGCTTTGAACCCGATTATCCCTTGCTGAGGAAGGATACTACCTTTTCCGCTCTGTGATTACATAATCCTGCATGCTGCGGGTTATGTGCGGATTATGCTTCACCATATCAGGATTACTTCAACCATTGCTCTGCTGACATGTGCCTCTGGTTGAACTAATCCCTGGAGTGTTCCTCGGTCGCTGGCCATTTCCTCTTGACACCCAGGCTAGGGCTTGTGGTTATATTGCATTGACGGCAAATAGGCCTGGCCAAGGGCCATCGCTGACATGAACAGAACATGGCCGTAACACCTAGTTCCAGAGCAAAGAGCTTAGGGTTGCAGCAGATCCCAATGCCCTACGTCTCTAGACCAGCCCATTCCAGAGCAAGCAGCTTAGGGTCGCAGCAGATCCAGATGTCAGAACATGGGTGTGCGCGTCTGTCCCAGTTCCAGGGCAAGCGGCTTAGGCTCGCACCAGCTCCAGATTGCATATATGCCAGAACATGGGAGTCCAAAAGGAAGAAAATGCTCATTGATGGCTTCATTATCAGCACATGGTGGCAAAGCTTGTCTCACACCCCACATGACTGATTGGCCTAGGTATGCGAAGTATATGTTAACGTTACAACTTACTCCCATAAAGCACGATAGTCAACAGTCTTGAGTTCTCGCACTGTCGAATGTCGGAGAATTGGACATGTGGTCAAGCGGTACATTTTGTGCCTCTTTCCTATCCGGTCCCATCCTGTCCCATCCCATCCCATCCTGTCCCAACCCTATCCCATCCTGTCCTGTCCTGTCACCATCCTGTCCCATCCTGTCTTGTACTGGTCCAGACCCAACTGTCCTTATCTTATCCATCCCATTCAGTCCAGTCCTGTTGGCAGTGGTATGGTCACAAAAAAGTCACTATCAGTCACTGGAGGAGTCACATCAGTCACTGGAAGAATCACATCAGTCACCTCAAAGCTCTCATCATGTGATCTGATCTTGTTTTGATCTATTTTGGTATATTTCTCAAATAAGATCGGCAAATAATCAAGGACTAAATTTCAACTAATAACCATGATTATAAAGAGGTTACATCTCAGAATATGTTTCGAAAATAATCTAAATATAATAACAGCTGCTCTGGGGATCCTATTGAATGATATAATCCCCATTTAATCACTGAAGAAATCCCTTTTGTACTTGGATCACATTCTCCATAATATCAACACATAATTCAACTGGTATCATAGATTATATTGGTGGTTGCCCACAGTGATCGTGCCACCGGCTTTATGATAGAAGACGGCAAACTCCGGAGGATTGCAGATTCAGTGGCCCAACAAGTCACTCGCACAGAATGCATCCCTGCAGTGCAAGGATTTGAACAAGCCTTCACGGTTCATGCTGAGAACAGGCATTTCAATGTCAATAGCACTAAGCTTAAGCATTCAGATTGTTATTTTTGGCCCGGAATGGACACTGACTGCCGATAGGTTATGCTAGAATGTCCACGATGCAAAAGTTTTGGCCCAGCCACTCTCAATTCACTCCTACAACCGATGCACTGAACTCAACCATTCGCTCTCATCGCTGGGGACTACCTGTCCCTACCACTAGGGAAGGGAGGCTTCAAGAACATCGGACTTTACATCGACATATTCTCCCATTTTGTGTGGGCTACGAAACTGAAAGTTGCAGGCAGTGCCAAAATGACAAGGATTCATTACATCGAATACTCCACGACTTTGCAGTCCCGGACTCATTCATTGCGGACAGCGGGAGCCATTTCAACAACCACGAAGTCGACAACTTTTGTGAGAACAATAATGTGAAGCACATTACGACCGCATCATACTCACTGTGGGTAAACGGCTTGATTGAGGGAAGTAACAAAATTCTTCTCAGCATACTAAAGCACCTTTCTGCCCCAGATCATGATGCAGCAGAGGGTACAGTTGACCCTAAAGACATTCCTGCTAACTGGCCAGAACATCTTGACAAAGTGATTCATCAGATGAACAATAGGATCCTGCTCACCCTCAAGGCAAAACCCCACGAACTCCTTTTCGGTAGGATGTTCAGCCCTGAGAATATAACATCTCCATTACTCAAATCTACTACTCTATCTGACGTCGATATCCATTTTGCTCTAGCTGATAGTCTTCAGTGGAACACCCACCTCCTCTCCCTGAAATGTGCAGAACAACAGAAATCTAGTTTCGAAAAGAATGCGCAGATTGTCGAATTCCGGATCAGTGATGTAGTCCAGTGGTACAACTCACCCGCTGACACAAACAAAAAATCTATCAACAAACTTGCACCGTGCTGGTCAGCCCCATCACAAATATATGCACATTCCCTTAACTCTTTTCTTTTTGTGATATGAATGGCATTCCACTAAAAAACTCTCTTCATATACATTTATGCAGGTTACAACACTATATACCATTACTAGGTTCAACCCTTGATCAAAAACACCCCCACGATGCCGGGGAGTACATACCCTCAGAACAAGATCTCGAAATTGCCGTGGTGGAGGAGAAAATGCTAGACGCTCTTGATACTGAAGCCAGCACAAGGGGAACTGTCTAAACTGGCTGGTCCACACTGTCAGAGTTCCACCAGGCAAATAGGGACACCCACTTGGCTGAACCAATGTGTGGTGATTTGATTGAGTGGTGCTCACAAGGAGCATTTGGAGTAGGGGGAGCCGTTAGATGTCCAGGGCAGACATCGTTTGGAGGGGGGGCACCTGTGGCTGCGCCAGAGATTAGATAGGATTGTTTGTCTTTGTATATCTTCCACCATCTCTTTTCCTTTTCTGTCATTTGGGATTGCAGCTGCGACCCCAGAGAGTCTTCTGAGCCATATATCTATGATTGGGCCAAATTCCCATGACTCTAGCTCTCAGAGAGGCTAAGCAGTCTCCAACATGGAGTATGTATCACTCTGGGGAACATCAGCAGATGTTTGTAGAGCATTGTGAGGGGAACACACCAGTACAGCAGCACCAGATATCAAAATTGTGAAAATCACGAATTTCAGTTATTTTCAGCCAAAAGCACCCTGGCAGCATCACTGAGGAGCGGCAACGTGGCTCGAAAAGTATATGTGACTGTGTGTGGTATGTAAGAGAAGGTTTCTACAGTGCTGCGAGGCAGCCGCACCTCCACAAGGGCACCAGCATATCAAAATCGTGATTTTCACAGTTTTTGCCTATTTTCGGCCAAAAGAACCGCCACAGCATCGCTGTAAGAATACGGTGCGGCTAGCAAAGCATATGTTACTGTTGTGGACATGTAAGTGAACGTTCCTGGAGCACTGCGCACCGAACACACCTCCACAGCGGCACCAGCATATCAAAAGTCATGATTTTCACGGTTTTTGCCTATTTTCGGCCAAAAGAACCGCTGCAGCACTGCCGTAAGGAGACGGTGTGGCTAGAAAAGCATGTGTCACTACAGGGGACATGTGAGTGAACGTTCCTGGAGTGTGGCACAACAAACGCACCTCCACAGCGGCACCAGCATATCAAAAATCGTGATTTTCACGGTTTTTGCCTATTTTCAGCCAAATGAACCACCACGGCATTGCCATGAGAGGGTAGTGTGGCTAGAAAAGCATATTTCACTATGGGGGACATGTGAGTGAATGTTCCTGGAGCACAGCGTGCCGAATGCACCTCCACAGTGGCGCAGGTATATCAAAAACCTTCCGCAGCTGCAAAAGCTCCACTGATGGCTGTGCTCAGCTGTCCTTTTGTTTCCGCCTTGACATCCAGAACAGTGCTCAGTGTCAGATGGGGTGAGACAATCTGTCTCTTTTAAGATGGGAACCATGTGGTCTACATTTGACTTATGATGTAGACACATTTCAAGGGGGGCCTCCTCAAAATCCATTCTCGTAATTCTCAAGTGAATGCTGCCCCATTTTCTCTAATCAGTTCTAATCTCCTCTGTCTAGGCATCCAGGGTGCTTTGTAACAACTCCCTTCTCTCCTCCTTACTTTCGCAAATGGCCCCTGACTACCCTTACTTGCAGCTCCCTGGCAGATATCCTATGCTGGCCAAGCTCTTTGTCATCAAGAATCATCCTCAGTGGCAAGGAATCCCCAGAACAACCTACATTTACCTTCAGGACACCACCCAGGAGGGTCTATCCAAAATGTATGAGTGAGAGAAGAAGAGAGAAATTTCATTGGGTAATACTGGGCAGTGCACCACACGATCGCCAAGCCAAGAGGTCGATGAACTCTAGGGATTTTGGTGTGAAAAGCCTCAGAGTTCGCTGAACTCTTCAAAATCTGAAACCCAAAAGAGCGGCGAAACACACGATATGTCGGGAATGGTCCTGGGAGCAGTTCTGGAAGGAGATAGAGACGAGGTATAAAGGGTTCTGGGTAGTGTAGCAGTAGACAGACAACTACAGAGCAGTTTTCCCCCACTAGCTTCTAGTGTACCAATCCCCCTCAATCAAATTGTCCACCAACACACTTCTACAGTCGAAAGACTCTTGCTACATCATCCTCCGAGCGCTTCATACAAATGTTCATCCACCACACACACATGCATTCAACTCTCAATAATTTGTGTCGCCGCGAATATCGAGGGTGCTGTTTGTAAGACCCGTAACAAATCACGGATCGCCCACTCAGCAATGTTGCTCCACCACTGTTAGCGAGTTCTACCACCGTTGACGAGCGACCCGTGTCAAGTCACCGTAGCCAACCCACCTTGGGGAAGGCTGTTCGTATCAACCTCTGTCCTGCGCATAGGGGAAAGACGGTTGTAGAGAAGATAGCTCAGGGCTTGGTTATTGTCCAGAGACTAGGTGCATGCGGTTGAGCCAGTCGGACAAGTTTTTTCATTGTACACCATCTTTATACACTAACAACAGGAGTACTCGGACGTTCCCTCATAGCCTACTACATCCTTCCCAATCCACCTTGCATTAAAAACCCATCCAGCAACCCCCAGAGGCAAAACAAAGTCGTCTTGTTGGATACAGCTTCCACAAACGGCATGACAGTCTCTCTCACACCATGTTCTCAAACATGTGTGTGTGTTTTACGGCTGTTAACCGGCGTGTTTTATTATGCTAGCTCGCACTTAAATCCTTCCAACCAAATCCAACCTCGACTCCTTGTCCTTTTAACCACTCTGCTCTGTGTCGCATAGGCATTCTGTGACACTGCATGTGGACTCTCAACGAGTATGTATCCAAACGCTCAACACACCCCTCAACAGGTAGAAACCGACTCTCAACGAGTATCAGCCACTCTTAATGAGTATGAAACCTTGAAACCCTCAATCCCTCAATCCCTCAGTGCACTCTGTGCATGTTGTTGTGCAAATGAACTTCTATTGAAGGACAAATGGATGGTGGGCTAGATGCGCACCTTTAGAACATAGGGGGTCACTATATGAATAGCTACTGCCTCCACTAACCGAGGTATGAACAACCATATGGATCGGGCTGAGGGTTTCATGGATTGGACCAATTATATTCCTTTTATTTATATTCTATTTTGCTTGGCATGTATACCCAAGGCCTAGGCCATCATACTTTCATGTGAGTATGTATGTAGTTAGTAGTATGAAAGCAGGGGAGAAGTGGGAGGTAGGCAGCAGATCGTACCCCAGTTAGTGGAGGCAGTAGCTATTCATATAGTGACCCCCTACATTCTAAAGGCACACATCTAGCCCACCGTCCATTTGTCCTTCAATTGAAGTTCATTTGCACAACAATACACACAGAGTGCACTGGGGGATTGAGGGATTGAGAGTTTCAAGATTTAATACTTGTTGAGAGTGGATGGCTGGAGTGCAGTATCAATCCCCTTGCCTGAATATCTTCAGCAATTGATATAAGAAGGATAGTGAGGGGGTCCGCTGCTGGGCAGATTTGTCAGGATTGGGACGCCAGTGCGTCCTCAGCAGTAATTTGATACTGTGAGCCTCAATGCATATAGGTGAGGGAAAAGAGTTCCACATCCTTGATTTCTAGTCGCAGGTTGCATGCAGATCTTGAAGAGGGACATGGAATCTTGGCTCGCTAAGCCTAGACTGATGCAGGGCAGTCAGGTCAAGTCAGACCGATGATTGCTGCTCCGATATCAGGCCGAACATTTCACAAACAGCCCTTTTTGAGTTCTTTATATGTGCAGAAGGTCCTCGCCATTTTATCGCGGTCTTTGAATTAATTGTCAACCCGGCTCAATCATACGCAGGAAGGTTATTTCTACAGCAACCACGTGATTTGTAGGCACTACTCATCAGATAAAAGGTTTGTCAGGACACCTTGCATAAAATTTATCTGTGAGCAGTGAGAATGGACCAAAAGGCCTTGTTTCGGCTAGGCGATAATTGAGTCAAGCCAGTATGAATGTGGAATAGTTGCATGACGGTGATTTGAATATGCCAAGGCACACGGGTCCATTGCCCGGATCCATCCATGCAATAGAGATGGATGCAATGTGTAGAAACACGGGAACAAATGATATCCCTGCTGCCCTCAGTAAAATTTGAATCCCTGAGCAGAACGTAAAGCAGAACAGTGAACACTTCATTCAGTGCTGGAATTGTCGAATAACGAGGTGATTATTAGCATCGGCACAGGTGTATCCAATCGAGATGGGGTGGGTGGGGCGTTAGAAAGCGATGAATATTAATGAGAACAGGAGTGTATGCCGACTGACTTGGCATGGAGTTCACAGTGCTGGTTTTGTGACTCGTAATATTGGGAAAATATAGAGCAAAAAGTCAGTGAGACAATGGGAAGTGTGTAAACAGTTCGATACAAGCTTGTATAGGGATCTTAAGCAAAGATTAAATCTATCATTGTGCGTAACTCTGGCAAGTCCAGAAGTTGGTTGTTGATTTCCGAATCCAAACACTCCCATGGATGGCGACGACCTCCAGAAGGGGGTGTTCTGAATTGAAGCCAAGAACTCAAACACAACGGCTGTATTCTGTGCATATTATATCCATGCACACTCCCCGGCCTATCTATCACAATCCTCCTGCCTCTGGTCCTCCGGTCCTCCGGCCTCTGAGCTACGCCTTGGTGCTGCTCCTCGATGTCTTACACGGGTTTTTATGCAATGAAGGATTACTGAGCGTTTCCCGTTTACCTGTCTTCTGTCTTATTGTCTTTACTGACCTCATGTTTCCCATTACCTTCCTCATCTCCATGCACCTATGCCTTATTGTTATATCTCAGACATATGTCTTCCTTCCGCATTCAGGACTACAATTAGAATACTTCTATAAGTACTCCGTAAATACTCCTCATACTGCAGTTTGATTATTAACGTTGCTTTGCACTCTGCTCCACACTGAGTCGTCCTCCGGTCCTCCGACCTTCCCTTTGGACTTCTTGTATCTCGTCTGCCAGTCAGATAGTCTCGCTCACCCTTTGCCTCCTGTGGTGTTTGTGTTCTATCCGTCCTCTGACTTCCTCCGGTTCTCCGGTCCTCCGGTCGTTTGGAGCTCGGACTTAGCCCCTTCTACCTTTGGCTTGGTATATAACAGTGCATTGGAAAACCACGGAGCCTTGCCACATAGTAACAATGTATCCAGTCTGAGCATGTGACCTAACTGCCCCTGGGCAATAGTATGGGCAACAGCCTGAATAAATTCAGCAATCAGCTTGTCAATGTTGCGTCGACTTACTCCAGTTGGACCTGAGTCTGGATATGTAATCTTCAACCTCTTGCACTTCATGAACCTGAGGGAAATAAATTCGAGTACAGATGGCTCCCACTGAGTGAGTGTGAACTCTAGGCTGAAAAGTCCATCGGAGTAGACATTTTCCAGAAGCTCAAAAGCTTGGGCTGAAGCAAGGGCGCCAGAGACACATAGCTCGGTGATCCGTGAGTCAGGCAAAATTGCCCCAACTGCTATGCACAATGGCCTTTGGAACGTTCTCAATGAAGCGAATGGAAGGTGTGGGAGTGGGGTGGTTGATTCCAATGGACGGTTGCAGCCATCCACAATGATGTTTTCAAGACCTGGTGTGTCAGGGGGCAACCAGTAGAGTGGCTGAATGTGGTCATTTTGGGAGTCAAATTGAATCGATATGAGGCTGGCAAGGAGCAGAGGAGGAATATGGTGAGCTGGGCTTCATCCATTGCAGATCATCGATGCAATGGCTGTTGTGGCGGAAGATCTGGATATCTGCAAGCCTGAGAACTTTTACACTGAATGGCTGATTGCCCTCCGGGTGATCGGAGTGACTGAACATGTAAATCCCGCACGCTATGAGGTGCAACTCTCGCAAATGAGGGAGCCTGGTGACTGAAGTGTGGATGTGGGAAGTGATGTGGCTGTTCAAAAGAGTTAATGACGTCAGATTCGTGAAGATATTCAGCATGGCGAAAATGCTCCTCTGGGTAAGGAACCCTGAAACATGATCAATGAATACATATGGGAGGAAATGGTGTGGTGACATACTGTCATTGTAAGTTTGCAGTGTAAATGCCAGCTCCTTCACTCGATGGCGGCTGTCGTCATTCTGCAAGCTCAAAAGTAGGCCCAGAACCTCCTTCGCCCTCTCCCATGACAGTCTTGACATCTGGAATTGTTTGAACTCGGAGAACCAGCGAGAAACGCTGAGACAGACGGCAATGTTGGTGGGGGTCCAGGTGAGGCACAAGATGCAGCTGAAGATCTCGGCAGGAAAGACAGGCTGAGAGATGCGAGCGACAGCCATAGTCACGTGAAATGTTCACTGTGGAGACAACAAAGCCGGTGTAGTGCGAGATTCAGGCAGAGCCGGTGATAAGCTGGATTTCAGGCCATGCCTGTAAACACGCTTTTTGCGAAATCCTACATCTAGCACATTCATCCATTACTAGACGACTAGCACTAGGATTGAGTGCGTAGACAGTGTTGGTGCCTAGATGAGGGCTACGAGGTGATACTCTGCTAGCGATGCTTCATATGAGGTTGCTAGCTCAGTTTTGACCGGTTTAAAGCTAAGCCTATGGGAGAAGCCTAGCCTAGGCGACTTTACACTATGATACATAACAAGATCTGGGAGGAAAACCAATGCAGTAGCTAATGAGTACAAAGCTAGCGGCTTTGTTAGGCATTGATATGAACTAGCTGAACGACGCGACAAGACATGTGATGTTTCAGTAGTGCAATATGACAGAATCAGGACCCACCAGAGTAGACGGGACCGTTGGGTACTACAGGCCGGGAGTTATGACTCAGCAATTGCAGCCGCAGATCTAGCACTGGTG
This sequence comes from Mycena rebaudengoi, assembly GCA_029282285.1. Classification (NCBI taxonomy): domain Eukaryota; kingdom Fungi; phylum Basidiomycota; class Agaricomycetes; order Agaricales; family Mycenaceae; genus Mycena; species Mycena rebaudengoi. The sequence continues at coordinate 93,682 of JARJCX010000028.1, forward strand.
ATATCCGGACTTGGACAATAGGAATACGAATCGGACCTAGTAAACGCTGGTGGATGTGCAACATTGCTAGGGCGCTATATCTTAAAGCTCATAGCTAGCACTGCGGGCAATGCCAGGTATACTGACCCAGGCATATCTTGAGTATATCCTCAGTATATTCTCAATAAACTTAAAAAAGACTCAGTGTATACTGGTTCAGTATACTCTTAGTATATTCTGAATATACCTGAAGTATGCTCAAGATATACTGACTCAGTATATTCTGAATATACTCAAAATATACTGAAGAATAAACTCAAAATAAACTGACTCAGCATATTCAGAATATACTGACTCAGTATATTTTGATCATATCAGGGACAAACATTGCCATGTAAGGAAATTTTGAGAGGCAGTGAAGACCTTCCAAAAAAGGAAAATCTGGATGGGGAAACATGTGACAGGACATGACAGGACATGACAGACAAGACAGACAGACAGGACAGGACAGGACAAGACAAGACAGACAAGACAGACAAACAAGACAAGACAGGACAAGACAAGACAGACAAGACAGACAGACAAGACAGACAAACACAGACAAAATATAACACAACAAGACAAGACAGACAGACAAGACAAGACAAGACAGACAAACACAGACAAAATATAACACAACAAGACAAGACAGACAGACAAGACAGACAAAGTGTAACAAGATATGCTAGGGGATTTCTGTAGCACAGTTTGGCATCTCCAGGTAGCAGTGGAAGGTCACATGTTTGTATGAATTGATGACCAAGCATAGAGAAATATTATGATCTTGCTGGTCTATTGTGGGTGGCAGGGTGGCACAGGAAAAAGGTTGGGCAATTTGGAGAGTGGTTAGGCAGGCTTACAACATGAACATGAGGAGAAAGAGGTGAGATTGTTCAGAGTGGGTAAAGGGAGTAATGTTGCCTAGTTGATATGGATGAGCATCAGCTTTGCACAGCATGTTCTTCAAGTATCTGCAGTGTAGATGTGATGTGTGGGCTGCCATAAAATCAGTTTGATGCCAACCAGCAGCCAATAGAGGTTTGCAATTGGCTTGTCTGGCTGATAGGCAAATTTGGGTGGTGGGCTTGAATTTGTGTGCTGCTCCAAATGTGGTTTGCACAGGATGTTGTACACGTATCTATGGTGTGGGGGGTGATGTGTGGGCTGCCACAAAATTAATTTGATGCTGACCAGCAGCTGAGAAAGGTTTGCAATTGGCTTATCTGACTGATAGGGGCAAAATTGGGTGGTGGACTCGAATTGGTGTGGTACTCCAAATGTGGTTTGTACAAGATGTTGTGCAAGTATCCACAGGGTAGAAGTGATGTCTGTACTACCACAGAATCAATTTGATGGCAATCAGTGAGTGGGAAGGGTTTGCAATTGGCTTGTCTGGCTGATAGGGGCAAAATTGGGGGTTGGATTCAAATTGATGGGGTGCTCAAATCCAGGTTGTTGTGCAAGTATCTATGGTGTGGGGGTGATGTGTGGTCTGCCACACAATTAATTCAATGTCAACTAGCAGCCAGGAAAGGTTTGCAATTTGCTTGTCTGGCTGCAGGGGTGAAATGGAGCCTTGCAACCCAATTAAAAAATATCCACCCAGCTTGCACAGGATGTTGTGCAACTATCCGCAGTGTAGAAGTGATGGCTGGGCTGGCACAAAATTAATTTGATGGCAACCAGCAGACAGGAAAGGTTTGCAATTTGCTTGTCTGGCTGATAGTGGCGATTTTGGGATATTCAGCTGAATTGCTGTGTAGATCCACACCTGTTTTACACAGGATTATGAGCATATATCCATGATGTGAGACAGATACATAGCCTTCCACAGAAAAAAATCCAGGGCTAAATGCAGATGGGAAAGGTCTGCAATTTGCTTGTCCAGCTGATAGGGGCTACTTTGGATGATTGAAGTGAATTAATGTCCAGCTCTGCACCTACTTTGCACAGAATGTTGAGCATGTATCTACAATGTGAGGCAGATACTTGGGTTTGCACACAAAAGATCCCAAGGCCCATTACATATGGGCAAGTCTGGCAAATTTCTTGTCTGGCTAAACATGGCTGAACCATATGGTGGTGACTGAATTTGGATATATGCAAAGGCCTTGCAGACCATGTTGTGCAAGTGGCAGTGGTACTGAGAATATCCTTGGCTTCACATGAAACAAATCTTATGGCTTTGGACACATGGGAAGAGTTTGCAATTTCCTTGTCTGACTGATAGGGGCTATTTTTAGGGTATCAAGCAGAATTGACATGTAACTCTGCACGTGCTTTGCACAGGATGTTGAGCAGCATGAGTCAGATACTTAGATATGCATAAGGAAAGTCCCAGAGCCTGTTGCAGACAGGAAAGGTTTGCATCTTTGCTATCTGGCCGATGGGGCTCCACACATGTGTTGCACAACATGTTGAGCATGTATCTGCACTCTAAAGAAAATACTCGGCTTCACACAGGGAAATTCCCATGGATGGGAGCAGATGGGAAAGATTTGAAATTTGCTTATCCAGCTGATAGGGGCTATCTTGGGATATTGAGCTGAATTGATGTGTAGATCCACACCTGTTTTGCACAGGATTATGAGCATGTATCCATGATGTGAGACAGATACTTGGCCTTCCACAGAAAAAAGCCAGGGCTGAGTGCAGATGGGAAAGGTTTGCAATTTGCTTGTCTGGCTGATAGGGGTTGTTTTGGAGTCTCAGGCAAATTCATAAGTAGCTCTGCACCTGCTTTTCACAGGTTTTTGAGCATGTATATGCAAAGCAGATACCTGCTTTCACACACAAAAAATCCCAGGGTCCCATGGAGATGGGAAAGGTTTGCAATTTGTGTGCCTGGTCAAAAGAGCGAAACAGAGGGTGGCAACCCAATCTTGGAAATATGCAAGGGCCTTGCAGACCATGTTGTGCAAGTGGCAGTGGCATCCCTGAATTTATGTGAAACAAATCTCACAGTTCAGGACACATCAGAGTTTGCAATTTCCTTGTCTGGCCAATAGGGGGGCCTTTTTGGATGTTTGAGCCCAATTGCTGTGTAGCTCCCCACCCAGGTTGAACAAAATGTTGAGCATGTATCTGCAATTTTCAGCAGAAACTGTGGTTTGAACACAAAAATCACAGGGCTCCCTGTGTATGGGAAAGGTTTGCAATTTCTTTGTCTGCCGTATTGAGGCTATTTTGAGTGATCAAGGCAAACTGATGCATAGCTCCACATATGCTTTGCACAAGATGTTGAGCATGTATCTGTGATGTGAAGCAGATACTCGTTTTTTTACACAAAAAAATCCCAGGGCCCACTGTGTACAGGAAAGGCTTGCAAGTTTCTTGTCTAACATATCGGGGGCTATTTTGAGTAATGGAGGTGAACTGATGCATAGCTCCACATACACTTTGCACAAGATGTTGAGCATGTATCTGTGATGTGTAGCAGATACTTGGGTTTGCACACAGAAAATCCCAGGGTGCAGAACAGATGGGATAGGTTTGCATTTTGCTTGTCTGGGCACACAGGGTGAAACAGAGGGTGGTAATCAAATTTCAACATATTTCCTGAGTTTGCGGGACATGTTGTAGAACCTGTAGTGGGATAGGGGAAATGTCTGGATTTATATGCAACCAATCTTAGGGCCCAGAAATACCAGGAAAGGTTTGCAATCTCTGACTCATGCTAACGGGGGTAATTTTTGGTGATCGAGTGGAATCAATGTGTAGCCCCATATATGCTTTGCACAACATGTTATGCAACTATCTGCAATGTCCAGCAAATACTTGGCTTCATACAGGAAAAATCTCAGGGCTGTGGGCAGATGGGAAAGGTTTGCAAATTGCTTGTCTGGCCAATAGCAGCTATTTTGGGATATTGAGCTGAATTGACATGTAGCTCCACACCTAGGATGTTGAGCATGTGTGTGAAGCAGCTACTTGGCTTCCCACACAGAAAATACCAGCCCCGAGCACAGAATGGAAAGGTTTGCAGTTCCCTTGTTTGGCCAAGAACAGCTATTTGGGGACATCAAGAGGGATTGATGTGTAGATTGGCATATGCTTTTGCATAGGATGCTGAGCATGTATGTGCGGTGTGGCACAGATACTCAGCTTTGCACACTAAAAATCCCAGGACACAGTGGATATGGGAAGGGTTTGTATTCTGCTTGTCTGGGCATTAGGGGCTACATTGGTGATCAAGCCAAATTGATTGTAGCCCTGCCCCTGCTTTATGAAAAATGCTGAGCATGTATCTGCAATGTGAGGCAGATACTTGGCTTTCCACACAACAGAAACCAGGGTGCAGTACAGTCCTGAAAGGTTTGCATTCTGCTTGTCTGGCTGATAGGGGCAAATTTGGGGGATGGATGTGAACTTTTGTGCTGCTCCAAACCTGGTTTGCACAAGATGTTGTGCAAGTATTCTTATTGCAGAGGAGATGTGTAGGTTGCCACATAATTAATTTGAGGCTAACCAGCAGCTGATAAAGGTTTGCAATTTGCTTATCTGGCCAATAGGGGCCATCTTGGGTGCTTGAGACAAATTAATGTGCAGCACCACATATATGTTGTATAAGATGTTGAGATATATGTGTGATGCTATATAGATACTTGGCCTTGCACACACAAAATGCAGGGCCACAGTGGAAGCCCCAAAGGTTTACATTCTGCTTTTCCAGCTGATAGGGGCTATATTGGGTGATCAAGCTGAATTTATGTCTAGCTCCACAGAGGATATTGTGTGTGTAGGGAGGTACAATCTAAATGGGGTCAATGGTCAAGTGGTGTGCATTTCAACCATTGTCTTATTGTCTCTTACATCCCTTGATCTCTCATCTTTCTTATTGTTCTATTTCTTCATTGTCTTACTGTTACAATACTATTGTTACACTCCATATATAGACCTCGTGAGCACAGCAGTGAATGCATCCACCATCTCACACAGCTGCCTCACAGTTTGGAACTACTTGTTCTAGTACTTTAGGCTCCCCACCCACCATCCCTACATATTGATATCCATTTAGTTTTATCTCATTATATTTAGCTACTCATTGTACAAGTACTCTGTTAGCCAGCTTGGGTCTGGCCCACTCAGAGGACAGGCCTGAGGGCTTTAGGACCACAATTTGTTTTGTCCCCAAAATGTTCAAGCTCATCATGAACTTCCCTCTTCACCTTCCTCTGTCTTCCCTCCAGCAGGAGTGAAACCAGTGATCAGCATATATGTAGCATGCTAGATACTTGGCTTCAAACAACAAAAATCCCAGAACCCGGTGTAGATAGGAATGGTTTTGCTAAAATTCCCAAAACCTTTGGCTGGATGCCCCCAGACCTGCAGAGTAGGGCATTAGGGCATTAGGGTAGTAGGGAGAAGAGAAGAGGCACCTACTTTAATTGAGTGACCTGTGAAGTGTAAGTGGATGACCAGTGGTGGAGGACCTCCAGCTTTTCTCACCTCAACTCAGGCTGGGCCAGAAGATGAAAACTAGTCGTGGTCAGATCAACAGCTTTACTCTGGCACCAACCCAGCTAGGGATTGAAGAACTGTGGCCTTACCATTAGGCATCCTGCTGTGTTAGTGGCTGGCAATCAAGGCTGAATTTCCAAATGCAGTAATCCATGTTGTGCAATGCTTGGTGCACTACCACCCAGCCAAATATCTAAAAATGAGAAAGTGAGGTTGAATCAGTAGAGCGAAATGGAGAAGATTTTTGGTCTCCTCCACTTCCAAATTTCTTTATTTTTCCTGGCTCCCTGAATTGATGACCCCACCAGAGCATGTAGGATACATGACTCAACTATGAGAAGCCTTGGAGTGCTGTCTATAACATTTTATGGATTTCTTACTCCTTAAGCCTTGGAATGAGGATGGTAGACAGTACAGGAAGTAGCCAGAGGTATGATTGGTGATGCAAAGTCTCCTCTCACCTCACCCTGGTCAAGTCAGAAGCAGTAACTGTTGTAGTCGCATCAACATGTTTTACTTCTGGCTTTGACCAGGGTGAGAGAAGAAGGGACTTGGTATCACTAATAATTCCTCTGACTACTTCTTGTATTACTGGAGACATTTGGCTTATAGGCTCATAGAAGATTTAAAGGGGATGAGGGATGGTGTTGACTGTAAGCAATCAGTCTGGAATCCAAGCTTTACAATAGGAGGAGTCTAAAGCCCACCAGGTTGATGATAGCAGCCTGATTTCCTTATGTCCACCACTTTAAGGGCCCACTGGAACTGATGAAAAGTTCCAGATGCCTAGTTATCTTCAAGGCTTTTGGCCTGCAATGGCTTGAGTTTGAGGATGGAATGGTATTGAAATAGGTCATATCTCCCTATTGTATATCAGTCAATAGTGGATAGGGAACAAGAGAGGGTTTGGGTAAAGATGAGATCTAGATAAGGATTGCTGTGATTGGTCATTGGTTTGTAAGAACATGTGACATGCAACCATGTGACCTAAAAAGGCTACAACTTGCTTTGATATATGACTTGCATGGATTAGACACTAAGGGGATAGAGAATCAATGAGATGGCAGAGAGCAATAAGAGAAACTGTGTGAGGGTATGTTAATAATTGGTGTAGGAGTCAGGACTAGGAAATTGTCTGAAATAAGCTAGATTAATGACTATGTTTCATGAATCCATGTTTTTTTTTTTTCCATGCACAAGGAAAGCAATTGTGCATCCACAAGTCCTCCACAGCCACAGCTAGAGATAATGAGAGGGCATCCAGCCAAAGGTTGGGAATGTTGGCAAAACCTTTCCCATCTGCACTGGGTCCCTGAATTTTGTGGTGTGAAGCCAATTATCTCTCAGACCACATATATGGTCAATATCTTGTGCAAAGCAGGTGTGGAGCTACACATCGATTCAGCTTGATCACCCAAAATAGTGCCTGTCAGCCAGACAAGGCAATTGCAAACCCATCCAACTTGTTGTAAACCACAAGATTTGTTGTATATGAATCCAGGGATCTTCTCAATACCATGGCCACTGGCACAACATAGTCTGCAAGGCCAGTGCATATTTCCGAATTTGGTCTCCACAGTCTCACCGTGGGCAAAGGCCAGCGCATGCGGAAACCACATGCGTTCAATGCATGTGGTTCGCATGTGCACCTGTGTCAAACAAAACAAATTAAACAGATCTTTGATGAACAAAGGCCACACAAAGGACTGACAAAGGGCAGGCAAATTTTCCTGGTGCTGGGAAATTCTGCCTGCCCTTTGTCTTTGCTTTGTCTTTGCTTTGTTCATCAAAGGGACCTTTGCATGGCATTGTTTGAAAGGCCCACACATGCGAAACACATGCATCGAACACATGTGTTTTGTGCATGCGTTGGCTTTTGCCCGCAGTGTCTGTTCCACCCATTTGTGGTCCGACAAGAAAATGTAGAAGGCTAAGTATCTGTCATATCATGGATACATGCTCATAATCCTGTGCAAAACTGGTGTGGATCTACACATCAATTCAGCCCACTATCCCAAAATAGCCCCTATCAGCCGGACAAACATATTGGAAATCTTTCCCATCTGCTCCCATCCCTGGGTATTTCCCTGTGTGAAGCTGAGTATTTTCTTTAGAGTGCAGATACATGCTCAACATGTTGTGCAACACATGTGTGGAGCCCCATCAGCCAGATAGCAAAGATGCAAACCTTTCCTGTCTGCAACAGGCTCTGGGATTTTCCTTATGCATATCTAAGTATCTTACTCACACTGCACATACATGCTCAACATCCTGTGCAAAGCATATGCAGAGCTACATGTCAATTCCCTAAAATAGCCCCTATCAGCCAGACAAGGAAATTGCAAACCCTTCCCATGTGTCCAAAGCCATGAGATTTGTTTCATGTGAAGCCAAGGATCTTCTCAATACCACTGCCACTTGCACAACATGGTCTGCAAGGCCTTTGCATATTTCCAAATTCGGTCACCACCATATGGTTCAGCCATGTTTAGCCAGACAAGAAAATTGCAAGACTTTCCCATATGCAATGAGCCCTGGGATTTTTTATGTGCAAACCCAAGTATCTGCCTCACATTGTAGATACATGCTCAACATTCTGTGCAAAGTAGGTGCAGAGCGGGACATTAATTCACCTCAATCTCCCAAAGTAGCCCCTATCAGCCAGACAAGCAAATTGCAAATGTTTCTCATCTGCATTTGGCCCTGGCTTTTTTTCTGTGGAAGACCAAGTATCTGTCTCACATCACAGATATATACTCATAATCCTGTATCAAACTGGTGTGAATCTACACATCAATTCAGCTCAAGATCCCAAAATAGCCCCTATCAGCCAGACAAGCAAATTGCAAACCTTTCCTGGCTGCTAGTTGACATTGAATTAATTGTGTGGCAGACCACACATCACCCCCACACCATAGATACTTGCACAACAACCTGGATTTGAGCACCCCATCAATTTGAATCCAACCCCCAATTTTGCCCCTATCAGCCAGACAAGCCAATTGCAAACCCTTCCCACTCACTGATTGCCATCAAATTGATTCTGTGGTAGTACAGACATCACTTCTACCCTGTGGATACTTGCACAACATCTTGTACAAACCACATTTGGAGTACCACACCAATTCGAGTCCACCACCCAATTTTGCCCCTATCAGTCAGATAAGCCAATTGCAAACCTTTCTCAGCTGCTGGTCAGCATCAAATTAATTTTGTGGCAGCCCACACATCACCCCCCACACCATAGATACGTGTACAACATCCTGTGCAAACCACATTTGGAGCAGCACACAAATTCAAGCCCACCACCCAAATTTGCCTATCAGCCAGACAAGCCAATTGCAAACCTCTATTGGCTGCTGGTTGGCATCAAACTGATTTTATGGCAGCCCACACATCACATCTACACTGCAGATACTTGAAGAACATGCTGTGCAAAGCTGATGCTCATCCATATCAACTAGGCAACATTACTCCCTTTACCCACTCTGAACAATCTCACCTCTTTCTCCTCATGTTCATGTTGTAAGCCTGCCTAACCACTCTCCAAATTGCCCAACCTTTTTCCTGTGCCACCCTGCCACCCACAATAGACCAGCAAGATCATAATATTTCTCTATGCTTGGTCATCAATTCATACAAACATGTGACCTTCCACTGCTACCTGGAGATGCCAAACTGTGCTACAGAAATCCCCCTAGCATATCTTGTTACACTTTGTCTGTCTTGTCTGTCTGTCTTGTCTTGTTGTGTTATATTTTGTCTGTGTTTGTCTGTCTTGTCTGTCTGTCTTGTCTGTCTTGTCTTGTCCTGTCTTGTCTTGTTTGTCTGTCTTGTCTGTCTTGTCTGTCTTGTCTGTCTTGTCTGTCATGTCCTGTCATGTCCTGTCACATGTTTCCCCATCCAGATTTTCCTTTTTTGGAAGGTCTTCACTGCCTCTCAAAATTTCCTTACATGGCAATGTTTGTCCCTGATATGATCAAAATAAACTGAGTCAGTATATTCACCTAACCTGCCCTAATATGGTAACCAGTTAGATGGACTGATGCCATCAGTGCCCGGAGTCCGGTCGGTATGTAAATCACATCAGGCCCTTACCCGCCAGTTCAACCCACCTCTGCCCTCCTCCAAAACACTTTTGCCACAGGGAAAGCTCCTGGGGAGCACGTGCTCAGTCGGCTCGGGCTCGGGGCCCTCCCGGTGAGATCCCAATCTGGTTCGGCACTCGGGACAACCCGACATCGGGTGCTACCACCTGATGCCGTGCTCGCCGCTCCTTGTCGCTGTTTCCCACGCCTCCTTTCTACATCCACCGGTGTCGACATTCCTCCCCCCATCTCTCACTGTATTCCTGCTTCGGATCTTCTGCCTCTGCCTCTCTTCTCTCTCAGCAGGCTTCATGATAAGAGGCAAACTCCCTACCCCCTATGGCCTAAATCAGACATGAATATATATATTAACCATTTGGAATGCCCAATTCCGCCATTATCTCCGGTCAATGCTGAGATGTCGAGTTCCTCATTGATGATGGATCACCTGCAGGCTGTGCGACGTGAGATCATATTCCACCTTCTGTGAGCTCCCCACAACAGATGTCAAAAAACCGCGGTGGTCTATCTAATGGTGTACAAATCAAATATGGCGGGCACCATCGAGTTCGTGCCAAGACTGTCACCATGAAGCCTAATAGATCCTCTGCCCAATTGCGGAAGGAGCGGGAGACCTATAATTCACAAATTTCCTGTGAGTTCTATTCTCATCGCAATTTTTCCTGTGATCTCACAAGTTGTAGCACTTAATTTTGAACAGCGCCAGGAACTCATTGAAGTTGATATGGGTGATGCTACCCAGTATCAATTCATGGATATCGATTATAACGACGATCATGACTACGATGACATTGAGACCGCATATGGTACATTCCCACCAGGTCAGGAGGCCCTCCTTCAGAGTAGTGCTGGAGGGGAAATTATTTTCCAGCAATTATTCGATGGTCTCAAGTAAGTTATTGCCTCTGAAAAAATATATTGTTCCTAAAGCACCCCACAGACGTACAGATTCGCGCATTCGTACGGACCGAGTACAGATCACGATCAATAAATGGAAATTCCAGATGCCACGCCTCATCGACGCATATCTCAAGTTCAAGGCAGGTGGTCCGATAAAGGTCGACAATTCTTGTAGCTGGAACCTTGCTGTCCTATCCTTCTCCGGTACGTTCAATCATTTTTTCTGATGGGCTTATAATTTGATTTGTGCAGAGTCCGGAGAGCGAAAATTTTCACATGCTATTGAGGCTTCACGCAATAATCAGCCCCTCTTGCTGCACGGATACTTGGGATCTGCACCAGAATCTCCGTCTCTCGCATTTCCCCTCGAATTCTTCGAGATCTTCCGGCAGCTTCACCAAGTCTGCCCACAATTCAGCTTTGATGCCTTAGCAAATGCACTGATGCATATTCATAAGGTGCGCTGATCTCGTGCATCTGTTTCAGGTATCCAGTTGACAGGAATAGCTTCCGCAAAGCAAGTATCTCCGGGAGCAAATTAGCGACGCGTATGATGCGTATCTTGCCATTCTTCGCGGCGTGGAGGAACGGGTTCAAACTGCGCTGGGAAGAAGTGACGATTGGTATGTGAAGAATGTATGCCCACCCTGCTTCTACAAAACGGAGGGGGAGCCGAAACTGCAATATTCTTCTTGGCAGCTATGGACGGCAACAATTCATTGAAACTAGTTGATGCAACATTCCGCGGCGGTACCCCCACGCGAGGATGATCGGAAATCAACATCATCCCGATGGCTCACAGCGGAGCAAGTTGACGTGTTCAAGGATGAAGTGGAGAATGCATCACGAACACACGCGGTCCATCAAAAGAACCCCTAACTTTGGATAAAGTCAGGAATAAAGATGGTAACTTAGCAAAAGAGCTCGCTATTCGTCGGGAAATCTATTTAGAGCTCAGTAGTGCACATGCCGAGCTAACAGGGCTTCACGGCCATCTCATGAGAAGCATGGAACCTCTCATGAATAGAACCTAATCAGTCACGAAAACAATATTTAGTCGTGATAAGGTCCTAAATGGAGAATCAACACAAAGTCCAAGTATTTAACAAGGCGTACCAGTCTAGTTTGATCTCGGATAGTCGGAACAAGCCAGGAACGCGAGTTGAGCCAAGAGAATGGACCAGACTCCAAGTTCCGTTCCGAAAGAGACCAGTCGAGACAATTTAATAGTCACGACTGAGCAAAGGCTTTCCTCGAGACAATTTAGTTTGAGAAAACTTAGAGATTTTGACGCAAGTCAGAAAAGTCATCAAATAAATTGCAAATTTAGGAGTGCAATGCTCCTTCACAAATAAAAGTATATAAAGAAAAACAATTCGGACAGACCCGCGCGTCGCCGAGGCTCCCAAAGACCCAACAAACTAGTCTAGACTATCTACATTTGCACATCAAAACCATAAGTATGAATACGTGTGGTAAAGAAAAAGGTGTCCGTAGAAAGAAACTAGTGAGGCTGAGAGTGCTCGTCGTGTCCACCAGTGGCCGAAGTAGAGGGCTCGTCCACGTCCATATTACCCACAGGGGGATAAAATGAACTCCGAGAAAGTGCTCGACGTTGCGCAGCAATACGCGCGACGATAGGGTTGGACGAAGACCGAGGCTGGGACGGACCAGCGACCGGGGGATGGGTATACGAAGGCCCAGAGTAGACAGCTGCAGGAGCTGGGCTCGAAGCCAGGACATCCTCAGTGGTGTCGGAGCTTTCAGAAGTCGACTCGTCGAACTGGACTGCCACGGGCGGAGTAGACAAAGGGACAGGGACGACGGCGTCCTTGTCCAGCATCGTATAATGGCGAGCTTCGTCCGTCATATACTCGACCGAGTGAGAAAGTTGGGCTGGGTCGGCGGTCGGAGGATTGGAAGAGGTATAGGCCGGAGCGTCGTCCAAAGAAGGGGCGGGGCCTGGCGTGACTTGGCGTCGAGGAGAGTTGACGTGTGAAGACGCCAGGGCGACCGACTCCGGGCGAAGAGGGAAAACCCTCGCCAGCTCCGGGGAGACCGAGCTAAAGTCGAATGGCTGAGGCGCGGGAGTCGACTGCGTGCAAGCAGTTGATTTGCCCTTCTGTGAAGCGCGTTGGCGGCCAGCGGCGAATTCAGATGGGGACTGGTCCAGCTTGTCGAAAAGGCGGCCAGATAAGTCGGTCTGCGTCGGAAGGCTCGCTGGGTAGCGCGAGTGGTCGTCCTCAGGGAAACCAGAGGTGCTGGGCACATGGTGGATCGTTGGCGGTGGGTTTCGCTCCTGTCGACGTTGAAGCACGAATTCCGGAGTAAGCTGAAGCCGCTCAAAGAAAATATTGAGGGCGTCGATGGCGGACTTGTCAGAAAAGCGCGCCTCCAGCGCCTCGCGAGTGATCGTCTGCGAAAGCGCACACATGGCGAACGCCAGGTCCTCGGTGGCCTTCAAGTAATCGTCCAGATAGAGTTGGGCGAGCGCGTTATGAAAGTCGTATTGGCGGTGCAGTGAGATCATGTTGTTAAACAAAAGCGAGAGGTCTGGAAAGCGAAATGAGCGACCAGAATAACTAGTAGTGAGTAAAAGTAATACTCACGAGGATTTCCCAGCTCCATCATAGGCAAAAATCGCTCGCGGACGACATTGAGCGCGAAGTCCGAGGCCGTAAAACTGCACGCCTTGCGACGAGCAGAGTGGCACAACTCGCAGGACTTACGAAAGCCCTGGGAGACACAGGTGTCGCCGTTGCCGGAGATTGCGCAGTTGGAGCAGACAAATGGGAACTAAAGAAAATAAATACAAGTTAGCGGAACGTACGGAAAAGACGCGCGCAGAGCACGCACGTTGAGTTCGTTCGGGTCGATCTGAGCCGCATAAACTTGGGCCAGAGGCAGAACCATCGTCGCTGTGGGAACCGCCTCCGGATTTGGCACCTCGTTCTTGTTGCGAGCACGGACGCCTAATAGAAAAAAGAACAAGTTAGAAAAATAGTACAGAAATTTAAATAATGCTACTCACGAGTATCCTTGGAAGTCTTGTCGAGACTGTCCGGGTCCTCGTCCAGCTGCATGATTTTACGGGGAAACTCAGGTCGGGCAGGGGCCTCCTCGCTGGTTTGAGCGGTGGACGATTTCTTGGCCGGCGTGGTTTTTTCGGACTTATTCATACCGGCGGTGGTTTTTGCGACAGGAGTCTTGAAGGCCGGCTGCGGAGGGATAAGGACGTAGCACTTCATACAAGGAGTGCGGGGTTTGACCTTTGAAGAAGAGGCCACAGGAGCGTCCGGGAGCTCGGGTTTTTCGACTTTTATAGTGGAAGAGCGAGTCTTTCGAGTACGAGTCTGAAAATTGAGGTTAGCAAAAGAAATAAATAAGAAATAGACAACGTACCTTAATAGGGGAAGATCGAGAGTTAATGGGAGTCGAAAGTTCGGCCGGCTCGTCCTCATAGTTGTCATCAGGGAGAGGATTGGCTCTCTTGCGCTTTTTGGGGCGTGGCGACTCCTCCTCCTCGACGACCTCGGGTTTGTCGTCTGCAGGTGGCTCCGGTTGGTCATCCGGATCGGCCGGCGGCTCTGCTAAGTTGGCGTCGTCATCGTCGTCGTCCTCCTCCTCGTCAGAGCTAAAAGAGAGCTTGGCCATCGTCTTGATGCGACGCGGCTCGGCCGGGATGACGAACGATGAAGTGAGAAGGGTGCGCTAGAAAAGACACGAAAACTGTTAGTCCAGAAGGCCAAACAAAAGAAATTCAAAGAGAAACGCACCGAAGGAAGTTTTTTCGGCAGCCGATCCTTCAGAATTTTGAGCTTGCTGGACGCGGGCTTGATCTGTAGCGCAAAAACAACGGCACATCGAAGCTGCGCCAAGAATTGGGCAGTCTCCGGCGGGACGGACGTCCAAGTCGACAAGTGTTTGAGCTTAAAGAAAAGAGATGAATGAAAAAGAAAAAAGAGAAAAGATTTTGCAAAGACGCACCAAAGGAGTGGAGGCGTCCTCCAGCAAACGAACGACCTCTGAATGGTTGTCCTCCGCGTCGCAAAAAGCCAAGTCAAGTACTTGGGTGACCGCACGACATTCTTCGTTGCGCAGATAAACCCAGGAGTCCATAGGTGGACCCGGGGCCGTCGCAGTAACAATCGGCGTCGAAGTCAAGGCGATGGATTTGCCTTTCCCTTTGGCAGCGGGCGTAGGCGAAGACGAGGGCGCAGCGGTAAGGCCGCAAGGCTTGGGACGAACGTTGGCAGGGGCCATGGCAGAAGAGGTAGAATGAGTGGCAAGAGGCAAAAGCAAAGAACGTGGTGGTTGAGGATCAAGGAAAGACCACGCGGCGGACTTAGCCAGGGATGCATCATCATGCCCAGATGCCGCCATAGCCGCAGTTCCAGACTCGGCGTGGATTGAATGGAAGCGCCTTCCAAAATCTAAAGAAAGAAATTCAATATAAAAGACATCACAGTTAAAGTTTATGACTCACGCAGTCGAGACAACGTGTGTGATACGCGACTGCGCAGCAAAACCAGCTGTAAATAGGACTCACGACTAAAAGAAATGGACTCACAAAGTCGTGAGTGAAGAATGCTGAAATACCCCAGCGAGTTTTAGGAGTTTCGTGTATAGGAACCCCTAACTGCCTAATTGGGAAGTAAGTGACACATAGGGATCCACATTTCGTAAAGGGATCGACGATAAAAAATCACGAGAAAGTCTTATGACATCGCCATGATGGACACGGCGATCAGTCGCGACTAGAAGACACAGACACGACAAAGTGTTTAGCGACGGAACTAAAAGCCAAAGCGTGCTAAGTTGAAAAATCGGGTTGTAGCAGACCAAAAACAAAGATTTAAAAGAGCCTTTCTCAGAGATGCCATCTGGGGGAGTTACTTTAATATATGTTTGACTTAACATACCTGACTGAGGACAGTCAATATTAAAGTAAGGGGGAGATGAGACGGCTGAAATGAAAACACGCTTACAATTTGGCGAAACTCAGTCTAAACCGATCATCTTACCGCTCGGTGGTACACAATTAGAGTCAGAGTAAGCTCCGAGCTGCTGATTGAGTCTCAAAGATGTGATGGAATACAAAGGATTGACCATACTGCGACTGTATACGATACTCTAAACAATGTGGGGTCAGTACAGTGTTCAGCGAGTTAGTCATGAGTACACGGCCGCACGGTTCAAGTACGATTTTGATACGATTCTGAGTCTTAAAATATTCTTACCTTATTCTTGCAAATCTATCAAATTCCGACAATTCAGAATTTGCTACGACATCAAATAGCAAGGAATCGTCGGTCCAAGTCTTGCAATTTCTTACGATTTGATGGACACGTAAGTGATTCCTATCAGTTCCTATCGCCACAAATAGACCTTGATTCAAATGATTTCTCATTGCAATTGCCCGCCCCCTGGCTCGCCAGCTAGCTTGATAATTAGAAGAATGCACACATATGGTGCTGGATATATTATGATCTACTTAAGACAACAGATAATCCGCTTGATGTGGCTCAGCGCTACTGAAATACTTCAGCTCCGGTCCGATGACGAGCTGGGCCTGGAAGGAAAGTGAAAGGGGGTGAAGGCATGCTTGTGGCCAGCGGGAGTTCCTGCATGTATTGTATAAGATATTGGCTTGAGTGATGGATGATTTGAAACATACTGTGCATGCCGCGAGAGTTCTCATCGTATCCACCGCTTGAGGAAACTGACGACGACGGTGGTAGTCTGAGCGGGGGACCAGGAGCCTGGTCGGATGGTGCTGTATCTAGGTATGAGGAAACTGGGTGATAAAGGGGAGGCAGCGACGTACTTCTGTGATGGGTGCGCTCAGCAGTATACATCTCTGACGAAGCTGCAAAAATGAAAAAGATCAATGCGCGGCCACTGATGATGGAGGTAGGATACGTACATCGATGGTGGGCGCTGTAGCCCGTCGCTGTCAGACCGGAAGGCTGGCGCTGATCATCACGGTAATTCGACAATGCCGCGAGGCCCGTTGTCGTGCGGACACTCCCGTTGATGGTTACCTCCTGAAGTGGGTCACTGGTGGGCCGACGAACTGGCGGGGGCGTGGGCGTGGCGAGTAGAGGAATAAGAGGGAGGGGATCATTGGGATACAGGGCTCGTTCTTCCGTGATGATTTTATTAATGTGTCTGGACCCACAAATACATGTAAGTGCATCATGCCAAAGGAATGGAAATAAAACGCACTGCATCCATCCAGCTGACTTGAGATCCGGGCCCCACTCTGCGTTCTTCTTATTCCAGAAGGTCGACACCCTTCCCCAAAAGTCGTTCGCTTTCTTTTCCTCTGTTGCATTGGTATCGTTGTTTTCAGTGTCCGGAGCATTGCGCTTGCGCTTTAGAGCGGCTGCCCGTGTTTCTTTGTCGATGTCCTTGAGGAGCTCCGGATTGTCACGCAAGACGGCACGCTACACACAGACAATAAGAGCAGCGATGGGGACAGGATGGAACACTGACAATAATAGCGCACCAGATCGCATGCTGCGGCTTTGCGTTATCAGCGGAACCGATGCATTTGCGCGCAAGTAAGCTCGTGAGCGCCGTGAGATCCGTAGGGTTCTTCACCATCGAGTCAATTATCTGTGATGGTCAAGCCTTGGTCACAGTGATATGATTGTTAAAAACGTACATGTTGACGGACAGAAGACTTGGCGTAGGATGCGCTACGGCCGAGACTTTGCTTCAAGAGCTTGTTGCGGGGGCTGCCCTCCTCAAAGAATCCTGTGAGGCCATTGGAATCCTGGCGCTGCTTAAGATACAGCTGGATGCATATGAATAAGAATAAGATAAATAGAGCCAAAACATGTCAGCACTTACAAGAACATCACTCTTGATTGTGTCGTTGTCGAAGTCGATACGCAGGCCATCAAACATCTTCAGCTTGCAGGCCGCATTAAGCACAGACTAAGACAAAGAGAATAATCAGTAACAGTGAGCATCATCGTGTAAGCCATACCGTATGGTCCTTCATCGACTGCGGGGCTTGCATGAGTGCTGATTTAAGCCCGTCTGTAGATCCTTTGAATGTTGTGCAGGTGTCGATGAGCTGCCGAATATACTGCTGAGTCTGCAGTGTGGTTGCTTGCTGAATGAGGGCGACTGTGAGCTGGACTTGAGGCAGTAACCAAGCGAGCTGTGAAGTCATTGAGTCAATATGAGACTGTAATAGACTGGGGACGTTACTTGAAGGAACGAATGCAGTTCATCTCGATAGCTGTCTCCCAGCCCATAGGTGTTCGCAAGCTTGTCCACAAATAAAACACGGTCCTCGTCAGAATTCGATCCCCGGGGGAAATCAGTGTCTTCATCGGACCGGGAATCGGAGTACGAAGACTGGGGAGATGGAAAGGTGAAGTCAGAGCTCATACTGGAAGAGATTGGGGTCGAAATAAAAAACTGTGCGGTCTTTTCAATGCCCAAGATCTCCGTCGTGTTTCAGATCCATGGGCCCAGATCGGGTTAGACCATGGGCAGGCGAGGCCATGGGAAGATCGGGACAGCCCAGAGCGCAGGAACCAAACAGTGAGCAGGGTCCAAAGCTCATTCTTGCTGCAGGGACGACGGCGTTGAGTGAGGAGGTGAAATTTTCATTGTGACAATCACTGATGATGATGCGGATATTCCCGAATGCCGAAACACTTGGCCAAAGACTTGGCGAATGATCGCTCAGGGCACAGGCAAGTTCACACTGAACAGGATTTTTATTTCTAGAGATACATTCTGTATCAAGTTCAATAATTAAATGAGGATTGATAAGTGTTGGAAAACCTGAGCCCAGAGGGTTCTGCACCAGGCTGGTGCTCATACACAACATTGCTGGGTCCAGGTCCCGTCGCAGTTGTTGAAGATGATATTCTGGTGGTGGTAGTCCTTGTTTTCTTACGCAGGGGCTCGTCGTCGACTACTTCTTCTTGGATGGCTTTTTTTTTTTTTTTGTTGGCGCTCTGCAAATGCTTTCTCCGCAGCTTTTTTTATCACGTCTATGGTCACCAGTGCGCTCGGTGTGTGTCGAAAGTTGTCCAGGATTGCTGCATCTCGCATTTGTGCTGTGTTCACGATGAGATCGTGCTCTGCACAATGCTCCACTGCCAATGTACGTTCTGCGGTCTTCTCCCTTTCATTTAAAACAACACGGGTTCGGGTGCTCCGGCACCCGTTGTCGGCACAGTTGTGTTGGATATTGACCGTGCATTAACAGCCTGGTCTTAATTAGTGCCGGATTAATTATTTCTGGGAGCTACTCACATCAATTTGAATACATTGATATTCCCCCGTAATAGGTTCGAGCCGTCGCATTTTATACACATCATGGACTTCTCCAATGATGGTTTCGGTGGCAACTATGAAATCGGCAGTGTCAGCGCGGTAAGTTGATGAGCCAACCATTTGAACAATTTCCACAACACATCCAATCCGCCGTTGTGAATTAAGATCATCCCACACAATCCAGTCGCCGGCTTCACAACTATCGCCATTTTGCAATGTGACAGCTTTGGGGGTATAAGCCTCAGCGCTTGCCTGATCAAGTCGAAGATAAGGAGGGACTGCGATCCCGAGAATTCCAGATTGTGTTTTTGCCCATGATTTGATTTGCCCACGACCAGAACATGAACCTGTGTGTGGGGCTGTTGGTGAAGCGGGCATTTCCCATCCAAGCAAACGAGATGCGAATGAGTTGATCTCCACCAACTTGAGTGGAGTTAAGCTTGCTTGTGTCCAGTGGCAAGATTTCAACTGGTCTGGTAGAAGCTCCATCCATGGGGAGCGTGATGGTTTCTCTGAGGTGGAGCTGAAGTCTTTGTCGGCCGGAAAGAACCCCCTGCTTAACAAGTGACGAACATGATTTCCTCGAGCCATCCTTGATGCTATGTCAAGCGATGGAGCGTGTCTGTTGCTGTGAATGCTGCACGATCGTATAATTGCATTGAAGGATTCAAATCCCTCTGTTGCAAAGAGCATTGCTGGTCCAAAGCGCCGAATGTGAGAGGGTAAATGAAGAATAACGTGGAATTTTGGCTTGTTGAACCATTGCAATGTCAGACCACAGGTGCAATCAAGAAAATGCTTAATTGCCGCATCGAGTTGAACCTGTTACAAAATGATTGGGGATCCGCAGGCGAAGTCACAAACACTCACTGTGTGCTTGTCAATGTCTATGATATGTGGCTGCCAAACCAAAGCCACAACTGCACTCAATGATGTCCACAGTTCAATGTAGGCTGGAGGAAGAAGTCCTTGGAGAACAAATGGGGCAGCTTGAACGATGGTTCTAAAGTCCCGCCCAGTCAATGAGCCAGAATAATTCACGAGAGTATGGCCAGGTAAGGGTGAGATTCCAAGGCCAGAGACATTGAAGGAGGACAAACGAGAGATCAAGATCTCTTTATCCGATTTCTTGACCCGTGCAATGGCATCCCTCCAAAAGTACTTGACAAATCCAAGCAGAATAACATGAAGGATTTCAACAGGAGTGTCCTGATGTGGATCAAAATCTACACTCGCGAAGAATTAATGTACATTTCTCAGAACTGTAGGAGAGTCGAGATACTGACCTTTGATACGCCACACAGGACTGGTTATGTCGGCTGGGAAAGTCCGCAACACCATTGATATATCTGCCTGTTTTTGGGCCTTGTTACGTGCCCGTCGAGTTGAAACAGCAAAGATTCGGTCGAGAAAGGCACCCTGAAAGGTATCTTTCACTCCAGTATCAGTCTTGTTACGCTTGAAACCAGACATTCCACCGACAACAGAAGCTAATCTGAATTGATTTCGGAGCACTGTCTTAGTTTCAGTGGCAGCCCGTGGACGACCAAGCTATAGGAATGAACAATGAGCTAAACATACTTTCTCAACACTATTGAGATTCTTACCGACATAAACTGTCCAATGCGATTGATCATATCAAGCACAGTTTCATCACTCTTCTTTGTCTTTTTCTTCTTCGTTTTGGTGGCTGCTTCGGGTTGCCTACTACCACTTGGACTGGAGGCAACAGATGATGAGTCACTGCCATTGCCTTCGTCATTGGGATCATTGTCCTCTTCATCCGACTGGTTGGGGTCTCCCTTCACCATACAGACACGGCAAAAGAATTTCCCTCGGAACCCAATATGGCAAGCAAACTCGCTTTGCATCGGGTTATCTCCCAGCATTGCAAGAACCGAAGGAATAACCAGTACTAGCTCACGGAAATGCGAGTCCCATGCCCAGATACCACGGTGCTGACAGTCCCTGTACAAAATATTGGATGAAAATCAGTCCTGAAGTGACATGGAAAGCACCTACTGCAACTGATCAACAATCCCGTCGAGCATTTCCAAGGGTGGTGCGATATTTGAAGTCGACAGGAAGTGGATATTAGATTCTTTGTGCACATACTGACGTGGAAGACCAGCGGCAGTGAAGAGAAAAGAGTTGTGCTTATTCCATTTTTTTGACTGATTTCCAGAAGTGTCGTCACAGTACAGCCAGATTGGAAATGCAATGACACGATGACCTGCGCTGAGTTTTCGCCATCGGTTACCTTCATTCGGATCAGTTGTTGTCCACTTCGTGATTTCACCATCAATTTCTATCCCTTTGTTACATGGTTGAACATAGAATACAAGGAGTTGAAATCAAACTGACATACCTTGGATATTCCTGGGATCTGGTATATTTCGTGAAGAGTAAGATGTAACCAAGAGCGGAAAGGAGACTAAAAAGTCTGCTGTGTCTATGTCGAATTGACGGTCTCCTTCGATAATCCAGCCATTGGCTGCATGACTTTGGGAAACCCGGCGCATTTTTTTAACTCGAGCAATTATCTTGTTGCCACGTTCGAACCATCGCACAGGCATGCATACAGTCCCACTCGAAAGCAAGGTGGGTTCATTGATGTAGAAGTCCTGGCTATGCAGCCTAATCATAGGTGTCGTGAGGTCTGAATCAAGCTCATGCAACCATCGGCTGGCCTGCCAGGCCTGGGATAACGATGGTTTTGTGTCTTCTGGTAAGAAGTGGAGATTTTCGCGCACAGTGGGATTGGCCATTTCCTTGAGGACATCAGATTGAGGAGTGTGCACTGAGCTAGATTTCTCACCTGTGCGATTATTGCAGCCAAATCATTGACATAGTAGACATGGCCTAATTTGCCTGAGTAGCGGATACTTTGGACTCCACACATTTTTTGGAGGGCTTTGTCAATGTCGTCCATGGTCCGATCAGAGGGCAAATCATGCATCCCAAGAGCTAGCATGGCCCAATGAATGGCAGCATTCTGCTTTTTTGAAAATGAGCAGCGTGGAACATGACGCAGTATATCGAGAACACAGGTCTGTCGTTTATGTAAGTGAATATTAAACACCGTTGACCCGAATATAGTCAGCTTATTACTGACTTCTTTATCTGGCCAAGGAAACCATTCAGTTCCCATTGACTCAGGACCAACCTTGCGACTTTTTCGAGCAGTACCAACTGTCTCCACATCATCAGCATCATCGGATGAAGAACTTGCATTGCTCCGCTCCTCGAGATCTGCATCAGAGTCGTGATTGATATCGCCCTCATTTCTGAGATACTCCTCGAGATTTTCTGAAAGCTGTGCCATGGTGCGAACTTCGAGAGAGTCCTGAAAGTGTGTGTTGAAATTCAACAAGTCTGAGTCCCAGTTGACAACACCTGTGTCCTGATCAACATAATTGTTCTGACGCCTATGAGGATCGGGATCCTGTGCGACTTGTGCAAGTAGGCTTGCAAGAGGTCCACGAACACGAGCAGCAGGGACAGGTTGATTTTGAAATTGACTGGAGGACTCGCCCCTTGAAGTTGACCCAGAAGCCTGCTGTGCTGGGGTGTCATGCCGCTCCAGGTTCCGCTTGTGATTTCTGCCTTCTTCATGACCTGCAATACGGCGTGCTTCAACAGATTCATGGGTTGGACAAATGGTACAGCGGAAGTGTCCTTGTCCTGTGGGCTTCCATACTAAAGATTTATTCATTAATTTGCTTAACAAAAATGGAGCCAAAACATACTGTCAGGACGTGCTGAAGGAAAATTTCCTGTTGCACGGGTGAATTGCAGCGGATTTAACTCGTTAGCAGGCTTCGATTGTAAATTAATAGGATCTGTGACAAAGGTCAGCATAATGATTTGATACAAAAAAAATTGGACTTGACTGCGATCTGATGCACCTCCGAGCACTGATGTTCTCACGTGCAATACAGATAGATCTCGTATTCCAACATCCCACAGTGTATCAGTGAGTGAGAGGGATGAGTACTGATACTGTGGAAATATTATTTGGTGCTGGATGCGTGAGAGATCGGAGATGAGGTGTTTACGCCTCAAGTGGTGCACAATGTCCTGAACTGTACTTCCGGAAGCTGCCACTGTATTCCCTACTCAATTCTTGCGCATTCAGACAGGGAGAAGAACTTACTGAAATTTTCTGGTTTCGGGAATGGACCTAATATTGTAATCCGATACTTTTTTGACTCGGACTTTGGCAACTGCAGTTTGCGAGACAAATTTGTTACAGTGGGTTTCAATTGCCGATTACGAAACTCTGTACATGGATAAATCAGATATACCACAGCAGTGCGGCCGCAAAATTGAGATGTACCAGGCAGAATGACAACCAAGAATATAAAATATAGAGGGGAGGTAACCGTAACAAGGCATGACACAGGCCCTCGATCAGCCAGTATTTTCCCCCAAGTGGTAGATACTATGAACAAGAGCAAAGTCAGAGCAGACAGCCAGATCTTGCAGCGGGTTGTGGTGCGCAGAAATGCGTATGTTTTCCCAAGTAGAATGTGGTATCTCCCCCGTAGAAAACGTTGCTTATGCACAGCTGCTCGCCGGTTGATGGGCTTCCTGAGATCCTTCTGAAGAACCTTGGGGATATCAGGCGCAGGAGTGGGCGCCATCTTGACCATGAAGTGATCGATCTCACTCGCCTGTAAGTATTAATAGTATTACGGCCTTGTCTGATAATAATCAATGATAAGATCGATGAGACACCGGTTATGTTTATAACCGAAACCGGCATCGTACGAATTTGTAGCTCTGAAGAAAATCTTGCCAATTGTTGTGCAAAGATCGTACAAGGAATATGGCAGTTATTTGCTGCGAATTTTGACAATATCGTACAAATTTCTCGTGAAAACTATGACTTGAATCAATCCTGCTATTGTATCAAATTTCCGTTTGGCCGTGTAGTCGTCTGATAGTGGCCATAACTCATATGTGAGGGCGGTATCACGCAGGATCACTAGAAACCATACCAAGGAGATTGTATGAATATCCATATTTATTTAAACACTGCTACACAAAGATCATAGACCTCTAGCGGGGATTTTGGGCCAATATAGTCTTGTCATGACTAAAGATAATAGTCATGACTCCAAGTCGTATGAGAAATAGTAATTCTCAGGCACAGATAAACAGTCGTGGATGATGGAAGAGTCGCGACTACCAAAACAGACCTTCGGGCGAGCTCCGAGAGTGTGATCACATGTCAGATGGTGAACCAGTTGACTAAGCGAGTCAATCCGAGGATTCCCGATGAAGTCCGAGAAGATCCTACGACTTGATCAAACATTCACATGAAAGATGTGGTTGTCATGATTAGGTCGAAAGCACGCAATATGGCGTCAAGGCGGTCTAGATCGCTCCGGATCTTGCCTTGACTAAAGATAGATGATGCTGAAGGCTCTCCGGAACTTTCGGAACTAGTCTAGACTGTCGGAATTGAATCCTATAGGCCACAGGCCGCAGATCTCCGATCAAACGCGGTTGATAGACGGATAAAAGGACCATATACCTCATTTCTATTACTCATTTTCCTTATCTGGCATGTACTAAAATAGATTGTAAATTAGTATAAAGTCTCAGTAGAATAACGCGATTCTGGACTGTATTTTCCTCCCAGCTACTATAGCCGTGACTATTGTCGTCATTGGTTGTGGGTCACGGGGTCAGTGCACGTCTGGGTTTTACGCGGAGATTTGTTTAAAACACATTTCGAAGTTGTACTACTTTTAGCAAAGATATATATAGAACCAGAACATAGTTGTTTGATAACCAAAGTCCCAGCAAAGTAAGCTGAATAAGAAAGTCATAAGAAACAGTCAAGTCTGTACCGAAGTGGTCCTTTAAGAGTCGCGACTAAGTGTCAAGACGGAGGATAGCTGTTGATATCGTTCCTTTGAGTTCGGTTGCAGTCTAAGTACCAAGAAGTAAAGTCTAAGACGGTCTCAAGTGACCTAAAGTTCAGTCCAAGCGTGGCTTAAGTTGTCGGAGTTGTTCAAGTACACTCGCGACTGTGTTTCATTCCATCCAAACACCCCAAAGATAGTGTTTCTCTTGTGAGAGACTTTAGTCAAGGTTCTCGAGTAATACTCGTGATTATTCCAAAGGGCATAATTAGATCTATAGTCATTCATTGCAACTGTCTACGGTTCATCTTACTCAATTCTGATTGAGAGGACCCTAGTTATAGAAGCACCAATATAGTCAAGTAGTAGTAGTGTGTGTGTGTTGGGTGTAGTTCATTTTGTGTGCGTCTTGCACATATCTTGAGATTATACTTTTCACGACTATACTTGGGTGCACCGTTTCATCGCCACGGACATGTCTTGGTAATGTGTGACATGATCCGCAGCGGAGAATTGTAAGATTTTAATCTTCTACTCATCTGGCATACTTACAAGCTTTTTTTAGAATGAAATATCCCCTCGCAATCACGGATCATATGCTTGAGACGTACGAAGGAGATCAGGGGCTCGGATATGACATCATGTGCGCATTCTTCACCACCTTAATGCGTAGCTCTCTCGGAGCGAAGACTGTGGGACTCCGACTAAAGGGAGTTGTTCCGGCATTTCATGGCCATGCACACAGCTGGGAATGCCAACTTGGCTGGCATCCACTCTATGTCGAAGGCATGGGACTGGAGGATTTTGAAGAGTGCGAACGCACTTTTGCAAAATCCAACCACCTTGCATCAGTAACCCGCATGGCCACACCATTCCATCGTCAGCAACAGATTGATGAACATTTCTATTTCCATGACCTCGATAAGCATGCGAGCTCTGGTGAGCTGTTCAACTCCGTCTCGGCTATTCTCGCAAACTCAATTTGGACAGGGAACTTTATTTTCCAGAATCATCGCCAAGCTCTTGAAAAGATCAGCGGAAATATTCAGCTGCTGGAAGTTCTAGAAGCAAAAACAAAAACTTGCGCTGCAGACTACGAGACATTCCTCATGGATGAAAAGGCCTATTTTCTTTCCCGCAAATCGGAACCTCCCGAAGTTGCCGAAACAGTTGAATATATAGAGCTACTCGCCAAGCTTCGCACGGCTAAGTATTTCATTCACATTTCGGTATGATTATACATGTGCTAAAGCTCCTGCAGTGCAGAATCTGATGCCGCCAAAGTCGAATTTCGGCGTCTCGATTACAATATAATCAACAACGGTTACACACGACCCCAAATTGCACAGGTTAGGCGACGTTATGGCATGTCAGCACAGCATGTCATTACAGTCAACGAACAAGTTGGCAGTTTCGAGATTCAACACGACATTAATGACCGCTGGATCCCCAGCTCGAAACTGTACGAGGACGCGCTGATTTTAATGGGTGAACGGCAGTATCGAGCAGCGCTTGACTGGCTCGAACTATTGGTTGTGAAACGGATGCTTAAACTCACTAAGCTAGGCATGAATGGTGTCGGTATGAAGGCCGTTCTCTCTGATGAATTGATGTCAATTAACGATTTTTCAGGCTATAAGATGCGGGAGAAAATTAGCAAAGCACTACGGACACGTGCCGATGCTATTCGGACAGCCTTGAACAAGTACAACACGGCTGCCACCCAACTTAATCCTCCCCGCCCTCAGCTCTCATGGAATGCGGTCATTGAAGTTGTCTCTCTGGCAGAGTTTGATCTTTTACGTGATACACGCACGGATATTCGGCAGCTCGCATGGACGCAACCCCAAAATCACGAAGCTTCAGTGTTGTATTTTGGCATCAAGCGTGCAAAGGAAGAGATTCGGCGGCTAAATGTTGAAATTCTTCACCTCATTTCGTTCATGGTGGATGACCACACTGACTACGTCCTCGCGATCCGCAACCACGTCATGACCGATCCGGATCTTGCACACGAGCTATCCGAACAGTGGGTACAGCGGACTCGCATAAACGAGTCAATTGCACTCCGACTCATCCAGACATGGTGTCTTCCCGGATTTTCTGGGTCCCTCTTCCCCGGAAATCGTGTCGGTCGCGATCCATCTCTCAATGAACGTGTTCCACTGCCCGGATGGGCAACGAAGTATATTGGACTCGTTCGACAGGTTGTTGAATATGACGAGGTTGAGTCCGATGATGATGGTCCTAGGGAGCTTCAAGGGGGGGCGGACCTCGTAATGGACTTAATGGAGCGGCTTTCTGTCATAGATATGGACGACACTACTGTTTAACATATTTTAATTTGAATGATAGAGGCAGCGCTTGCTTAAGCGCCCGCGTGAGACCAATCGGTCCGTGTCCGGCGTTTAGTTTAGAACACCGACCTGCAGAAATAAAATTGTGGTATACACACAAAAGCAAGGATTTTCATTGGGGGAGACAATACGACGATGCAGCAGGCATATTTCTACCAGTATCCGAAAGAAAGTAAGAAAACAAGCCATGTGAGAATATGTTATTATCGACTTTCTGGTTCTCCCCGCCAAATTTTCTGTTCAAATTCATATCTTCAGTATAGTGGTCTGTGTTCAGCTGGATAAAATCAGATAAAGTATGAAATGAACTAATTCAGTACACATTAAACATTTCAGAATGATTTGGGTCAATGCAAGAAGCCATTGGTGTGAAATACCAGGATTTGTAGTTCGGAACGCTTCTATAAGTGGGTTCACTTCCAGAATGTTACTTGCTACTACACCAATTTTGGGCCTATTTTGGAGGTTTCGGCACTATGCATCCTAAAACCCCAGTTCTAACGCCTTAATATGATGCATGGATGTCATTGGTTCATTAATTGAGCATCAAACGATCTATTCAGTGGTTCTAGCCTCTGATTTCCAGCCTGAACACGAAAAACAATCGAAATTTTAAACCTAAACTAGCTGCTTAGTTTTTTTATATGTGGGAGATAACACATCGGAGACTCCGAATCCCAGCGTTCCAGACATCTAGGTGAATCTACGAGACACAACTGTGCTGTCGTTGAACATGTTCTGGATTCGAAAATGTATAGAGCTGTGCATTACCAACTTTTGAAAGTACCTGAAATGTGTTCTAAGGACATTCCTGAACTGTATTACCCAGAAACCGTCTCAGAAACTTTATGTTTGCGAGTCTTAAGGAGTCGGCGGACCTGTGATGTATGAATGCCTATACACGTGGAAGAAAAGCCAGAACACTGTTAAACTTGGAAACGACGCGTCATTTACAGTGGGGAACATAACCAACTTACAAGCAACGCGTTAGAGGGTACCACAAAGGAGCATAAAATAAATTACTGACAAGTTCGAGCCATCAGAGCTTTGATCATTGACATGCGAGTGCTGACAAAGGTATCTCACCCATGTTAATCTCTGCTTTCGACCACAACGATGGCACGATACCACTGGAACTGGGGCCTTCCTGGAACCAATGTTCCCTTCCCTCCTGGACCTGGACACTCTGAGCCCTCTCCTTTACCTCTGGACTACAGTCAACTCAAATTCAATCCTATCGGTCTCTACGATCTTCGGCGCCTTCAAGGTGTCCTCATCAGTCAACCTGGAGTCTACAACACACACAAGGACAGATTCGATGCAAGTGATATGGCATGGTCGTTCACTGGGGCTAGCGAGGACGGCCAGCATGAGGTAGCACCGGGCAAATTTGCTGCGGCATTCTTTACACTTCGCAAATCCCTCCCTTCTGACGACATGGGCCGGGATATTCGAAAGAGATTCTCAGAGAGAATACGCAAGCTGCTTTTCGATGGTGTGTGTGGAAATGTTTTTTTTTATCTCGCATGGTACTCATCCATATGTAGGCCACAATGTGGGACCACGCATTTGGTGGATCCACAATAATCCTCCATGTTGACGGTACCGTTGCGCCCAACACCACACTCACACCAGACCGCCTCAAAGCTTCAGTCTACATCCCCCCCTCATTCATAGCTGAGAACCCAGACAGCCACCTCGCCATTGCGCACATTGTGAAGACCTTCATCGAATATGTGGGATTGCCCACCGTCGATCGCTGGACACGCAGTGCTCAGGCCCTCAACTGGAACATGACTCCATTCTGTGACTCGTCTACTCCACGCACACCATCTGTGCACCTGCTTCCTGTTCCTCGAGCGGGGACTTCCCACTACACCTTTCGCGGATGCCCATGGCGTAATCTCCCCCCCTTGGCAACATCAGCTTCTTCCTCTTTCCCTACTCCGACGATGTCGGGCACTGACATGTCGGAACTGGTTGCCGAGCTCCAGGATCACATTTATGGCCTCAGTGTTGATCTGACAGAGGCACGCAACGTGGCCAATGAACACCTTGACACTCTCATTACTGTGCAAGATCGGGCACGGCAGCTCTTAGAACGCGAAAAGGACTTGACGGCACAGGTTTTCGAGAGGGACACAGAGGTGAAGCGGCTGCAGGACTACATTGAATTCATGCAGCATGGTACGCCCGTCTCACACTGTCTGATTTGTTCTTTGCTGATACGACCTCCTCAGATCTTGCTGCATCATCTCGTGCAGCAGCTGCATCAGCATCGGCTGCCTGCCAGGTACCTTCTACCCCCATGCGCAGGGTCAAAGCCGAGACTCCGACTGGTACTCCCAGGGCTGCCAAGATCACCGCAACCTCCTACACACCGACCCGCATGGCTAGATCCCCAGTCCCACGCTCGCCGTTTCCTATCCCTGCCTTGGCCTACGCTCCCACCTCCACCTCGTTGTTGACATCGAGCTCCGTGTCCAGTTCCAGCAGTCACTCATCCAGTGACAGGAACTCGCCTACACGCGCATTATCTCCCGTTAAAGGCCTTGGCATTGGAAACCGCCGATTTCTTGCGAGATAACAAGCTCGATCATTTGCGCACGACGGTGGAGATCCTGGTCCGGCGAGTTGAACCCACTGTCGAAGAGTTTACTTGCTGTGCTGATGGAGGAAAGCCAGGAGTAGGTTACTGTACACTTTTTGTATTCTGTACGCGCACTGAATTATTTTTGGGATGTGACATGTGACTGTCCTGAAGATTTTGTACTCTCCTCCCCCACTACGCTTGAATGGTAAAAAAAAAAACCCACGGCACAACCATCGCAGCTGTCAGCCAACCTCGCCTTCGTGCCACCCACACCCCATCTCGTGCTCCTCTGACACAGGATGAACGTAATGAAAAGCGCGAAGCTCGCGAGCAGAAACAAGACCGAATCGACCAACGAGTTGGTGAATGGTTCTCCTACACCTATGCGAAGGCGACAGAGCTTGGGGACGAGTTTGGACTCACCCAGCGCCACTTTCTCGACATCTTCTTCCAAGGCGGCACGCACATGGTCCACCACCAAGATAAAATAAACCCGTACAACGCTTTTAAAAATGAGAAAGCTGCAGAATGTCGGGAAGGTCAGTATATTCCCTTCGCATACATTCAGTGACTGATAAATCCTACAGAGGGAAACCCAAAACGCGTCGACCAGATCCATGAGGACCACTTCGACGAATACGACAATCTAACGGACAAGGAGAAGATGGATTTGGTGGAGAGATTCCAGAACATCAAGGACCGCGAGGTCAGGCTCCACAGGGACACACTGCGTGGCCGGATTCAGGATATGGCAAATACAGTGCGCAATATGCAGCTTTTGGTGCGTCTCCTCCATTATTATTCTAGATCTATGAGAATACATACTCACATTTATTTCGCAGATGGTCGGCCTTGGTCACCGCGTCAACATCGAAGGTTTCTTTTGCATCGTACGCAACAACCCCGACTTCCATGTGAAACCTCATTGGTATTTCACTTCACCCGAGCTGGAGGCGTACATGAAGATCGTGTGTCGTTCCAGGTGGGACACGGCTGTCATCGGGACAAAGATCGAAGTGTTCGCCGTCGCTGGATCTGATGTGTTAAGTACGTGGTAGTAGTACTTCTTTTCACATGCACACACTAACACTTTTTCACTGTGCAGATCTCTTGCGAACATCGAAGCAGAAGGCAGATTACCTGAAGCGGGAGATACGCGACCTCGTCCATGTGCTTCTCGGTATGTCCCTTACTGTTAATCCGTGTCATCTTCATATTAATTAGTTGCAGTCGCAATTACAGGCGACGAGTCTGCCGAAATGCAATATGTGCAGTACGAGGAGAAAATTGTACATCACTTTGGCATCAAGCTCATCGGATGGATGTTCCCCCGCCTCGTCAATCCCAGTGAGCTCAGCTCCTCACTCACCCCCCTGCAGCAACTTGTTCGCGCTCTCAAGACCGAAAGGTGCAAGTTCGTCAAGCTTACGCCACTCGAGCTGCAAGAGCGCATCCATAGGTACAACGAGGACGTGGCTGCAGGCGAACGGGAGCCGCTGCAGAACCGCCGGAGCAAGGATGTGGCAGCTGGGAAGAAAAGACGCCGTGACAGGGCTGCGACAGGAGGTGTTCCGGAGGATGATCAGGTTGGGGAGGGAGAAGGGGATAGCGGTGATGAGGACGAGGATCAAGGTGCGTCACAGTTCCCTGTACATCTACATAGGCTAACCCGGACCTTTCCAAGGCGACGATAATCTGCGCCCTCTCAAGAAACACCAGGTAGCCGTGCATCCCGCCTCCGACCCCACGACATCGTCCGCAGAGGTGCCCCCACGCCCCCGCAAGCAAGCAGCGAAGAAGACGGTGCCGAAAAAGTCTGTAGGACCCAAGCCGTCTGCGGCCCCCAGAAAAGCAGCAGGCAGCAAGAGCAGCAAGGGTCCCCGCGACGACGCGGTCACCCGTGGTGCCATCGCTGCGTGGAAGAAGGTGCGCAGCAGGCCCGTCATCCTCAGTGAAGATGAGGATGACGAGGTCCCACTGGCGTCTACCAGTAATGCCGCTCTCGGTGCGTCTAGCACCAGCACTGCAGCCGTCTCCACCATCACTCCCTCAAGCACCACCATCGTTGATGTGTCTGCCGCCCCAGTGAGTGTCCCTGGCGCTGTCATTGTCGATGTGTCCGCTGTCCCGGCGAGTGTCCCTGCAGGTCCCACCGCCGCTGTTGCATAATATTTTTTATTCTTCTTATTCACACCCATGTCTTGGCCTGTAAAGTGCAAATTGAAATATATTCAAGTACTCTACTATATCGCAAGGATTCTGAGGTTCCCGGGGCCGGGCTGGCACAGAGCGCACAAGTCTCGACATCGACATGGCAGCGTGGGAAACAGCGACGAGCAGCGGCGAGCACGGCATCAGGCGGTAGCACCCAATGTCGGGTTGTCCTGAGTGCCGAACCAGATTGGGATGTCACCAGGAGGTCCCGAGCCCGAGCTGACCGAGCACGTGCTCCCCAGGAGCTTTCTCTGCAGCAAGGGTGTTTTGGAGGAGGGCGGAGGTGGGTTGAACTGGCGGGTAAGGGCCTGATGTGATTTACATACCGACCGGACTCCGGGCACTGATGGCATCAGTCCATCTAACTGGTTACCATATTAGGGCAGGTTAGGTGGTATATTCTGAATATGCTGAGTCAGTTTATTTTGAGTTTATTCTTCAGTATATTTTGAGTATATTCAGAATATACTGAGTCAGTATATCTTGAGCATACTTCAGGTATATTCAGAATATACTAAGAGTATACTGAACCAGTATACACTGAGTCTTTTTTAAGTTTATTGAGAATATACTGAGGATATACTCAAGATATGCCTGGGTCAGTATACCTGGCATTGCCCGCAGTGTAGGGGACGAATACTCCTTGAGCTAGCTAAGGGATGTGGGTCTCAGAAATGACGGAAGCACTTTCTTATCGCGGAAGAATGGATTTCTCGGTGGCTGCTGATGGAGCAATCATATGGGTCGGGCTGAGGGTTTCGTGGATTGGACGAATTATATTCTTTTTATTTATATTCTGTTTTGCTTGGCATGTATACCCAAGGCCTAGGCCGCTATACTTTCATGTGATTATGTATGTAGTTAGTAGTATAAAAGCAAGGGGAGAAGTGAGAGGAGGGCAGCAGACAGCAGTTGTCGAGAAATCTGTTCTTCCACAATAAGTGCTTCCACCATTTCCGAGACCTATATCTCTTAGCTAGCTCAAGGAATACTCATCCCCTGGCTATGAGCTTTGAGATATAGTGCCCTAGCAATGTCGCACATCCACCAGTGTTTACTAGGTCCGATTCATATTCCTACTGTCAAAGTCTGGATATCACCAGTGCTAGATCTGCAGCTGCAATTGCTGATCACAGCTGCAATCACCGAGTCATAGCTCCCAGCCTGTAGTACCCGACAGCCCCGCCTACTCCAGTGGGTCCCGATCCCGTCATATTGCGCTGCTGAAACATCACATGTCTCGTCGCGTCATTTGGCCAGTTCATATCAACACCTAACAAAGTCGCTAGCTTTGTACTCGTTGGCTACTGCATTGGTTTCCTCCCAGATCTTGTTATGTATCATAGGCCAGTAGTGGATTGCCACTATGTATGAGAGAATAATCGGAAGTGCAGGATACTGAATGCGGGGTATAGGTAACGCGAACCCCACAGATAGATGAGAAACAAATATCAAGCCTTAGGCAATGCTCTAGCCAAAGCAAAGCCGGAGTTTAGACGAGATAGAATCTACTGTACATGATTCTATCTACTGGCTTTTATACAACTGTCTTATAATCAGTTCATTTGGAAACCGATCATCCCTATCTGTCTCAAGACAAATTCCCTTCTCCTTTATGTCCTCTTCACCCGTTGTCGTTGTTATAGTTGTCTGCTGATATATTTTGGGGTTGCCAAAATATATCCCGCAATTGAAAAAGAAATAGGGGCCATTGTGAACTCATTTCATGACATTATCCCCCCCCTTCAAGGTCGATGTCCCAAAGACCTGTGGTTTATTCTGCTTCCCCTGGAATTTTCTCCATCGTTGAGAAATCCCGCAGTTCTTTTCTTAATCCCGCAAACCTTGTCCCTTTCCTAATTCCTTTCACCTTTAGGCAGATCCCACAATCCCGCCATCGGTCTCTTCCTATCATACTCCATCAGTTGAGCACTTCCCCGTCCCCTTCGTTGTTCGAATAGTGGTTCCCCATTATTACACCTCTTCTGTCCAACCCTGCCCCCTAACTCTTCAGCTATTATCGTACCCAGAGTTATCGGGTTATTTGGATCGAACTTATTCTGATCGCGCCTTTCCTTGGTATTTCTCCATCATTGAGAAAACCCCGTTCCCGTATTCATAATAACTGGATAACCAGATATCCCACACCATGGCCCATCCCGACATTACTCCCCCCCTTGACATTCAAATAATAGTCCTTGAGACTCATTCTCCATTCCTTTCCAACCCCGCGTTGAGTTCCACTTGCTTTCCCAATCCGTTTCTGTCCCGAATTGTCCCACCGGCCACGGTACATATTAGAATCCGCTTCTTGTGATTGATCCGCAGTATCAACTGCCAATCTTTGCAGATCTTTCTGGATTTGGACTGCAACATTGAACCCCTATCCAGGGATTCAATTAAGCATTGAAACCTGCAGCCACATCTTTTGACCCTTCCCACACATAAACTGCAGCGCCTACACCCTGCCTTCCTCCCTCTTTTCCCTTCACTATGTCTTTCAAACCTCCCCTTCTGCGGCGGCTACCGCAACACCAATCCCTCTGACACGACTTATCAAAATCCACCATTCCATAGCAACGCCTGCCGCTCAGACCGCAATCGGCAAACCTCTTCCTCCTCCTCCACCTCTTTCCTTCTCCCATCGTGTTGCGCTGTTTCACAATCTCCATGACAACCAACTCCAGCTCCCTCTTCATTCCGGACGCCCTTCTCCCCCTGCACCACATCCCCAGACAGGGTGTCACCATCGACTGCACCCCTGTCTGGGTTTCCGTGCACTTCCCAACCCCCTTCCCTTCATTGACCCCTACGTTCCTCCTGCCAACATCACTACCGCGGAATTGGCATACACAGGGTTCCTGGCGGCCTTTTTCTCAGGGTTCTGGGTAACTTGTCTATTCAGCTCTGACGATCTCACATTCAGCACACATTTCATGTTGGTGTCACGAAATTGGCAACTTCCTTTGCTGGGGGTGGATCTCACGACCTTCATGAATTCCTGTCGGGCTTGGCAACGTAGGTGGAGGCCATGCAATCGCTCCTGCATGAACTCGAAGTCCTTCCGGTCACTGATCGCACCCACCATGAACACAAACTGGCGAAGGCCCATTGTAAACTCCTCTTGAGCTTGGTGCGTGTAGACCTCGAACTCATATCCTGCTGACTTCTTCACTAGGCAAATGTGGAATACGCCCTCCACTTCCTGGCCCAGCGGGGTGTTCGGACTTTCATCCATCCGGGCTTCCGTAGGATGATGATGGCGCTGGTGTGTCGGCACCTCCCCGAGGCGAATTCTCGGGCTCCTTTTGTGTTCCTTCAATCTCTCCTGGAAGAGCCCACCAGTGCTTTCCCAAACCCCAACCTGCAGCCAGACAACACTTGGCAAAGCATTGCAGTTCTTCCACCTGATTGGCAAGACTCCTGGATCCCTGCAGAGCAGCGCAATCGTATCATCAACTGTGAGGAATTGGCAATGACTTGCGACCGTTCGTGATTTCTCCCCTTTTGAAAAGTCGCCCCATTAACTTCCCGCTGCAGAACTCATGAGTCATGGATTTCTAGGCAGCCTGGAGGATTTGTATTCTGCCCAGGTCTTGTCAGGTGACAAACTCAGCAATTACTGCTGGTCTCTGGCAATCCCGATGTTGTCCGTTTACAACCCCGAGACGGAAGAGCAGTACGCCCCACCACCGCCGCATCCCTTTCAGTGACAACCACGACCATCTCCTCCCCCTGAACACCCAGACATCCCCCTGCCTATGTCGTCACCTGCCACCCCCTTCCCAGTCACAGCGGGATCCAACCCCGCCTCCTTCTATTAACCCTCCGCACCCTCGGGTTCCAAACAATCCCACACATCTTCCTCAAGCCCACAGTCCCGCAAAAAGTGTGTCTTCCATTGTTCCACTACCCTGGAGGTGAAGCCTCAGATAAAGGTCACTCGTTCCGAGCCCTGCCCTTCTTGTTGTGCACCGTTGACCCGCAATGCAGGCCGCATACCCCCTATCCGTATCCCGCCTCGCGCACCCGCCACTTCTCAACCCCTGCCTTCATCTCCTCCAGCCGCCCCTATCTCCTGGGTAGACTTGCAGGGTCCCGGGCCAACCCCCCGTTCCGGCTGCATGCCCATTGGCACACACTGACAGGGCAACGCGTGTTTTCTCCGGCAAGTCCTCTCGCCCTGTCGGGAGTGTGGTGTGGGGTCTAGCTCCAGGTTACAACCTTTGCAAGTGTCGCAGTGTCATCTGCACGATATGGGCCGGCCCTCGAGATCCGCATGGTGTTCTCCCAACAAAAGGCCCTATTGATGAAATAACCAAAAGGTGTCATTTGGCATTTTCGAGTTTTATCATCATATATTGGCTTCCATTTTGGCTCAGAACTGTTCATATAGCTCAGGACAATAAGTAGGAGCCTTTGTCACATGATCTATGACCCTGTAGCATACTGAATATGGTGAACAAGAATATCAAACACAATCACCTTAAATCATGGAGTATAGAGTTCCCTGGGTGTTAATTGTCCACTTTCCTACTTGACTTACATGAGCCAATTCCAAAAGATGTGTTTTGGGATATCTCACATCATGGAGGAGTACATAATAGGGCAAAACTGCAATTTACTTGTATAGTCAAATTGCGATGTTTTTCATCCTCAGGACATAATACATCACCTGGAGGGTGTTTCATTGGCCTAAGGGAACAAAGTAATACATCCAGGAGCTATTTACATGGGTATATCCCCAAGATATTATGGCCAGAACCCAATTTATCTATTTTCGCTATTTTCACCCTATTATTGCACTGTAATAGGCTCTAATGTATCCCAGTTGACTTCAAAGAACCTATAACAAAGGTTAGATCATCCAAAACGGTTTAATTATGAGCCAGGGAAGGGCTGATGTCCACAATTTCCTTTTTGGGAAGAAAGCATTAGTGTCCCAAAAAAAGAAATTCATCTGCCAAACCTCTGATCTCTATACCCAAATTGTAGAGCTTATAAAGGGCTCATCTACAACCAAATGTTTTTAGTTCATGATATGTGTGGTAAATTCTGCCGCCATGTGCCTGTGCATCCATGCCATGCAGTAGGTGCAGTAGCACAGCCCCAAACAGTGGCAACAGACATCATCTGTCACACATGTCCCTGAGGTCCCGAGGTATGTGCGGTAGATCTACCTTACACATGTGCAAGACTTGCGCACTCATGGTAGGCATGGTATCACAGCCACAGGCACGCCCCCTGCCCTTGGTGTTATCACGCAGTCACTGACATGTCGCGCAAGTACCGGCGGTATTTTTCATCCCACATGCCATGCACCCTGTACCCTCCATAGTATACATAGTACATAGGCAAAAATCTTAAAGTACCTCTACATGTATGTAAAAGTGCTGGTAGCCTTGGTGCATGTAAAGCCTAATTAGCTGGTACATGTGGTATTATCAGGTGCTTGTGGCAGTGTATTGGCTATTGTGTCTGACAGGGACACGGAGTGGGTAGCAGTCAAAAAAGTCCGGCTCAGCAAGAAGGATCAGTCTGGACTCCTGCGGTGCATGCTGTTGCTGGCATTCGATTATGGAGATCTGGGGGAGCTCATTGGCGGGGCCATGATTGGCTATGAGAGTGAAAAGGTCAAGTTCCTCAGCAGGTACAAGCAAGCTGGTGGGGGAGATCACCAAGGTGGCGACAGGGCCGACCACGTATCGTGGAATACAGAAATGGGGATGTACTTCAACGATATTGTAGGGAGTGACAGGGTACACAATCCATTGATGATCTGGGAGATCAGAAGGCTGGTTCGGGGTGAGGAGTGGGTATGAGTGCATGAAGGTTCAGGCGATCTTTCTTCATCCACATAGTGCTGTGGGGTGCAGGCACTCTGTTGGGTACATTGATGAAAACAGGCAGGATGTGATTGTTGAAGAAAGCGAACGACTCCATGGCAATGATCGTGGAAGCGGGAGGGGTAAAGATGGGGAGGAAGGTAGTTGAGAAAAGAGCGTAATAAAGGACAGTGTGGTGGCAGTCGACTTCTAAGGCAGGGGCACCCAGCATCAGGTGGCAGCCGGCATGTCTGGGGTGACCATGTTGTAAGGGTTGTGGCAGTTGGGAGATTATCGGCACAAGGCTCTCATCATGGAAGAAAGCAAGAGATATGACTCGAATTCAGCTATTCCCAGAATTTAAGCTTGCATTTTGATGCAGATTGTAAATTTTGGAAGCCTCATGTTATTTGTGGTCACAAGCTCGGGATCTGCATGGGATGTATGGGGCAACGAGTGGAAAAGAATTATCTGACACTTCCCACCTCATCTGCTACCTGATCCTCCTCGTCGGTGTCCGAAAGTACCACCACTGGGATTCACTCCAATCCGAAAGATTCCCCTTCTCAGTAATAGCCTCATGGAAGCGCAGCGCAGTCTGAAACGAGATCATACACGGTCTCGAGCAGAATACGGCTGCTGGTGGAACTTCCTAGGAAAAGGCTGTTAGGTGTGGGTGTGGGGAGGACGGTATTGTGCAGGAGTCGCTGCAGGGTGAGTAGAATTAAGCAAGTGGGATAGGTGAAGGCGAAGTTGAGGCATTTGAGCACCAAGGGGAGGCAGTGTGAGGGAGACTGTGGCGTCTGTTTGGAAAACGGTGTTCCAAAAATGACTTGTTCTTCCTCTGGGGTTTTCTCGTTGACGTGTGGGCCGAATAAAGTTAGTGAGAAGAGGTGGTCAAACAGAGTTTGCCTGTGGGGTCCTGTGGGAGGTCAAAAAATGGGGGATAGTGTGAAAAATACCTTGTTCAGATGGCACCCTGCTAGCATGCTTCGATCCGAGACAATATTCAAGTCTCCGCTTTGTCTTTCTTCTATCGCCTTTCCCCTTTGATCCTGGTGATAGTTGATACAACTGGTTTTCCCAAAGGTGGGATAACCACGACAGCTTGACGAGGGCCTATAGGCTCAACGTGGGTCGGACTCGTGTGGCGGGCGTGGCGACTCAGTGTTGGTCTAGGTGGACCACGATTTGTGTGAGATGCCTTGGTCATTCCTCTCTGCACCAGCAGTGGTTTTACAATGACAAGGGGGCAGTTAGTGTGGGTCAGATGTTCGGTATGAACTGTCTAGAGGATGAGTGGTCAAGTGTCTTGTGACAAGTTAGATGGTTAGTAGATGGTTAGTGTGTGTGTGTGTGTGTGTGTGTGTCAACGATGTATTGGGGGATTGGTTTACACTAGAGAACTAGTGGGGGAAAAACCACTCCGAAGTTGAGTTGCTACTGTCTAGAAACCCAGGTCTTTTATACCTTCATGAATATCCCCTTTGGAGCATCTCTACATGTCCCCAGTCCGCTTCCTCGGTGTTCCAGCCCATTCCATCATGTTTCAGTCGGTCCCGAGCTGACTCAAACATTGGGAGGCGTCGCAGTTTATTGCCTTTTTTGGACCATATCTCATCGAGACGTGGCGGCTTGCGAACCTCTACCTTCCTAATCCGTCCAAAGTTCGTTCAGGCACGACGGTTGGTGGCCGAATTTGGGTGAAACACGTGTGATGTGTCAGGTCCGATGTTTCGGGGCATGTGGTACCTCGCGGTCGTCAACCTCGTTATGGCCAAGGTAGTTCCCATGTGCCAGTGGTAAAACCAGGCACGACACTGATAAGCCGCTTATAATCACAGCCTTGAAACACGCTATTTTGCGATCCTATAACAGTATTATAGGTGGACTGATCCCTAGCGACTGACACTACTCCGAAGTGTTAGTTATAGAACATCAGCTATATATGTAAAAGCTTGAGACCTTGTCCTATGGATGGTACCTTTATACTGAGGGCCTCTATAATCATTGAGCTCTTGTAGCTACAGTTACTTGGGATGGACTACACAAAACAGAGTAGCATCTATAAAAGTCATTGGCTGTGCCTATAATCAAGGAGCTATGCAAAAGAGTGTTCATGCCTTCCTATAGGCTGCATTGCTTCTTATAGGCCGTGTTGCTTCCCATATTCGTTCCTATAAAGGTCGTTCCTATAGAGGTCGTTCCTATAGAGCGTTGCAAGGTCGCATCCCTATAACAGTTGATTCTGAGATATTCTGGATGACTCCAAGATATTCCGGTTGGCTCTATGTCATATCTATAAATAACAACCAGGGTCAAGGGTTGTGGGACTAAATATAGATGATTTGTGTCGAAACGAAGTTCTTAGTAACCAGTGTGTGCAACCACGGAGTTATGGACCTGATGAGGTTCCGCACACGTGTCCTTGGTCTTCCAGACACATCTGGCAGCCATGGCTGAAGTGCTTCTGGTACATTGACATGAGGGTTACTTTGAGTGTCCGATTCAGGAGAGGAGTTTCTCGATTGAGGGGCAGTCAATCTAAAACGGAAATTCAAATAAATTCAGGGGCCATGCTTTATATATCAAAACTTCGCTAACAACCACCCACTTCTATTCACCCCATGTCGACCCCACTTAAAAAGCCATTGCTGCTCCCTGGGATTGCCCCTCATCTGTTTAATTTGACTCGCACACGAAAGAACCCTTCACACTTTCAGTCCAAAATGAACACAACCACCACCTCTCACACAAGGTGGGTAGCAACTCGTCCATGGGATCTGATTATGCCGGTATGTTCATTCCAAAATCATTTGTTGTGACTTTTGAACTCATCATTGATGTTGTCAGAGTGTCGTGCTGCCGAAACCCGCACTGAGACACTTGCCAGAAAGCTGAAGCTTCTCCAAGCGACTCACACATCCCTCAAGGCTTATGCACACAAGAATGGCATCTCCTCATCCACAAGGCCTGCGTGTAACCTGTACTTCAAATCCATATATCACTGTGACATTCCACTGATAAACATTCAAGTCACACTCCGCGTCCATTTTTGTGGCTGTGTCAACAGCACAATGCAGATTACTGTAGAGGTAAGCAACAACTCCATGAACGAAAACTAAGGGCCGTACTCTGCATCAGCTTCGGAATCAAGGTGACACGGAAAGCTTTTTGCCACCTCACGCAAGAATTCTTCCACCTGTTCATCACTTTGGGCCCGAAGTCGCTGGTACAAGTGATGTAATGCCGTCAGTGAAGAGATGGACCTGTCCATGCAGCAGCTTGAAACAGACCAGTATATCCCAACACTCAAGTCGGAACATCCTTTACAAAACCAGTATCTGCACCTGCCACAGGCATTTGCTGTACAGTGTATCCTTGTCATGAACCGAGTTCACGACAGCCCCTGTTTGTTTTTTCCAATTTGCGGGATATATTTTGGCAACCCCAAAATATATCAGTGGGCGACGATAACGATGACAACGGGCAAAGGGACATAAAGGAGAGGGCTATTTGTCTTGAAACAGACAGGAACGATTGGTTCCCAGATGAACCAATCGTAAGAGAGACGTATAAAAGCCAGTAGATAGAATCATGTACAGTAGATTCTATCTTGTCTATACTCCGGTCTTGTTTCGACCAGGGTGCTGCTCTTTAGACCTACATCTTGATTCTCCCTTGCTGCGGGATTGCTTCGATTCATATTCCGCATTCCCTATCCCGCTCCCCGACTCCGACATCACTCTTTCACTCGGCATAGTGAAGCATTATCAGTCTACATCGGTATTATGGGCTAAGCAGGATACAATCCTGCTGTACGCAAGGTCGTGGTTTATATTAGTCCCGGAGGGCTCGTTTTGCGATTACTTTGGCCGACTTAAGGACTGCTGCTGACAATCCTCCCTGATTATTGATGAGTGCTAGTGATTTCAATCACATCAAGACTGGTCATGCTGACCAGCCGTTTGAAGGACCAGCCATTCCAAATCAAGTATGACAGAAAATAAGGCCGGAATAAGCTATCACAGAGTGCACTGAGTCGTTGGAATTTCAACCACTGCCACAACACTACCTATCTACACAGCACTGAAAATAACCAAGGAACATGCACAATCGAGCGGCATCTGAGGGCCGTACTGGCTGAAACTACTTGGACCTCCTGCTGAAACAGACCATCCGCCTCATAAATGACTTGCAAGTCACTGCTAAAACTGGCTGGGTT
The DNA here is from genome assembly GCA_029282285.1 of Mycena rebaudengoi. Taxonomy (NCBI): domain Eukaryota; kingdom Fungi; phylum Basidiomycota; class Agaricomycetes; order Agaricales; family Mycenaceae; genus Mycena; species Mycena rebaudengoi. The sequence goes on from JARJCX010000028.1 coordinate 135,566, forward strand.
TCCATCCACCATGAATTTTGTGAACACTGACATGCAGGTATGTTTCCCAAGATGATAAGAGACAACAATGTAACTGGCCATGCCAGTGCAAACTGATCTCCCTGATCACACTCTCGAAATTGAACCCGCTCCAGCAACCATCTACACAAGACAGCTTAGGCATCATAGCGAACAAAGCCATTAACTGGCCACCAGAAATGTGTGCAAAAGTTAAAGCCACAGTCGTCATGGGGGAAAAACCGCTCTGCAATGCTGTACAATACATTCTATCTGACTCCCCTCTCCTATAAGGGACACGGTATGAAGCGAGGGCATAATATGGAACCCAGGAGGCGGCAGGAGGATATCACACGAAATGAGAAACTCAAGTGCGTAACATTCGCCAGGACTGATGTATGCATCCCACACTCGAAGCCGTCACATTCAACATGTTCAAGATGAAGAACCTGATGTTAAAGTGGGAAGTGCAGATGGTCTCAGATAGGGGCCAAAAAAAAGGCAGGTCTCAGATGGGTCTCAGATGGGAGGCAAAAAGCCCAGATCCATTCAATCCTAGCTACCTATATATGTCCTAGAACAATAGAGATAGATAAGACAATAAGAACAATAAGGGGAAGATCAGTATCAGTGAAGACAATAAGAACAATAGGATACTGATCCATATCAGGACAATAAGAACAATAGGATACTGATCCATATCAGGACAATAAGAACAATAAGAGCAAGATCTGTATCAACACAATAAGCAATCCATGTGATCGTCCGAACCAAACACCAGACTCCAACACCTGAAGGCTATGCAGTGCTTGGAACAGGTCATGGAAATCAGTGAGACTGGGGTGAAATGTATCCCAAATATCAAAAACAGAAGCTTGCGCCATGAAATATGTAGAATCTCACATAGGAAATGTTCCAATCATGGTCTTGGCCAGCTGAGCGAACTCCGCCACTTCAGTCAACTGTCAGACACAATAGCCAATACACTGCCACAAACAGTGATAACCAAGGTCGCACTCAAGCTCTAGAACAAGGAAAGGGATGGAGAGAGGATAATGAGCACTATATTGCTAGTGGAGATATGACCAGCTCAAGACTGGAGAACTACCTTTGACTTCCATTTCAAGTCAAGCGACGGTAGGGGAACATACGGATCACTCCGCGTGGCGGTGATCCGTATTTCACGTTGCCTCCTCTGCCCGTCCATATCTAAATTCTTGGCTAGCACAGAATTGTATGCCACAGCAGCTATTCAGCCCATCTTGGCAGAAGACGATGAATGACTCATAACCAAAGCACTCTTGACTGATTCCAGGGACAGGTTCGGCACCACGTCCCCACAATTCTATGCATGTCTCACGAATCAGGCTCAGTGTGTGGCCAGGACCACACCTTTTACTCCACATCATCATCATTCACTGGACCGAGGATTCGATGCAGCATATCAGTGACCGGGTGCTCCCGCACACACTCTTCATCCACATGCTGCCTCAACCTGCCACTCACGGATAGCATGTGCTCCCAGATGTGGAATTCCGTAACCTCCTTGCCACCAAAGGTGTTGTCATGACTCTAAATTGTTTAGAGTCAATAATGATGTGGATGCCGGTGCACAATTTCTATAATTTGATGATAGAATGACACCAGACCGAAATTACGCTGCATGACACCATACACAAAATCACACCATTTTTGAGGATCATGTAAGGGCAACCTCGAAGCCCGAGAGTGCTCAAGTCTAGCGAGGGAGATCCGAAGTATATCAATAAGGCACAGTAGACTACAGGGAAGCATAACGCACCTAGCGAGGGAGATCCAAAGAGAAGAAACTCTGAGGATTCCCATGCCAGGCCGTGAGTAAATATAGCTACTGACTAGTAGTCCATGATCGGAGTGATCGGCATAAATCACGTGCTTGATCGCACTGTTATATCCCTGCACTCCAGCTATGGGTGTCCTCCATTTTCTAGGCATTTCAACCCTTTTTTCATTTTTTGTACCAATCTTTCATCCACCCATACATGCTTACACTTCACATTTACTTCTAGTCACTTCACCACCTTCTGTTCTTCTGCTCCTCCGCTCCTCCGCTCCTCCGCTCTTCCGCTCTTCCGCTCTTCCACTCTTCTGCTCTTCCGCTCTTCCGGTCTTCCACTCATACACCTCCGCTCATTGCATCCTCTTACCTATCATCAGGGTTTTCACGCAATGAAGGCTTACTGAGCGTTTCCCGTTTATCCGTCTTCTTCTTATTGTTCTTATTGTCTTGAGATACTTATCACTTCCCCTCCTCCATTTAGAAGTACCACCTTATTGTCCTTATTGTCTTTCATCAGAGCACTCAATACTTAACCGCATTAGTGATTACAATTAACTACTTAGTATATATGCGCTCTAGATACTTCCTGTACTTCATCTGGAAAATTAATGTTATTCCATGTTTCCACTCATGGACTGAGACCATCTTTTAATCCTTCCTTCAAACAATACTCTTCCTAATATTTCCTGCCGGCCTAGGTAGAGCGCTCACCCATAATCCTCTTGTGGTGTTGCATTCTGCTTACCAACAAACCCTGTCTTCTGCCTTCCGCCCTATATCGGAAGCGGAAGGATAGGCTTCACTGGATCACCCAGATTCACCTTGTCTTTCTACCATCTTTCTCTTCATCCTTATGTTTCGACTTCATACCCAGTGTACCTCTGGATATCTTATTCTGAATTCTGACTTTACCTACTTCATTCTGCATTCCTACTTCATTCCATATTCCTACTATACTTCACATTCCGACTTCATTCCACATTCCGACTTCATTCCACATTCCGACTTCATTCCAACATTCCGACTTCATTCCACATTCCGACTTCATTCCGACTCATTCCGTTCCCATTCCGACTTCATTCCACATTCCGACTTCATTCCACATTCCGACTTCATTCCACATTCCGACTTCATTCCACATTCCGACTTCATTCCACATTCCGACTTCATTCCACACTTCACCTTCTTTCCGCCTTAGGGTCTGTTTCCATCCTTGGAACAGGTCACATCTTGTCACGGCTCGATAGCCAGACAGTCGCACACCCTGCTGAGTGTGGTGCTTGCGAAAACAGCCGACTTACCTCCTGTCCTTTCCGCAGTATACATTTATTCCGCCATGTTCTGCACTGATTCCGCCTTCGGAATCCCAAAGGATTCTTCTAGTCTTCCTCTGGCTCAGGATATAACATGCACACGTGGTCCCACCGGGAGCGTACCGGAGGCCAGAGGCCGGAGCTAGGACCGGAAAGACTGGGTGGGACCGGAGGGTCGGAGGGGGGTTCCCCTGACAGATCATTAAAAACAGCACAGCTTCTCCACTTGAAACCTGTTTCACAATGCTGAAACATGTTTCACGTACAGCTTAGCACAGCTAAACAGGGACTTACACAGGATAGTTGGGTGAAACGCTGTAGGAATGACTCATAAAATTGATGGGAATTTGGGTATATAAGCCTTGCATGTACTCCTTCATAAATAGTTGATCTTAACGCCGCACTTTATGTCTGTCTCTTTCTGCTTGCTTCCTATCCCTACTCTGGTCTGTTCAGCTGGTTGCGAAACCAGCTAACCTCGCCGCAGTACCTAAGCGCTTTACACTGAAAGCGGCTTTTATGACCATCTTGTTCCCTCACCCCTGGTCTACGATACCTGAGGGACCTCTACGATCAATTGTATTATATCGGATCACCTCTCCGTTGGCTACTTTGGTCCCTACTGGTTTAATCACCTCGGCATATGATACATGATTAACCCTCGTAGTCACTCGAATAAATCTTTCTACTACTTGGAGGTTTGGTCACCTCAGTCTACAATACCTGATCAACCCTACTGGTTGTGAGAATAAATCGGCAAAAGCTTGCGTAGTATAATCCTCATTATGAGTAAGTTGGTTAGTTCACCCTGGTCTATGATACCCGAGCTACCCACCTCATTTTCTGTAATCCTTCTGCTACATGTAGCTATTCTTAGTCACACTCATACAAGCCACCTGCGTCTACGTAGTTACCTACTTAGCTACCCCTCATTCCTGTACACGTACCCTCCTTTATGTATACTCGAATATTCCTCTCCCGCTTTTATAGACAATTCCTACACTTTCCTGATTCACATCACTTCACCACACTTCCATACCACCTGGAAAACCATTTATTTTATACAAACCCCTTTGATACAATAATTTACGGACCATAGAGAAACGCTCAAATAAAGACACTTCCAGCATACCTCTAGTATAACAAATTATACGCACGACAGCGTCACGCACCCCGCCGGCTTGTGGAACATCTAGGCCTCACTCCCATGCCAATGTTGCACCCTCCAGCTGGCACGCCTCTACCTCATCTGGGACCACACTTACCACACACGTGCAATGGTGGTTGAACAACTTTGAAGTTTGCTGGTCTACTGCTCCAAGTCCAAGGCCATTTTTTTCCCCCACAGTAAATACAACAAGCGCGACAGCAACAGAACAGACGCATTTGTCCTTCTTCCCTCAACGCAAGTCACCTGAAGATGAACTTGTCAGATATTTATTTGTTGCTGCACCACTACTGTCTTATCCGATCTGCGCTGACTCATCTGCTGCCGATTAAGCAATGAGGCATCCATGAGTTGCTGACTGAGAGTGCTGTCAAGCATGGGAACAGCTGTCAATGGAGCGCATCAGTGATGTGCATGATAGCGCATCTGATGCGGACCCCGATGCGCCCTCAAAGGCCGATGATCCGACCAACTACACTACTTGTACCTACTGTGATAAATACTCGAAAATAGACATGTTCATGACAGTCGGCCATCTCTGAGTCACTAGGATTTCAGGTAGTAGCCGCTTGGACGCACCATACTTTTTGTCCCTCGCACTTCTCATGAGTCGGCAACTCCGGATCGCTCACTGCCTACTGCCTACTGCTTACCACCTACAGCTCATTATAGATATACACCTCATTTATCAATTGTACCTTACGTCTTAATTCTCAATTATGGTCCAGGGTCCCCTACTCATTTTCCATTTTGCCCGGGTTTGGCTAGACAATAAGAACAATAAGGGTTTGGACTTGTTGTCCTGCCACGTCACCCTCCTGATCTCGAGCTCTGCTGCCCATCCCCTGCTGTGTACCTAATGGTAATAACTGAAGATTTAAAGTACTTTGCCCAGTGCAATGTGTTTCTGTGAATATTGTTACCTAATATTCCCACTGTGAAGCAATTTTGTATGATACTGCTGTATGCCTAGGGATGATCTGCAGATGAGCAGCATTACAGTTTCAGGTGCAGATTCGGGAACAACTGAAACCGTGTCCGAATCTTATTGTTTCTGGCACACTGAAGTGTCACCCAAAGTCATTGTTTTCAGCACCGGTTTTGGTGCTCCTGAAACTGGTAATTTCAGGAACAGCTTACAGTTAGCTGAAACTGGTAGTTTCAGTCTCAGTTTCAGGTGTACTTAAATCATTAATTTCAGATATGATGAATTTACAACCGAAACATATAATTTAAGGTGCAAATTCAGTCATTGAGAATTTTTTACTTAAATTCGAAGATTCAGACCTCCAGAAGTTGTAAGTTAATCTAGTGTATTCAGCTTCAATTTCAGATGTCCTGAAAATTTATATTTAAGGTACAATTTAAGGTGTACTTAATGTTGTTTCTGAAATTATAAAATTAGGTTACATTTTCAGGGCTCCCAAAAACTTGAATTTGGCGGTGTGTATATCCATATCACGCAGAGTGAAGCCACCTCTTGCCTTAAAAGTACCGGCAATTCCACGTGTCAGAGTAAAACAGATTGCCTGAGGACTTGCTCCACGTTTGGTCAAGACAGTCAACATGCACTGCAGGCCAGGAATATCATTTGTGGCAAGGAGCATCATTATTCTCTGATGCTCATTGATTTTCTGCTGGGAAACTGCAATGGATTTTTTTGCATTACTGAGTTGGATGAACAAATAGCTAGAAAAATGATATCAAAAGAGTTAACATTACTTGCCTGGGTTCTCAAATCTTTGGCTGAGTGTGCCATGCATTTCATGAGTTTCAGCTGCTGTTCTGCACTTAGATATTCCCAGGGGATATGGGGCAGAACCTCCGCAGACCTAGCCATAAATGATTGAAACTTCGATGATGAGGGTGAAAGGCAGCAAGAAATGCAAGGTGCATTAGATCCAGTTGGAATTAGACCACCACAGTTTTCTGCACAAAACTGAATTGAATTTCCTTCTCCAAAAGAAATAAATAGGTTCCCATCCAACAGGACGGACTCCATGCTGAAGGTAGGGATATGTCATCCAATGACCTGAAAAAGGAGCCTGAGGCTCTGCTATAATGACTTGCGTTCTAGGAATATTTGATAAAACCAGGCAAGCACAGAGTTAGAGTATATGACCGGTACCTCTAGAAAGCCCCGTTCGAACGTGCCCAGAACCAGCCGATTCAGCCCAGAATCATGCCAGGAAGAGCCGTAGAAAGCTGCGGTCCAAGCGGTCCCTGCCAAAATTGGTGACAGAAGATCAGTTGTTTGATGGGTGGTAACCTGTACCATCTTGTGCACCCATTGGATGTGATTCCGATGCACCTACTTCACCCCAGGAGAGTGAGAGCTGACTGAGGAAGGGGCTGAAGAAAATGGGCATCAAAGTTTACTCTTGTTTTTTTTTTTAACGCTGACTGTCATCAATTATGCAAACAGCTGTAATGTGATGTGGTCAATGTTTATACAATATATGCCCACGTAATATTTAGTCACTGATTATTCTTCCACTGCACGCTGTGAGGGAGACTGCGGTGTCTGTTTGGAAAAACGGTGTTCCAAAATTGACTTGTTCTTCCTCTGGGGGTTTTCTCGTTGACGTGTGGGTCGAAAGTTAGTGAGAAGAGGTGGTCAAACAGAGTTTGCCTGTGGGGTCCTGTGGGAGGTCAAAAATGGGGGATAGTGTGAAAAATACCTTGTTCAGATGGCACCCTGCTGGCGTGCTTCGATCCGAGACAATATTCAAGTCTCCGCTTTGTTTTTCTTCTGTCGCCTTTCCCCTTTGATCCTGGTGATAGTTGATATGACTGGCTTTCTCAAAGGTGGGATAACCGCGACGGCTTGACGAGGGCCTATAGGCTCAACGTGGGTCGGACTCGTGTGGCAGGCGTGGCAACTCGGTGTTGGTCTAGGTGGTCCGCGATTTGTGTGAGATGCCTTGGTCGTTCCTCTCTGCGTCAGCAGTGGTTTTCGATGACAAGGGAGCGGTTAGTGTGAGTCAGACGTTCGGTATGAACCGTCTAGAGGATGAGTTGGTCAAGTGTCTTGTGACAAGTTAGATGGTTAGTGTGTGTGTGTGTGTCAACGATGTATTGGGGGATTGGTTTACACTAGAGAACTAGTGGGGGAAAACCGCTCCAGAGTTGAGTGTCTACTGCCTAGAAACCCAGGTCCTTTTATACCTTCGTGAATATCCCCTTTGGAGCATCTCTACATGTCCCCAGTCCGCTTCCTCAGTGTTCCAGCCCATTCCATCGTGTTTCAGTCAGTCCCGAGCTGACTCGAACATTGGGAGGCGTCGCGGTTTATTGCCTTTTTTGGGCCATATCTCGTCGAGACGTGGCGGCTGGCGAACCTCTACCTTCCTAATCCGTCCAAAGTTCGTTCAGGCGGGACGGTTGGCGGCCGAATTTGGGTGAAACGCGTGCGATGTGTCGGGTCCGATGTTTCGGAGCATGTGGTACCTCGCGGTTGTGGAAGGCTGCCGTATTGTGGAGGCAGTCAACACTGGAGCGGTCGGCCAGACAGAACTAAGAGGAGCCAAGAATGACAGAACAATAGTGTGGTCATTCAAGAGCAGCCACTAGCGAAGGTACATGATGGTCAAGACCAAGAAGAGAAGATGCTATCAGTATAGTACGGAGTCACAATCAATGTGATGACAGATACGTAACAACAATAGAATGTAACATAAGATATAAGTCAGAATGTAAAATAAGGACGCAACAACAGTAACGTAAAGGTAGGATGTCGAAGATTGGTATAGGTGATCATTGAGGAGGGATATGGGCGAGTCAATGAAAAGGAAATAATCAATCAATGGTAGTGGTGAAGATACAATGCAGAATAGCAAGGAGCAGTGAGGACTGAGGCATTGGTGTGCTAAACCAAGGCTGAAGGGGATCGACAGGAGCAATACGATGAGGGCGGCATGAACAGCAGTAGTGCAGTGTGATAGCACAGGACAGTGGCAATGTGATGCAGACAGCAAAGGCTGAACCAATCCTGGAAGGGAGAGGTTGGACGGTGTAGAGAAATGTAGTAAGGTTGGAGCAGCAGCCTTACAGGTTGTCAACCTCGTTATGGCCAAGGTAGTTCCCATGTGCCAATGGCGAAACCGGGCGCAACACTTGGTGTGATGAAATCCGAGTCGCGGCGGCCTGGTGTGTGTTTGTTGGACGTGTGAGGGGTATATGGAGTGTAGAGGCATCGCGTCTGGTCTGTTGTATCCGCTGGGGCGTACACAACGCATGTGGGAGCCCCACAATGCCCACACTATCTTCAGTGGCAAGGGCAATATTTCATCTTAATCTTGTGCTTGTACGGGACCTTCTTCTCAACTGCCGTAAGTTCGGAGTTTTGGATGACTGAACTTTGATTCCCTCAGCTCTTTTTCTTTAGGCCTTTCCTTACAGTATAAGGGTGCTTCAAGGTAGGATTTCTTTGACTCTCCACAGTAGTACACCTTGTTTCGTATTTTTGAAGGAATTCAGTGATTATAAATCTCAGCAATCAGTCCCAAAACATCGAGGCAACGTTCAGGCACTCTGCTCTCATTCCTCTACTGAATGCATGGAAACTACATTATTTGTGTACTCAGGTGCTAAATCTGGTTCTTCAGATCGATCGGAGTTGAGAAAGTTTAGTATGACACCATTCTCATGCCACTCATCACATCCTGCCTCTTGCCATCATGTCCACCAAATTTACTGAAGAACGGATCCAACACATCGAGGTGAGTCTGTCTTAGGATCTTGTGCTGGCTTACCCACATTTATGTCAAGAGTGTGATGAACGAAACAATCAAGTTGATGGAGTCAGGACAGAAACTGACCCCTGGCCAGGCTGACAGTGTCCTTGAGGCATTGCAATATATGGACCCTGATGAGATGAACATAGACCTCATAAAAGACCTCGTTGCAAAAGCCCAGAAGCAGCACCCTGCTAACCGCGAAAAAATCTGAAAGGCTGCTGCCACTGGCAACTACTCGGAGTCTGGGGAGTCTGCTGACGAAACTTCTGATGTAGACGAAGTGGACCATCCCCAGCCTCATGGTCAAGAGTACCACCTGCTCCATTCATAGCAGATCTGATCGCCGCGCAAAAATCGTCAAAATCAAGCACAATGCAGGCAACACCCGAGGCTTTCTGGCGCTTCTCAGTCAGTTTGCAGCAAAGTACAACCACCATTTTTCCGTAAAGTTCCCCAGGTCTCCATTCACAACACTACTGACATTCTCCTGTGCAGGTCTTTATGAAGCCATTTACCTTTGCACCCAACGGCAAGCAGAAACACAAAGACTCACTGCTACTGCTGCAGTTCAGTTCAGCTTCAACCTTTATGCGGCACGCCCATGGTCATTCGGCCATCACAATGGGACTAGCTGCACCGTGGATTAGCAAACAGGTTGGCAAGTCCGCAAAGGAGTGACACAGCAAAGACCTCCGTTGCTGTGTTTTCCTTATAGTCCATGCCCTCAAGGACATTGGTGGGCCCAGCCTAGGCAAGGAGCTCATTGTCTGTGACCCAAATATCACAACATACCATAAGAAATTCCGCTCTGTGCCCAAGATCTTATTCCCACGAGTCGAGAAACTCATTGATTGAGATTGTTGTTGGAACCAGTGATTGGGCTGTGCTATTCTTGCTTCTCTGATCGCTATCTTATTGTTGTGATATCGATCTTATTGTTCTTATTGTCATGATACAGATCTTATTGTTCTATTGTGTTGATACAGATCCTATTGTTCTATTGTGTTGGTACACATCTTATTGTTTAGATAGAGATCTTATTGTCTAGCCTCCTTATTGTTCTAGTAGCTATATAAGTAGGCTAGTGTAGTCCTGAGTCCTCAGTTTCTTACTGTTGACTTCAGGCAAGTAGTTCACTCATTCACCAATACAGAGTTTCTTACTGTTGACTTCAGACCTCTGTGCTTGCCTGATTCTATCAATTGTGAGACAACAATGGAACATAGAGGACATTTGTGAGAATAATAGGCCGGCTACTGCACCCTTTTAGAAGTGGTATAAGCAGTACTTCCCCAATCAACTCAGAGTAGACAATGTTGGATCTTGGTTTGGATGATCACATGATACCTTATTGTGTTGATACAGCCACCAATGCCTGGTACAGTGTATGCTCCACAATCCAGGTCACCAAGGATGTCTGGCAGGAACTCTCCATGCTCGAAAAGTTTGGCCATTTTTCTCAGTTGAGCTGGGGCGCAGTTACAAGTCTCTACTGGGACCGCTTGCAGATCAAGATCCAGAGACATCATCAGATGCACCCCAAAATTCCTTTGGAGGACTTGGTGCAATGGATTGTGCAAACAGGACTTCAGGGATTCAGCAGTGGGCTTGCCCCACTCCAGTTCGCGAATAACCTCGTCCTTGCAGGAGTTGGCTCACCTCCATCACTGGAGACAATAGCACAATGGATTTACCTCAATAAATCCTATGGCACTTTTGCTGGCTTGCAGCAACTCAGTTTTTGCCTCCCTGCTAATGCCTCTGCTGCTGCAGTGCGGGCAGCATTTTCATGTCACAACTACTGGCTTGACCACCATCTCAGCCAAGAAGACAAGGAAGCACTGCATTTCGGAACCATTTTCACAGAGCAGCTACTGTGTAAGGTGGGACATTGGCAGAATCATTTCCTTTCGATGGCTGGCAGAGATCTGGCCAAGGACACCAACAAGGCATTCAAGGGTGTCAAGTGGATACAAGGTGTTAACCTCACTGACCATACCAAATGGCCAATTCCATCATGTACCGGCTTCTCCATCACTGTTTTTGCAAGCATTGTTGAGAACAGGTGGGTCTTATACTTTCATTCTGAAACAATATTATTTATGAGCTTTGGCCAAGAGGTCGCACCAGCCGATCTGGCCTTTTTAACTCATGGGACAAGTTCAGAGTTTGACAGTTGGGGTAAGGAGTGGTGTCAGACACTGGCAATGATGTAGTGGTAGAAGATACTGCACAAGAGCCAGAAGCATGGGGGGTGATAAGAGGAGGGAGAGCAGCACTGAAGGGATGTGAAATGGCGGTGGGCACAATGTGGCATGCTTCTTGGGATTCACGTTGTCGGGCGTATAAGTTGTTATACGTGAGGTCCGCTGGAGTTGTCGTTGTTCGAGTGTTTTCCACTAGACTAGATTTGGTCCATAAACTCGATTTCTCCGCAAACTAATAGGAAGTTGCGTTCAAAGAAAAATGGGCCGACTGACTGCAAATAGGAGATGTGGTGTTTTTGGTAAGAAAAGGGGAGGTAGATTTGGTGGTGTGAATTAAGAAGAGGTACCTCGATCCCGGTCACGAAGTAGTACTCGTCCCAATAGGCGGTGCATAAGCAAGAAAAAGGTGCTGCGATCCCGGTCACACAACAGATCAATTTCCCTAGGAGAGCTGCGATCCCAATCACGCAACTATACGTGTCCTAGATAGTAGCTCGATCAAGAACAAGGTCTGCGATCCCAGTCACACAGAAGTACAAGTTGTGGAGCAAGTGGAGGTCGTTGTCAGACACAATAGCCAATACACTGCCACAAACAGCGATGACCAAGGTCGCACTCAAGCTCTGGAGAGGGGAAAGGATGGAAAGAGGATAATGAGCACTATATTGCTAGTGGAGATATGACCAGCTCAAGACTGGGGAACTACCTACTACAATGTGGTATAAATACTACTACTAGACTCGGCATCGGGCGAACTACAAGTACATATATAGTATGATCAGTCAGCTTCATGAGAAAGCTGAGTAAAAGCATGAGAAAGATATGTAAGAACATGTGGAAAACATGAGGCTGCAATGAGGCTGCAATGAGGCATCCATGAGTTGCTGACTGAGAGCGCTGTCAAGCATGGGAACAGCTGCCAACGGAGCGCATCAGTGATGCGCATGATAGCGCATCTGATGCGGACCCTGATGCGCCCTCACAGGCCGATGATCCGATCAACTACACTACTTGTACCTACTGTGATAAATACTCGAAAATAGACATGTCCATGACATTACCCCCCTTCTCTAGGGTTGTGTCCTCACAACGGCACGACAAGACTCAATCTTGCCATTCTCCCAGTTGTACAAATGACCAGGCAGACGAGGGGTGGTGGTAAAGTTCTCCAAACGCTTGTAGATGAACCGAGTATTCTGTGGAAGAGGGCGGGGTGCAGAGGGGTGTTTTTTGTGGAAATCATCGATTAGATGGTCAGCTGCAGTGAAATCCGATGCAGGGACCCAGCTATCATGCTCTTTTCCATAATTCTTCCAGTGGACAAAGTACTGCAACTTGCCCCTGTAAAGTCTGGAATCAAGGATCTCTTCCACTTCATACTCTTCATGATCATCAACAAGGTCTGGGGGAGGAGGGGGTGGTGTTTTCTGAGAGGGGAACACAGGTACAACATAAGGGGAGAGGAGCGCTTCATTGAAGACTGGGTATTTAGCCTTCCAGGAAGCAGGGAGTGCGAGACGATAGGAGGAAGTGCCGATCTTTTTGAGCACTTTGAAGGGGCCATAGCGCTTGTCATCGAGTTTTTTAGCAGGCCGGACCGTGTTTATGTCAGTTCCTTCAACATAGACCATGTCTCCTGGCTTGTACTCCCTAGCATCATTGCGCTTTCGATCATAGAACCGTTTCATCGTTTCAGCTGCTGCCTTTAAAGATGATTCGGCCTCTTCTCGAGTTTTCCTCATAGTCTCTGCAAACTCCTGGGCAGCTGGTGTGCGCACAGGCCCTTTGGGCTCAATTCCCTTCCATGGGTGTTGTCCATAGTTGAGATAGAATGGAGAGAAGCCTGTAGCAGTGTGGACCTTGTCATTGTATGAAAACTCCGCAATGGCAAGCCATTCGGACCAGTCATCCTGACGGTGATTGATAAAGATCCTCAAGTACTGCTCCAGGTCCTGATTGACTCTCTCTGTCTGCCCATCGGTCTGAGGATGATATGCTGTGGAGATGTTCTGTTTTATGCCCAAAAGCTTGCACAGATCCCTTGTGAAGTCTGATGCAAACTGTGTGCCCCTATCATGAATCAACCGCTCTGGCATTCCATGGTTCTTGAAGATGTGATCTCGGAAAAGCTTAGCAACACCCATTGAATTTATTTCTTGGTTGCATGGGATGAACTTTGCTGCTTTGCTAAACCGATCCACAAACACCAGAATCATGTCATAGCCATGTGACATTGGAAGAGGACCGATGAAATCCATGGAGACAATCTGCCAGGGCCGAGTTGGGACAGTGTTTGGAGACAGAGGTGCAGGAGGGGCCATTCTTCTTGGTTTGACTCTTTGGCAAGTTTGGCACCCATCTACATAAGAGCGAATGTCTGTCTGCAAACGCGGCCACCAGTAGTTCCTAGTGATCAATTCCTGGGTTTTGTAGCGCCCAGGGTGACCAGTAAGAGTTGTACTGTGATGCAATCGGATAATGTCTTCCCTGAGCTTCTTATCTCTTGGAATGTAGAAGCGGTCTTTCCAAGTCACAACCCCACCCTCTAGCTCTTGCCAGTCCTTCTCCTTGTTCACCAGAGCACGCTCAACCAGTTTGTCTCTGTTTTTGGCTGATCGTTTGATTCTGGCCATGATCTCATCGCTGATGGATGATGTATCATGATGATGAACTCGGAAAAACTCTGGTTTGAGCAACACCACATCCACATTGTCACCCACCCCCTTCTCATGACCTGCTCGTCTCGAGAGGTAGTCTGCCTTTGCCATCTGCTTCCCTGGTTTGTGGTGCAGTGTAAAGTGAAATTCCTGCAACTCCAAAATCCACCTTGCCTGTCTTCTGTTCAGCTTCTGGGGTTTTCGGAAGTATTCGAGATTTTTGTGGTCTGTGAAGATCTCAAAGTCCTCCCTTGCTCCAAGCAGATACTGGCGCCACTCTGACAAGGCAACATGATTGCCAACATCTCCTTGTCATAGATTTCGTAGTTGCGCTCAGTTTCATTGAGAGCATGGGAAATGAAAGCAACAGGCTTCCATTTGCCATCCTCTTGCTGCTGAGTCAAAATCCCACCAGTTGCATAATCAGAAGAGTCTGCCTCCAACCTCCACTTCCCAATGCTGTTTGGCATAGCCAACACAGGCGCACTAGTGATCCGCCGCTTCAACTCATCAAAGGCCTCCTGCTGCGCCTTTCCCCACCTCCACACCCCTTTTCCAGTCAACTCTGTCAAAGGCTTGGCCACACCAGAGAATCCTTCAATGAATCGGCGGTAGAAGTTCATGAAACCAAGGAACTGCTGTACATCACGTTTCTGAAGCGGAACGGGCCACTCAACAATGGCTTGCACCTTGTGAGGATCCATTCTAACTTCGTTGTGGGAAACAATGACTCCGAGGTATTCAACTTCACTCTGTTCAAAGGAGCACTTTTCATGCTTTAAGAATAGTTTGTGCTCCCTCAACTTCTGTAAAACCCGCCGGACCATGTGCTCATGCTCTTCAAGTGTTTCAGTGAAGATCAAGATGTCATCAAGGTAGACAATGACTTTTCCACCATCTATCTCCTCTTTGAAGATTGTATTCATCATGGTCTGGAATGTGGCTGGTGAATTGGTCAAGCCAAAGAACATCACCAACGGTTCAAACAACCCCCTGTTGGTGCGAAATGCGGCCTTCCACTCATCCCCCTCCTTGATGCGCACATTGTTGAACCCCCAACGGACATCCAGCTTGGTAAAATAGCGGGCAGTAGTGAGTTTGTCCACCAGCTCCTGGATTAGAGGAAGAGGATACCGATTTTTGATTGTCATATCGTTTAGCTTCCTGTAGTCCTGGATTGGGCGCAAGCTGCCATCCTTCTTCTTGACAAAGAAGAACGGTGATGCCATCGGTGATTTCGAGGGTCTGATCCGTCCTGTCTTCAAATTCTCGTCCAAGAACACGTCAAGTTGCCTCTGTTCCTCCGGACTGAGCGGATAAATTTTGCAGTCCAGATTTTTAGCATTGGGAAGAAGTTCAATTGCATGATCCCAAGGCCTAACAGGTGGCATCTCGTCGAAGCTCTCCTTGTCAAACAAGTCTTTGAAGTCATGGTACTTCTTAGGAACTGCCTCTTCGAAGGTTTTTGGCTTTGCCTTCTTAGAGTGCTCTTCAGCAACCTTGCCAGAAGTTGTCTGAAAAGCGTGGATTTGCAGCTCTTCATTGAAGTCTACCATGAGAAGATGATCACCCTCCTCCAACACTGCATCCTCCACCTCCACATCATCTGACTCTGGGTCCTTCCACGCTCCCATCGGCTCACACCGGACCGGACAACGATCAAACTTGAGAGTGCTCTTCTGCCAATCAATGGAGGGATTGTGCAGTTTGAGCCATTCATGCCCAATGAACATCTCTGTCTTTCCCAAGTTTGAGACCGCAAATTGAAGGATTTCGACGTGTTGTCCGATCTGGATCATCATCTCCACATACTCCGTAATCGGCCCCCCCGCATTCAGCGTTCCATCAGCGTTGTAGACGGGAATTGGACGGGGATACTTCTTTGTGTTGATTTTGTGCTTCTTCACAAAGTTGCAATCTATGCAGCTCCCGGTGCAACCAGAGTCTAGCAGCGCTGACAGTTTGAACCGGATCTGGGTATCGAGTGTTTTCGCAATGACATCGATGTTCATCTGATTCCCAGAACCTCGGATATAACGCTTTCTTGCCCTCAACTCGTTCAATGCCTCCACAACATCCTCATCATTCAACGCATTCAGCTCCTCCACTGTCTCCATTGACACCTCCTCTCTGCACCGACTGTTTGCCCATATGTCGAGGATACCTATAGCAACCTCTGATTTCACAATTCGGAGTTGCCTGGCAGTCCATTCAACACTTCCAACTTCGACCTTCTTTTCAGGAAATCTAGCACTTCGCACTTTTGTAGCTTCTGAGGGGGGGATTGAGCATAGATTCAAGTCCGGGAATCTTTACATGGGTAGAAGGTACATAAGTGCTATTGTCCACCAGCGAGTTTGTGCTATTTACTGCTGGTGTGCGCGAAAATCCTGAAGTTGTTTGATAAGGTCCTCGTAGTCTTCCTGGTTCATTTCTCTGACATTGAACCTAGGCTTGTTATTGGGGCAAAAGCGCGCAATGTGGCCTTGCTGATTACAGCTATAGCACACAGTCTGCTGTCTCCTCTGCTGATCCACATCCATGGCATCAGCAGGTCTCTCCATTGGCTTGGGCGGATTAAACTGAGCAGAGGGTGGTTTTGCCTTGTTCTGCTCAGTCCTGCCAGTGCGTTTGGACTCATAGTCTTTGCCCATCCTAAAAACGCGATCCTGTGCAGAAGCCTCTTTCAGCCACTCCTCATATGTCTTTGGCATGGGGCGGAGTGCCCACACTGCCCTAGCAAGGGGGACATTGAGACCGATCTTAAAATGGTGTAGAAGGGCCTCGTTGTCAAATTGGGTGGCCTCAGCAAGACCTTTGAAAAGCGTGATGTACTCATCAGCTGTTCTGTTTCCCTGCTTTAATTGCGAGAGTTTCCACTGTGCCTCATCCTTTGATGATGTGGTTTGGAAGTAGGCAGTGAATTCTGTCACAAAATCGGCCCAAGTTGTGATGCTGGTGATGTTTTGGTTGGTCTGTGCATCCACAATTCGCTTTCTCTGCAAATCAGCCCAATTGGTTGCAATATCACTTGTGCCACCCTTTGTGAGTGAAAGGGCAAAGATAATGCGTGTGCCATCATCAGAGATGCCAGATCCAGCAAAGTAGAGATTGAGCGCATTGAGGAACGCTTCAACCTTGTCAGATATCCCAGTGAAGACTTCTGGGGATTCCAACTTGATGGACTTTGAAGGAGTCGGTCTATTGGCATAATTGTGAACTGCATGGGCGATGTGCTCCGTGGCAGCGGCTGTGCGATCGGAGCGCGAGATCAGGGAGGTGATTCCAAGCAAGAGAGTGCGAATTGCAGCCCAGAGGAGTGTCCAGAACCCAGCATCAGCCAAGGTTGGGGCCTGCAACTGGGCAGCATCAGGGGAGAGTGTGTTGTAGATCGGGTCATTGGGGGCCTGCTGAGTCGACATGGTGATGGTAAATGATGTGGGTGGTGTGGGGTGATGTGATGGTCGATGTAGACTGGGATATCAGGTGCCAAGCGCGCTGCCTGTGCCAGACAACTCTAGGCTTAAACCGCAGCTGATATTGGGTCCCAAGCACAGGAAAAGTCCGGTGTCTTCTTCGGCCACTAGTGGGTGCAAGTCAACACCACTTGGAACTAAAGTCGCAGTTGTGACACTCCCAGAATCACCGGGTTGACTACCGGTTTATTTCCTGGAGAGATAAAGACTGGCCCAATGAAGAACACAGTCCCAAAAGTTCGACTTTAGAGAATCCCCTAGGAAGGATCCCTTTGTCCCTATTGACTACCTGTCTACTGACTAATGGGCTCAGTGATTTATTGAAGGTAGGAGTGGAAAAGTGCGAAGGAAATGGAAGAATGTAGGTAAAGGTGTTTTGGAGTGATTTGGGAAAGGTGATGAAGAATGCCGTAGCGTGGGAATATGAGTGCGAGGATGGTGATGGGGAGTCTTGAGCTTATGTCAGACACAATAGCCAATACACTGCCACAAACAGCGATGACCAAGGTCGCACTCAAGCTCTGGAGAGGGGAAAGGATGGAAAGAGGATAATGAGCACTATATTGCTAGTGGAGATATGACCAGCTCAAGACTGGGGAACTACCTACTACAATGTGGTATAAATACTACTACTAGACTCGGCATCGGGCAAACTACAAGTACATATATAGTATGATCAGTCAGCTTCATGGGAAAGCTGAGTAAAAGCATGAGAAAGATATGTAAGAACATGTGGAAAACATGAGGCTGCAATGAGGCTGCAATGAGGCATCCATGAGTTGCTGACTGAGAGCGCTGTCAAGCATGGGAACAGCTGCCAACGGAGCGCATCAGTGATGCGCATGATAGCGCATCTGATGCGGACCCTGATGCGCCCTCACAGGCCGATGATCCGATCAACTACACTACTTGTACCTACTGTGATAAATACTCGAAAATAGACATGTCCATGACAGTCGTATACGAACAGGCTACGATCCCAATCACGTAGCAGTACAAGTTCAAATAAAACAGATGTCGTAAGTCGATGCAGGAACTCGCTATCCCTCGATATCCCAGAAATGACTTTGTAGGTCAATTTCCTCGAATGGACTTTGTAGGTCGATTCGTCAAAACAAGACTTTGTAGGTCGTTGTCATAGGTAAGGCAGCAAGCATAAGCGGCCTAGGTCGTCTAGAGAGGTTGCCTAGCGGTAGCGGAGCGAGGCGAAAATAGATAGCAAGTAAGGAGTCAATTAGATTAGGTAAGGTAGGTTATAGGTAATTTACAGAGGTTTATATACAATTTTGAGAGAATGAGTCATATTTTTATGACTCAATTAGTGAGTTAGTATGATGATGTTGGACTCAAGGTGAGTCAGAATGAAGCTGTAAGGCCGAAGGTAACCTATTTTTAGTTCGCTTAGCCGAGATTTGTTGATGCTGATGTTCCAGAATATTCTACCGAGTTCCTGGAGATATTTGGAAAAATGAGATGCGTGGGATTTGAGCACTGATTTGGGTTGTGTGTCATTTGTCAGCATTTTTCCCAGATCGAAATTGATGGGACAATTTCATCTTGACTCCAAACCATTTGGAGCCATGACAACGTGGGCATATAATGTTAGACAAAGAGATGAACATTGGAGAGATACTTACAACTGCTGTCTTTACCCGCAGTGACATGCAGCAATACTGACAGGATGAAGCGGGGGTGGTGTGGGAGGTTTCTGTGGGGCAGGATCCAGAGAATTTGGTTGAGTAGAAGGAGGAGAAGGCACTGGTGAAAGAGCTGGAGGTGGATTGGGAGGAGGTGCGGAATGATTATGATGATGATCAAAATCAAGCACAACACCTCATTTGTGCACACACTCCTCACTGTGATCCTTTGGGCGTGCACATGCTGGGAGTAATAGGAGAACCCCAGAAAGCAGTTTAAGCAGGCAGAGTGTGAGTGGGTCAACAATGCTGGCCAAGATGTGGACAGTCATTGTGGGGCTAGGCTTAGGCTAAGACTCCAAGTGACAGCTTGCGGAAGTTGCTGCAAGACATACAATTGGCTGCAGTCGGTGAACCAAACAAACAACCTCTGTAACTCCAGTCACTGCCAGATGCTTCCAATGGAACCTACTGGCACCTGACTCTTGAAAGCTTTTGTGAATCTCGCCAAGGTTGTGGCAGCACTAGAGTGTTCTTCCAATGATCTTATCTTCAACCGACTCTCTCCCCAAACCACACTTCCCTTTTCCTCATCTTTGTTCTGACCATCTCAATAACCTTTGTCTCGGCCCAATTTACCACATACATTCTCTGGCCATATTTTGAACCATATGGGCAGTGGTAGCAGCACTCTGTTAGTATTGAATCAATAATGAATTATCATGATGCTGAATGTGCCTTCCCCCAATCGCCTCTTGTGCATCCTCAACACCATTCTCCAAGCACCATCCCCAACTGCTGGTCCACATTTCCTGTTTCAATTTGCAGGTTTATCAAACAGTATCTCCTCAGCCTCACATTCAAAATGGATCTATGCCTACATCGGCCCAACCTCACAGCTATTGTTCCCCCCACCCACTGCTCCTGATAATCTTGTTGGAACCAGTGATTGGGCTGTGCTATTCTTGCTTCTCTGGTCGCTATCTTATTGTTGTAATATCAATCTTATTGTTCTTATAATAATGTCATGATACAGATCTTATTGTTCTATTGTTTTGATACAGATCCTATTGTTCTATTGTGTTGGTACACATCTGATTGTTTAGATAGAGATTTTATTGTCCGGCCTCCTTATTGTTCTAGTAGCTGTGCTTGCCTGGTTTTATCACAAACAGAACATCAGCATATCATCCTCAGATCAAAGGGCAGACCGAGAGAGTCAACCAGGAGTATTTGATAATCTTTATCAACCATTGTCAGGATGATTGGTCTGAATGGCTTGCCATTGCGGAGTTTTCATAGAATGACAAGGTCCACACTGCTACAGGCTTCTCTCTGTTCTATCTCAACTATGGACATCCATGGAAGGGAATTGAGCCCAAAGGTGTTTGCACACCAGCCTCCCAGGAGTTTGCAGAGACCATGAGGAAGACTCGAGAAGAGGCTGAGTTGTTGTTGAACGCAGCAACTGAAATGTGATAAAACCAGGCAAGCACAGAGGTCTGAAGGCAACAGTAAGAAACTCTGTATTGGTGAATGAGTGAACTACTTGCCTGAAGTCAACAAACAGTAAGTAACTGAGGACTCAGGACTACACTAGCCTACTTATATAGCTACTAGAACAATAAGGAGGCTGGACAATAAGATCTCTATCTAAACAATAAGATGTGTACCAACACAATAGAACAATAGGATCTGTATCAACACAATAGAACAATAAGATCGACATCACAACAATAAGATAGTGATCAGAGAAGCAAGAATAGCACAGCCCAATCACTGCTTCCAACACTCCCCCAGGACGGTGATAGTCTTGCTACCTGAGTCCCATTTTTGCAAGCAGCCTCAGCACTGTAGGGCGAGGCAGAGTTTTTGTCAGAATGTCTGCAATCTGCTCCTGAGTCGGCACATATTCAATTTGAATGTAGCCTTTGCCCACTTCATCTCTGAGCCAGTAGAAACACAAGTCGAGGTGTTTCATCCGACCATGGTGTTCTGGATTTTTAGCAACTTGGCGTGCAGACTGATTGTCAATGAAAAGTAGGGATGGTCCAGACACTGGAAAACCCATTTCCATGAGCAGATTGCGCATCCATTTGATCTCTTTGCCAGCCTCCACACTAGCAACAAATTCCGCTTCAGTGGTGGACAGAGAGACTGTAGTTTGTCTCTTGCTCCTCCAACTGACTGGAGCGCCATGCATCAACACCAAATAGCCTCCAGTGCTCTTCCCAGTGTCTTTTCAACCACCATGATCCGCATCGGTGTGGGTCGTGGACTGGTGGGTTGGGGCAACTGGTTTCGGGTGGATGGGTCGGTAATCAAGAGTGCCTTTGATGTAGCGGAAGAGGTGCTTCACAGCCTTCCAATGTGCTTCCCCTGGGTTGCTGTTGAAGCGTGCAAGCTGTCAGACACAATAGCCAATACACTGCCACAAACAGCGATGGCCAAGTGTCATGAACATGTCTATTTTCGAGTGTTTATCACAGTAGGTACAAGTAGTGTAGTTGATCGGATCATCGGCCTGTGAGGGTGCATCAAGCTGTTTCCATGCTTGACAGCGCTCTCAGTCAGCAACTCATGGATGCCTCACTGCAGCCTCATTGCAGCCTCATGTTTTCCACATGTTCTTACATACAGCTTTCCCATGAAGCTGACTGATCATACTATATATGTACATGTAGTTCGCCCGATGCCGAGTCTAATAGTAGTATTTATACTGCATTGTAGTAGGTAGTTCCCCAGTGTTGAGCTGGTCATATCTCCACTAGCAATATAGTGCTCATTATCCTCTTTCCATCCTTTCCCTTCTCCAGAGCTTGAGTGCGACCTTGGTCATCGCTGTTTGTGGCAGTGTATTGGCTATTGTGTCTGACATTCTGGGGTTTTCCTGGAGAGAGGAAAGGATGGAAAGAGGATAATGAGCACTATATTGCTAGTGGAGATATGACCAGCTCAACACTGGAGAACTACCTACTACAATGCGGTATAAATACTACTACTAGACTCGGCATCGGGCGAACTACAAGTACATATATAGTATGATCAGTCAGCTTCATGGGAAAGCTGAGTAAAAGCATGAGAAAGATGAGTAAGAACATGTGGAAAACATGAGGCTGCAATGAGGCTGCAATGAGGCATCCATGAGGTGCTGACTGAGAGCGCTGTCAAGCATGGGAACAGCTGTCAATGGAGCGCATCAGTGATGCGCATGATAGCGCATCTGATGCGGCCCCTGATGCGCCCTCACAGCCCGATGATCCGATCAGAAGACAGGCAAGGTGGATTTTGGAGTTGCAGGAATTTCACTTTACACTGCATCACAAACCAGGGAAGCAAATGGCAAAGGCATGTTAGAATTGGGCAAGCACAGTGGTCTGGAGTCAACAGTGAGAAACTCTTATTGAAGAGATAGAAGACTACTTACCTGGAGTCAACAGTGAGAAACTGAGGACTCCAGGTTTACATGCCTGGTATATATACTAACTACAAATAGCTGAGTAATGGAAATGAGTAATATGAATAAGCTGCTCAATAAGCAGCTGAGTAAGGGGTCATGTGATGTGCTCAGTAAGCGGGTGAGTAAGGCGATCAGTAAGCAGATGAGTAAGTAATCATGTGACCACAAAGCGAAATCATGTGAGACAAATGAGGGTGCTGGAAGTCCCACACTTCAACACGAGATAGATAAGTAGTAGAGATGAGATTATGAGACAACAATGGAACATAGAGGACATTTGTGAGAATAATAGGCCGGCTCCTGTGCCTGGTATAAGCAGTATTTCCCCAATTAACTCGGAGTAAACAATTACTCCATTTGCAACTTGGATTGGAACTCTGTGTGGTCGGGCATTCAGCGCCACTCAAGGATATCAGTCATGTGTGAAGTGGTGCCGGAGTCTGAGTTCCAACGTCTGTCAGCAAGTGATGCAGTTGATGGTGTGAGGATACTTGCATTAGCGGCAACTTGGGGCGTTGCTGCTGCACCTTTCCTGTGGTGGCTTTTCCTCTTGCCAATAATAAGCTCCAAAAACTGGAAGCATTGGAAAAGAGTATGGCCAGTGGCTCTACAGCCAGGACAGATGATTGTTTGCCCAGAAGGTGCAGCTGCAAGAGCAGCAGAAGATGAGGGAGGACCGGAGGGAGCAGGAGTGGTTACAGCCATAGCAAGCCGGAAAGAGGATGAATCTGACTGGTATCTCCTTCCTGATGAGCAGTCCTGAATGCCTGATGGTTGGCATAGGCCTGCTCAATGGTTGCCACCTTGAGATCGTCTGGAGATTGCTCAAATGGTGCTTACTCATCCTCCCTAAGATGGATGGAAGTGAGTGTCTTGTAGGCATTGAAGCGAGCTCCAGCCTTCCTTGGTGCAAAGAGTGCTTCCAAGGCCTCCCAAAGTGCTTTGGGATCATCCTCATGCTGCTTGACAAGGGGCTTGACCTCCTGGGACAACATGCCCCACAAGATACCAGCACACTTCTCATTGGCAACAGCATCTTTAGATGCAGTGATACAGCAGCCAAACACCTCCTTGCGACGCAAGTAGGCTTTAGCATCACTCTTCCATTCAGAGTACTGTGTCTCCTTGGAGAACACAGGAATGGAGGAGGAGTCTGAGGCAGACATGATGCAGTGATGTGAAAGAGAGTAGCAAAGATGGAGGGGTACTGAAGACCCTGAGCTGAAGCCCTAGTGTGTGTGTGGAAGAAGAGTAGGTAATGAAAGTGCCCTTGGATGTAGCAAAGTAACTAGGAAAAGCTAATGCTACTGAACACCCAGTTGTAAGGCACTTAGGCCCTAACCCCAGAATCACAGGGATGACTACCTGGATATTTTCTGGTGGATCAAAGACTACCTCTCAAGGAGGATTTGTCCCAACAGTTGGTGCTCCTATCTACAAAGGGGCACACACACACAACAAGGACAAAAGCAGTGCAAAAATGCGGTGGACGAGAATCTTAGATGACAGACAGTTAAAAGCCGGGGCCCATAACCTGATAAAACCAGGCAAGTACAGAGGTCTGAAGTCAACAGTAAGAAACTGAGGACTCAGGGCTACACTAGCCTACTTATATAGCTACTAGAACAATAAGGAGGCTGGACAATAAGATCTCTATCTAAACAATAAGATGTGTACCAACACAATGGAACAATAAGATCTGTATCAACACAATAGAACAATAAGATCTGTATCATGACAATAAGAACAATAAGATCGATATCACAACAATAAGATAGCGATCAGAGAAGCAAGAATAGCACAGCCCAATCACTGGTTCCAACACAGAGTGCTGATATTGGAGGTGTATATCATTCTGCATCAGCATCAAATTGTACAGACATTTAATTTGTTCAGCTTGAAGGTAGCCTGATACTAACAAGGAATGTCAACTGGAGATTTTGCTGGGCAGAGCATCCAAATCAACTGACCTCATTCACCAAACCAACATACTGACTGAGGTCTGTTGGAGTCTGGTGTTTGGTTCGGACGATCACATGGATTGCTTATTGTGTTGATACAGATCTTGCTCTTATTGTTCTTATTCTCGTGATATGGACCAGTATCCTATTGTTCTTATTGTCCTGATATGGATCAGTATCCTATTGTTCTTATTGTCTTCACCGATACTGATCTTCCCCTTATTGTTCTTATTGTCTTATCTATCTCTATTGTTCTAGGACATATATAGGTAGCTAGGATTGAATGGATCTGGGCTTTTCATCTCCCATCTGAGACCCATCTGAGACCTGCCTTTTCGGCCCCTATCTGAGACCATCTGCACTTCCCACTTTAACAAGGTCATCTCCCAAGCACCATAGCACTATGGTGTCAGCTGAGTTTGCCACAGCATCACAAACTGTGTTCTCAAATGCACAGTAACAAATACGGAACTGTCATGAACATGTCTATTTTCGAGTATTTATCACAGTAGGTACAAGTAGTGTATTTGATCGGATCATCGGCCTGTGAGGGCACATCAGGGTCCGCATCAGATGCGCTATCATGCGCATCACCGATGCGCTCCATTGACAGCTGTTCCCATGCTTGACAGCGTTCTCAGTCAACTCATGGATGCCTCATTGCAGCCTCATTGCAGCCTCATGTTTTGTTGAAGGTGGAATCGGAGCTCGGCGATATGTTCTCTTTCCCTCACGCGATTGTACCGGACCATTACTAATACGGATATTATTATACCGAGACCCATGGACGATAGCGGTAGTACTACGAGATACATTAGTAGTCATCGGGCCCGTGGTCGGTTAAACGGCCTCGGATAGCTTCTGATTACTCATAGTACATTAGTATTTACGGCCCGCCCATCTTGTATAAGTAGTAGCGCCTCTCGATAGGATTCCCTATCGAGAAGAACCTCGAATACATCGGTTTTCCCTCATAACTCAACCTAGGCGCTCTCCCTATTAAGTCGCTCTCGCCGAGTGGGCTTAGCCCAGCCGCTCGTGCTCTAACATGTTTTCCACATGTTCTTACATATCTTTCTCATGCTTTTACTCAGCTTTCCCATGAAGCTGACTGATCATACTATATATGTACTTGTAGTTCGCCCGATGCCGAGTCTAGTAGTAGTATTTATACCGCATTGTAGTAGGTAGTTCCCCAGTCTTGAGTTGGTCATATCTCCACTAGCAATACAGTGCTCATTATCCTCTTTCCATCCTTTCCCCTCTCCAGAGCTTGAGTGCGACCTTGGTCATCGCTGTTTGTGGCAGTGTATTGGCTATTGTGTCTGACAGGAACACATTCAAAAATTCCTGTTGTGCAGAACCAGAGAGTGAAATGGTGACCGAACCTCCAGAAACACTGGAGGGTGTCATGAACATGTCTATTTTCGAGTATTTATCACAGTAGGTACAAGTAGTGTAGTTGATCGGATCATCGGCCTGTGAGGGCGCATCAAGGTCCGCATCAGATGCGCTATCATGCGCATCACTGATGTGCTCTGTTGACAGCCGTTCCCATGCTTGACAGCACTCTCAGTCAGCAACTCATGGATGCCTCATTGCAGCCTCATTGCAGCCTCATGTTTTCCACATGTGCTTACATATCTTTCTCATGCTTTTACTCAGCTTTCCCATGAAGCTGACTGATCATACTATATATGTACCTGTAGTTCGCCCGAGTCTAGTAGCAGTATTTATACCGCATTGTTGTAGGTAGTTCTCCAGTCTTGAGCTGGTCATATCTCCACTAGCAATATAGTGCTCATTATCCTCTTTCCATCCTTTCCCCTCTCCAGAGCTTGAGTACGACCTTGGTCATCGCTGTTTGTGGCAGTGTATTGGCTATTGTGTCTGACACTAGCGCGTTTATAGTATACCACAATCCGAAGTCAAGAGAGGATTGAAGCAGAGATGTCAGACACAATAGCCAATACACTGCCACAAACAGCGATGACCAAGGTCGCACTCAAGCTCTGGAGAGGGGAAAGGATGGAAAGAGGATAATGAGCACTATATTGCTAGTGGAGATATGACCAGCTCAAGACTGGGGAACTACCTACTACAATGTGGTATAAATACTACTACTAGACTCGGCATCGGGCGAACTACAAGTACATATATAGTATGATCAGTCAGCTTCATGGGAAAGCTGAGTAAAAGCATGAGAAAGATATGTAAGAACATGTGGAAAACATGAGGCTGCAATGAGGCTGCAATGAGGCATCCATGAGTTGCTGACTGAGAGCGCTGTCAAGCATGGGAACAGCTGCCAACGGGGCGCATCAGTGATGCGCATGATAGCGCATCTGATGCGGACCCTGATGCGCCCTCACAGGCCGATGATCCGATCAACTACACTACTTGTACCTACTGTGATAAATACTCGAAAATAGACATGTTCATGACATTACCCCCTTCTCTAGGGTTGTGTCCTCACAACGGCACGACAAGACTCAATCTTGTTGAAGTGTGGGACTTCCAGCACCCTCATTTGTCTCACATGATTTCGCTTTGCGGTCACATGATTACTTACTCATCTGCTTACTGATCACCTTACTCACCCGCTGACTGAGCACATCACATGACTCCTTACTCAGCTGCTTATTGAGCAGCTTATTCATATTACTCATTTCCATTACTCAGCTATTTGTAGTTAGTATATATACCAGGCATGTAAACCTGGAGTCCTCAGTTTCTCACTGTTGACTCCAGGTAAGTAGTCTTCTATCTCTTCAATATGAGTTTCTCACTGTTGACTCCAGACTACTGTGCTTGCCTGATTCTAACAGGTTATGGGCCCCGGCTTCTAGGTCTATCAGAGTCAGTCAATTTGAGATTCCATCCATTCCTGCCTCTGCTCTCCCTCTCTGCCCTATCTTCTCTCTGCCACTTTGTGCCAGAGACTTCTGCCCTTATAGTGTGTGTGACTTTTAGAATTAGGAACACCAACTGTTGGGACAAATCCTCTCTGAGAGGTAGTCTTTAGTTCACCAGACAACAAACGGTAGTCAATCCGTTGATTCTGGGATTAGGGCCTAAGTGCCTCACAACTGGGTGTTCATTAGTTTAGCTTACCTACCTTTTCTTCTCCACACACACTCCTGAGGGCACCATCAGTATCTGGTGGTTCTAGCATTCATTTCCTTTGGGCATCCATCCATTCCCTTCCATCATGGCTTCCCCTGCAGTCACTCTGCCTATCCTTGATAAGGATTCTCTTTTCACTCAGTGGAGGAGCAATGCAAAGGCCTATCTCAAAGCCAAAGAGTGCTTCTTCTATTGCACCACCGCTTTTGACTCTTCTAATGCTAAGCATTCAGAAGTGGAGATGGACAAGTGTGCAGGCATCCTGTGGAACATGCTTTCACAGGACTGCCAGCAACTTGTACAACAGCATGAGGACAATCCTAAACATATGTGGGATGCTTTGGAGACTATCTTTGCTCCAAGGAAGGCTGGAGCTCGCTTCAATGCCTATAGAACACTCACCTGTCATGAACATGTCTATTTTCGAGTATTTATCACAGTAGGTACAAGTAGTGTAGTTGATCGGATCATCGGCCTGTGAGGGCGCATCAAGGTCCGCATCAGATGCGCTATCATGCGCATCACTGATGCGCTCCATTGACAGCTGTTCCCATGCTTGACAGCGCTCTCAGTCAGCAACTCATGGATGCCTCATTGCAGCCTCATTGCAGCCTCATGTTTTCCACATGTTCTTATATATCTTTCTCATGCTTTTACTCAGCTTTCCCATGAAGCTGACTGATCATACTATATATGTACTTGTAGTTCGCCCGATGCCGAGTCTAGTAGTAGTATTTATACCGCATTGTAGTAGGTAGTTCTCCAGTCTTGAGCTGGTCATATCTCCACTAGCAATATAGTGCTCATTATCCTCTTTCCATCCTTTCCCCTCTCCAGAGCTTGAGTGCGACCTTGGTCATCGCTGTTTGTGGCAGTGTATTGGCTATTGTGTCTGACATCACCTCCATTAAACTCAAGGAGGGAGAGTCACTTCTGTCTCTCACAGGGAGAGTCTCTGCTGCTATGAGATCCTTAAAGGACTCTAGATCCACTGGCTTTGACATTGATATGGGCGATGCAGAGCTCCAAGCAGTGGTCCTTCTTATGGCCCTTCCTGATCAGGCTGGTTTTGACGCTCTGAAAGCACCTTTTGAGCAGTCACATGGCACTCTAGACCCAGATGACATTGAAAGAGCCTATGCTCATTATCAGTCTTTCAAGTCTTCTGGTCAGGAAGGAGACTCTAGTGGGATTAACCCTCTCTCTGGAGCAGCCATGGCCACTGCATCCACTGTCCCCACACCCTCTGTTGCACTGCCAGCTGCATCTCCAGTCACTTGTCCTGGCTGCCTTCAATCTGGCCTGGCCACACCCTCTTCAACTGCTTTAAGTTCCTTGACCTAATCAAGGGGAATGGAAACAAAAGCAAAGGGAAAGCCAAAGGCAAAGATGCAGATGAAAAGTCCAAAGAAGTGGCTTACAATGCAAGTCTTCTCACCCAGTCTGCTTTTTCTGTGGCTAACTTCTTTCAATGGAATGGGGATTCAGGGGCCACTTCGCACATGACCAACTGTAAAAACCGCCTCAAAAACCCTAGACCTTACAGGGTAGCCATTGAAGTTGCCAACGGAGTTATAGTTTATTCTGAGCTGATTGGGGAGATAGAACTTGAGCCACTTCTAAATCGACGTAGTGGCCGACATATTATTCTTACCAATGCCTTGTTTGTTCCTCTACTATCTCATAATCTGATATCTATTACCTATCTCTCAAAGCACCATAACTACGTGGTTTCCTTCAAAGGGAACATTGTCTCTTTCACCAGGAACAATGAGCTATTATTTGAGGCAGATATCAATGAGAGGAACCAGGCATATGTAAGAGAAGTCGGTTTCCCCTCTTCTGGTTCAGCCTTGTTCACTTCTGGGACTTTGCCTATGGATTTGCACTTGTTGCAATCGTCGACTTGGCCATCATTCTTATGCTGATACCAAGAACATCCTAAGCAAGGATCTGGTCACTGGTGCAAAGATCACTTCAAACCACAAACCAGATCCCCTTTGTGAACCCTGCTTAGCAGGAAAGCTGAATGCTGGTCCTTTTCCATCTACTGGTCATCGTTCTGAACATCCTCTTGATCTCATTCACTCTGATTTGAAGGAATACAAAGTGCACACCCGTGAGGGATGGAAGCATAGAGTGACCTTCATTGATGATCATACTAGCTTCAAAGTGAGCTATCACATGAGACGCAAGAGCGATGCATTTGCTGCATTCAAGTTGTTCAAAGCTTATGCTGAGAACCACTTTGAGCGCAAAATCAAAGCATTTCAGGATGATAAGGGTGGAGAGTACATGTCTAATGCATTCAGAAGCTTCTTAGCTGCAGAAGGCATTGTTCATCGCCACTCAACCAGGAATAGGCCACAACAGAATGGGACAGCAGAACGTGCCAATCGCACTATAGATGAACACTCTACTGCAATGCTACATGAAGCCAATCTTCCTGCTTCATTCAGGGCTCTTGCTGTTGCTGCATACAATCATGTGGCTAATATGCACCCTTCTGCTCACATTGGTGGAAACACCACTCCTTTTGAGCTGTGGCATAAGCGCAAACCAGATGTGTCTCATCTCAAGGTGTGGGGCTGCCTTGCCTATGTGCATGTGCAGAAAGATAAAAGGGATGCCTCTGGCTCCCATATTGAGAAATGTATCTTTGTGGGATATCCTACAGAGTACAAGGCATGGGAATTCTATAACCCAGTGACTCGCAAGATGGTGATCTCGGAGAGAGCTGTATTTGATGAGCGCTTCTTCCCAGGGTGCAGTGCTGAGCAGATGAAGAAATGTCCAAGACTGGATCCATCTGCACTTCACAGTCTGCCTTTGCTGTCCAAACCACCTCCACCATTGATTGACTTTGATGATGAAGAGGACAGACCCAAACAGCGCATTCATCCAGCTCCTCCAGCACCCCAACCATCCCCTCCACCTTCCCAACCTGCTTCAAGGTCTCCTTCACCACAGCCAGATCCTCCACCTCCAGCTTCACCTGTTGGTGTTGCTGCACGTCGTCGCTACCATGGTCAAACCACAGAGCACAGACCAGCAGGGGACTGGTGGAAAGCACACAGGGAGCCTACCCCTGCCATAGACTCAGAATCTGAGGATGAGCTCCTGCTGAAACCAGGCAGTGTTCTCATTGTTGCTCACCAGGGAGATC
This sequence comes from Mycena rebaudengoi, assembly GCA_029282285.1. Classification (NCBI taxonomy): domain Eukaryota; kingdom Fungi; phylum Basidiomycota; class Agaricomycetes; order Agaricales; family Mycenaceae; genus Mycena; species Mycena rebaudengoi. The sequence goes on from JARJCX010000028.1 coordinate 166,292, forward strand.
CATCTGATGAAGCACTTCAGCAAGCTAACATTGCAGCTGTTCAGTCAGCTCAGGCTGCTGTTCAGTCTGGTCATCCTCCCACCTTCTATGAGGCAATGAAACGCTCTGATGCTCATTTGTGGGAGGATGCAGCCGTCTCAGAGATTAATGCTCTCCTTGAGAACTGCACTTGGGATGTTGTTGATCCACCTCATGGAGTGAAGCCAATTCGCTCTCAGTGAGAGTCAATCAGGACTTGGAGCAGTACCTAAAGATCTTTATCAATCACCGTCAGGATGACTGGTCCGAATGGCTTGCCATTGCGGAGTTTTCATACAATGACAAGGTCCACACTGCTACAGGCTTCTCTCCGTTCTATCTCAACTATGGACAACATCCATGGAAGGGAATTGAGCCCAAAGGGACTGTTCGCACACCAGCTGCCCAGGAGTTTGCAGAGACAATGAGGAAAACTCGAGAAGAGGCCGAGTCATCTTTGAAAGCAGCAGCTGAAACAATGAAACGGTTCTATGATCGAAAGCGCAATGATGCTAGGGAGTACAAGCCAGGAGACATGGTCTATGTTGAAGGAACAGACATAAACACGGTCCGGCCTGCTAAAAAACTCGATGACAAGCGCTATGGCCCCTTCAAAGTGCTCAAAAAGATCGGCACTTCCTCCTATCGTCTCGCACTCCCTGCTTCCTGGAAGGCTAAATACCCAGTCTTCAATGAAGCGCTTCTCTCCCCCCATGTTGCACCTGTGTTCCCCTCTCAGAAAACTCCGCCTCCTCCTCCCCCAGACCTCGTTGATGATCATGAAGAGTATGAAGTGGAAGAAATTCTTGATTCCAGACTTTACAGAGGAAAGTTGCAGTACTTTGTCCACTGGAAGAATTATGGCAAAGAGCATGATAGTTGGGTCCCTGCATCGGATTTTACTGCAGCTGACCATCTGATTGCTGATTTCCACAAAAAACACCCCTCTGCACCTCGCCCTCTTCCACATAATGCTCGGTTCATCTACAAGCGTTTGGAGAACTTTACCACCACCCCTCGTCTGCCTGGTCATTTGTACAACTGGGAGAATGGCAAGATTTGTTAGAATCAGGCAAGCACAGTAGTCTGGAGTCAACAGTGAGAAACTCATATTGAAGAGATAGAAGACTACTTACCTGGAGTCAACAGTGAGAAACTGAGGACTCCAGGTTTACATGCCTGGTATATATACTAACTACAAATAGCTGAGTAATGGAAATGAGTAATATGAATAAGCTGCTCAATAAGCAGCTGAGTAAGGAGTCATGTGATGTGCTCAGTCAGCGGGTGAGTAAGGTGATCAGTAAGCAGATGAGTAAGTAATCATGTGACCACAAAGCGAAATCATGTGAGACAAATGAGGGTGCTGGAAGTCCCACACTTCAACACTCCCCCTGAATGAGAGCAGTCTCATTTTCTCCCCCTCAATCCCATCATGTCTCTCAGCCGTTCCACAGCTGGCTTGGGAAGTGCTTTGGTCATGATATCTGCAAGTTGATCCTGAGTTGGAACATACTTTACATCAATCACACCGCTTTCAACAGTTCCACGAAGCCAGGAATGTGCCATGTCAAGGTGCCTGATACGACCATGGTGTTCAGGATTCCAAGCCACAACAATCGCAGACTGATTGTCCATCAGTAAAGTGGAAGCACCAGTCAACCCATACTCCAACTCCTGCAGCAAATTCCGCATCCACACAATCTCCTTGCCAGCATCTACTCCAGCAACATATTCTGCCTCTGTAGTGGACAGAGAGACAGTAGTCTGTCACTTGCTTCTCCAGCTCACTGGTCCACCAGCCATCATCACCACAAATCCACCAGTGCTTTTCATGGTGTCCTTGTCACCAGCAAGATCGGCATCAGTGTAAGTGAAGAAGGTTTCATCTGGGTCGATGTAGGCAATGAATTTATAGAGGGATGGTGATTTCTTGGAGTAGATGATGCAATAGTCAAGAGTGCCTTGGATATAGCGGAACAAGTGCTTCAGAGCCTTGTTATGCTCTTCACCAGGATTGCTGTTGAAGCGTGCCAGAACACCAACTGTATAGGAGATATCAGGACGGGTTTGGATAGCCAAGTACATCAGAGAGCCAACAGCACTGATATAAGTGCCTTTGATGAGTTTGGACTCTTCTTCAGACTTGGCTCCCATCTCTTTGGTCAAGGTAAGACCAGGCAGCATTGGGGTTGAGACAGGCTTGCAATCAGCCATTCCATACTGCTCAAGCATGTTCACAGCATATTGGCGCTGCGAAATTGAAATGTCTCCAGTCTTGGAGTCACGCTGTACCTTGATCCCAAGAAGCCACTCTGTGGGACCAAGATCCTTGACTCTGAATGCAGAGCCAAGTTCAGCAATAACTCTGTCAATATCAGCATCATTCTTGGAGGCAATGACACCATCATCAACATAGATAGGGAGGATGATCCGAACAGCTCCATCTGAATAGATAAAGCATGAACGATCAGACTGGAGACACTTGAAGCCCATTTGGTGGAGCTTCTCTCTCAGCTTCTTGTGCCATTGCCTGCCAGCCTGCTTGAGCCCATAAAGGGATTTTCGCAGTTTTAGGAGCTGGCCAGGTCTGCCCTGGGGAAACCCCTCAGGTTGAGTCATATAGACATCCTCATCAAGGTCCCCATTGAGATAGGCAGAGGAGAAATCAATGGATCGAAGTTGGAGATCATGCTGAGCAGCAAGAGCAAAAATGGTGCGCAGGGTGGCTGGTTTGATGGTGGGAGAGAAGATTTCGTTGTAGTCAACCCCATAGCGCTGACCACGACCGTCTGCAACTAGTCTGGCCTTGTAGCGCTCAATAGTTCCATCAGACTTGTGTTTGATCACAAACACCCACTGAGAGCGAATTGGCTTCACTCCATGAGGTGGATCAACAACATCCCAAGTGCAGTTCTCAAGGAGAGCATTAATCTCTGAGACGGCTGCATCCTCCCACAAATGAGCATCAGAGCGTTTCATTGCCTCATAGAAGGTGGGAGGATGACCAGACTGAACAGCAGCCTGAGCTGACTGAACAGCTGCAATGTTAGCTTGCTGAAGTGCTTCATCAGATGGATCTCCCTGGTGAGCAACAATGAGAACACTGCCTGGTTTCAGCAGGAGCTCATCCTCAGATTCTGAGTCTATGGCAGGGGTAGGCTCCCTGTGTGCTTTCCACCAGTCCCCTGCTGGTCTGTGCTCTGTGGTTTGACCATGGTAGCGACGACGTGCAGCAACACCAACAGGTGAAGCTGGAGGTGGAGGATCTGGCTGTGGTGAAGGAGACCTTGAAGCAGGTTGGGAAGGTGGAGGGGATGGTTGGGGTGCTGGAGGAGCTGGATGAATGCGCTGTTTGGGTCTGTCCTCTTCATCATCAAAGTCAATCAATGGTGGAGGTGGTTTGGACAGCAAAAGGCAGACTGTGAAGTGCAGATGGATCCAGTCTTGGACATTTCTTCATCTGCTCAGCACTGCACCCTGGGAAGAAGCGCTCATCAAATACAGCTCTCTCCGAGATCACCATCTTGCGAGTCACTGGGTTATAGAATTCCCATGCCTTGTACTCTGTAGGATATCCCACAAAGATACATTTCTCAATATGGGAGCCAGAGGCATCCCTTTTATCTTTCTGCACATGCACATAGGCAAGGCAGCCCCACACCTTGAGATGAGACACATCTGGTTTGCGCTTATGCCACAGCTCAAAAGGAGTGGTGTTTCCACCAATGTGAGCAGAAGGGTGCATATTAGCCACATGATTGTATGCAGCAACAGCAAGAGCCCTGAATGAAGCAGGAAGATTGGCTTCATGTAGCATTGCAGTAGAGTGTTCATCTATAGTGCGATTGGCACGTTCTGCTGTCCCATTCTGTTGTGGCCTATTCCTGGTTGAGTGGCGATGAACAATGCCTTCTGCAGCTAAGAAGCTTCTGAATGCATTAGACATGTACTCTCCACCCTTATCATCCTGAAATGCTTTGATTTTGCGCTCAAAGTGGTTCTCAGCATAAGCTTTGAACAACTTGAATGCAGCAAATGCATCGCTCTTGCGTCTCATGTGATAGCTCACTTTGAAGCTAGTATGATCATCAATGAAGGTCACTCTATGCTTCCATCCCTCACGGGTGTGCACTTTGTATTCCTTCAAATCAGAGTGAATGAGATCAAGAGGATGTTCAGAACGATGACCAGTAGATGGAAAAGGACCAGCATTCAGCTTTCCTGCTAAGCAGGGTTCACAAAGGGGATCTGGTTTGTGGTTTGAAGTGATCTTTGCACCAGTGACCAGATCCTTGCTTAGGATGTTCTTGGTATCAGCATAAGAATGATGGCCAAGTCGACGATGCAACAAGTGCAAATCCATAGGCAAAGTCCCAGAAGTGAACAAGGCTGAACCAGAAGAGGGGAAACCGACTTCTCTTACATATGCCTGGTTCCTCTCATTGATATCTGCCTCAAATAATAGCTCATTGTTCCTGGTGAAAGAGACAATGTTCCCTTTGAAGGAAACCACGTAGTTATGGTGCTTTGAGAGATAGGTAATAGATATCAGATTATGAGATAGTAGAGGAACAAACAAGGCATTGGTAAGAATAATATGTCGGCCACTACGTCGATTTAGAAGTGGCTCAAGTTCTATCTCCCCAATCAGCTCAGAATAAACTATAACTCCGTTGGCAACTTCAATGGCTACCCTGTAAGGTCTAGGGTTTTTGAGGCGGTTTTTACAGTTGGTCATGTGCGAAGTGGCCCCTGAATCCCCATTCCATTGAAAGAAGTTAGCCACAGAAAAAGCAGACTGGGTGAGAAGACTTGCATTGTAAGCCACTTCTTTGGACTTTTCATCTGCATCTTTGCCTTTGGCTTTCCCTTTGCTTTTGTTTCCATTCCCCTTGATTAGGTCAAGGAACTTAAAGCAGTTGAAGAGGGTGTGGCCAGGCCAGATTGAAGGCAGCCAGGACAAGTGACTGGAGATGCAGCTGGCAGTGCAACAGAGGGTGTGGGGACAGTGGATGCAGTGGCCATGGCTGCTCCAGAGAGAGGGTTAATCCCACTAGAGTCTCCTTCCTGACCAGAAGACTTGAAAGACTGATAATGAGCATAGGCTCTTTCAATGTCATCTGGGTCTAGAGTGCCATGTGACTGCTCAAAAGGTGCTTTCAGAGCGTCAAAACCAGCCTGATCAGGAAGGGCCATAAGAAGGACCACTGCTTGGAGCTCTGCATCGCCCATATCAATGTCAAAGCCAGTGGATCTAGAGTCCTTTAAGGATCTCATAGCAGCAGAGACTCTCCCTGTGAGAGACAGAAGTGACTCTCCCTCCTTGAGTTTAATGGAGGTGATGTCAGACACAATAGCCAATACACTGCCACAAACAGCGATGACCAAGGTCGCACTCAAGCTCTGGAGAGGGGAAAGGATGGAAAGAGGATAATGAGCACTATAGCAACCTCTGATTTGACAATTCGGAGTTGCCTGGCAGTCCATTCAACACTTCCAACTTCGACCTTCTTTTCAGGAAATCTAGCACTTTGCACTTTTGTAGCTTCTGAGGGGGGATTGAGCATAGATTCAAGTCCGGGAATCTTTACATGGGTAGAAGGTACATAGGTGCTATTGTCCACCTGCGAGTTTGTGCTATTTACTGCTGGTGTGCGCGAAAATCCTGAAGTTGTTTGATAAGGTCCTCGTAGTCTTCCTGGTTCATTTCTCTGACATTGAACCTGGGCTTGTTATTGGGGCAAAAGCGCGCAATGTGGCCACGCTGATTACAGCTGTAGCACACCGTCTGCTGTCTCCTCTGCTGATCCACATCCATGGCATCAGCAGGTCTCTCCATTGGCTTGGGCGGATTAAACTGAGCAGGGGGTGGTTTTACCTTGTTCTGCTCAGTCCTGCCAGTGCATTTGGATTCATAGTCTTTTCCCATCCTAAAAACGCGATCCTGTGCAGAAGCCTCTTTCAGCCACTCCTCATATGTCTTTGGCATGGGGCGGAGTGCCCACACTGCCCTAGCAAGGGGGACATTGAGACCGATCTTGAAATGGTGTAGAAGAGCCTCGTTGTCAAATTGGGTTGCCTCAGCAAGACCTTTGAAAAGCGTGATGTACTCATCAGCTGTTCTGTTTCCCTGTTTCAATTGCGAGAGTTTCCACTGTGCCTCATCCTTTGATGATGTGGTTTGGAAGTAGGCAGTGAATTCTGTCACAAAATCGGCCCAAGTTGTGATGCTGGTGATGTTTTGGTTGGTCTGTGCATCTACAATTCGCTTTCTCTGCAAATCAGCCCAATTGGTTGCAATATCACTTGTGCCACCCTTTGTGAGTGAGAGGGCAAAGATAATGCGTGTGCCATCATCAGAGATGCCGGATCCAGCGAAGTAGAGATTGAGCGCATTTAGGAACGCTTCAACCTTGTCAGAATTACCAGTAAAGACATCTGGTGACTCCAACTTGACTGACTTCGAAGGGGCCGGTCTATTGGCATAATTGTGAACTGCATGGGCGATGTGCTCTGTGGCAGTGGCTGTGCGATCGGAGCGTGAGATGAGGGAGGTGATTCCGATCAAGAGAGTGCGAATTGCAGCCCAGAGAAGTGCCCAGAACCCGGCATCAGCCAAAGTTGGAGCCTGCAACTGGGCAGCATCAGGGGAGAGTGTGTTATAGATTGGGTCATTGGGGGCCTGCTGAGTCGACATGGGGGTAGGTATTGATGTGGGTGGTGTGGGGTGATGTGTTGGTCGATGTAGACTGGGATATCAGGTGCCAAGCACACTGCCTGTGCCAGACAACTCTAGGCTTAAACCGCAGCTGATATTAGGTCCCAAGCACAGGAAAAGTCCGGTGTCTTCTTCGGCCACTAGTGGGTGCAAGTCAACACCACTTGGAACTAAAGTCACAGTTGTGACACTCCCAGAATCACCGGGTTGATTACCGGTTTATTTCCTGGAGAGATAAAGACTGGCTCAATGAAGAACACAGTCCCAAAAGTTCGACTTTAGAGAATCCCCTAGGAAGGATCCCTTTGTCCCTATTGACTACCTGTCTACTGACTAATGGGCTCAGTGATATATTGAAGGTAGGAGTGGAAAAGTGCGAAGGAAATGGAAGAATGTAGGTAAAGGTGTTTTGGAGTGATTTGGGAAAGGTGATGAAGAATGCGGTAGCGTGGGAATATGAGTGCGAGGTTGATGATAGGGAGTCTTGAGCTTATGTCAGACACAATAGCCAATACACTGCCACAAACAGCGATGACCAAGGTCGCACTCAAGCTCTGGAGAGGGGAAAGGATGGAAAGAGGATAATGAGCACTATATTGCTAGTGGAGATATGACCAGCTCAAGACTGGACAACTACCTACTACAATGCAGTATAAATACTACTACTAGACTCGGCATCGGGCGAACTACAAGTACATATATAGTATGATCAGTCAGCTTCATGGGAAAGCTGAGTAAAAGCATGAGAAAGATATGTAAGAACATGTGGAAAACATGAAGCTGCAATGAGGCTGCAATGAGGCATCCATGAGTTGCTGACTGAGAGCGCTGTCAAGCATGGGAACAGCTGTCAATGGAGCGCATCAGTGATGCACATGATAGCGCATCTGATGCGGACCCTGATGCGCCCTCATAGGCCGATGATCCGATCAACTACACTACTTGTACCTACTGTGATAAATACTCGAAAATAGACATGTTCATGACAATCTACTATATTCTGGTTATAAACTACGCCCTGCCAGTGAGCAAATATCGAAGACAGCAATCACTAAGAAGCCAAGGGTGAATATGGTTAAGGGTGAGAAGGAGAATATAAATGTGAATAGGGGAATTACCACGATTATGTATATTCTTGAACTCCTTTTTGACAATGTTTCAAGTTGAATAGCACCCTCTCCCAACATGGCTGAGCTGAGAGCACTATGCACCTTAGGGAACAATATTGGAGACCTTCAAGACTCACTGAAAAGTCGTTGATCCACTCGTAGTAGGATATCGAGGGGAGAAAGAGACCAGTGTTATTCAGAAAGATTGACATTCTATGTGGTTTAATGCCACATCTGTAGTTCAAACCTTAGTAGCCCAGAAAACGAACAAACAGAGACAAGTCAACTACCTAATCAGACAGGCACATAAGAACGAAAGAAAGACAATAGTGTGTTGTAATGTGGTGGGATGTAGTAGCATTAGAGATGAGGTGGTGTGGTGGGGGGAAATATTGAATGGTAATCAGAGTGATGGTTATCTTAAACACAGTTGAGAATAGGCTGCAAAGATGAGAGTAAAAAAAAGTACCTAGATCATGTTGTGGCGACCAATACCCAGGAGGCACTGGCAGAGGAACCAGTGGTCAAAAGCAGCCTGAAAGCTGGAAGGCTTGGAGGTTTGCTCGTATGCCACAGCAGCTAGGTTGAGAACATATTGTACAGGAAAGTGCTGTTGCTGGTGAGAAGGTGTCATGAACATGTCTATTTTCGAGTATTTATCACAGTAGGTACAAGTAGTGTAGTTGATCGGATCATCGGCCTGTGAGGGCGCATCAAGGTCCGCATCAGATGCGCTATCATGCGCATCACTGATGCGCTCCGTTGACAGCTGTTCCCATGCTTGACAGCGCTCTCAGTCAGCAACTCATGGATGCCTCATTGCAGCCTCATTGCAGCCTCATGCTTTCCACATGTTCTTACATATCTTTCTCATGCTTTTACTCAGCTTTCCCATGAAGCTGACTGATCATACTATATATGTACTTGTAGTTCGCCCGATGCCGAGTCTAGTAGTAGTATTTATACCGCATTGTAGTAGGTAGTTCTCCAGTCTTGAGCTGGTCATATCTCCACTAGCAATATAGTGCTCATTATCCTCTTTCCATCCTTTCCCCTCTCCAGAGCTTGAGTGCGACCTTGGTCATCGCTGTTTGTGGCAGTGTATTGGCTATTGTGTCTGACATAAGCTCAAGACTCCCCATCATCAACCTCGCACTCACTTTCCCACGCTACCGCTTTTCTCATCACCTCTCCCAAATCTCTCCAAAACACCTTTACCTACATTCCTCCTTTACCTTCGCACTTTTCCACTCCTACCTTCAATAAATCACTGAGCCCATTAGTCAGTAGACAGGTAGTCAATAGGGACAAAGGGATCCTTCCTAGGGGATTCTCTAAAGTCGAACTTTTGGGACTGTGTTCTTCATTGAGCCAGTCTTTATCTCTCCAGGAAATAAACCGGTAATCAACCCGGTGATTCTGGGAGTGTCACAACTGCGACTTTAGTTCCAAGTGGTGTTGACTTGCACCCACTAGTGGCCGAAGAAGACACCGGACTTTTCCTGTGCTTGGGACCCAATATCAGCTGCGGTTTAAGCCTAGAGTTGTCTGGCACAGGCAGCGCGCTTGGCACCTGATATCCCAGTCTATATCGACCAACACATCACCCCACACCACCCACATCAATATCTATCGCCATGTCGACTCAGCAAGCTCCCAATGACCCAATCTATAACACACTCTCCCCTGATGCTACCCAGTTGCAGGCTCCAACTTTGGCTGATGCCGGGTTCTGGGCACTTCTCTGGGCTGCAATTCGCACTCTCTTGATCGGAATCACATCCCTCATCTCACGCTCCGATCGCACAGCCACTGCCACGGAGCACATCGCCCATGCAGTTCACAATTATGCCAATAGACCGGCCCCTTCGAAGTCAGTCAAGTTGGAGTCACCAGATGCCTTTACTGGTAATTCTGACAAGGTTGAAGCGTTCCTAAATGCGCTCAATCTCTACTTCGCTGGATCCGGCATCTCTGATGATGGCACTCGCATTATCTTTGCCCTCTCACTCACAAAGGGTGGCACAAGTGATATTGCAACCAATTGGGCTGATTTGCAGAGAAAGCGAATTGTAGATGCACAGACCAACCAAAACATCACCAGCATCACAACTTGGGCCGATTTTGTGACGGAATTCACTGCCTACTTCCAGACTACATCATCAAAGGATGAGGCACAGTGGAAACTCTCACAATTGAAGCAGGGCAACAGAACAGCTGATGAGTATATCACACTCTTCAAGGGTCTTGCTGAGGCCACCAAATTTGACAACGAGGCTCTTCTACACCATTTTCGGACCGGTCTCAATGTCCCCCTTGCTAGGGCAGTGTGGGCACTGCGCCCTGCCCCTGCAACATATGATGAGTGGCTGAAAGAGGCTTCGGCACAGGATCGCGTTTTTAGGATGGGAAAAGACTATGAATCCAAACGCGCTGGCAGGACTGATCAGAACAAGCCAAAACCGCCCCCTGCTCAGTTTAATCCGCCCAAGCCTACAGAGAGACCTGCTGATGCCATGGATGTGGATCAGCAGAGGAGACAGCAGACTGTGTGCTACAGCTGTAATCAGCGTGGCCACATTGCGCGCTTTTGCCCCAATAACAAGCCCAGGTTCAATGTCAGAGAAATGAACCAGGAAGACTACGAGGACCTTATCAAACAACTTCAGGATTTTCGCGCACACCAGCAGTAAATAGCACAAACTCGCTGGTGGACAATAGCACTTATGTACCTTCTACCCATGTAAAGATTCCCGGACTTGAATCTATGCTCAATCCCCCCTCAGAAGCTACAAAAGTGCAAAGTGCTAGATTTCCTGAAAAGAAGGTCGAAGTTGGAAGTGTTGAATGGACTGCCAGGCAACTCCGAATTGTGAAATCAGAGGTTGCTATAGGTATCCTCGACATATGGGCAAACAGTCGGCGCAGAGAGGAGGTGTCAATGGAGACAGTGGAGGAGCTGAATGCGTTGAATGATGAGGATGTTGTGGAGGCATTGAACGAGTTGAGGGCAAGAAAGCGTTATATCCGAGGTTCTGGGAATCAGATGAACATCGATGTGATAGCCAAAACACTCGATACCCAGATCCGGTTCAAGCTGTCGGCGTTGTTAGACTCTGGTTGCACCGGGAGCTGCATAGATTGCAACTTTGTGAAGAAGCATAAAATCAACACAAAGAAGTATCCCCGTCCAATTCCGGTCTACAACGCTGATGGAACGCTGAATGCGGGGGGGGCCGATCACGGAGTATGTGGAGATGATGATCCAGATCGGACAACACGTCGAAATCCTTCAATTTGCGGTTTCAAACTTGGGAAAGACAGAGATGTTCATTGGGCATGAATGGCTCAAGCTGCACAATCCTTCCATTGATTGGCAGAAGAGCACTCTCAAGTTTGATCGTTGTCCGGTCCGGTGTGAGCCGATGGGGGCGTGGAAGGACCCAGAGTCAGATGATGTGGAGGTGGAGGATGCAGTGTTGGAGGAGGGTGATCATCTTCTCATGGTGGACTTCAATGAAGAGCTGCAAATCCGCGCTTTTCAGACAACTTCTGGCAAGGTTGCTGAAGAGCACTCTAAGAAGGCAAAGCCACAAACCTTCGAAGAGGCAGTTCCTAAGAAGTACCATGACTTCAAAGACTTGTTTGACAAGGAGAGCTTCGACGAGATGCCACCTGTTAGGCCTTGAGACCATGCAATTGAACTCCTTCCCAATGCTAAAAATCTGGACTGCAAAATTTATCCACTCAGTCCGGAGGAACAGAGGCAACTTGACGTGTTCTTAGATGAGAATCTGAAGACAGGACGGATCAGACCCTCGAAATCACCGATGGCATCACCATTCTTCTTTGTCAAGAAGAAGGATGGCAGCTTGCGCCCAATTCAGGACTACAGGAAGCTGAACGATATGACAATCAAAAATCGGTATCCTCTTCCTCTAATCCAGGAGCTGGTGGACAAACTCACTACTGCCCGCTATTTCACCAAGCTGGATGTCCGTTGGGGGTTCAACAATGTGCGCATCAAGGAGGGGGATGAGTGGAAGGCCGCATTTCGCACCAATAGAGGGTTGTTTGAACCGTTGGTGATGTTCTTTGGCTTGACCAATTCACCAGCCACATTCCAGACCATGATGAATACAATCTTCAAAGAAGAGATAGATGGTGGAAAAGTCATTGTGTACCTTGATGACATCCTGATCTTCACTGAAACGCTTGAAGAACATGAGCACATGGTCCGGCGGGTTTTACAGAAGTTGAGGGAGCACAAACTATTCCTAAAGCATGAAAAGTGCTCCTTTGAACAAAGTGAAGTTGAATACCTTGGTGTCATTGTTTCCCACAACGAAGTTAGAATGGATCCTCACAAGGTGCAAGCCATTGTTGAGTGGCCCGTTCCGCTTCAGAAACGTGATGTGCAGCAGTTCCTTGGTTTCATGAACTTCTACCGCCGATTCATTGAAGGATTCTCTGGTGTGGCCAAGCCTTTGACAGAGTTGACTGGAAAAGGGGTGTGGAGGTGGGGAAAGGCGCAGCAGGAGGCCTTTGATGAGTTGAAGCGGCGGATCACTAGTGCGCCTGTGTTGGCTATGCCAAACAGCATGTGGAAAGTGGAGGTTGGAGGCAGACTCTTCTGATTATGCAACTGGTGGGATTTTGACTCAGCAGCAAGAGGATGGCAAATGGAAGCCTGTTGCTTTCATTTCCCATGCTCTCAATGAAACTGAGCGCAACTACGAAATCTATGACAAGGAGATGTTGGCAATCATGTTTGCCTTGTCAGAGTGGCGCCAGTATCTGCTTGGAGCAAGGGAGGACTTTGAGATCTTCACAGACCACAAAAATCTCGAATACTTCCGAAAACCCCAAAGCTGAACAGAAGACAGGCAAGGTGGATTTTGGAGTTGCAGGAATTTCACTTTACACTGCATCACAAATCAGGGAAGCAAATGGCAAAGGCAGACTACCTCTCGAGACGAGCAGGTCATGAGAAGGGGGTGGGTGACAATGTGGATGTGGTGTTGCTCAAACCAGAGTTTTTCCGAGTTCATCATCATGATACATCGTCCATCAGCGATGAGCTCATGGCCAGAATAAAGAGATCAGCCAAAAACAGAGACAAACTGGTTGAGCGTGCTCTGGTGAACAAGGAGAAGGACTGGCAAGAGCTGGAGGGTGGGGTTGTGACTTGGAAAGACCGCTTCTACATTCCAAGAGATAAGAAGCTCAGGGAAGACATTATCCATTTGCATCACAGTACAACTCTTACTGGTCACCCTGGGCGCTATAAAACCCAGGAATTGATCACTAGAAACTACTGGTGGCCACGTTTGCAGACAGACATTCGTTCATATGTAGATGGGTGCCAAACTTGCCAAAGAGTCAAACCAAGAAGAATGGCCCCTCCTGCACCTCTGTCTCCAAACACTGTCCCAACTCGGCCCTGGCAGATTGTCTCTATGGATTTCATCGGTCCTCTTCCAATGTCACATGGCTATGACATGATTCTGGTGTTTGTGGATCGGTTTAGCAAAGCAGCAAAGTTCATCCCATGCAACCAAGAAATAAACTCACTGGGTGTTGCTAAGCTTTTCCGAGATCACATCTTCAAGAACCATGGAATGCCAGAGCGGTTGATTCATGATAGGGGCACACAGTTTGCATCAGACTTCACAAGGGATCTGTGCAAGCTTTTGGGCATCAAACAGAACATCTCCACAGCATATCATCCTCAGACCGATGGGCAGACAGAGAGAGTCAACCAGGACCTGGAGCAGTACCTAAGGATCTTTATCAATCACCGTCAAGATGACTGGTCCGAATGGCTAGCCATTGCGGAGTTTTCATACAATGACAAGGTCCACACTGCTACAGGCTTCTCTCCATTCTATCTCAACTATGGACAACATCCATGGAAGGGAATTGAGCCCAAAGGGACTGTTCGCACACCAGCTGCCCAGGAGTTTGCAGAGACAATGAGGAAAACTCGAGAAGAGGCCGAATCATCTTTAAAGGCAGCAGCTGAAACGATGAAACGGTTCTATGATCGAAAGCGCAATGATGCTAGGGAGTACAAACCAGGAGACATGGTCTATGTTGAAGGAACCGACATAAACACGGTCCGGCCTGCTAAAAAACTTGATGACAAGCGCTATGGCCCCTTCAAAGTGCTTAAAAAGATTGGCACTTCCTCCTATCGTCTCGCACTCCCTGCTTCCTGGAAAGCTAAATACCCAGTCTTCAACGAAGCCCTCCTCTCCCCTCATGTTGCACCTGTGTTCCCCTCTCAGAAAACACCGCCCCCTCCTCCCCCAGACCTTGTTGATGATCATGAAGAGTATGAAGTGGAAGAGATCCTTGATTCCAGACTTTTCAGGGGCAAGTTGCAGTACTTTGTCCACTGGAAGAACTACGGAAAAGAGCATGATAGTTGGGTCCCTGCATCGGATTTCACTGCAGCTGACCATCTAATCGAGGATTTCCACAAAAAACACCCCTCTGCACCCCGCCCTCTTCCACAGAATACTCGGTTCATCTACAAGCGTTTGGAAAACTTTACCACCACCCCTCGTCTGCCTGGTCATTTGTACAACTGGGAGAATGGCAAGATTGAGTCTTGTCGTGCCGTTGTGAGGACACAACCCTAGAGAAGGGGGTAATGTCATGAACATGTCTATTGTCGAGTATTTATCACAGTAGGTACAAGTAGTGTATTTGATCGGATCATCGGCCTGTGAGGGCACATCAAGGTCCGCATCAGATGCGCTATCATGCGCATCACTGATGCGCTCCATTGACAGCTGTTCCCATGCTTGACAGCGCTCTCAGTCAGCAACTCATGGATGCCTCATTGCAGCCTCATTGCAGCCTCATGTTTTCCACATGTTCTTACATATCTTTCTCATGCTTTTACTCAGCTTTCCCATGAAGCTGACTGATCATACTATATATGTACTTGTAGTTCGCCCGATGCCGAGTCTAGTAGTAGTATTTATACCGCATTGTAGTAGGTAGTTCTCCAGTCTTGAGCTGGTCATATCTCCACTAGCAATATAGTGCTCATTATCCTCTTTCCATCCTTTCCCCTCTCCAGAGCTTGAGTGCGACCTTGGTCATCGCTGTTTGTGGCAGTGTATTGGCTATTGTGTCTGACAGAAGGTTGTGAGTGTTGGGAGTGCCATAGCCAGGTGTGTGAAAATATACCAGACACTGCTTCAATAGAGCAAGAATTAATCACTGTTAATAGAGTCAGGGGCTTGGATGCATTTAGATTAAATATGATCATGAAAAATAAGGATGAGAGGGAAGATAATTACTGACAGGATATGGAAGGTGTCCTGTAATAGTTATACAATTTGACCTTTCACCTTCTAGTGTCAGTTTCAACTCCGAAATACAGTGCTCAAATTCCAAGAACCCAGCACTTGTACGCACTCCACATTGGATTGGCATGGCAGAACAGGCAGAAAGAACCATTATTGAATGGTAGACAAAAGTCTTAAGGGATGTAAGGAGTGTCACCAGGTCCAAGGTGCAACAAAAGGATCAGGAGTGGCCTTTTGTGCTGCTGTTGTTCATATAAATCGTTATACAAGAGGTACACTGGAAGTGGTGTTATTCAAGTGTTTCTCTTTAGGTTCGTGAATTGGTTCCATCACAGATTTCTGCTAGTACGAGGTGATCTTCAGCCAGTAGAAAATGAGGAGATGTAGGATTCGTGTCGTAAAGTCGGTGGAATGAAAGCTAAGCCAACGAGGTGAGGAGTCGTTGAAATAACTGGGTGCTTGTAAATACTCGAGTAGTGCACAAGGGGTATAAAGCTAAGCAGGTGGGTGACTAATAGCTGGGGCATATGCGAAGGGGTATAGTCTACGAAGCACGGGTGTGCTTTGTATGGTGTAAGACCTCCGATTTTGGGGGTATAATGGGACTATGAAAGCGTCTGGTATGTACACTGAGTGACCTAGTAGGCGGTGAAGAAGATATACAAGGGGGTATTCGCACCAATGAGTTGGGTGATAGTGGCGTCCGGGAGAAAGCGACTAGAGGGATTGTTGACTAGAACCAGCGGTACTGGTAAAAGCATAATAAAAAAGCAGAGTAAACTTGAGTGTAAGTCATAGGGTAGTGTGTCTTCATTTGCATGCCCGACTCGAAAACTACATGGGGTTTATATACAAATTGTCCATAATTAATGAGTCATCTCGTTGCCTTGGAAACATTAATTTACTGTGTCGTAGTAATTAATGAGTCATTCATAACCTTGGGAATGTAATTTAATTTACCTTGTCGCAGTGCAGTGCTGCACAGCCGGTTCCCTTTGCGTAATGATGAGGTAAACTTGATTAGTTGCATGTTCTTGTGATTCGGTTGATGGTTCGATGTTGATGAAGTTCTGTGACTCACCTATTCCAATGCTAAATTTTGTAAGTCACTGAGCACGTGGCGAATTGGTCCTGTCTCCAAACACTTTGGGACATGACATCTGTGGGGAATGAAAACAAGAACCATCCTTGGTTCCTATCTCTTATCCGATGTGCTCATGCTCGTAGTGACCAAGAAATTTTGCATGTGGAATATATGTCAGGATACATGTAAAGAAGTTGTCGGCTAACTATCCACATGTATCAAGAGTTCGTGACTAGACCTCGGGTCGTGGGTAAGGGTGGATAGTCGTCCCGGGGCAGCTGGTGCCTTGTCGTTGTTGTTGATAAGTGTCGTCCATCTGCTTCCATTCTTCCAGGGGCATGAGAAAGGATACCTGATCCTCCAAGAATCCCAAGCTATAAGTTCGACGACGCGAGTGATCAGCAGCACGTACGATGTGGGGCTCCCACATGCGCTGTGTATGCCCCAGCGTATACGACAACTCACAACCAAGTACAAGCTGCTATGGCCTTTCCTTTATCATCCAAGCCGCTACAACTTCCCAACTCGCCACACCTTTTTCATCTCAGCACCCCAGGGTGTCGCACCCGCACCAGCACATCGGACCACTTCTACATGCCATCACCAATATCCATGCCAACCACGTCCCCGATACCTCGCACCCAACACATCGCACACGTTTCACCCAAGTTCGGACCTCAGTCGTCGCTCCTCAACGGACTTTGGACGAATTAGGAAGGTAGCAGTTCACGAGTCGCCACACCTTGACACAATTTGGGCCCAAAAGGCAACTATGTTTGACTAGTTGCAACGCCTTGGAATACATGAAACACAAAGGAATGGGCTGGAACACTGAGGAAGCGGACTGAGGACATGTAGAGATGCTCCAAAGGGGATAGCCGTGAGGTATAAAAGGACCTGGATCACTCAGCAGTAGACAGACAACTTTGGAGCGGTTTTTCCCCCACTAGTCAGTCCTCTAGTGTAAACCAATCCCCCAATACATTCATTGTTGACACACACACACACACTAACCATCTAACTTGTCGTGAGACACTTGACCATTCATCCTCTAGACGGTTCATACCGAACATCTGACCCATACTCACCGCTCCCTTGACCATCGAAAACCATTGCTCACGCAGAGAGGAACGACCAAGGCATCTCGGACCAAATCGCGGACTTACTAGACCAACGACCGACTCTCCACGCCTAACACATGAGTCCAACGCACATTGAGCCTATAAGCCCTTGTCAAGCCGCCACGGCTAACCCACCTTTGGGAGAACCAGTTGCATCAACTATCACCTGGCTCAAAGGGGAAAGGTGATAGAAGAAAGACAGAGTGGAGACTTGAATATTGTCTCGGATTGAAGTACAAGGGCAGTGTGCTCATCTGAACAAGGTATTTTTCGCATTATCCCCCTTTTTTGACCTCCCACAGCATCCTAAGGGCAAACTCTGTTTGACCTCCTCTTCTTACAAACATTTATCGACCCACCTGTTAACGAGAAATCCCCCAGAGGAAGAACAAGTCATTTTTGGAACACCGTTTTCCAAAGAGGCACCACAGTCTCCCTCACAACAAATGTGTACCCTTCCATGTCGAACAACCTCTCTTCTAGCTCTACAATCCCTACAAGCTCGCCGGTGCACTGGATCTTAGTGCCTTTGGCAAGTTGCTTGCGGTAGTGTGGATCACCTGTGAATCAATCCTTCATGGCAAATCTCGTTATCTGAATAGTGACGATGCTGGGAGGGGGTCGATATGCACTGGACGTTCCCTTTGCTCACAGTACTACAGGTAGTGAGGTAGGTAGTGGGCAGTATGAATAATGTCATGGTACTGACATGGCTTCTCATAGCTTGTGGGGGTACTTAATGTGATCGTAGCTGGGCTTAAACTGGAGTTGAGGCAGAAAAGCAGTCGCTGCTGCTTGTTGCCTGGCCTGCTGTTCGGCTTCAATGTGCGTACTCATGGGTTGTCCAGTGAGGAAGTAAGCCGTGTCGTGGGAGTGGATGGGGACAGGACAGTCAATGGGTAGATGGTGCCAGGGAAGATAAAGTTCTGGTCCTGTGAAGTGGGCGAGGATAGTTCAAATCTCTGTGATTACTCGAATGCGTGTGTGGAAGTAGTCTCGTCGGCTATTAAAAATTTCCTGCTGATAGCTGGCTTCTCCAGGGTACTCGGTGATGGCTGATGCGAGAACCTCGTTGTCGAAAGGCGGGTCCAGACACAGGCGTGGGTCAATCATGACTGGATTTAGGAGGTTGGCAATGTTCATGGTGGTGGTGGGTGGTAAGAGGTGAAATGTGGGGTCTTGCGGTGGCCCTGGATTATATATGGTGATGGTGGTGGCGGAGGTGCTGAGTTTAATGTACCTATCTTCCGCCCCTTAGAGTTTGTGCCACTGAGTCAATTCTGTTTGATGGGTGCCTCTGAACTATTCTCCTTCGGAATATCCCATGCTGCTAGAGTCACTGTCCTCGTCGGTGTCATGAACATGTCTATTTTCGAGTATTTATCACAGTAGGTACAAGTAGTGTAGTTGATCGGATCATCGGCCTGTGAGGGTGCATCAAGGTCCGCATCTGTTGAAGTGTGGGACTTCCAGCACCCTCATTTGTCTCACATGATTTCGCTTTGTGGTCACATGATTACTTACTCATCTGCTTACTGATCACCTTACTCACCCGCTTACTGAGCACATCACATGACCCCTTACTCAGCTGCTTATTGAGCAGCTTATTCATATTACTCATTTCCATTACTCAGCTATTTGTAGTTAGTATATATACCAGGCATGTAAACCTGAAGTCCTCAGTTTCTCACTGTTGACTCCAGACCACTGTGCTTGCCTGATTCTAACAGTCGGAAAACTTGGTCAATGAGGTCATGAACCATAACATCCCCAAAGGCTTCAAACATATCCCCAAGAATGCGGAGCTTGGTGTATTCTTCATCATGAGGAATAGGCATGGGATTCAGCTCAAGCTGATGAAGGACATGTAGATCCATAGACCATTGGCAGTGGGAGACGAGGTGGTCAAGTTTGTGCAATCCTTCCAACAGACCAAGCCAAACGTCGGAAAGAGAAGAAATAATTGATGTGTTCTGGTAGTACTCAGCTTTGAGGGCAGCCATGTAGATGGCACCTTTGCGTAACATGTTGTCGTTAAACTGGGGCTCTCGTGAGCACTGTCTGCGAGGAGACAGTGGGAGGGATGCATTAAATTGAAGTTATTGTTCGCCACTTAGATTGATAAATGATACTGAAGCAAGGTCTCCAGCAGCAAGGTCTCTAGCATCGTCATAGCTGGGGCATGTGGGGAGGTCAACAAAAGAACATACGAGGCGGCCTCGGGCACGGATAATTTCCTCGGCGGGTGTATCGG
Source organism: Mycena rebaudengoi (assembly GCA_029282285.1). Lineage (NCBI taxonomy): Eukaryota > Fungi > Basidiomycota > Agaricomycetes > Agaricales > Mycenaceae > Mycena > Mycena rebaudengoi. The sequence continues at coordinate 185,924 of JARJCX010000028.1, forward strand.
GAGGGAGGCGAGAAATGCGGTGAATTTCCAGGAAGTCTCCAAGACTCATCATCGGATGATCTAGAATTTTAGCAATTTTGTTCAAGAAAATATAAAGGGCATCCTTGATAGGCTGTATAGCCATTAAATTCTCATTATGGTGTTGGATCTTGGCTTGCTGCTCACACAAATAATGCCAAGGTTCAATGCGACGCCAAACAGCACGGTGGCAGAGCTCTTCATTGAAAGGGAATTCGTGGTGTAGAGCATGGAGGGCAGCGAGAACGTCCTTGAGAGGCACATTAACAACAGTGTCAGATCTAGTCATGGAGGGAGGCGAATGCGAAGGTTCCGCTCATGCTGAAGCAGCCACGGCAGAGGTGATGATAGTAGCGTGGGAATGGGTGTGCGGAGTGTGCGTATCCTTCCACAGTTCTCCAGGCTCAAGAGACCTGCTAAGAGGGCAGAGGCTGGGCATAGACATGTTGGAAGTCGGTGAAGTAGGTGCTGTAACATATTTGGGGGCTTTCAGAACTTCAGAGGCAGGGGGATCATGTTGGAGGGTGAGATCAATCTCCAGCCAATGTAGCATAGTGCGGTGGTGGTGAGGAGACAGCGCCGGGGCAGGAGACTGCATGGCATGGTGAAGGGGTGGATCAAAAATAGTGCGTGGCATTCCATTGATTAGGTCTGCGCCTGGCTTGGTACAGTAGGACAGTGGCCGAAAAAAAAGTTGTATCAGCAGCTGGGATGGGAGTCCACATGAACAATTTGGTGCCAGGTTGTGAACTGGCAGGGCATGAGTGATAAGTGAAATGCCACATGCCTCCTGAGTCTACCACGAACCTATGCGGGAGTACGGGCGACTTGGGGCACACAATATCAGCATCGATACACAGGGGAGGAGGCAGGGATTGTGTCATCATCATCCTGACGAATGGAATAGGGGGGGGGCTGCTTGCGCGCCAGTTGGTGCTGAGCTTCAGCAGCAGCTACGGAGATGACATGGTGTAGGTCTACTTCGGAATCGTCACTGAGTGCTGAGCACTCCGTGATGGCATCATCCAAGGTGGCTAGCTGTCATTCATATGGTAAAACATCGCGAGAGCTGGAGTCAGAGGAAGAGGATTAGTATTGGGAATGCGAGATCAGCACTCTGCACTTGCAGAACACGGGAACCTCAACCCGATCAGCAGTGCTGTTAACGGGGCTGTCTCCGAGCTCCGTGACAGGTGGCTGTGAGGATTCGGTGGCAGACTTCCTCTTCCACTCACGTAAATGTGCGGTGATTGTGTCCGGGACAGGTGGCAGGCGTGCACTGTGGGTTGTTACTTCAGCAAGCAACTCTGGGGTTTGCGAGGCTTCTGGGTACCTGGGCTGAGCGGCCACTTTCTTGTATAGTGCACTTGTCGGCAGCTGCGTTATTGATCACATCTTGGCTGGGTTATTGTTGGCGCTCCCATCCTTTGGCAGTCTGGAGACTTCGGTTAGTGCGGGGAATTTTGAGGATGCGGGTTCTTGCCTGGTCCGATCATCCAAAGGCAGGCAATGGTGGTTTAGGCAGTATGGGAGCGCCGGGGTGTCAAATTGCGCCAGTGTTCCCTGGCTACTAGGCTTGGCCGCATCTTGACTCTTGGGGGCGTCATCACGTAGCTGAAAATGCATGATGGCGTCCCCGTGCATGGTGCCGATAAATTCCATGTACAAGGTGTTGAAAGGCAGGGTGGTGTTCACTGGGACACTGATGTAGCAGTAACGTGGGGACTTGGTGGGGGATACAGTACCAGGTGCCATTTCTACTTCTTCGGGGACGGTGGTGGCTTGCACACCGCAGGTGGGGGATAGGCTTTCCGTGGAAGGTACATGTTTGGTATTCACGCCGTTAAATACAGCTGGGCAGGGGTCTTTTCTCGGTGTGTGAGTTATGTGGTCTGTATACTGGGATAGCAGCTCACGTATGTCTTCTTCAGTGGCATATGGAACCTCACGGCTCCATCCATCTTTGTCATCTGCGGGTGCTGATTCAAATCTGACATAGGTGTGGCCATTCTGGCATCCGGGCATACCGGAATCGGGGTCATGGACCATCATTTGGGCATTCAGCATTATGCCATGGTGGGTTTCTTGACCGTTGATGTCCTGGCGTCCCAAATAAACAAGTTGGGGCGTGGCAATAATTCCGGGGTGTACCTGGACAGGTTCATCTTTAAGGTGTGCTGCCCAGGCTTGATTAGCCACATGCTCAATGATCTGGGGTTCATGCGGGTCCAACTCACGTGTGTTGGGTGTTCCAAATGTTCCGTAGTGCTTGTGACTGAGCGCTTGCGATTCACCAGGGTGAATTTCGGTGGGGAGGGAATTGGTCGAGGGGTGCGGGTGTGGGCTAGTCATGGTGTGCTGGGAGGCGGTGTGCAGGTGGGGCTGAGGCGAGAAGGGGTGGGTAGGAGCAGGCAGTTGGGGAAAAGGCAAGGAAGGCGGTTGAGGGTGAGGTAGATCGCCTTCAGGGGGGGGGGGGGTGTCCTTTATACACACCTCGTTCAATCAATTTTCCCGCCCTGATTTCTAAGCAAATGAGGATCCCACCTGTGATCAGGGAGATGATAGCCAGCAAGAGCCGCCACAGCCATAGTACTTCACAGATAATTTCATTACCTGTCTTTGTCCTGCTAAAAAAAGGTAGGGCCTGTCATACAAAACTTATTTGAGGCGGGCTTCTCATGTGGTGTCGCACTTTGACTTGACACGGCATTCTCGGGTGGCGCAGGAACCCAGGGCTCGGGGTTCTCATGTGGCGGCGCGGTTTTTGTGTTGTTCAGGTCCTGACGTGTCATTGGGTATGGCGACACAAATTTGGCGTAGATCGGTTCCTGGTGTGTTATTGGGTGCGGTGGCACATCATTCGCATCCAATTCGCGGTGCTTCAGCGAGGGTGTCGTGTAATTCCTCGAAAATAGAAGTTAGCACATCGGGTTCCTGGTGTATTGGTGTGTTTACATTTATAAACGGCGGGGTGTCGCGTAATTCCTCGAAAATACCTGCAAACACGTCGGGTTCCTGCCATTTCGGCGCGTCTATGTTCGTGAGTGGCGGAGTGTCACATAATTCCTCGGAAATATACGCTAACACGTCGGGTGTATGTAAATAGGGGTACATGTCGGTGTGTGCGTCGTTGTCATGAACATGTCTATTTTCGAGTATTTATCACAGTAGGTACAAGTAGTGTAGTTGATCGGATCATCGGCCTGTGAGGGCGCATCAAGGTCCGCATCAGATGCGCTATCATGCGCATCACTGATGCGCTCCATTGACAGCGGTTCCCATGCTTGACAGCACTCTCAGTCAGCAACTCATGGATGCCTCATTGCAGCCTCATTGCAGCATCATGTTTTCCACATGTTCTTACATATCTTTCTCATGGTTTTACTCAGCTTTCCCATGAAGCTGACTGATCATACTATATATGTACTTGTAGTTCGCCCGATGCCGAGTCTAGTAGTAGTATTTATACCGCATTGTAGTAGGTAGTTCTCCAGTCTTGAGCTGGTCATATCTCCACTAGCAATATAGTGCTCATTATCCTCTTTCCATCCTTTCCCCTCTCCAGAGCTTGAGTGCGACCTTGGTCATCGCTGTTTGTGGCAGTGTATTGGCTATTGTGTCTGACAGTCGTGCGGAATGGCCAATAATTCGTAATGCAGGTGGTGTGTCTTGGGGTCCTTGAATACCAGGTAAGTTCCTTCTTCTCTTTCATCAATTGATGCCAGTATTGGAAATTTATTCCATATAAATGTTTTGGTGCGTGGATTGCCCTTTCACCTTGTACGCCGGTGCATCTCCTCTTCAATGTTCTACATCTGGCATAAGGCTGCGGCCGCCGGTGCCACACCATCCTTTCAGTGTTGCAACAAGGCCACACCTTCCTCCACTATGCCCATGCTTGCGCACCCAAGCATTGGACGTGGCTCGTGGATGCCATCCAAAAACCGAAAGAACGAGTTTCCTATACATTGCTGATTGCTACATGAACTGTAACTTATGTTTCAATGCAGATAGCCTTGTAATATTTTTCTTGTATATGCTGCCATGCATGAGACATTGATGGCATTCGGCAGGGTTGACACATTTCTCACCAGGTGGAACATCTGTGGATTTCTTTTGCATCCTCACTGTTTTCACGCTTTTGCCATCCACGAGATTGAAACAATGCATGAAACATTGATGGCATTCGGCAGGGTTGACACATTTCTCACCAGGTGGAACATCTGTGGATTTCTTTTGCATCCTCACTGTTTTCACGCTTTTGCCATCCACGAGATTGAAACAGGGGTTTGCACATCTTCCCTGGTGAACACCGTGCTCCTTTGGGGCACTCTGTTCCTGGGAAGACTGGCAGACAATATCACTCATTATTTGAGGATCGCAAGGAGCGGATCGGCTGGTGCACTACAAGATAATCTTTTGACGACTTTCTTCCATCTTGTGCAGGTTGATGTGCTATTAGCCTGGCTGTCGGCAGGCTGGTGCCAGAATGGATTGCACTGTTCAGCTTGTCTTGGCCAGCCATCTGACTCATGTGCATTGTCACCCATCCATTGCTTCATCTACCTTTGTTTGTTGGATGAATGATCCGGTGGAGGAGGGCCAAAATATCTGGGCGTTCTGGGCTGTCCTAGCGCTTAATTGAACCATCGTCGTATCCTTGATAGATCCTCGTCCTTTGGATCCTTGGCCTCTGACCCAGTGTAATCAACGTACACTGTCCTTGGCCTGCAGACTTTCACTTGTATGAGCAAGTAATTTTTATTGAACTGGTCCTGTTTCTTTATTAACAAGTGTCAGGAGCGTGTCTTTCTGCCTGGGCATATTACTAGATTCACCATTTCTCATTATCTTGAGATGCTGGAGCAGGTCGACACCGTTGAGATTCTTTCCGTGGCTACTCTGGAGGCAAAGGCACTGTGCCTGTATTGGTGCACCTCCAATTTACACCTTGAAATCTCTTTTGGTGTGTTGCAGCATGTGGTACCTACTGCCTTCACTTCAGATTGCTTACTATTCGTCTTTGCAACGATTAGGGATGCATTGGTCAACATCCTTTTCTCCCACCTGAGGCATCTGATCATGCAATTGAAAAGCACAGCTCAATACTCTTACAGAATCTAGCACTTGGGAGGCTTGTTTCTTTTGCAGGTCACTTCTTGATGGTGCCGTAATGGAACTATATACACATTTTTTCGAGACCAATGCTGGGGCAAGAGGTTTGTGTTTTGAGCATGCAATGGACATTCTTCATTGCAGTGACCAGCCAATCACCGAGCAGCATTTCGTTCACCCATCGATGGGAGTACATTTCCTTATTCTCATTTCCCGGGCCTGCAGGTTCACATCTTCTCGATCAGTTGCTACCATCCACACCATGTCATATTATAGTAAAGGTGTTAGAATCAGGCAAGCACAGTGGTCTGGAGTCAACAGTGAGAAACTCTTATTGAAGAGATAGAAGACTACTTACCTGGAGTCAACAGTGAGAAACTGAGGACTCCAGGTTTACATGCCTGGTATATATACTAACTACAAATAGCTGAGTAATGGAAATGAGTAATATGAATAAGCTGCTCAATAAGCAGCTGAGTAAGGAGTCATGTGATGTGCTCAGTAAGCGGGTGAGTAAGGTGATCAGTAAGCAGATGAGTAAGTAATCATGTGACCACAAAGCGAAATCATGTGAGACAAATGAGGGTGCTGGAAGTCCCACACTTCAACACAATCCGCCTAGTAGTTAAACTTCCCAGGCCAAAAGTGATGAATGCAGATGGACTCCATCTACGTCCTAGGCATATACATATATATGCTTGCTCCTACGAGTAGTGAATCATGAACAAGTATACCGTAAACGCAGCCGAGAAAGAGAAGGGGTGGAGGAAAAAGGCACACTAACATGTGACCTGCTTGCACAGAGGACATCAGTGGCTTGGGGGACGGAGTGCCGGTGAGCATCGTTGTGAATGCTAAAGAGCAGGCGCGGTGCCTGATGTCAATGACATCAGTGTCCTCAACACCATGAATGGGCTGCGTGCTCCTGTTGTATGTGCCCACTGGCAGCACTTATACCCACACCCGCACATCCTGACACTGCACACATCAATACCCCGGCACATCACTCACCCCCGAGGTCCACAGCTCCTTGGCTGTGACAACCCGGCGATGTTCACAGATGGCTGGTCCATGTGGCTGGGAGCTGGGGTGTGCAGGAATAGCAGGAACAGTGGACGTGCAAGACGAAGAGTGAGATGGAAGGCGTGGGGATGCAGTAGATGTGGATGGATAAGTATCCACGCCCAATTGCCGAATGAGTCATTGCCAGATCTGAGTTCAAACTCAGATCTGGTTTAAACTTGGATCTGGCTCTGAGTCAGTGTCAGCGGTTCAACCAAGCACCAAAAAGCTTAAATGGCAGTACCGTGGTAACTCCCCCCACCCTGCCCAGTTCATGTCGCGTGCAACATGCTGTGTGCTTCAATATCGTTGTTTACATTCAATGCGTGTTGTGAGGGAGACTATGGCATCTGTTTGGAAAACAGTGTTCCAAAAATGACTTGTTCTTCCTCTGGGGGTTTTCTTGTTTACGAGTGGGTCAAGTAAAGTTTGTAAGAAGAGGAGGTCAAACAGAGTTTGCCGGTGGGGTCCTGTGGGAGGTAAAAATGGGGGATAATGTGAAAAATACCTTGTTCAGATGGCACCCTGCTGGTGTGCTTCGATCCGAGACAATATTCAAGTCTCCGCTTTGTCTCTCTTCTATCACCCTTCCCCTTTGTGAACCTGGTGATAGTTGATGCAACTGGTTTTCCTGAAAGTGGGATAGCTGTGGCGGCTTGACGAGGGCCTATAGGCTCAATGTGTATGGAACTCGTTGGCAGGCGTGGCGAGTTGGTGTTGGTCTAAGTGGTCTGCGATTTGGTGAGAGATGCCCTGGTCATTCCTCTCTGCGTCAGCAGTGGTTTTACAATGACATGGAAGTGGTTAGTGTGTGGGTCAGACATTCAGTATGAACCATCTAGAGGATGAGTGTGTTGAAGTGTGGGACTTCCAGCACCCTCATTTGTCTCACATGATTTCGTTTTGTGGTCACATGATTACTTACTCATCTGCTTACTGATCACCTTACTCACCCGCTTACTGAGCACATCACATGACCCCTTACTCAGCTGCTTATTGAGCAGCTTATTCATATTACTCATTTCCATTACTCAGCTATTTGTAGTTAGTATATATACCAGGCATGTAAACCTGGAGTCCTCAGTTTCTCACTGTTGACTCCAGGTAAGTAGTCTTCTATCTCTTCAATAAGAGTTTCTCACTGTTGACTCCAGACCACTGTGCTTGCCTGATTCTAACAGAGTGGTCAAGTGTCTCTTGACAAGTTAGAGGGTTAGTGTGTGTGTGTGTGTCAACAATTTATTGGAGGATTGGTTACACTAGAGAACTAGTGGGGGAAAAACCGGTCCAAAATTGACTGCCTACTGTCTAGAAACTCAGGTCCTTTTATACCTTCGTGAACATCTCCTTTGGAGCATCTCTACATGTCCCCAGTCCACTTCCTCAGTGTTCCAGCCCATTCCATCATGTTTCAGTCAGTCCCAAGCTGACTCAAACGTTGGGAGGCGTCGCAGTTATTGCCTTTTTTGGACCAAATCTTGTCAAGGCATGGCATGGTGGCCTGCAAACCTCTACCTTCCTAATCCATTCAGGCACGACAGTTGGCAACCGAATTTGGGTGAAATGTGTGCGATGGGTCGGGTCCGATGTTTCGGAGCATGTGGTACCTCCACGTCTGGAGAACATTTCTCAAGAATTCTTCGGTGGGGTCTGTATAGCCCGAAACTGGTTAATTGTGACTCCTGTATATCCAAGGTTGGTATTTGTACAGTCCGGGAAATAAGGGAGCACCCGGGAAATTCTCCAAAAGTGCGAACTTGTTGTATGTAGTTGACAGGGACCACCCCTACAAAGCATTTCTCAGGAACTCCTCAGTAGGGTCTGTGTGCCCCGAGATTGGTTAATTATGACTCTAGTACATCTAAGGAAGGTTAAAGCACAATTTTGAAGATGATTGAGTACCAGGAAACCACGCCAAAAGTGCGAACTTCTTGTATGGTTGAAAAAGCAGACAAACATTTTGTACCTTGATACTAATGAATACTGTATAGACTGGGATGCTTTCACTAGGCTGATCTGTCGGCAACTTCAGTTCCATGCTTTAGTGTAATATTTCACGCTGAGAAGCTATACTGGAGGTGGGTAAAGTTCGAAATTCCATCAAGAATGTCATCATTTTTGATATGGGCTGATTGCTACCCGTGTCTAGTGTGGAAGATGACTATCTAAGGCCTGCAAGCTGCACTTATGTATGGGAGACATACTTAGCTATGGTAATGTATCTTCAAAAGTGGACCCAAAGGTGGGTGTAACTGCCCAGACGTTGTTGAATTCACTTATGCATTATTCCATAAAAGGAAATTTCCGTGATTCTTCCAAGCATCTCCCTCAGAAAATGGTCTGTTACTAGAGACCAATTTTTTGGTGACTTGGGAACACCTAACCTTGTGCTTCAAGTGTGCAAAACATCCAGAAAAAATCCATGGCAGACTGGCACAGTGCATTGTATTTGTACCTTGTTTATATAACTCGGACATGTTGGTCAACTGGGCTGCACCAGATTTGTTCTAGAGTCCACAGTGAGTCATGTGGGCTTGTGCACATTTTAAATCGACGTCTAAATGTATATATAAGCCTGGGATGAAGTAGGAATGATGTGAGAGTATTGTTAGTTCCAGTGTACAATTGCAAAATTGCATGCTTGTTGCCTTATTTTATTCCCGTTGACGTAGTCCAGTGGTTCAGCACATGAGAACGTCTCATCCTTGTCAAAAACTCTCCATTTTTCTGTATCCATGGGCCTAATTTGAGAGCAGAGTGCATGTTATATTCAAAAAATTGATAGCTAAGGTGCGAATATTAAATTGAGGTGCCATTCACTAGATGTTCCTTCTGCCAAGCTTGAAGAAAGGTTTTGAGACGTCCGGCTCCTGGCGGAGGGGTCTCGTCTGATTTACCGATTTCTGACACAACTTCCGGGCTGTAATTGACACCTTCACAGGTGTATAAGTCAATGATTCAAACCATATTGCGCGCTTCAGAGCTAGAAGTGGTACCAATGCCAAGAGCCTTCTGAATGGCACTTTTCGGGATCGTCTGAAACGATGTTGAATTCAGAAACAGGCGATCAAGTGAAAAAAAAATGGATCACTTTTGTAGAACATCTTGTTGATCTCAACAACAAAGCGCCACGATTGGACTTGGTTCACATTCTGCAGAACCTTCCCCTGGTTTGCTTGGAAGGCAGAGTATCTGGTGCATAGTTGTATTTTTTTCCCGAAGCCAAGCCAGCTCTTTGGGAGTTGTCTGATCCTGCTTTCCGGCGGAATGGGTTGCAGGTGCAACTGGGTCCGACGAGGAAGAAGAGGTGTTGAGATCGAGGATGTCTTCCTTTGGTGTTCTTTCTTGCTTTAATGCAATCTTCAAAAGCGAATTGAACATGTGAATTCAAAGCGAAGAGGAAACATACCCGGTCAATGCGAAGGTGAAGTGTACTGTCGGTAATAATCAGGTAGGCTGGATCTGGGGAACTAATGTCTTCATCTGCCGTGAACTTGACAAAATGTTCCGTATATGATGAATCTTGGCGATCTGGAACACCGATTCGACCTGAACCTAAGAGTAAGTGGTATTAACTCCCTAAGAATCACAGAGTGGGTCAATAAAAAACCTTGAAGTTTATTGATGGATGCCTGGATGGTAGCGAAGATATCACTTCGCTTTAGCGTGCCATTCTCCATCCTGGCAGTCATGCAAATCAGCAAGCGGAACCTCAATACATTGCGAGGTCTTCTCCTCAGAGATTCCGTGTCTGTCCATAATTAAAAGGTGAATACTGCGTCGGGCTTGATCTGTATTTCTATAAATAGAAAAATGATCAGAGTTTTGTATAATCCACAAGTTCGTTCAAGCTTACCCAGCATAGGGCCTGCTGTACTGGAAGACGCCGATAGAGTCTGAGATACAGTTACGCCGGCTGAAAAAGAGCAAATTTTAATGGGGAGATCAAGCAGAAAACAAGGATGCATACTGGGAAGCGCAGCGGTTACCACGTCCGCATTTATGGACGGAGGAAGAGGAAGTGACACCGAGCATGTGAAGCCATGAGAAGGGTCAAGGAGTGTTCTTCTCAAGTGTTCCATATTTGCCTTCGAAAGCTGGCTTTGCGTCCCAGGCCATTTACGATGTTCGCGTTCAATCAAATTGACGAGTTTATCCTGGCTCAACCCAATACTGCAGAATAATTAGATTGCATTCACGGAACCATAGGCATGGCACTACTCACAAATCGCTCTCCTGATATGGTCTCTCGGTCTGCATGGAGGGCGAAAGAGAAGGAAAGAAGGAAAGAATGTGTGCACAGAGCCCCTGAGTTGTCTAAGTTCGTTGAGTTAGCGGGTGATGCCCGAGCCGCGATTGGGGAGATTGAAGATTTTCAGGTGCCGAACGAAGATTGTTCAGCATGACACGGGCAAAACCTTTGATTGAACAGAATGAAGTGATGCCGATAGGACTTTCTTCCATCGAACACCAGAAGAATTTCATTGTATTTGATCTCGAGCCCGAAAAAGGAAATCGGAGCCCGGATCAAAGCGCGGGATACCCAGCCCAGCCAGATTACATAAGGTACCCGGGCCAGCTGGGTAGCACCCACGGTAAACATACATATAATTCAAGGAGTAGTTGTTGCTCATGACACAACTCTTCATTGCTGAACTTTCAGGAAAGTCATAAATTTAGGGTGTCATGCAGGACGGAAGGGCTTTCACTTGGGCTTCAGGATACCGAGCAGTAGTACTTGAGTGATAGCTACTGATACGTGACCGGAATATTTGGTGGAACACTACAAAATAGTTAGTTGTTTCAGAATAGATTCAAACAAGTTACCCAAATAAATGGTACGGTGGTCGAGGATGATAAGGCTGCTTAAGAAGACTATCAGAAACAGGACGCTAGATTCAGGTATGAGTGCTGCCGAAGACTAGAGCAAGTACGTAGTCTACGTATCTACTAGCAACACTGTAGTAGATTTAGGACAACAAAAATCGAGTTAGCTCAGAGCGTAACTTGATTCCTCAGTGTGAATAGAGCAAGTGCGTATTCGGAGCTGTACTACTTAATCGAGAGATTGAGTGTGAACGTGAGTGTATTTATGGTAAAGTGTAATGTCTATTCAAGAGGGCAAGTCCGTCTTTTATAGCATTTTACATGTTTGTAGCTAATTGTACCTAAGGAAAATTCTACAGTGTTCTAATGAGTAGATATGACTTGAAAGGGGTCATATTAGAACTGCGGGAGACTTTTTGGAAGCACTCTGCACTGCGGCAGGCTGAACCGAGCTTTTCCGAAGACTTGCCAAGCAAGAAACCCGATTTGGACATGTGGACAAATACATGTCAACAATGGTTTCAACTCAATCTTTTGAGCTATTGAAGGCGTTTAAAATCGTATAGAAATTGTGATAGGTCCGTGTTCTATCGTTAAACCGTCCGTGAAAGCAGATAGCGCAAGGGAAAGATAATACACCGGATATTCCGTGTTTTATAGATTTTATCGTGAAAGTACATGTAAATAAGACAATTTGAAGTGCATAAAGTTCGTAAAATTTAGTGCTAAACCCTAACAGCTACGCTCGAACCCACTCTAGACAGTGTTGATGGAGAAGTGGGTAAAACATTCTAATATTCAGCCAATATGGTGGTGTTGATTTTGAAAAATCTTGCTTCTTCGTCATCATAAAAGGAATCTGAAGAAGAGGTTTGTGCCCTGCACTTGTGTTTTGCTTTAATTATATATGGGGCAACCACAAAGATGCCAGCGATGGAGTATTGGTAAATGTACAGCCACGCTGGGAGACTCTCACAAAGTACGTGGATGGAGCAGCTAATTCACTTCAAACACACCTCAAAATTCCTCAACATTATAAGTGGGAGAAATTTCATGTGCAGGTATGAGGGCTGTCTTTGATCTCAGGACAAATGATCTGGCCCTATTTCCTTATATAGCAGTTGCTGAATCAGATATTTATTCCCTTTTTGGGGGATTGTTTGGTGGTGAGTGGTTCACAAAGTCCGGAGCCCGGACTTTTGAAAATCCCGGCAGCTGGATTTTGTAAGTATATCCTGGGAACATTAGCTAATATCCTGATAAAGTCCGGGGCCCGGACATTTCAGGTACTTTGTGGGGAATTATCAAAAATCCGGGCAAAATACCAGGCCGGTAAATTGCAGGTTCTTTGAGCGGATATTTTAAAAATAACTTCAAAATACGGGCAAAATAACACCTCGTTATTTCGGCCTTTGCCCCCAGTGTGAGGGAGATAGCACCGGATCTCTGGAATCTTCTGCACCTCCTGCTGTCCAAAGACCACAAGGATCTTGACGCGGAGACCAAGTGATGGGCGGCACAACTCCGGATGATGAATTTGATGAGCTCAGGAATTTTGCGCAGGCCATTCCCGATGGTCCTGGGACGCATACTGAACATGTTGAAAAGTGTCATGAAGGGATCAGGACAATTGTGGGTGCTCCGGGCTGCATAGATTGTTTTCTTTGTTGAACGAGAGCTTGCAGAAAATTGTCATAATGATCAGTATAATGATGCAAAGTTGCAACAACAAAGCTAATGCCCTCGAAAGTGTTTTTTTGCATTTTTTTTGCATTCCACCAACACTCCAGAGAAGGTCATACAGGCCCTCGCACACATGGGAATCTCGATTTCCCTGGGCGCCATCCACTCTGCTATTCATTCTTTGTCAGTGGAAACCATGGAAACCCTGCGCACCATGGGGCAAACATTACTTGTTGGGTATGCCTACAATAATTTCGACATCAACTTCCCCACCATTGTCCGAACAATTGAAAAGGTGGGAGATCCTCTGACCCACGGCACCATTATCTGTCTCGAGCATGATGTTGTACTTGAAGATTTGGAGTGCTCAGAAGAGTTATGGGCCAAGTCAGCCCTAAATCCCACATTAGAATCACCCCCTCCTTGTGAAGAGCACAACCTCGAGGCAATACACCCCAAGACCGACCATCCATCAGGTTTAACTCGGTGTGAATGCTTCAATGCGTACAAATTCAAATTGGATTTATTCGAATATGGACCAGCTGAATTCCACAACCACCTCAAAGTCCTAGAATCCCCTGAGTCAGTAGAGCAAATTCCCCTTGTCAAAATGGATTATGCTCCCACACGCGCAATGGATACAAACCAATTGACACATGCTGGCAACATTACTGCCATTGGTGATCTTATTCACAGGGCAGGGTTGGTCCGCCACCTCCCCCTCCCAATCCCGCAGCGGAAACACTTGCAGAACCTTGTCTCCCTCCTCAAATATGCCATCCTATTTTTTGGTGACCTGGGCACAGCTGAGCGAGCACAGAGAATATTTCTCCGGCGGTCAATTGAGGGCACACCCTGGTTGCACTACCAGTTTGTGGTATTTGTGATGGGATTTTTCCATCTCAAAATGGCCTGTGCCAATGCCATCTGGCGAATATTCATTAAGCCCAAGTGGATGCCAACAGTCTCATGGCTTATGCTGCCCAATATTGGCCTCGGGAAACTGGTAAAATCGGTTCAAATCCTGGATTTCGATGCATTCATGAGGCGATACACCATGACGGAATTGTATTGTGTCTTGATACCTGGCAGGTGGAGGGAAAACACCGGAATTCCACGTGGAATTCGCTGGAGGACTTTGCAAAATCCAAGCCGTCCCTCACCCTTCTCAATGACATGGCAAATCATCTTGTGAAACAATATGTGTCCGGTGGCGAAGTTGTCCTCTATGCCCTTCACAGCGAGTTGATTGACCATTGTGATAAACAGCACGAGAATACTCTCATCATGCACCAATGCTTCCTCCTCTATGAAGAGCTTTCATTCTCAATGAACCATGGGGATGTTGGATGGCTTGAAACAACTTTCCCCCTTGGATCACTATATTCAAGGCGGTTGGAAAGCACAAATAAGCAACACACATGACCAAGTACCTCACCAATGTTCACTTTTTTTACCCACCAAGACTTGGGTAAACTCAATCCTCTCTTGTGTGTTAAAAGTGACCAATTTTTTTAGACGTGCTGTGAGATACAACTCACTTGTAAATCTGACCGGAATATTCAACGAGTTCTGCGGTGTAGACTGGGTTGAGGAGTCAATGATAAACCTGTACACCAAGGTATGGAGTTGATAACATTCATCAACGGTGCTAATTTCGACCTCCAGCATACCTTTGGGGGAAGTGGCTCCAACTATACCAAGGCCTGAGTCCTCGAAGAATCAACATTAATCAAAATCTACCACAACTGCCACCGAACTATTGAATGAAATTTCTGTCTCACCTCTTTAACCCATTGCCACGCACCTCCTGATCTCACCAAAAAATTCGCACATATGTTGGGATATCTGAAAGCGAACTCCCCAAATGAACACAAAGATGGCCGGGATTCTGTGTATTCCATCCCTGACATGCTTGATAGAGGGGCACATTTACTTTTCAATATTGCTGGTAAGCCAGAGGTTCCGGAGGACGATAGTGTAGACCAATTAGTTGAGGAGGACAACTTGATGGTTGAATATTCATGATTTATTACACCAGGCACAACAAAAGTAAACAAGTCGATTAATCACTGTAAAAATGGTATGCTGGCATGCTATAACCGAATTCTGGGAGAGCAGGGAACAGATTCGATGAAGGGGCAGGATTCGTGCCGATGAATGCTGGGTCTGGGGGATATAAGGGTGGGTTGAAGGATGGAAAGCAGGGAGGAAGTGGAGTGATGGGGTTCCCAGCCAGTGGGAATGGATTCACAGAGGAAGAGGTGAAGGAGGAAGAAACGGTGTGATGGGAGTTCAAAATTGACCGTAGAGCGGCCGTGGTTGTGGCCAAGGTCTGGGTGTGGGAGCCATATTCTCAGCGATGTTCTGATTGTGAATGTCGGAGGTGGATGGTGAAATTGCCTGCGTTGATGTGCTCGATTCTGCTGCGGAATTGGCCATCTGGTGCTGTGGATGGAGTGGGCACTTCCGATTAGAGGCTGGTGGAACATGGAACATCAGTTTGAGCTGCGTGCGAAGCAGAAAATAATAAAATACCAATGTGATCCAGAGTGCGACATTTGGTGCACTTGTGGACACGCATAGATCGGTTGGAGGGTTCAGTATTCATGACTTGGAGAGCCAGCGGGGTCGTCGCCACAAGGGCAGGCAGCGGTGCCTCCGGTGCGGGTCAATGCTCCATGATGAGAGAAAGTATTGTCACACCAAACTTGGCAGCACCTGGCCACCGAGTTTTGCGCTCCAGCTGTTCCATGGACTGAATCTTGTAGAAGCGAGCACAGTTGATGATGTGCTGGAGTATCTCGTTCGACATGACAACACCGGGACTGCTGTTCTTCAGGACTGCGTGGCCAAATTTGTTGGTCGTGGTGTCACATCAAAATTGGTGCAGTGCGTCTTGAAGGGTCATGTCGACCTTATCAGCCTTGTACGTGGAGATGCGAGAGCATGAAGGTGCAGCCTGGTCCTTCAATGGAAGGTCCACATGTGCGAAGTCCTCGAAATGCGTGGGAGTGCAGAGCTCGCAGCAGATGCGAGGAGTCTGCGCAGCCATTAGGTTGGTCTGGACAGCATTCTTTATGGTCAGAGACTGCAGAATGTAGGTTGGAAACAAAGAACATATAGAGAAAAATACAACACACCAGTTTTATCACTACCAAAGTACAACTATGCAGGTACACGGAAGCATTTGATATGGTGGCGCTCTGAAGCATTAATCATGTCGTCCATCTCCGGTGAGAGCTCGTTCCCGTCCTGAAGATACTGTGACCTTGTCCTTGTGGTACACCTCGTGCCTTTCCTCCAGGACTACAGCAGCCTCGTCGTCAGATTCGGACTCGCAATCGGACTCGCTGTCGTCCTTGGCAGGTGGTGCTCGTTCAGCTGCAGCAGTTGAGTTGGCGGTGGTGTGGAGCTGATCGAGCATGGCGAGATGGCGGGGAGGGGAGGCGATGAAGCGCAAACAGAGGTCAGTGAGGGTGGTGGGAGCAGGCGGACTTACAGCAGGACCCACATTACCCAATTCGGGTCAATCAGATCGCACTCTCTTTGCTGGTGGTAGAGATGTAGCCGCGTTGTCTGCCTTGCTTTTGCACGACACAGCAGCCTTCTCCTTCTTTGCCTTCCTCGCTGCCCTCTCCTCCTTCGTCTGGTCAAAATACTTCGGCTCCACCAGGAATAAAGCAATTGCTTCGCAGTTGGGATCCTACGTGCTGCGTGTGAAACGCGGCCAGAGCATACACATGTCACAGGAGGCCCACCATTGGATCACCAGATAATATTGGGGAGATCGATACCCTGTAAAGTTACAATATGAATATATGGTGCAAGACTTAAAAATAAAGCACCAACCATTCCGAAAGATTCAGTACACATCAGGCCGTAATTCAGGCCTTCATTGATTCTATTGGACTCATCCCCGCGGAACTCAGGTGACATCTCGGAATTAAACCATTTAATCTTGTCCTGGGCTTTGAGTGGTACCAGATCGCGAAAGGTATTTAGCCGCCTTGATGGACTTGGAAATTCTGTCGAAGAAAATTACAAATTTATAAGGGAGGGGTGACTTTCCATTCCAGTCCTTGGGAATAAGAAATCAGAGGTCCTTGAAGCTATTCATTGGGTACTTCATCTTGCGGACCGTGATATGGACATTGGAGCAATCATTAGAGCATGTGAATACCTCGGTGTTGCTCTCTTGCATGCCGAGATTTGACATGACATCATGTGAAACATCAGCGGGGAGTGTCGCAGAGGTGATGTAGAAGGGGATGTCCTTGGGAATAAGGTGACGGAGTGTATCAGCAATCTTGTACTTGGGGCGGAAGTCCCCCCATTTGCTGATACACTGGGCCTCATCCCAGATGACACTGATAACTCTGGCCATGAAATTTTTGTCGTTCCAGAGTTTTTCGAAGCCACCACCGGGCTTCATCAAAGTCTCGATGTTTGTGACAATTGCACAATGCTTTCCATCAGCTATCACCTGGGAGTTCTATTAGAAGAGCCAACCCCTAACATGCTAATACCGAATGCACCTGAAAATTCTCTGCTGTTGTCGTGTCTGCAGTGATTGTGAGAGCAGAGATCCTGACTTTGACCAGAGAGTCGACATTTTGTTCCTGAGAATATTGAGGGGTGTAATGACAATCTGAATGCCATCTGGAACAAATAGGGGGGGCATCCAAAAGGTGAGAGTCTTTCTGGAGCCAGTCGCGGCTATAGAAGCCAGATCTTTGTTGCGCTTCAAGATTGCACGCACGACCTTGAGCTGCCAAAGATACGGCCTGTATCCAAAGACGGCCTGAACTTTGTCCCGGATTTCACTGAGCAGCAAACTATCAAGATTGAGAGGAGCCATGCGAGGGGAGCACATCGGCAGGAGAGGGTGACACATCAACACAGTTTGTTGATGGAAACCATGACTGAGAGCGCAGGAATGATCCCTGTGATGCAAGCGGGTGGCTATGTTGTTTACACTTGTTAAAGGCCAGCCTCTGTGGAGGGGTTGGGCCTGAAGTTTAGATGTTTTAATTTTGACAGATGTGATGTCATGAATATCACCCCCCTATGGACCACCACACACTTCTTATGGGCCCCCATACAGGCCCCCTTATGGGCCACCTCATGTATATCAAGGACCAGCTTTGTCCAATGGTCTTGCGACCTTCATGCCGCTGCTCAGAGCACCTCCAGTCATAGGTCATCCAAATAGCCAGCATCCTTGGAAGCAGCAGACACAGCCAGTCAAGTACCAGCATCAGAACGGACCTGGATATGGACAACAATATGGCGAGGAGAATCTCAAGCAGATGCCGGACATGTATGGTCCTCACAACGGCCCCGAAACTATCAGCAGCCCCAAGGCATGACCTGGGGCCAGCTCAGCAAGAGAGAGATGGGGAGGATGAAGATGAAGACCTAGGCGACAGACCCGGTGGCCATTCACAAGGGTGGGGAGACGAGGAGAGTGAGGAGGACAGTAAGTTTGCTCATGTTAGGTCCTCATTTCCGAGTCATCGGTGCTTGACATGTCTTCTTTCTAGCCCACCAACCTCAAATCGATGAGGTATCATTGGACAAGGATGAGAGGATTGCAGAGCAGGCACTCCAGGGTATGCCTTTTCCAATGTCAATGTTCCCTGCTGACTTTACTGAGCAGGGCGCAACCCTCAAACTAATACAGCCCAGCCAGTGAAGGTGTGTTGATCTGCCTTCAAGTTCTGAGCACAATACATATGCTCACTCTTCTTGTATGTAGGACTCAGCTTCCGGAGACATCCTCAAAGCCCACTGGGCAAAAAACCGCACTCACAAAGCACCTAATCCTGACCACCTGCTTCGTCATAGCACTTCATCAGTCAGTTCTAGCTCGAGCACTCCCACAAGGAGTGAATCTCCTGCTGGCTCAGTGGATTCAAGCACTGCGCCAACATGTACATCCTCTCAGAAACAAGCAGTCCACAACTCTCAAACTACACTGAATGACGACAATGCCAAGTTGTACCATCTTCAATTCTATCAGCATTGTACCGGCCCATGCCTTGTGCCCGAATCGGACTTGTCCATGTGGATCTTTGGGTACATGGGGGGGCAGCGCCGTGAGTGGGCACAGTGCAGGCGAACGCAACAGGAAGAGCCAGAGGGGAGGGGTATTTGAGGGGAGCAGGAGGGGGAGGGTAATGCTGAGCTGGGGCAAAACTCGGTGATGCATAGTTTGGAGCAGGGGGGAGGTGTGGGGAGGGAGGGAGGGAGGGTGACGACGGGGGCTGAGGGCTGATGGCATTTCGCCACAGTGTCAGGTTCGTCCCCACGAGCACGCTTGGCTCCAAGGAGAGTTTGGATGGTGTGTGTGTTAGATTTGGTGGTGGCCTGAATTGCTGTGATGCATGCATCCAGGCGTTCGAGCATGACTATGCAGGCGAGTATGGGTTCATTGTGATGGTGTTGGTGGTGTGCTTGTTGCTCGCATGGATGAGGGACTCCAGGGTTGATATGTCGATGTTCTGGTCACTGGGGGCCATAACGGCGCACGAAGCAATTTGAGGTGCATTGGTGGCATTCACGATGATTCTGACGACCTGGGCATTGATGCCTGATGGGGGGGTAAGTGGAAGCTTGAAAGGAGGGGGAGTTAATGCTCAATTGTGCACCTTCAAGCCCCTTGCTCAATTCCTTGCGAATGCGCAGCACATCATCACTAAGCACGGCAGTTGCTGCACCCAGTGCATTGACATCGTGTCGGTTCTTCTTGTGAGTGAGTCATGCCCCTTGCTTTTGATTGGAGGTGGGAGCTTTGAACCCAGCTTTTCCCTTTGCCCTTGTTGGCTTTTGGGGGAAGGAATTCCTGGGTTTTGATGTCAAGCTCGTTGTTGTCGCCGATGAAAGAGGAGAGAGGGAACTGCAGAGCGGCCGCAACAGCCACTTCTTCTGAGCTGATTGATGCTGCTGTTGTGGGAATCGGAGCTTCTGCCATGGCAGATGGCTGAGGCAAGATATTGGGGATGTTCAGGAGCGTGGGGGTGGCAGTGATGCCCAAGGGAGTGGAGATAGAGGACATTGGATGTGAAGGAAGGATTGGTTTTAGTAGTAGTTAAGAGGGAGATTATGAAAGATAGATTTTTCCTGCACTCTTATATATGGTCCTGTACCTCAGCAAGTGAGATGTTCTATATGACACGTTTGAATAGAATGACACGTCAAGAATTTTTCAAAACGTGTCGAGGGGTGCAGAATGAATCTTAAGGTGCAATTTGAGTTTACCGTGTAGTGGCATTTTTTATATCTCAGCGCACGTAAGGGGTGCATTATGAATCTCAGGCTGCAATTTGAGTGTCACCGCATAGCAGAGGTTTAAATTAGGGTCGGGTTTATTGTGATCTGGCTTGTCAAGTTGACAGTGAGAGCCCTGAATATGTATACACACTGTCTGATTGCACTGTCTTTCAGGTCAAGTAGTAATCAAGAATTTTTTAAGAAGGCAGTGAGAATTTTTCAGGCCAGGTGTTTTAGTGTGTCCAACCATTTATCTGGAGTCCCGCCCTCAGGAATAGGTGTTCAGCAGACAGACCGAGTCCTGGGTGCGAGACGTGGTGGTCATGAGCACTTGGGAGTTGGAGACGACTGTAAGAAACACTGCTGGTGCCGGCACTCACAATTCCAGTGATGGCGCAGTTACATGCAGGTGGTGCAGCCCAGGGGGGCATGTGTGAAGGGGAGTGGCGGGGCAGAGGTGGCGTGGCAGGCAGCGATGGCAGTGCTTGCAAGCGCGATGATGGTGCATTGATGGGCATGGAGGTAAGTCCATAGCGGGCTGATCTTCAGAAGATGCTGCCAGGGTAGATGCCGTGGGGCGCAGCCGACGGGGCACATGCAATGGGGTGGGTGGGGAGGTGCAGTGGGCGCCGACACGGCGCTTGCAAGCACATTGATGGTGCATTGATGGGCATGGAGGAAAGTCCTCGTCGAGTTGATGTTCAGAAGATACCACCAGGGTAGATACCGTGGGGCGCAGCTGATGGAGCATGTGTGATGGGGAGCAATGGGGAGGCGCGGCAGGCACTGATGGCAGCACTTGCAAGCACACTGACAGCGCGTTGATGGCGCGTTGATGGCGCGTTGATGGGCATGGAGGTAAGTCCACATCGGGCTGCTGTACAGAAGATACTGCTAGGGCAGATGCTGTGGGGCAAGAAAAGGTGACGGGATTAGTGTAATGTGTGGCAAGTATGCTACCGCTTCTGGATGCAGAGTCTGATGGTAGGACTTTTTGTACAATGAGTTTGGTGTTAAGTGAACGCAGGTGTACGCATTGGCTACGGTCCCTGGCTGATTCTGCTGCCTTGTTCTCTTTATTGGTATCCATGGTTAACGGTAAAAACCCCCCTATGTCAGTCACCAGTTGTGAGGGAGACTGCAGCATCTGTTTGGAAAACGGTGTTCCAAAAATGACTTGTTCTTCCTCTGGGGTTTTCTCGTTTACGAGTGGGTTGAATAAAGTTAGTGAGAAGAGGTGGTCAAACAGAGTTTGCCCATGGGGTCCTGTGGGAGGTCAAAAATGGGGGATAGTGTGAAAAATACCTTGTTCAGATGGCACGCTGCTGGTGTGCTTCGATCCGAGACAATATTCAAGTCTCTGCTTTGTCTTTCTTCTATCACCCTTCCCCTTTGATCCTGGTGATAGTTGATGCGACTGGTTTTCCCAAAGGTGGGATAGCCATGGCAGCTTGACAAGGGCCTATAGGCTCAACCTGTGTGGAAGTTGTGTGGCAGGCATGGCGAGTCGGCGTTGGTCTAAGTGGTCTGTGGTTTGGTGAGAGATGCCTTGGTCGTTCCTCTCTGTGTCAGCAGCGGTTTTACGATGACAAGGGAGCGGTTAGTGTGGGTCAGACATTCGGTATGAACCGTCTGGAGGATGAGTGGTCAAGTGTCTTGCGACAAGTTAGATGGTTAGTGTGTGTGTGTGGGTCAACAGTATATTGAGTGGATTGGTTTACACTAGAGAACTAGTGGGGGAAAAACCACTCCGAAATGGACTGACTACTGTCTAGAAACCCAGGTCCTTTTATACCTTCGTGAATATC
This sequence comes from Mycena rebaudengoi, assembly GCA_029282285.1. Taxonomy (NCBI): domain Eukaryota; kingdom Fungi; phylum Basidiomycota; class Agaricomycetes; order Agaricales; family Mycenaceae; genus Mycena; species Mycena rebaudengoi. Next base: position 207,712 of record JARJCX010000028.1, read on the forward strand.
CCCTTTGGAGCATCTCTACATGTCCCCAGTCCGCTTCCTCGGTGTTCCAGCCCATTCCATCATGTTTCAGTCGGTCATGAGCTGACTCGTACCTTGCAGTTATTGCTTTTTTGGACCAAATCTTGTTGAGACGTGGCAGCTTGCAAACCTCTACCTTCCTAATCTGTCCAAAGTTCGTTCGGGCACGACAGTTGGTGACTGGATTTGGGTGAAACATGTGCAGTGGGTCAGGCGGAGCATGTGGTACCTCGCAGTCGTCAACCTTGTTATGGCCAAGGAAGTTCCCATGTGTCAGTGGGTACAAAAATCTAAAAATAAATGAAAACCAACATGAGACTTGCGCAACTCCGCACCATGAGATCTTTTGCAGGAGTCTTTCAAAAACAAATATAACAATAATTCTGAGGTATGCAGACCAACAGACAGTCCAAGACACTGGGAGTGTAAAATTTGGGAGGGTACAAAAATAGTGGGTTCGGCGGAAAAGACTGTAACTGCATGACACACAGCAGCTGCAAGTGAAAACACTGATCAAAACCAACATGACTCATAAAGTTTATTTGCTAGGATGACTCTGCTGCTCCCGCACAGCGGAAATGTGTAAACCCAACCTCCTGCTGCAATGTTCTTGCACCATCCTGCCCTGTGCACCAATTGGAAGGCCAATGCCAATGCTGCTGCATATTCACTGAAGCAGATGTGTGCGGTGGGGACGGAGTGGCATTGAGATTAAATCTTTTAGCCTCTCTGCCGACTAAAACAGCAACATAATAGTGGCGCGCAACATATTTATACCGACCCTGTCCTCCACCACAAGCCTAGTAATGGCCTGTGTTAAAGCCAGGCTTGATGAGAAAAAATCGGTTCATTTTCACTGAACAGTGCAAAGAGACTGAATTCTACTTGAAATAGCTGTTAGAAATGGTTGGAATCGCAACAATCAAGGCTTAGCAGGGTAAAATCACTAAAAAGACTTATCTGTGCTCAAACAAGGCGTAATGAGAAAAAATTGGTACAACACATGTTAAAAACTGCTAAAAAGCATGTTAGAATGGGGCTAGGATATTTCGCCATGTCCACCGATGTGCTGCATCCCCTGCTGCCACCATCAAGGCCCACACCGTCATCTACCAACCCAGCTACATCATTCTCCACCCCTTCACATTGCACGAACACGCCTGCACAGCCATCATACCCACCATAGAGCCTCTCATGACCGCCATAGTCCATGAGGCAGCTTGGCTCGCTGTCCAGGCTGGCGCCACCCCAAGCATGCCCATTTCCATGTGGCTTCTCAAGCAGATGCAAACACTCTATTTTGACAGGTGAGTTCTACCACCCACTACGGCTCCTGTTCTCCTAACCTTTTTTTACAGAGAACAGGCCGTCGCTGCCCAGTGATTAGCCGCCGGCAGCAGCCTTTCCCTTGTACATTCCTTCAATGAGGCTGTAGTGCACCTCGAGGCAGAGTCCGCAAGCGAGGAATCAGATGCCTCTGACTGGGACCCACACCAGAGTGGCCTGTCAAAGTAGTTCGCCGAATGTTCTCGTGTTCACACATATATGCCAATTAGAAATCTATTCCATTTCCCTGATTATGTTACGACTAAGAGTCGACTATGGTGGGGCGTTTTTTGTTCTTTGAGCTGCACCTCACGAGTACAAGCACATGGCCACAGCAATGTACTTACCTCCCTGCTGCCTGTGCGAGACGATCACGAAGTCGCATTTTCGTCCGTGGGTGGTGCAGGGTCTCAGTGCTATGGTCAAGCTTGGTTTCTGGAAACTTGGGCTCCCACACATGTGTGTATGCCCCAGTGAATGCTACTGAGCAGGGATGACACAAGATCATTGGAAATATGCTCCTGGTTTGGACAATGACCAGTGAGAGTTCACCAACCTCCATTACATATTGCCAAATGCAGAAATATCATTCAGAGTCCACTGAACTCTTCGCCTAAAGACCATTTCCACATGTCAACTGCCAAATCTTTCCACGAGACCTCCCACATTACAACTCTCGATTCCCCTGCACAACACTGGCTACACAATACCTCCACGAATATTGTTGACTTCCTTTCGCAAAACAATCCTACCTACCAAATTGGGAAGGAGCTCCGAGAGTTCACTGAACTCTTTGCCACCATCATGATCTTGATGAATGGAGAATGACACGTACAACTGAGTTTTCTTCTTCCTTCAGCTAGCACTGAGTTGTTCCCTATGGTTGACTTCTAGTACATCCCCAAAAGGTAACTCTGGATCATCATCATCACTCCCTTGCTCGAGTTCTCTGTCATCCAAGTTTCTAGGGTTCACCTGCTTCCCAGCTGGCGAAACCTCAGCTATCGGCTCAACTCTCACTCTTCGCTCTTCTCATCATCTTCATCATCATTATTATTATTATTGTCAGACTGCACAGTGTTCCCTTCATTATCATCCTCTTCATTAATTTCAACACTGCTTCCTCTAGTTGCTTTAGTTCTCCAATGCACTTCCTTATCAGCTTTTCTACGGTCCTTGGGAGGTCTAGCCGACGGCAGCTTAGGATTTCTCCCTCCTTCAGCAGACTCACTAGTTTCCCGGCCTGGTCTGACTCCTTGTAGCAGCAGAAAATTGTTCCTGTGCACAAGGTAGTCTACCATTGCCCGAAGAATTCCCTGTCATCTTCTGAAAAGTCTCCATCAATTAAACTAGCATCTGCAAGTGAATCATATTGGACCCAACATTAATGGCTAAGGGTGCTGTAGCTGGTGGTGACACTGGCTGTGGTACTGCGGCTGTACTTGCGGAGGTGGGAAATAAGCTCAGCCAAAACTTAAATGGCAAAATAAATGCTAGCACCAGGGTTTGAACCCAGAACCAGATTATATAAGCATTGTTCAAAATAAGCACCATATCCACTAGACTAAAGCAACCCTTTCTATTCCCAATTAGGGTAGGGGTTGCAAGCAACCCTGTGACCCTACTGGGAAATTGGATACCCAGAGCACTGCCCTACCTCTTCGGAAGTGGGATTAAATGTGGATGATGTGTTTGGGAGTGTTTGCAACCCAAACAAACCAAACCAAACCCCTAACCTGCTAACCTTCCTAACCACCCTAACCCCCTAACCTCTTTTTTATATGTCCCTGTAAACCCTAAGCACCCTAACCCCTAACCCCCTCACCCTACTAACCAGCCCCTTTGGGGCATTGTGGAGAATTTAAATGCTAATATATTGTCCACAATGACACCATGTATAGCTAGCATATTTCTGGTATGTTACTCCTCTTTGGCTTAGTTGGTTATAGTGCTGCTCCTGATTGCTTATGTAATCTGGTGGCATGCTTTTAGGTTTGAATCCTGTAGCTTGTGTTTTGTTGTTCTTTTTGCATTTCCTGGCATTAGGAAGGCCTAGCTGCAGCCAGGTAAAAAGATAAAGCACATTATGGCTACAGCCAGGACATAAGGGCTTCCCCTACTAAGGGTGTCTCACCCTCTGGAGCAGAAGGCTCTAGATGAACATGTTTAGAATGGTGAAGGGGAGGATGGTGGAGGGGAGGAGGGAGGAGGTGATGATGCAGGAGGTGGGGAGAGAGAGTGGCCCATGGAAGACACCTATCGCTGTATTTTGGGTTTAGTGGGTGTAGTGGGGGTGGTTGGCAGGTGAAGCAGTGATAGGAGCTGATGTGGAGGAGTGGACAGGGTGATGGGCTGGGTAAGTGGTGTAGAGCGTAGCAGTGATGGCAAAGCAAAGGCAGAGGAGGCATTGTGCTGCAGATGGGCAGGGAGACTGTTGCACAGAGCGGTGATGGTGACAACAGGGCCAGTGGATGTGCGGTTGTAGGCGTCAAAGGCAACTTCAAAACAAAAGGGGAGTCTGAAATGAAACAAGAGGATTCTGCATGAGAAGGTAGCAGATATTAAATAGTGAATCTTACCTAGAGCAATGTTATATCCATGCACTCTGTGCGACCAGCCGAAACTGACCGGTACTTCCAGTTAACCGGTTCGACCGGTCAACCCGGTACTGGCCGGCTGGGCTCCCGCACCTCGGGACCATCGGGTTTTTACGCAATGAAGGATTACTGAGCGTTTCCTGTTTATCCGCTGGCCTCTATTGTCTTCAACGTCGGCCTCGTCTTTCCCCGACGTTTCCGATCCAATTTCCCTTTTGGGAAATTAATTCTTATTGTCTTTATTGTACCGCAAATTAAGTGTCATGCCACAATTCCTTCAAGATACTATTAAATCTACATCTTAAATACTCGTCCTGTATGTCTTGTACTTCAGTTTGATTATAAACGTTTCTGTGCTATCTTCCTGTCTGAGTCCGACGTCCGGTTCTTCGGTCGTCTTCGATCTTACTCGGACTTGTCTTGAATCAGCCCGGCTAGTATCCTCGCCCTTACCCTCTGTGGCGTTGGGTTTTGCTATACCTCCCAGTCATCTCCGAACTTCCGGTCCACCGGATACGTCTGGTCCCCGGTCATCCCGGTCTAAGTCCCTTCCGCTTGCACGGTATATAACAGTATAATCAAACTCACCTATCCTGGCTGGTTATTATGTCTCACACTGAACAAACTGTTCCTGCCGCAGTTATTTTCGAAGCTGCCCAGGATCGTTCTCGTCGGGAATCTCGGCTCTTTGGCCAAATGGTTCCTCTATCCCCTCCTGTCACTTCGATGAGTGGCATTCCGACCTCAATCCGTCCTGGACCCATCCCGGGCCTGATTGCTGTGCGCCGGTCAGTGCTGGCCGGTCCCAGCCTGAATCTCGCTGCTGTTCCGGGGCTTGTAACCAACCCCCGGACTCCACCCAACCCCATGGTCTACCCTGTATCTTCACACCCGCATCGCATTGCTACTAGTGCGATCGATCCTACCCCGATTCCCTTCGGAAACCCGGGCGCCCTCCCCGTCGACGACAATGATGACGGCGAGGATGATGATAACAATGGCCCTCCTGAAGATGACCCCTTCGACGAGTCTTCCGGTCCTCCTGCTCCAGGTCCACCCGGCCCTGGGGGTTCTGGCGGTCCCGGAGGTCCCAGGGGTCCCGGAGGACCAGGCGGGCCAGGCGGTGGTGGTGGTGACGGTTCCAATGATAACCCAGACCCAACAAATTCAGGCGAAGCTCTCCTCATCCAGACTCTCTCTTCCGTCAACGCTGCTCTCAACGCATACTCCCTCCGAGAGCGCGCGCCCCCCCGGTCGAACCGGTCCAACCTTCGTAATCCGGACACTTTCGATGGCTCTGATCCCTCTAAGCTCCGCACTTTCCTCATGCAATGCTATCTCCACTTTGCCGAGCGCACCCACGATTTCCCCACCGATGATGACAAGATCTTTTATGTCATCTCTTACCTCCGGGGTGTCGCTCAGGCCTGGTTTGAGCCTAACCTTTATGTTGGCTCGGACTCCGCCGTTCCGGCCTGGGACGGTGATTTTGCGCAGTGAGATGGTGCACCTGAGTATAGTCGTGAAAATCACAATCCAATAGATGTGTACGAGACACACAAATCGAACCACAACCAACACACAACCAACAAACAAACTACACAAAGTGCTCTTCAATATTTAATGTACTTGGGTCCTGTCAATCAGAATTGACTGCAGATACACCGTTGACAATTGTGCAAATGAAAGAAGATAAATCAAACTGTATCTCAAGACTATCGCGAGTAGAACTCGTGAGTACAACTAAAGCTTCTCGTGAGAGAAACACTAATCGCGGGGGTTTTGAAATGAAATGAAACTCAGTCGCAAACGCACGTAAGCTAATTCCGACAACTTGAAGCCACACTGGACTTGAACTTAGAGGTCTCACGGGACTCTCTTGTAACGTGGGACTGCGACCGAACTCACGGGAACGATTCCAACAGTGACTACGATCAGCCTCACTGGACTGATTCCAATAGTACCTTTAGACGTGGGACTGCGACCGAACTCACTGGAACGATTCCAACAGTGACTACAATCTTAGTAGTACCTTTGATTTAAAGCTTTGACACGTTGTCGCGACTTCAAACTGGATTACAACTTATCGCGAGATGCTTCTCACGAGAGACTTTCTGGTTCAGCACTTAAGCTTATGACTTTGGGTTATCAATCACAACGTGTATTGACTATCTAACTGAGTTGGGGCTAAGTACAAACTTCGAAATGTATAAACAAATCTCCGCATATAAATAGAACTCCAGACGTGCACTAAACTCGTGAGAAATCACTACTGTGACCAAAAATAGTCACGGCAATAATAACTATGAGGGAAATGCAGTCTAGAACACATTAAAACTACTCTGCTTTTATACTACTTTACAGTCCATTTTAGTACATGCTATATAAGGAAATTGAATAATAGGAATTATGTACAAGGCCACGACAACGGCCGGCATTCTATTTTAAGGACTTTAAACCCATTTGCAACATGCCGTAGCAGTTGCGTCTCTTCGGCGTGAGCCTTATTACTGATTTAGCCTTAGTCACGAGAGGTCTAGAGCGTTTTCGACCTATCACGACACAATGACGCCTTATCGCGACATCACATGTGACTGACTATTCCGATCAATCGGAGTTTCGGGTGACATCGGAGTCTGCGGACATTTCCGGGATCGACTTCCGAGTCACTGGTCTGTGCACATGGCTGTGATCGGTCTCGGAGATCGACGGGATGTAGTTGCGAGTCGTTCCGACTATCGTGACTTGTCTCGGCATATTCCTGAGAAGTTCTTCTTGTCGCGACTGTCTTGTCGCGACTAGATATCGTTGTCGCAACTGTAACTATTGTCGCGACAAGGACCTTTTTGGCACAAATCCCCGCCATTGAGGTTTGTCTTCGTGTAGCAGTGTTTAAATAAATAGGATATTCGTACACTCTCCTTGGTATGGACTCTAGCAATCCTGCGTGATACCGCCCTCACATATGAGTTATGGTCACTATCAGATGAGTTCTTGCGACAAGCTCTCGGGACACTATATTGACCTCACATTGTTTAAAGTATCGTATATAGTCACCGTATGGCTTATCGTTTTTACTCCATCGCATCTCTGAGACTCAGCCAGTAGCTCGGAGCTCACTCTGGCCCTAATTGTATACCACCGAGCAGTGAGATGATCGGTTTAGACTGATTTAGCATAATTGTAAGCTTGTTTTTATTTCAGCCGTCTCAGCGGTTCATCCAAGAACTGCAGGAGAATTTCGGCCCCCATGATCCCGTTGGGGATGCCGAAGATCAGATCCGGTCGTGCCGGATGAAGACCGGAGACCGCCTCGCTATCTACACTGTCGATTTTGACCGGCTCGCCGTCCTTACCCAATGGGGCGATGCCGCACTGCGCCATCAATTCTACGAGGGTCTTCCTCGTCATATCAAGGATGATATGGTTCATCATACCTATCCCAACACCCTCCTTGGAAATAAATCGGTGGCCCGACTAATAGATGCGAGATATTGGAAGCGGGAGGCTGAAAAGGTTAGAGAACGTGAGTGCGATAAATCCTCCGTTGGTCCTTCCGGACCGACCGGCGGTGGTTCCGGAGCCAACCCTAGCTCTGGTAATCAGTCCGGCGCTCAGAAAAAGGGGAGGTCCTTTCCTTCCAAGTCGAAATCACACTCCAATGCTCCCTCCGGCTCTGGTGCCAGCTCCGGCAGCCAGGCCGCTCCTTCCGGTAAGGCAAAGACTGCCAAACCCTACGTGGACAAGCTCGACAAGTCCGGGAAGATCAGGGAGGACGAGCGGGAACGATGACGGAAGAACAACCTCTGCATGTACTGTGGAGGTGCAGGACACATTGCCGCTGAATGTCGAAAACGTCCCGAGAACATCCAGCCAAGGCCGCCCAGGCTGCTAATGCCGAATCAAAAAAATAGGCAGCAGCCCGGAAACCTCCGTACCGGATCCGGGTTGCGTTGACCATTCGGTACTTTTCGAGGTCACTCTTAACACTTCCACTCTTTTCCCTAATGCCCTTTACGTCGACGTCTTCCCTTCTGCTCTCTCTCCGGTCGCTCCGGAATCCCAGACTTCCGGGCTCGAGCCATGCGCAACCACGGACTTGCCTAATGTATCATGATTAGCCGCGGGATTCCTCTCCCGTTTGCGGGCCCTTATCGACTCCGGTTCCTCACATTGTTTTATATCATCTTCTGTATGTGAATCTATGGGTTTTACTCCGTATACCGTGTCTCCGGTCTGCCTCCGGTACCTCGACAGCTCTTTGACAATAATAAACCGGAAACTTCGGCTCCTCATCCGGTTTCCTTCTGGCCATGTCCAATTCTTGGAATTCTTCGTCACCCGTCTTGATTCGCCCTGTGACTTGGTTTTGGGTCACGACTGGCTCAGCTGCCTTAATCCGTTGATTAACTGATCTGCGGCCAGCATCTCTTTCCATTCGAGCACACCCGGCGCTTCTGTGTCGACACCCGAGACTCAGACGTCTCTTCCTGCTACGGTCGTTCCGATTACGGACGAGGTCCCCTTGGCACCGGTCGAACCGGCCAGGGCACCCACACCAATCCCGACGCTTGGTCCAGAACCCGGTCCTTCTATGGACGTCCTGGAGGCATCTATGCCTCGTCCTTTCTCTTCTCCTCCACTTGTATCACTCGTTTCCGCAGCGGCCTATCACACCATCATCCAAGATAAATCCACGGCTCAGTATACCCTTCGGGCATGCCTCACCGAGGAGGCCTTCGCTCGCGCTGCCGCCACCGACGCTCCGGACTTGAACCAGCTTCCTCCGGAGTACTCCGAGTTCGCCGATGTCTTCTCTGAGAAGGAGGCTTACAACCTCGCTCCTCATCGAGAGTTCAATCTCAAGATCGAGACTGTCGACGGTGAACTCCCTCCGATAGGTCATGTATACTCCCTTTCTCCGGCCGAGCTCACCGCGCTCAGGGAGTTCCTTGATAACAACATGAAGGCCGGCTTCATCTATCTGTCCACTTCCAGCCACGGCGCTCCTATCCTCTTCGCTAGGAAGAAGGACGGCAGTCTCCGGCTCTGCGTCGACTACCGGGGACTTAACCGGATCACGAAGAAGGACCGGTATCCTCTCCCTCTGATCGCGGATCTCCTGGACGCACCCGGTAAGGCCCGAATCTATACCAAGCTCGATCTCAAGCACGCCTACCATCTCCTTCGGATCGCTGAGGGGGATGAGCACAAGACCGCGTTCCGCACTCGCTATGGCTCGTACGACTTCCGGGTCGTCCCGGAGGGTCTTACGAATGCTCCGGCCACTTTCCAGCGCTTCTTGAACACCATCATGGCTGACCTGCTCGACGTCTATGTCATCGTCTATCTGGATGATATACTCATCTACTCCGACGATGATTCGCAGCACACCAAGCATGTACAGGAAGTACTCCGGCACCTCCGCGCTAACGGCCTTTTCTGTAAACTCTCCAAGTGTGAGTTCAGCGTCACCACCTGCGAATATCTTGGATATATCCTCTCTCCGGATGGTTTCCGGATGGCTCCGGACAAGGTCTCCGCCATCATGGTGAGACGGCTGAAATGAAAACACGCTTACAATTTGGCGAAACTCAGTCTAAACCGATCATCTTACCGCTCGGTGGTACACAATTAGAGTCAGAGTAAGCTCCGAGCTGCTGATTGAGTCTCAAAGATGTGATGGAATACAAAGGATTGACCATACTGCGACTGTATATGATACTCTAAACAATGTGGGGTCAGTACAGTGTTCAGCGAGTTAGTCGTGAGTAGTCGTCTGATAGTGGCCATAACTCATATGTGAGGGCGGTATCACGCAGGATCACTAGAAACCATACCAAGGAGATTGTATGAATATCCATATTTATTTGAACACTGCTACACAAAGATCATAGACCTCTAGCGGGGATTTTGGGCCAATATAGTCTTGTCATGACTAAAGATAATAGTCATGACTCCAAGTCGTATGAGAAATAGTAATTCTCAGGCACAGATAAACAGTCGTGAATAATGGAAGAGTCGCGACTACCAAAATAGACCTTTGGGCGAGCTCCGAGAGTGTGATCACATGTCAGATGGTGAACCAGTTGACTAAGCGAGTCAATCCGAGGATTCCCAATGAAGTCCGAGAAGATCCGACGATCTGATCAGACATTCACATGAAAGATATAGTTGTCATGATTAGGTCAAAAGCACACAATATGGCGTCGAGGCGGTCTAGATCGCTCCGGATCTTGCCTTGACTAAAGATAGATGACCCTGAAGGCTCTCCGGAACTTTCGGAACTAGTCTGGACTGTCGGAATTGAATACTATAGGCCACAGGCCGCAGATCTCCGATCAAAAGCGGTTGATAGATGGATAAAAGGACCATATACCTCATTTCTATTACTCATTTTCCTTATCTGGCATGTACTAAAATAGATTGTAAATTAGTATAAAGTCTCAGTAGAATAACACGATTCTGGACTGTATTTTCCTCCCAGCTACTATAGCCGTGACTATTGTCGTCATTGGTTGTGGGTCACGGGGTCAGTGCACGTCTGGGTTTTACGTGGAGATTTGTTTAAACACATTTCGAAGTTGTACTACTTTTAGCAGAATATATATAGAACCAGAACATAGTTGTTTGATAACCAAAGTCCCAGCAAAGTAAGCTGAATAAGAAAGTCATAAGAAACAGTCAAGTCTGTACCGAAGTGGTCCTTTAAGAGTCGCGACTAAGTGTCAAGACGGAGGATAGCTGTTGATATCGTTCCTTTGAGTTCGGTTGCAGTCTAAGTACCAAGAAGTAAAGTCTAAGACGGTCTCAAGTGACCTAAAGTTCAGTCCAAGTGTGGCTTAAGTTGTCGGAGTTGTTCAAGTACACTCGTGACTGTGTTTCATTCCATCCAAACACCCCAAAGATAGTGTTTCTCTTGTGAGAGACTTTAGTCAAGGTTCTCGAGTAATACTCGCGATCATTCCCAAGGGCACAGTTAGATCTATAGTCATTTATTGCAACTGTCTACGGTTCATCTTACTCAATTCTGATTGAGAGGACCCTAGTTTATAGAAGCACCAATATAGTCAAGTAGTAGTAGTGTGTGTGTGTGTTGGGTGTAGTTCATTTTGTGTGCGTCTTGCACATATCTTGAGATTATACTTTTCACGACTATACTTGGGTGCACCGTTTCAACGGATTGGCCCGCTCCTCGGAAGGTCAAGGACGTTCAATCCTTCCTCGGTTTTTGTAACTTCTATCGCCGGTTCATCTGGAACTACTCCGAAATATGTATTCCGCTGACCCAGCTCACCCGGTCCAGCACCCGCTGGGACTGGTCCTTGGAGTGCCAAACAGCTTTCGATACTTTCAAGCACGCGTTTACGGAGGCCCCCATTCTCCATCACTGGGTGCCCGGTCGACAAATACTGTCGAGACCGACGCCTCTGACTACACTACTGCCGCCATCCTCTCCATCCTGGGAGATGACGGCGAAATCCACCCTGTTGCGTTCCGGTCCCGGACTCTCGGTCCGGCCGAACTCAACTACGACACGCACGATAAGGAACTTCTAGCTATTTTTGACGCCTTTTCCCAATGGCGGCACTACCTGGAAGGTTCCTCCCTCCCCATCGACGTCGTCACCGACCACAAGAATCTGGAATACTTTGCGACTTCTAAAGTCCTCACTCGGCGCCAGGTCCGGTGGTCGGAATACCTCTGCCATTTTAATATGGTCCGGTTCCGTCCCGGTCGCCTCGGAGGCAAGCCAGACACTTTAACTAGACGGTTGGACGTCTACCCGAAAGAGGGGGATAAGGACTATGCACAAGTCAATCCTCACAATTTCCGTCCTATCTTCACTCAAGAACAGCTTACCGCTTCGCTCCGGGCAACATACCTCGAGGACATATGTCTTCGGGCTACCGTTGTAATGGATATTGAGAAGCTCCACTCCGATATTCGATCCTCCTACGACTCCGATCCTGCCGCACTCACCGGTCTCAAGACCGCGGCTTCCGGCACCCCTTCCCGCTGGACCCTCGATCTAACCGGCCTACTCCGGCTTGACAAGCGCATTTATGTGCCTTTGGCATCCGGTGACCCTCCGGAGCTAAGAGTACGTGTTCTTCAGTATGCTCATGATCACATTCTTTCTGGCCACTTCGGACAGAATCGCACTCTAGCACTCGTTCTCCGCGACTATACGTGGCTGGAGATCCGGACTTTCGTCCGGGACTACTGTCGATCGTGTATTCTATGCAAAAGGAACAAGAGACCTCGGCATCGACCTTACGGACTGCTTAAACCTCTTCCGGTTCCACTCCGACCCTGGGATTCTATTTCCATCGACTTCATCGAGCAGTTACCGGAGTCCGGCAAATACAATACTATCCTCGTTATCGTCGACCGGGCGTCAAAACAGGTCATTCTGATCGCTACCGATACCCATATCGACTCTCCGGAGCTCACTCGCCTCTTCCTCATTCACGTTTTCTCCAAACACGGTGTCCCCTCTCACGTCACTTGCGACCAGGGCTCCGAGTTTATCTCTTCTTTCTTCCGGTCCTTGGGCACGCTCCTCAATATGGAGTTGCATTATACTTCTGGCTACCATCCGGAAGCCGATGGACAAACGGAATGCATGAACCAGACCGTTGAACAATACATCCGGATGTACTGCTCCTACCTGCAGGACAACTGGGACGGTTTGCTTCCATTGGCTGAGTTCGCGCTCAACAATTCACCAAACGCCTCAACCGGTATCTCGCCTTTTTTCGCGAACAAGGGCTACAATCCGGCCATTACCATCCATCCGGAACGTGACGTCGCTAATGTCTACGCCAAGGACTACGTGGTCGACCTCCAGGATCTCCACGAATTCCTCCGGGAGCAGATCGTCTTTGCCCAGGAGCGATACAAGGAGACCACAGACCGCCGGCGCATTCCGGACCCGATGATGGCTGTCGATGATCAGGCCTTTATTACCACCAAGTTTATCCGGACCAGCCGGCCCACTCCGAAGTTCTCGGAGGTGTTCCTGGGTCCTTTCGAGGTTATCGCCAAACCCAGTGCCGCTTCCTATACAATCCGGCTTCCGAAGTCCCTCTGCCAAGTTCATCCGGTTTTCCACATTTCTCAGCTCAAACCCCACATTCCTAATCCATTTCCCGGTTGTGAGGAACCGCCTCTGGCCGCTGTCGAAATCATTGATGGTGACGCCCACTTCGAGGTCAAGGCTATTGTCGACTCGAAGATCGACTGGCGTTGCCGGGTACAGCTCCGGTACCTTGTAGAGTGGGTCGGCTATGAGAATACGGATGAGCAATTCACTTGGCTTGGAGCGGATGATGTTAATGCTGACGAGCTCCTTGAGAGTTTTCACCGGCAGCATCCGGAAAAGCCCGGACCTCTCCCCCCTGCTTGAACGTCGCATGCGGTCGCTTTCCGGCTCTTATTTTTCCACTTGATTACTGCATGCTAAATCGTTTTATATTACATTAGTTCAGGTCCAAGAAAATCTATCTACATTGGCCATTTTGCTATCTACTGGCCATTCTGGCCCTCTACCTCGCCGTCCGGCACCCCCGTCTCCACCGGCCCTGCCGGGTCCACATCCATCTCGTCGTCCGAGTCCTGGATGTCCAGGACCTCGCGGCTGCCCTCCTCCACGATCACCCGGTATCAACCGGTCGTCGTCCTGCCAACGGTCAACTCGACCGGTTCTGCCTTCACGATGCCCTCCTCGACCGGCCCTTCCGGCGTCCCATCCATGCCCATATCCGCGACCTCCCCCTCAGCCGGGTCGACCTGCACGACCGGCTGCGGAGGGGTCATCCCCGTGTCCTCCGGCTCGAGGTCGTCCTCCGGCACCCAACTGTCGTCGACAATGACGCCAGTCGGCACCGGTCCTTCCTCGTCATCGTCCGTGTACTCTATCCAATCCTCCCGTTCGTACTCCTCGTGCGCCAGGTGTTCCTCCTCGGCCATCATCTCCGGCACGTGATAGGGGTTCGCGTCGAGGGAAGTGTCGTCCAACAGCTGCCGGGCTCGCTGGTATGCGACCAGCGGCAACCTGTCCTCCGTGAACCAGTCAACGACCTGCGAGTCGACGACCTCCATCACTCCCCGCAGCGCCTCCAACATCTCCCCCGTCCGGAAGTACACCCGGCGCTGGTGTTCGACGAGCGACCATAGGGCCCTCTCGTGGTGTTCCATTCGGGTCCAGAGCTCTCCAACGTGGCGCGGCAGCGCGTCGTCGTGCGTCTGCGGGGCCCTCTGGGTAGATGGACCAGGCCGGCCTGACTGGGCGTGTCGGGTAGCGCTCCGAGTCACCCGGCGTGGGGGTTCGTCGTGGCCGGCGTTGTCAGTGTTGTCATCATCGCCGCCGTCGTCATCTTCACTCTCCGGTTTTCCGCTTGTCTTCCAGTTACGTTGATACGCGCGCCGCGGGGGCCGAGTGTAATGTATAAGATGGAAGGTGTGCTCTACTGGTGCCCTAGCGGAACACTGTCTGCAACCGGAGCGTATGAGGCAACTCTGTCGGGTATGACCGTCAAACCACTACCACTCCACAAAACCAACAACCAAATATAGCTAGCTCGGCTAGGAGAAGCATCCAACGCTTAAACTTCCTGGCTATCTCCCTGATGAACGGCTTGTACGCCGTAAGATCGAAAGTTCGGGGTAGGGACCAAGTATTAGGCCGCTTTTATGATAGTCCTTCCGTGAATGTAATCTCTCCTCTGCTTCAATCCTCTCTTGACTTCGGATCGTGGTACACTAGAAACGTGCTAGCCTAGCTAGTCATGCTAATAGCTCTCTGCGATGTAACCTCCTATAGAATCCCTATCCGTGAACAGATGGACCTTCACAAGGTTCTTAACCAATGTTCTCGAAACGTGTATGTGTGTTTTACGGCTGTTAACCGGTGTGTTTATTGTGCTAGCTCGCACTTGTATCCTTCCAACCAAGTCCAACCTCGACTCCTTGTCCTTTTAACTGCTCTGCTCTGTGTCGCGTATGCGTTCTGTGACGCTGCACGCGGACTCTCAATGAGTATGAAACCGACTCTCAACGAGTATGAATCCAAACGCTCAACACACCCCTCAACAGGTAGAAACCAATTCTCAACGAGTATCAGCCACTCTCAACGAGTATGAAACCTTGAAACCCTCAATCCCCCAATCCCTCAGTGCACTCTGTGCATGTTGTTGTGCAAATGAACTTCTATTGAAGGACAAATGGACGGTGGGCTAGATGCGCGCCTTTAGAACGTAGGGGGTCACTATATGAATAGCTACTGCCTCCACTAACTGGGGTACGATCCGCTGCCCTCCTCCCACTTCTCCCCTTGCTTTTATACTACTAACTACATACATAATCACATGAAAGTACGGCGGCCTAGGCCTTGGGTATACATGCCAAGCAAAACAGAATATAAATAAAATGAATATAATTGGTCCAATCCACGAAACCCCCAGCCCAACCCATATGGTTACTCCATCAGCAGCCACCGAGAAATCCGTTCTTCCGCGATAAGAAAGTGCTTCCACCATTTCCGAGACCTATATCCCTTAGCTAGCTCAAGGAGTATTCGTCCCCTAGCTATAAGCTTTGAGATACAGTGCCCTAGCAATGTTGCACATCCACCAGCATTTACTAGGTCCGATTCGTATTCCTACTGTCAAAGTCCGGATATCACCGGTGCTAGATCTGCGGCTGCAATTGCCGATCACGGCTGCAATTGCCGATCACGGCTGCAATTGCCGATCACGGCTGCAATTGCCGAGTCATAGCTCCCGGCCCGTAGTACCCGACGGCCCCGCCTACTCCGGTGGGTCCTGATTCTGTCATATTGTGCTACTGAAACATCACGTGTCTCGTCGTGTCGCTCGGCTAGTTCATATCAACGCCTAACAAAGTCGCTAGCTTTGTACTCATTGGCTACTGCATCAGTTCCCTCCTAGATCTTGTTATGTATCATAGTGTAAAGTCGCCTAGGCTAGGCTTCTCCCATAGACTTAGCTTTAACCGGTCAAAACTGAGCTAGCAACCTCATATGAAGCATCGCTAGCAGAGTATCGCCTCGTAGCCCTCATCTAGGCACTAACACCGTCTACGTGCTCGATCCTAGCGCTAGCCGTCTAGTCATGGATGATTGTGCTAGATGTAGGATTTCGCAAAATGCGTGTTTATAGGCATGGCCTGAAATCTGGCTTATCATCTCCCCCATTTTTAAAATTTGACTGTCCCAGTCAATTCCGCAGTTTGGGCTAGCCAATTTTCCCGCCGTATTAGACTCCGCGGATCGATCACGTACACCACCTGTTACGGCGGTGCACTTCGATCACTGATCGACGCCTTCTAATCCCTAATTGCCTCTTTTGGACTTTATCATTTCTCCCTCCTTTTCTGAGTCTTAGACTTTGCCAACGAGCCCATCCTTCGTCTGCTAGCTGGCCTATCTCTAGCTGAACCGGCCATTACGTACTCTGCCCGTGTAGTGACTCATCACTTGATATTGGCGCGCTATCAATAGAAAATCACAACGAAAGTGAGTGTGCTTCCATTTTATGATTTCTATTGACGCAGCAGCCTCAAGGCGTTCTGGTAGGCTTTGTCCCGTCGCTTAGCGGCAGGGTTCAGCTTGGAGACGAAGTTTAAAAGACGGACTTGGGGAATTCCCAAGCCCACCTTTCTTTCCTTCGTCCCACCACCACCCCTCTGCTACTATCGCCACACTATTCAACCGCCTCATTCACTATGTCTCCCAGCCATACTACTCCCAAACCCAAAGGCTCCATCGTCGCCGATCCCTTCGATGGCCTCCGTTCCTCCAACTTTATGGCGCTTGTCCCGTACTTGGTCGATCTCCCCAAGCTCTGCGCCACCAAGGTCGACAAACTGGCTACGATCTATAGGAATTGCTCCGATACGATTGTAAGTCAGGCTCTCTGAGCTAGCTCAACCGTTTCCTGATATTTCTACCAGCGTGAGTGGGCTGCGAGATTCGACAAGACCAACCCTGCCCCTCTCATCACCCAGACCCTCTTTCCAATCACGATCACCTCCTGAGGGTGTTGGGAAACCACTGTCACCCGGCTTGGGTGAAGATCAACCCCTCAACCCTTGAAGGCAATGAGGTACATGGCAGTTTTCCATATCTTCCCTTCCTGAACTCCTCCATTTCAGCGCTGCATTGTTCAACCACTCCCTCCCGACTGGGTCATGCCACCTGTCAAGACGTATTCCGCCACCAAGGCCTCTCGTAAGCGCAAGGAGGTTGAGTCGGACTCCGATGACAACGACGATCCCCTCATCGTGAGCCCCGTTTTCCATCTTTTCTTCTGCTAGCTCAACCTGATTCGCCAGATTTCTGCTGCTACGACTAAACCTAGCGAGGCAAAACGCGTGAAGATCGAACCCAAGGAGCCCCGTGCCTCAGTACCCAAACCAGACAAGGCTCCCAAGCCGTCAACCAAGACGGTCGGTTCGTCCTCCGCTAGGCCTCAGCCCACTCCGGCCAACGCTTCTCGGAATGTCGCCACTGCCAAGAACCCAGCCCTCCGAGGCCAAGCCCCAGGTTCGTCGTTTTCTTTTATCTAGTCATCCTCCAGACTCATCTAGTTTGTAGCAGATGAAGACGTTGAGGAGGTGTCCCCGACCAAGGCACAAGGCAAACAAAAGGCCCCTGCCCGCGACCGGTCCATTACTCCTCTCGATCCTCGTGAGCTAGCTCACGTCTCGCTTTTGTCCTTTTCTGACACCTCCCTTCTTCAGGTATGATGGGTACTACACTCTTCTCACCCTTCGGGACCAACCTTCGCACTGGCCCCACCTCTCTTCATTCTCGCCAGCTTGTCTTGTACTACCCCGACCTCCCGAAGGCAGCCGTCAACGATTTGTTAGAGATTAACCCCAAGGTCCTTAACGGAGTAAGTTCGTCCTATTCTCGAGCTAGGCCATTACTCATCTCTTTCAGCTCCCTCCGTCCTGCTTGAACTGCATACTCGCTTTCCGCAAATGCGACGCTGCTTCATACGGTTTCCAGTGCGTTCAGTGCGAGGAGCTCAACAAGCCTGGAGAGACCTGTTCCTTCATGTGGGGCGAGGAAGAGCTCGACATCATTCGCCGTGACCTCTTCTCCGAGGTCACTAAAGGTGCTTTCTGTGAGTCTCTCTCTCTCTCTTTTGTCAAAGCTGACCCTCGCTAGATGTCTCCCTGCTCACCGACGAGCTGGTCCACGCCTACCGCCAGTCCCTTGTTGCGACCAACATGGCCATCTCGAGCACCTACGCCTTCGAAGACCGCCTTCGCGACTTCTTGGTCCACCTCAAAGAGATCTCCAATGATCTCGGTGTCGATGGTCTCAAGGAGCGGTTTACTCGTTGGCCGAACTCTGACGCCGATACTTCTGTCGCCCTAGCTGACTGGGCCGTCAAGAGCCTTGCCGCCTACGAGGACTCCCGGAAGGCTCGAGACATTGTGCGCGACCGTATCAACTATGCCCGCCATAGTAAGCACTCCGCCCTTCCTCGTAAGCTATCCTTCCATTTTTCTCCTTCGGCTAGCTCACCGGTTTCAGCATCCGAGGCGCCGTCGTCTCCTCCACCCAACATCGCTACTCTTGATGAAGAGCCGGAAGCAACCCTCGAGGCCAATACTTCCGCTATTGGTGTCAAGACCGTCGCAGAAGCCACCGGGGAGGCGTAGCCTGATTTTGTTTTATTTTAACTATATCTACTGCGTTCCGAGTTTTTACTATCGTTTTGTCCTCTTAGGATAGAATCCCTAGATAGTAATTCTCTTATGTCTTAGCCAGTGGCTCTTTTTCAGAATGCATTCCACTTTCTGAAGCCAACTGTGTGAAAGAGTCCGAAAAGCCTTTAACTCGTTCCTGCTTGTCAGCGCGAAACTTAAGCTAGCTAGCCAGATCGTCCCTCGTGGCTGGTCTGTTGGTAACTAGTCGCAAATAATTTAAAATTTGTTTCAGGTTTTGAGTGTGATTGGTTACACTGTCTCATCTCCCCCATTTTTAAATCTGTTGCAACTCCCCAGTTGCCTAGGCGTTCACCAATAGTTAAAAGCCAGTGACTTTGTTACACCCATTGTGGATCCTGACCCTGGCTCCCACCACGAGTTCTCCCACCGACAATGGAACCTTCCTCTATGCTCCCGATGCTCTCCACACTCTGCTAGCTGACCCGACCAGCGATGGCAAATGGCGTGTCGAAATTAGAACGCATGCTAGCGCCACCAACGCATGCCTCTTTCAGCTCCAGAACGCCGCTTGGGTCCCTATTGCCTACATTACTCAGTCCCTCTCTGTCGGAGAGCGCACTTATTCCGTGCTGGACCGGGAAATGCTAGGCATGGTCTGCGCCTTCCGTGCCTGGAAATCGTACATGTGCCACTGCCCTCTCCCTATCGAGGTTGTCACCGAGCATACCACTATGCTCTCCTTTGCTAGTGACCGTGCGCAACACCGCCACCTCGCCTCCTGGTATGGCGAGATTGGAAGTTTTGACTTCACTTGTGTCCCCATCGTCTTTCCCGTAAGTCCATCTAGCTCAAGCATAACTACCGGACTAAGATTTATTTCGAGACTGAAGGACGTAAAGGAACCCAAGGTTCCCAAGAAGGGGAGTCCGGTGACCAAGACATGCCTGTCGCCGCTGTCCCTCTTCTTGAGGCTGCACCCATTACTACAGATGCCGAAGTCAGCAAATCCATCTTTGCTACTGGAGCAGCCGCAGCCGAGGACCCTCCCGTGAGGTCCTACTCCAATGTCCTATATCACCGCTATGCTCAGATTTGACTTATGCGTATTCAGAGTGTCTAAGCGTCGTCACGAAGACTAGCTAGCAAACTTCCTTTCTGCATCTGCCTCGTATCCCGTTCGTAGTACCTGTTATCGTCCAACTCGAGTAGCCGTTCCCTTGAATAAAATGTCCGTTTAATGTAGAGTTGCGAGCTTCATAGCAAAGTCCTCAAGCTAGCCAATTGAACAGGACCTTCCTAGCCCGTCCAGAGCGTCTTGGGTCTTCCCTAGTATATTCTCTGTCCTCCATAAACTCATCTTCTTCTGACTCAGAACTGCTCTCGTATTCATCAGAACGATCATCCTCAGGAACTTTATCGAAGTCTGGATTAATCTTAATCTTATGGAATTGGATATCCTTCCCGAGATATTCGTCCTTCTTGTCCTCCTTTTCTGCTAGCTTTTCCAAAGCCTCCCTTGACAGATCTATTAAATCCAGAATTCTGTCCGGCAAGTCAATTGATTTGCGAGCTTCGTAAGGGACTACCCTAAATTGCGCAATTTTGCCATGCAACATGGCCCCATTCATTTCGCAACATAAGTATGAACCACCCCGTGTGCGCCTTACTACCACCATTGGACCGAGATATCTCGGAGCTAGCTTCGTATTAAGCGACTTTTCCACGGTTGTATTCCGGACCAATACTAAGTCCCCAGACTTGAAGTCGAAATTCCAGATGGTTTTATCATGTATCCTCTCGAATCTCCTGACTGCTGCTAGCTTTTCCACTGTAACCCTCTTCCTCATGCCCTCAATGAAATGAGCATGTTTAGAGAGAGCTTTAGCCCGAAGCCCAATCAGTTCTGTCGTTGATATAATTCCACCCGGATATTCAACTAGCCAGGTGGCTTCCTCAATATCCAAAGGTATTACGGGGTGGGCTCCACACATCGCAAAATACAGTGAACATCCCAACCCTCTCCTGACTGTTATGCGATCCGCCCACAACACTTGTGGTAAGAACCAAAACCAACGCCTGACATCTCCTCCAGTCGCTTTATAAATGGACTGCCGCATATCCCAATGTCCCCTTTCCACAGCTCCGTTCGCTTTGGAATTATAAGCGGAGATTCGTATCCCCGCTATACCATATTTTGCATTAAGCCACTTTAACGCGGCTATAAACTGAGCTGCATTATCGGTTACTATTTCGGCAGGACAACCCCATCTACAAATGACTTCCTCTAGCAAGAATTTTCCTAGTGTTTCCCCATTGTCCACCTGGAGGGCTCTGGCTTCTGTCCAACGAGTCAAGGAGTCTCTGGCTGAGACCACAAATCTACATTTGTTGGATAGGACTCCCATTACCATAACATTCGTATGTATCTTCTGGAAGACACTCGGTGTCTGGGTGACCACAGGCGGTATTAACAAGAGCTTCCTCTGTCTTATCTGGCAGAGATGACAGGTCTTTATATACCAGCTTATGTCCCTTTCCATCTCCGGCCACCAAAACCGTAGACCAATCATTGACTTTGTCGCATAGAGACCCTTATGTCCTAGGCTATCATGAGAGGCTTTCATCATATACATTCGTTGATCCTTAGGAACAACTAGTTTATGGACACCTTCATCATTCCGCCGATACATCTTCCCAGACTTTTTGCTAATGAAAAACTTCTTAGCAAACCGGACAAAGCTAGCTAGTTGTTTGTCATTGAACCCAGAAGGCGTCTTCTTGGGATTCTTTAACCATTTCTGGACTAGCTTAAGCCTCTTATCCTGATTTCGCCCAGCTTCCGACCTATGCTCTTCTAGATATGGTTCCTTTTTACTTGCATCATACTTGAACGACGGTGAAGGCAGTAACATTTCTTCATCTTCCACCTGAGCCATTATATATTGTGGCATAGCTATTCCTTCTGCTTGGTACGCGGCTTCTACCTGTCGCCGGACACCAACCTCAGAGACAGCGCTTTCCAGACATTGCTCCTCAAACTCTTCGATGGTTAATGCTAGCTGTACAGAAGGCAGCCCTCCTCCGATTATCTCAGTCAGATATCCACCCCTGGTGTCTATCTCTCTCTTGAAATCCTCGAAATCCAAAGGCTGTCTCCCTTTCTTGTCCCAATCAGGATGGTCCTCAGGAGGAGGGTTTTCGTCATACCCATCCTCATTGTTTTCCCACACCTCGTCCCCAGGTTGAAATTGTCGCCTCGATAAACCATCCAGCGGAAAGTTCCTCCCAGCAACATGTTTCAACTTGAAATGGAACATCAGAATGGATTCTATCCATCTGTTTATAGTAGCATTCGGGCCCATCCCAGGGTTTGACAGCATTCCCTTTATATATAGGGTATCTGTTTCAACCACTAGCCGTCGACAGCCTAGAAGCCAATACTGCATTGCTTCTAAAGCCCTCTTAAGCCCATATAACTCTCTTTTTGGTTGTGAAAATCTAGATTCACGATCATTCATAGTGATGGAGCCAAATTTTGCGTAATGACGTTTCCTTGGCTCTAATGGGTCACACTGATAGATCTCGAACCCTACTGCTTCATGAGAGGAGTCTACTGCCAAAACTATATCCGAATCCCAATCGTAATTCAAGGGTTTCAGGGCTTCGTAATTTTCTATCGCGTGCTTTAGAGCTAGCATAGATTCCTTTTGCTCTTCCCCCCACACAAACTCGTTATCATCTCGTAATAGCTTATTAATGGGTCCGGCAACTTTGGCGAAGTTCCTTATGAACATCCTTAGTACACCCACGGTCCCCAGAAATTTCCGCACATCACTGACGTCCTTGAGTGGTGGCCACCTAGAGATTACACCAACCCTGTCTGTTGAGGGCTTTCTCCCAGCATATGAACACATATGCCCTACTACCGGGAATTCATCTAGGCATATTAATGCCTTCTTTCCTGATACGGTGTCATGACTTAAAAGTGTTTGGAGTCAGAATCGATTTATGACCCACGCTTCGCCTCTAAGAAATTGAGGACAGTTCAATGACATCCCACTACACGGACGGTCTAGCGCTATTTTTCGAATCATCACGAATGGACAAGATTCGCATTTTTGCATTACGAAGCAGCAGGCACACAATTGGTCATTCGTTTTTACAAATTTATTAACTACGCACAGGATTGCACAGCCACTTACCACACCGCACAGCATGAATAATTAATCATGCACAGCCTGCCTGATTAATTAAGCACAGGATTGCACAGCCACTTACCAAACAGCACAGCAACTTTAATTAATCACGCACAGCTTGGTGATAAATTGCTTGACAACTAGGCAACGGTGACAAGCTAAATTGCGATGGGAAACTAGGGTCGCCTAGCAACTGGCAACTTAAATTGTGTTTCAAGGGATGGATTTTGTAATCAGGATGACTCATCAATGTAGCCAGTAGTATATAAGCCGCTGTATTTGCGTAGTAATAAATAACAGAAGATTAGCCCACCAGTACTTTACGTCTATAAGTTTGCTCTTGTTTGTCTCTACACTGCTTTTGGTCATCTTAGTTAGTCATCAGCTAGCTCATTTGCCTAATAAGTACCTCAGCGCTTCACACCGAAAGTGACTGTTACGACTGCTAGGTTCTCTCACCCTTGGCATACGATACCCGAGGGACCCTCGTAATCAACTGTATATTATCGGATCGCCATCCCGTTGGCTACTTTGTTTTCTATTTGGTTTGGTCACCCCTGGCTTACGATACCCGACTGACCCAATTAGTCATTCGAATAAATTTTTCTACTACCTGCAGGTTTGGGCAACTTGGCATACGATACCCGCCTAACCCTTCTAGTCATGAGAATCAATCGGTAAAAGCTTACGTAGTATAATACTTTTTGCGGATCAGCAGGTTTACTCACCTTGGCATACGATACCCGAGTAACCCTTCTCTTTGACGGTAATACTTGTGCTACACGTAGTTACATTTTAGCTACATTCATACGAGCTCCCGCGTCTACTTAGATTTACTTCTATTTAGCTACCCCCTGTTCTTTTGTACGTTACCTCCCCTACCTACATTAGAATACTCTTTTCCCAGGACTATCTACATTACCTACATATCCTAGATTCACACTTACTAATTCCCACCCCTCACTATTTACGAGATCACCTCAATTTAGTGATAAACCCCCGATACAATAATTTTTCGAACCAGAGAGAATCGCTCGAATAACGACACTTCCAGCGCACCTCTCGTATAACAAATTATACACACGACAACAGTGCCGCCACAATAGAACAATCTTTGTACGACCCGGTTTAGATTCTGAAAGTGCTCCCAGATGAACCACCTAATCCCTTTGTTTTCTTTTATAGTTTCGTAGCCTCCTCCTTTTAGTTCATACCTGCTCCCAGGTCCTCTGACTGCAACATCATCTATATAGGGGATCGTGACATGTGGTATCTCGTCCCTTAATATATATGTTACATCATCATGAAAAATCGGAACTGAATTGGTCCACCCTTGGGGAAGCTTTACTAACCTTAGTGCACCAAACGGTGTCTGGAAGGTAGTATAGTCCCTAGAGTTTTCCGCTATGTCCCTATGATCGTAGCCGGAATACAAATCCAAAACAGCGCCGCAAGCTCTCCCAGCGAAGTGGTTAGCTAGCTCTTCAGTTGCCGGAGGCAGACCTGAATGTGCTATGGTAACAGCGTTTAAGGGTTCCAACGCATGGACTAGGCGAATGCTCTTGCCATCCTTTTTGATAACCCCGAAGAATTTTGGGCGGTAGGAAGCATTTGAAGGCTCGTAGACACCAGCATCAAGTTTATCTTTGATAATGTTGCATACCATCTCCAACTGTCCCCTAGGAATCGGAATACTCCTTTCCACCCATACACTGTGTTCTACCACAGGAATCTCTACCGGCGGGAAGAAATCACGCCTGAACGTCCCTCGCTCTGAGTCATCCCAAGCAAATGCCTGATTATGAATCATCATGAAGTGATGTAAAAGCTTTCGTTCTTCCGCCCATAGAAAATCACCCGCGTGAATCTTATCAATGATCTCTTTCCTATCCAAGGTATACCTCCCAGTCGGACAATAGTCTGACGGATTTGGAGACAAATTGGGCATGTCTTTTAATGGGTCGCCTGTTATGTTCCTTTTTATTCTGAACTTCTCCGGGACATCCATATATACTGGCCTGACTTTATCAGCTACCGGTTTATACTTCTTTCCTACAAAAGTCGAGAAATGAGGTTCACTCTTGTCCCTAGGACTAGGCTGACTCTTCGGAGTTATGCCCCCAATCGGAATCGCGGGATCCACCACATGACAACATCCACATATTACTCCTTCCGCCGTCTTATGCTTTGATTTGGCCTCCTTATACGCCTTTTTCTTGTGCTTCACTCCTGGTACCCCTTTTGACTGGAGATGTTCAGGTACCCTTTCATCAAAGGTAAATACCTGGAAGCTAGCTTTCGGTTCTCTGTCTTCGACTGGCCCCGTAAATTCCTGGAAGAGAGATGCGGCGGCCACATCCTCTTGTAACCCCTTACAATCCGTAGAAGCACTGATATACGCCGTCGCTAGTTCATCTCCTACGAATTTTCCATTCCGAGGTTGTAGGTAGCCCTCTATCTGCAACTCCCCATTCGCATCATATCCTAGCTTTACTCCTAGCTCTCCTCCACCCCCTTGTATCAACTGATCAAGAATGACCAGGCCTTCATCTGGTTCTCCCTCTCCCTCAGGAATCTCTCTTGTGTCACTATCCCAGAAGTTCCCTGCCGACGTGGTCCTGTCAGGAATCTTATCTTCCTCATCTGGGACTTCTTCTACAGTGGCTCTTCGAGTAGGACCAGAGTTCCTCTGAGTATCGGTACTTGCCAATTTGGGAGACGCTTCTAGCGTAGTCACCGGAGCCAACTTTGGCTGCCTGACTCCTTCTTCCCCTAGCTTAATCGCTGGTTTCGATAGAATCTTTGGCACTGAGTTTAGCCGTGATTTTTCAACCACCGCATACGCTCCTCGTACATATGTCGGTACAGTACATTTCCTCTCAGAATTCGGATCGCTCAGAGTCATAGTCTGGGTTCCATTCCTTTGATTCTGGACTGTGCTAGCAGTTAGGACGTCAAAGGGCCTTCCCAAGAGTAGTTTGTATGCTGGATCCTCCAACACATGGACTTGTAAATATACCGTCAGGTCCCCGAACAAGAAAGGAACATTCTTGGCCATCCCCAAGGAAGGTGTCAGTTCCCCACTCAAACTCTCCACCATGACTTGTATATCCGGGTCCCAGACCAATAATGCCCGTCTTGCTTCCTCTAGCGATATGGCACATATCTGGGATCCGCTATCCACAATTGCTTCAATGATCAGGACTGAGTTAACCCGTGGAAAGATAACACGTAGCGATGCCGAGGCATTGGCCACTTGTATTGGCTTATCCGGCTGCTCCTTGCCCATGGTACTCAAGGCTTGTAAAACGGGGTCCATCGCCACAACCGTCTTCTGAGAACTCCCATCCCAGTCTTTTCTGGCAGCGAGATATGATCATACAACGAGCAATCCTCGTGGGTTATCTTCCGTATTCTGGAACATCACCCTAGTTGTCTCCAAGGGCAATCTTCGCTTAGTTATCTCGCTTTTTAACTTCCTAGCTAAGCTAGGAGATGCATGAATTAGATCCCCCATCTTAACTGGTATTTCATTATCTAGTAAGCAATCCATGAGGTCTCCCCCATTTCTAGATCTCTCCTCGATTGGTGCAACCAATTCATAAGCCTTCTCTTTCGAGTTGACCGACTGAGTTTTCTTCTTCTTTCGACTAGTACTGAGTTGTTCCCCACGGTTGACTTCTGGTACATCCCCAAAAGGTAACTCTGGATCATCACTTCCTTGCTCGAGTTCTCTGTCATCCAATTTTCTAGGGTTCGCCTGCTTCCCAGCTGGCGAAACCTCAACTATCGGCTCGAACTCTCGCTCCTCGCTCTTATCGTCATCTTCATCATCATCATTATCATTATCATCATCGGACTGCGCCGGGTCCTCTTCATTATTATCCTCTTCATTAATTTCAGCACTGCTTCCCCTAGTAGCTTCAGTTCTCCAATGCACCGCTTTATCAACTTTTCTACTGCCCTTGGGAGGTCTAGCCGACGGCAGCTTAGGATTTCTCCTAGCTTTTCCCTCCTTCATCGGACCCACTAGTTTCCCGGCCTGGTCTGACTCCTAGTAGCAGCAGAAAATTGTTCCTGCATGCTAGGTAATCTACCATTGCCTGAAGAATTCCCTGTCATCTTCTGAAAAGGCTCCATCAATTGAGCTAGCATCTGCAAGTCAATTGTATTAGACCCAACATTAATGGCTAAGGGTGCTGTAGCTGGTGGTGATACTGGCTGAGCCAGCGCCTGGTACTGCGGCTGTGCTTGCGGAGGTGGGAAATAACCCATCTGCACTTGACTAGGATAATTCACAGGCTGACTATTCTGATTGAACGTCTGAAGAAAAGCTGGCTGAGCCGACTCAAGCCTCTCTTTGATGTACTTTTGAACTCTGAAGGTCCTTAGTTCATCCCCAGCTGTATCATATACTGGTAATTACCAGCTGCATCGCCTAGCTCAGTTAAGAACGCGGCAGATGTAGTATCAGTAGGTGGATAATAAGCTAGCATAGAAACGGTCTGAGCTCCCGGCACTGTTTCGACCCGTAATAATCATCCACTTTCTGCTTCTGCGTCCTATCTTTAGGCCAACCAGGGATCATAGAACCATCTCCTAGGCGAAGACGTCCATCTTCTACTTTGACTTTGCCAGCGTCAATATGTTCTCTCTTGTATTCACAATCTCGAACCATATGACCGGTCTGTCCACAATAAAAGCATTCCCTAGCGTCCGTCTGATTCAGTGCAAAACGCGGCTGTCCCCATCTCACTTGCTGTTGTCCTCGTTGATTCGCCGAATTATTATACTGGCCCGAATTACTAGGTTGACCTTGCTGATTGTTTAGATCATTAGGCGTCCCTGAATCCTGAGCTGGAGCATCTCCTTGACTATGAAGGTTAAGAGAGTGTTTGATGTCATTTGTAAACGACTGTTTGAACGAATTCAAAGCGCCATTAACGCTACTGACAACTCTGGTCTCTATCCCTTTGATCTCATTGCCCAACGCCTCCAATCCTTTGGTCTGGATCTTATTTGCGTCTTTTAACTGAGCAATATCATTCATAAATCCTTCATATCTCTCGGAATCTTCCCCTTTAACCAGTCCCTTAGCTCGCAACTTTTCGCTAGCTAAAGAGTACCTCTCGGATGCTGGGATATGATCAACCTGGGCTACTGTTGCTAGATGAGAATCACTACGAAAGCCGAAGCCTCCAGCAAAATTCTCAGTCAACAATCCAACCAGAGTAATCAATTTCGCTAGCTCAATAGTTTCTCCTTTCCTAGCTGCTTTAACTGGAGCTGCTCCTACGACTGGAGCAACAGGTGGTTTAGCTGCTGCGTCCTTAGCATCCCTGACGATTTCCTGCCTGACCAATGCCATAATCTCTTCCTTGAACCCTTCTTCAAAAGAAGACAAGTAGCGAGCTACTAGCTCTTGATTCAAAACCAAGGCCGGAGGCTTCATAAGTTTTTCAGCTTCATTTTTAAATGAAAGACTGTAGCGCTTAATAGGCCCTTCATCCATCCTGGTGAGACCATGATACTGTCTGCATATTTCATCTAGCTTTCGCAAGGAGCCACTGGTCATCTCCTCTACTTCGGGATATAAATCCTTTATAGACGAGACCCATTTGGTCCAATCATTGCCAACTTTGAATCCTGGCAAATTTGCCCATTCTTCTCTAATCCGACTAGACACATAATGCCCAATCAACTTCTTCTTCTCTTCATTACCCGTAATATTATTGCTAGATATAATCATTTCGCAATGTTCCAGGTATTTCACCAAATCCTCAGCAGATGATCCATCGAAAGTGGGACAGTTCTTGGTATTCCAAGGCTCTGGCACTTTAGACTTCATTCCTGAGAGAACCGTAGTCGCCATTTTTATCTGATTTCCTAATATCTGTATTTGTGGTGCAGAAACTGTTGTGACCTGAACTGGTACAACTGCGACTACAACCGGTGTTGTGCTAGCTTGAACTAGACTTGGATTTGAACTAGAGGTGTGTACTCCTCAGGTTCTGACTCTTCACTCGTGGGTTTGTCTACCAGTGAGGGAACTGAGCTTAGTACTGAGCTAGCTTCCGATTCCACTCTCTGTAGTTGTACTCCTTTATAAGTGACTTGTCTTGCTGAAGTAGACGCTGCAACTTCTGCTCGCGGTCGCTCAGTTGCCGAAAGTGCCTTTGTCTTAGCAGGTACTCTCGAGGTTGTCTTTGAAGGGGCTTTATTAGAGGGTGGAACTGTACTAGAGGACCTTGTTGTCGCTCTTGGACTGATTCTATCCCAATATAATGCGCTTTCTTTTCCTTCTCCAACGTATTCACTTTGCTCTTCACTATCCTGTGATGAACTGGACGCCTGTGCCTTTGGCGGCAGGTTGCCTGTTTATACTCAAGTTTCGCTAGAAACCTGAGTCTTGTGAAATCCAACTAGAGCTCCTCTAGGTTGAAATCGCAAAATCTCCAACTAGTTTAGACTTTCGAAGAAATCTGAACTATCAATCACTACCCCTCTCAGAGGGCACCAGATGATACGCGCACTGCGGGGGCCGAGTGTAATGTATAAGATGGAAGGTGTGCTCTACTGGTGCCCTAGCGGAACACTGTCTGCAACCGGAGCGTATGAGGCGACTATGTCGGGTACGACCGTCAAACCACTACCACTCCACAAAACCAACAACCAAATATAGCTAGCTTGGCTAGGAGAAGCGTCCAACGCTTAAACTTCCTGGCTATCTCCCTGATGAACGGCTTGTACGCCGTAAGATCGAAAGTTCGGGGTAGGGACCAAGTATTAGGCCGCTTTTATGATAGTCCTTCCGTGAATGTAATCTCTCCTCTGCTTCAATCCTCTCTTGACTTCGGATCGTGGTACACTAGAAACGTGCTAGCCTAGCTAGTCGTGCTAATAGCTCTCTGCGATGTAACCTCCTATAGAATTCCTATCCGTGAACAGATGGACCTTCACAAGGTTCTTAACTAATGTTCTCAAAACGTGTATGTGTGTTTTACGGCTGTTAACCGGCGTGTTTATTGTGCTAGCTCGCACTTGTATCCTTCCAACCAAGTCCAACCTCGACTCCTTGTCCTTTTAACTGCTCTGCTCTGTGTCGCGTATGCGTTCTGTGACGCTGCACGCGGACTCTCAATGAGTATGAAACCGACTCTCAACGAGTATGAATCCAAACGCTCAACACACCCCTCAACAGGTAGAAACCAATTCTCAACGAGTATCAGCCACTCTCAACGAGTATGAAACCTTGAAACCCTCAATCCCTCAATCCCTCAGTGCACTCTGTGCATGTTGTTGTGCAAATGAACTTCTATTGAAGGACAAATGGACGGTGGGCTAGATGCGCGCCTTTAGAACGTAGGGGGTCACTATATGAATAGCTACTGCCTCCACTAACCGGGGTACGATCCGCTGCCCTCCTCCCACTTCTCCCCTTGCTTTTATACTACTAACTACATACATAATCACATGAAAGTACGGCGGCCTAGGCCTTGGGTATACATGCCAAGCAAAACAGAATATAAATAAAATGAATATAATTGGTCCAATCCACGAAACCCCCAGCCCAACCCATATGGTTACTCCATCAGCAGCCACCGAGAAATCCGTTCTTCCGCGATAAGAAAGTGCTTCCGCCATTTCCGAGACCTATATCCCTTAGCTAGCTCAAGGAGTATTCGTCCCCTAGCTATAAGCTTTGAGATACAGTGCCCTAGCAATGTTGCACATCCACCAGCATTTACTAGGTCCGATTCGTATTCCTACTGTCAAAGTCTGGATATCACCGGTGCTAGATCTGCGGCTGCAATTGCCGATCACGGCTGCAATTGCCGATCACGGCTGCAATTGCCGAGTCATAGCTCCTGGCCCGTAGTACCCGACGGCCCCGCCTACTCCGGTGGGTCCTGATTCTGTCATATTGTGCTACTGAAACATCACGTGTCTCGTCGTGTCGCTCGGCTAGTTCATATCAACGCCTAACAAAGTCGCTAGCTTTGTACTCATTGGCTACTGCATCGGTTCCCTCCTAGATCTTGTTATGTATCATAGTGTAAAGTCGCCTAGGCTAGGCTTCTCCCATAGACTTAGCTTTAACCGGTCAAAACTGAGCTAGCAACCTCATATGAAGCATCGCTAGCAGAGTATCGCCTCGTAGCCCTCATCTAGGCACTAACACCGTCTACGCGCTCGATCCTAGCGC
The DNA here is from genome assembly GCA_029282285.1 of Mycena rebaudengoi. Taxonomy (NCBI): domain Eukaryota; kingdom Fungi; phylum Basidiomycota; class Agaricomycetes; order Agaricales; family Mycenaceae; genus Mycena; species Mycena rebaudengoi. The sequence goes on from JARJCX010000028.1 coordinate 238,764, forward strand.
TAGCCGTCTAGTCATGGATGATTGTGCTAGATGTAGGATTTCGCAAAATGCGTGTTTACAAGCATGGCCTGAAATCCGGCTTATCAATGTGCTTCGACCCGCCGGTTGACCCGGGTGACAGGGAGCAGCGAGCATTTCATCTTCTTCAGCTTGCACATGCGGCAAGCACGGGCGCCGGCAACCAACTCGCAACTGAACGAATGCTTGCGACAGAAATCGCATTCTATCGACCGGTCAGTTCAAAACGAAGTGCGGTGCACTGCGACGCACCGTTACCGCCGTCCAGTACGGCCACCACCTCTCCGCCCTTGGCCGGCGTTCCGTCCTCTCCCTCGTCTTCGCCCTCTCCGTCGTTCTCGTCGTCCGACTCCCCCAGCTCCCTCCACAGCCCCCGCATCCTCGTCGCTGTTTCCGCGGCCAGCCGCTGGAGCTCTTCGAACTCCTGCCGCTGCCGGTCCAGCCGCTCCGCACGCTCTGCCTCTTCCCTGGCTGCCTGCTCCAGCCGCTGGAGCTCTTCGAACTCCTGCTGCTGCCGGTCCAGCCGCTCTGCACGCTCTGCCTCTTCCCTGGCTGCCTGCTCCAGCTGCTGGAGCTCTTCGAACTCCTGCCGCTGCCGGTCCAGCTGCTCCGCATGCTCTGCCTCTTCCCTGGCTGCCTGCTCCACCGCCGCCTCCTTCCTTCTCGCTTTACGCGCCGCCTTCCTCGTGTGCTTTGACTCCTCCTCTGCCGCCCTCTGCTGCTCTTCCGCCTCCTTCCGCGCCTTCTTCTGGCGCTTGCGCTCTTTGCGCTCGTCGGGGTTCCGCTTTCTCTTGCGGCCATTGTGGTCGTCGTCGGGGTGGTCGCGGTCGCCAGTGGGGGTGATGGCAGAGGGAGCGGACATGGTGGTAGTAAAGAAAGAGGAGTTACGCGTGAGTCACAGGCTGCGCGATTTTTATCAACATGCACGTGACCTGCGCACGGGCCATTTCCTATGACGGTTTTATTTCATTATGCCGACTCCCCGGGGCCTTGGTTGCTGTGTTCGTCTGTTGCGCTCTGGCGCCGGACATGCTCTCGGAGTTGGTTGATTCGAATGCACAACCTCCGGCCACCACCCCTATTCATCCGGTCCTTCCGGTCGGATTTCTCATTTCTCTTTGTGCTACTGATTGATACTATCCTGCGCATTGGATCCTTGAGGGCAAGGATCCTAATGGGGGGATACTGTTATATCCATGCACTCTGTGCGACCAGCCGAAACTGACCGGTACTTCTGGTTAACCGGTTCGACCGGTCAACCCGGTACTGGCCGGCTGGGCTCCCGCACCTTGGGACCATCGGGTTTTTACGCAATGAAGGATTACTGAGTGTTTCCCATTTATCCGCTGGCCTCTATTGTCTTCAACGTCGGCCTCGTCTTTCCCCGACGTTTCCGATCCAATTTCCCTTTTGGGAAATTAATTCTTATTGTCTTTATTGTACCGCAAATTAAGTGTCATGCCGCAATTCCTTTAAGATACTATTAAATCTACATCTTAAATACTCGTCCTGTATGTCTTGTACTTCAGTTTGATTATAAACGTTTCTGCGCTATCTTCCTGTCTGAGTCTGATGTCTGGTTCTTCGGTCGTCTTCGATCTTACTCGGACTTGTCTCGAATCAGCCCGGCTAGTATCCTCGCCCTTACCCTCTGTGGCGTTGGGTTTCGCTATACCTCCCGGTCATCTCCGAACTTCCGGTCCACCGGATACGTCCGGTCCCCGGTCATCCCGGTCCAAGTCCCTTCCACTTGCACGGTATATAACAAGCAAGAGAATTGAGAGGTGCAGTAGAAGAAAGGCTGCTGAGATCCTGCATACCCTGATAACCCACGGCATTGAGAGGCAAGCTCAGGCATGGAGGGGGCAGTTGGGGCGGGGAAGGCAACGGCAGTGGCATCAGCACGTCTGCCAAAAGCGGGGTGGTGTCAGAGGCACTTGCACATAGGGGCATTGCAGGTGAGTGCAGAGGTGGCTGCAAAGGCACGACAGGTGTAGATGCAGTGGGTGACTTGTGGGGAACAGAGCCGCTCAGTGTCACGTTTTCTTGTGCCACAGTAACATGTGGGCTATCGGAATGTGGGGGCAGGGCCGGCAGAGTAGACACAGGAGGACATGTGGAATATGTGCTGTGGAGGCATCGCCCCATACGATCTTGAAGGTGTTGTTGCATGTTGCGTGTGGGTGAGATGGGGGCACGATTCTGAACAAGCCCAGGCAGAGCGGTGAGAATGGCGGTGGTGTCTGCTGCACTGAGTGTGAAGGTTACATCATCCATGTCATCCATGGGGGCGAGCTGTGAAGCAAGACAGCTGGCGAGTTCAAGAAAGGCAGAGGCCCACGCTGGCAGAAAGAAAGATGTGTTCATGACCAGGACCAAAGAAATGCAAAGCCTGGCGTCTTGACAAAGACCGGATGCATTGGACCCAAAGTTCCACTGTGGTGTGATGAAATGGGTGGTTTGTAATGCTAGTTAATGAAGACACATTGACATGCCTGTTACAGAAGAAAGCCTGCTGCCAACAAAGATTTCATCACAAGGTGTCACACACCTCCCCCCTGCACACTCTTCCTGCTGGATTTGCCCCTCCCCACTGTGCATCTTTGTCTAGAACTAGGACCCAGATGTCAACCCCTACGAAAATGTCTCCACATGACATCGCACTCGCAGTCGCACTCAGCGCTCATCGCCAGGTCCGGGCAATCCAAGGAAGAGCAAATATATTTGGGAGCAGGGAGTGCTGAGGACCAGAATACTGGGTGAGTCAACTTTCTTTATCTTCTCTTTTGTTCTCCCCACTCTGGTCTTGACCTCGGCCCGAATGCATGCCTCCCCAAACTCATGCACTCAACGCCTAGGGGAGTCTCCTTTTTAAAAAATTTCCCCACTCCTCCTCTTTTTTACAGGACATGGCGGGTGTGCACGGGCAATGTGACCAGTCTGCGTGGTGTGGTTGGAATGCTGTGGTGCAGTCCCGTTCGCTCCCTAGCAGCGAATCTTCAAAGTTCGTTCCTGGTACACTAGGACTGCTTTCCCTCTTCCATGTCTGACCACTTATTTCTAGATACCTACCTACCCGTTCAGCCACAGACGGCATCGCAGCACGCTTCCAAGCTCTAATAGTGAGCCCCCTTTTGAATATTTTTCTTCTTCCTTCTTGCCCACCCTCGTCTTCAATCAGCCTCGGCCAGATGAGCACACACCACGTGTTTCGAGACGAGCTCTGTGTTCTCATGCAACACATAACCGCATTGAATGTGTCATCACCAGATGAGCACTGTGGTGAATGTTTGGCGCACATGCTGCATTCACAAGCGCTGTGGGGCTCCCACATGCGCTGTGTACGCCCCAGCGGATACGACAGACCAGACGCGACACCTCTACACTCCATATACCCCTCAGACGTCCAACAAACACACACCAGGCCGCCGCGACTCGGATTCCATCACACCAAGCATCGCGCCCGGTTTCACCACTGGCACATGGGAACTACCTTGGCCATAACGAGGTTGACGACCGCAAGGTACCACATGCTCCGAAACGTCGGACCCGACACATTGCACGCATTTCACCCAAATTCGGCCACCAATTGTCGTGCCTGAACGAACTTTGGACGGATTAGGAAGGTAGAGGTTCGCCAGCCGCCACGTTGATAAGCCGGATTTCAGGCCATGCCTGTAAACACACATTTTGCGAAATCCTACATCTAGCACAATCATCCATGACTAGATGGCTAGCGCTAGGATCGAGCATGTAGACGGTGTTAGTGCCTAGATAAGGGCTACGAGGCGATACTCTGCTAGCGATGCTTCATATGAGGTTGCTAGCTCAGTTTTGACCGGTTAAAGCTAAGTCTATGGGAGAAGCCTAGCCTAGGTGACTTTACACTATGATACATAACAAGATCTAGGAGGAAACCAATGCAGTAGCCAATGAGTACAAAGCTAGCGACTTAGTTAGGCGTTGATATGAACTAGCCGAGCGACACGACAAGACACATGATGTTTCAGTAGCGCAATATGACGGAATCAGGACCCACCGGAGTAGGCGGGGCCGTCGGGTACTACGGGCCGGGAGTTATGACTCGGTGATTGCAGCCGTGATCGGCAATTGCAGCCGCAGATCTAGCACCGGTGATATCCGGACTTTGACAGTAGGAATAGGAATCGGACCTAGTAAACGCTGGTGGATGTGCAACATTGCTAGGGCACTGTATCTCAAAGCTTATAGCTAGGGGACGAATACTCCTTGAGCTAGCTAAGGGATATAGGTCTCGGAAATGGCGGAAGCACTTTCTTATCGCGGAAGAACAGATTTCTCCGGTGGCTGCTGATGGAGCAACCATATGGGTCGGGCTGGGGTTTCGTGGATTGGACCAATTATATTCATTTTATTTATATTCTGTTTTGCTTGGCATGTATACCCAAGGCCTAGGCCGCCGTACTTTCATGTGATTATGTATGTAGTTAGTAGTATAAAAGCAAGGGGAGAAGTGGGAGGAGGGCAGCGGATCGTACCCCAGTTAGTGGAGGCAGTAGCTATTCATATAGTGACCCCCTACGTTCTAAAGGCGCGCATCTAGCCCACCGTCCATTTGTCCTTCAATAGAAGTTCATTTGCACAACAACACGCACAGAGTGCACTGAGGGATTGAGGGATTGAGGGATTGAGGGTTTCAAGGTTTCATACTCGTTGAGAGTGGCTGATACTCGTTGAGAGTTGGTTTCTACCCGTTGAGGGGCGCATTGAGCGTTTGGTTTCATACTCGTTGAGAGTCGGTTTCATACTCGTTGAGAGTCCGCGTGCAGCGTCACAGAACGCATACGCAACACAGAGCAGAGCGGTTAAAAGGACAAGGAGTCGAGGTTGGACTTGGTTGGAAGGATACAAGTGCGAGCTAGCACAATAAACACGCCGGTTAACAGCCGTAAAACACGCATATACATTTCGAGAACATTGGTTAAGAACCTTGTGAAGGTCCATCTGTTCACGGATAGGAATTCTATAGGAGGTTACATGGCAGAGAGCTATTAGCACGACTAGCTAGGCTAGCGCGTTTCTAGTGTACCACGGTCCGAAGTCAAGAGAGGATTGGAGCAGAGAAGAGATTACATTCACGGAAGGACTATCATAAAAGCGGCCTAATACTTGGTCCCTACCCCGAACTTTCGATCTTACGGCGTACAAGCCGTTCTTTAGGGAGATAGCCAGGAAGTCAAGCGTTTGGACGCTTCTCCTAGCTGAGCTAGCTATATTTGGTTGTTGGTTTTGTGGAGTGGTAGTGGTTTGACGGTTATACCCGACATAGTTGCCTCATACGCTCCGGTTGCAGACAGTGTTCCGCTAGGGCACCAGTAGAGCACACCTTCCATCTTATACATTACACTCGGCCCCCGCGGCATGCGTATCAACGTCTCGACGAGATATGGTCCAGAAAAGGCAATAAACCGCGATGCCTCCCAATGTTCGAGTCAGCTTGGGACCGACTGAAACATGATGGAATGGGCTGGAACACCGAGGAAGCGGACTGGGGACATGTAGAGATGCTCCAAAGGGGATATTCACGAAGGTATAAAAGGACCTGGGTTTCTAGACAGTAGTCACTCAACATCGGAGCGGTTTTTCCCCCACTAGTTCTCTAGTGTAAACCAATCCCCCAATACATCGTTGACACACACACACACACTAACCATCCAACTTGTCACGAGACACTTGACCAACTCATCCTCTAGACGGTTCATACCGAACGTCTGACCCACACTAACCGCTCCCTTGTCATCGAAAAACCACTGCTGACGCAGAGAGGAACGACCAAGGCATTTCACACAAATCGCGGACCACCTAGACCAACGCCGAGTCGCCACGCCCGCCACACGAGTCCGACCCACGTTGAGCCTATAGGCCCTCGTCAAGCCGTCGCGGTTATCCCACCTTTGGGAAAGCCAGCCGCATCAACTATCACCCGGATCCAGGGGGAAAGGCGATAGAAGAAAGACAAAGCGGAGACTTGAATATTGTCTTGGATCAAAGCATGCCAGCAGGGTGCCATCTGAACAAGGTATTTTTCACACTATCCCCCATTTTTGACCTCCCACAGGACCCCACGGGAAAACTCTGTTTGACCACCTCTTCTCACTAACTTTTGACCCACACGTCAACGAGAAAACCCCCAGAGGAAGAACAAGTCAATTTTGGAACACCGTTTTCCAAACAGACACCGCAGTCTCCCTCACAGCGCGCCCGCCATGTGTGGCTCCATCTCGACACATGCACTGCGGCACCACTTGGTGCGTGGGTGTACTGGCCACTGGGATACATGCTGCAGGCAAGGGCACTGCTGCATGCACTGGTGGATGACGAGCTGGTGAGGGAGGAGGCAGAGGAGTTGGTGGGGGGTGGGGTGGATGCAGAGGTAGATGTGGGGGAGGCAGGGATGCAAGGGGAGCGGTACATCGCAGCTGCAATGGCCCAGCATGTCCTGGGGCTCATTGAGGTGTGGTGTGCAGAGCGGAAGCGGCAGCTTGTGGGGCTGCTGCCGTGCATGGGAGAGCTGGAGGACATGGATCCGGCGGGGGGCAGTGGGTGCGGGGATGTGGATGCAGATGCACGCACAGCTGTGGCCGACAATGTGCTGTGCCTTGACCTCATGAGTGTGGGGATGTGGATGCAGATGCATGCACAGCTGTGGCCAACAATGTGCTGCACCTCGACCTTGTGACGAGTGTGTTCATGTACCTCAGGTCGTGGCTGCCTGGCATGTGCGTGCATGTGGGGTGCTGCCTCATTGGGTGGTTGCGTGGGCTGGCACATGCGCACACCTGTGCTGCAGGTCCTTGCAGAGCATCTGGGAGAATTGGCTGCACCATGAGCCGGAGGGTGTGCACACAGTGTGGATGAGCAGTATGTGTGCGGGGGGTGCGTGGTGCAGGCACAGGGGGGCGTGAGGGGGAGGAGGGCACTGACATGGACGACCCTGGCGAGCCATGGTGCATGCTGCTGGGTCGAGACGATGTGTATATGTACCTGTACTACTTGATATATATTGTAACTTTTGCATCCACTAAAAGCTCTCCCTAAATTACTTTGTGATACTTTCTGTTAGCCCAATTTGGAAATACGGCTTGCTTCCTACGTCGTACATGGAGCAGCCCGAGCATCTGTCCAGAGGCCGACTGGCAGACAACTGTAAGTTGAGTTGATTCTTTCTGGTTTTGGAAGCTCATACAGCTCCCAAGTTGCGCCAGAGCTGTGGCTGCTTATAGCAGAGCAACATCTGGACATCTGAGACCTTGATAAGGATACTGTGGACTGTCTTCAATATTTGGGCTGTTTTTCTCAAGCTGTTCCAGCCCCTCCTCTACCTTCATGTCAATCTGACCGCTGGAAACCACATGCTACAATTCTTTCAAACCATGCTCTCTAAACCTCACTTGGCTTCTTGTGCTCTATCAATACAGTTCACCCTTGACTTACACCCCCCCCCCCCCCCAGATCCGTCCAATCCCTTGGTCCCAGATGGTACACCTTTCTGGACAGGATTCCAGGCCGTTCTACCGATGCTGCACAATTTGCGAAGCTTGGCATTTTCTTTCAGAGAGGACAATGAGGACGCCCTTAACCAAATAATTTGGGACGGCTGCCTAGCCACCTCTCTTCCACCCAACATTCATGCCCTCCACCTTAAGTTCTTGTACAAGGTAAGGTCTTGCCTGTTTTTATACCAATATGGACTTGACAGGCAGTAGAGAAGGGAGTTCACCGATGATTCTGGACCGTGGAACTTCTTGCATTGGCGCCTTTCTGTGTCTCAAATCCCTGCTCCCATCCAAAACTTCCTTTTCTCAACACCTACCTATGTTATATGGCCCCCTACAGCCTCTCAGAGGTCGAGCGTTCTTCTGGCTTGGACAAGTCAGATGTTATATCCCAAGCCAGAGGAAGACTAGAATAGTCCTTTTGGGATTCCGAAGGCGGAATCAGTGCGGAACGTGGCGGAGTAAATGCGGACCACAGAAAGGACAGGAGGTAGGTTGGCTGTTTTCACAAGCACCACACTCAGCAGGATGTGCGACTGTCTGGCTGTTGAGCCGGGACAAGATGAGAGCTGTTCCAAGGTTGGCAACAGATCCTAAGGCAGAATGAAGGTGAAGTGTGGGAATGAAGTCAGAATGTAGTATGAAGTAAGAATGTGAAGTATAGTAGGAATACAGAATGAAGTAGGAATGCGGAATGAAGTAGGAAAAGTCGGAATTCAGAATAAGACACCCAGAAGTACACTGGATGTGAAGTCAAAACACAAGGACAGCATTCAGAGGTTTGGCATAACCTTGAAAACAAGTCAAAGGCAAGATGAAGAGAAAGAAGGTAGAAAGACAAGGAGCATCTGGGTGATCCAGTGAAGCCTATTGTTGCACTTGCGACATAGAGTGGAAGGCAGAAGATGGTGTTTGTCGGTAAGCAGAATGCAATACCACAAGAGGATCATGGGTGAGCACTCTACCTAGGCCAGCAGGAAATATTAGGAAGAGTATTGTTTGAAGGAAGACATCCAGAGTTTCTAGGATATAAACCTGGAGTCAAGACAAGGAGTGGAAGGATTAAAAGATGGTCTCAGTTCATGAGTGGAAACATGGAATAACATTGATTTTCCAGATGAAGTATAGGAAGTATCTAGAGCGCATATATACTAAGTAGTTAATTGTTATCACTAATGTGGTTAAGTATTGAGTGCTCTGATGAAAGACAATAAGGACAATAATGTGGTACTTCTAAATGGAGAAGGGGAAGTGATAAGTATCTTAAGACAATAAGAACAATAAGAAAGAAGACAGATAAATGGGAAACACTCAGTAAGCCTTCATTGTGTGAAAACCCTGATGATAGGTAATAGGACAGAAGTCCCAAAATGGGCAGAAGGTGTATGAGCGGAAGAGTGGAAAAGCAGAAGAGCAGAGTAGAAGAGCGGAGGAGCAGAAGAACAGAAGGTGGTGAAGTGACTAGAAGTAAATGTGAAGTGTAAGAATGTATGGGTGGATGAAAGATTGGTACAAAATGAAAGGGGTTGAAATGCCTAGAAAATGGAGGACACCCATAGCTGGAGTGCATGGATATAACAGATGTCCATGGCCTGGCGCAGTGCCACACCTTTCGACTTTGAGGTGCATCGTGGTTTTGGTGATGAGTACCATCTAAGGCAGTACATTAACAAATGGGAAGAGTCTCTTGTGATGGGGGAAGAGGCGGAGGATGCAGACTGGCTTGTGCCAGAACTAGCAGGAGAAAATGATATGGAGGGTTACGTCAGGACCTGCATTATTTGGGAGAGCAGAAACGGGAGGCAGTGGACTGTGAGTGATCCATACCGAGCACTCAAAGGCATATCTTATGCCTTTGGTTTGGAGAACAACAAATGGAAACAGACCTGGTTGCCCCACCGGGTTTCACCTAGCAGTCTTTTCCCTCACAGATGGGTGCCGGGACCACTTAGAAGTGATGTAGAGCAGCAGAGACAGAGAGATGAGGACAACGATGAGGATCGGAGAAGGGAAGAGGAGGAGGAGGACACAGAGTCACTTACCAATTTAGTTTACTGAACAATCTTTTGTGATTTATTGAAAGCAACACCAATTTTGATTCAAAAGGCTACTCTCTTTGCCCAGACTATCAACTACTAGACTCCACATGAAAAATTTTTGAGGAGGACCTCATTGGTGGAAGAACAGATGTATTCGTCGGAGAAGGGCAGGCTGCTGCTAGCAGCGGCTTGGATAGCTTTGTTTCTACCCTTAATATATTAATATTGAGGGTTAGATAGAGTCTAGAGTGCTCACTTGGTGCGAAACAAGGCCCATACATCCCTAACCGCCCATTGCAGAATGCCTTGGGGATTGTGCTGGGCTGCAGCATAGTGGCAAGAAATTCCGTGGTTGGTTTGGCAATGGATCACCCAGAGAACGGCTGCCTGCTTGGATGTGCACTGGACTTTTGGTGGCTGGTTGTAACACCATATACCTGTGCCAGTGCATTGGTACTGGAATGTGGTCAGTTACGGATACAAGACTGGCTAAGGTAACTTACTCGTTATCATATATGCCCTCAACTCGTCCTGAGGACACACAATAATATTTTTTATCCACATGGCAGTTGTGCTCGTCCTGGTTGAAGTCAATAGAGCTGGTGAAAAAGCAAGGAAGGCAAGGCATTGTTGATCAGTGTAGAGTGTAGTATTGTTGGTGTTGGTTGGGGAGGGTAGTATTGTTGGGAGGGACTCGACCTGCTTTTATACCCTTAGTGCGTGGTATGCTCTTGTTGGTGCCTGTGATTCGAATGCAGCAGTTTTTCGATGGGGACCTGGAGAGGTGCATGAGGCAAAGGTAGGTTTCTAAAAAGAAATAAGAGTTTAGACTGCCAGTTACAATCTAACCTGTTAAGAAGCTTGAGGAATGGCAGGGGGCAGATTTTGTGAAGTGTGAAAGGCGTAAAAGACTCATGTAGAGGGATAAATTGTGGTGGCGGTGGCCAGAAGGCATGCATTGGTAGGGGTGATACAACAAGTTTTGGCTATGAATCTTCTACCCTACCTGAACAAAATTGTTGAGAGTGACTTCATTTCCAGAACACATCAAATTGGCGTTGACACTATGCACTTCAATTTGAATAGATCGGGAATGCCCTGGACACCCCATTTCTGGATGTTGTCCTTGTGGTTTTGCTCGTACCAGTAGGGGCACTGAGGCAGGCGATTAGCAGCACAATGGGCAGCCCAATGAGCCTTTGCCTTGATGTAGGTGGCAAAGGCCTGTAGTTCTCCACACGTATAGCAGCGAATCTGCTCTTCTGTGTCATTGCTATACAGTACAGGACAGGTAACACTGGGGGGCAAGATGCAATATAACAGCCCTGTAAATTGTAATCAAATTGTAATTTTTTTCCAAATATTCAGAAGAAATTCCTGTGATATTCTGGCTCGGAATATAATCAGAATATTTCGAATTTGACTACAATATGCCTGGAATTTTCCCTCTTAGATATTCCCGGTAATTTGGCCAATTTTATGAGAAAAAGATCAAAATTTACTGACTAGGAAAGTTTGAAATATTCCGGGTTGGCAAATTCTCAGTAAATTGTGACCAAACAACACAGAAAAGGAAATCTGAACACTTGCCAAATATAGTAAGTATACAGTAAAGGCAATCTTGAACACCTGCCCAAAAAGGAATGCCTTGATCTTGCAATGTGTAGCCTCAAATCAACTTAGGGACTGCCAAAAGACACTGAACTAAGTTGATCTAAAAAATGTACAAGTACTGTAGGCACACTGGAAATTTGATGGAAACAATTGAACTCAATACAACTGCTGAATTATGAGCTTTTTGGTATTCTGAAAACAATGCTGAAAGTATTGGATTGAGAATCAGTTTAGCCTGCATTGAAATTAGTTGGTAACCGTTTAAGGCCAGATGAATCCTATTCTTTAGGCAAAACGATGGTGAAAATGCATACTTTTAGCCTGAGCAGGGTTCTCGAAACTAATGGTTTTAGCCTCAGCTATACTGTGTCTAAGTGTATGATTTACTTAGGCATTATAAACATTCCTCCATCTTGAAATCCATTCATTTAAGAGCCCCAAAAAATTCCAGGTCAGAGGAAACAACATGATTGAGAATTAAAGGAAAGCCAAAACAGAAGGAATAAAAAAATATATATCTCAGCATCTGAGCCGATTTTGAAACTGGGGCATAGATAAATTATTTGAGAATCACATTTTTCAGAAAACAACAAAAAAATTATCATGATCCAGTTACTATATATGGCAAGGGACCAACTACATGAGAAACCTAGAAATTGTCCCAAGATGATGTCTATATTTTATTTAGAGTCATTTGATCCTGATTTGGCCCAGCAATGTTGTGTGCATTTTTGGCCACCACCATAGGGCCCTGCACTCATCCTGAGGGACAAATATTTATATTTCAATCTTACCACTTTTATCTGTGGTAGTACAATTTACTTCAGGCTTAACAATAATGAGGGACTTGCTTCCAAATTGTTTCTAGGGTTTCTGAGTCTAAAAGTGAGTTTTACTATTTCAGGAAGTTGTTTCCCAAGGTCCTGGGATCACTCGCGGCCGCGAGTGATCGCAATCACGTGACATTTATCAGGTAGCAGCTCAATTTCACTTACAGGCTGCCTAGTGCACAGTATTATTGCAGCTAAACAAAAAGTAACTGGTTTTCAAGCAAAGTTTGGGAAGGAGCCAAAATTGGGACAGGGGCTGTCAAATGGATCGCACCAAAGCTGGTCTCACTCCACAGAAATGATGATTTTTTGGTGGAGCCTGAGTCCAGTCACAAAAGCAGATGCACCCTCTCCAGTTGAAGATGTGTTCCTTTGATATCATGGCCAGCACCTGCAGCCTGAAGAAAAGGAATGGAAAAAGAAAAGTCAGTACATAATACAAAGTAACAAATATGACTATAACCCAGAGCCCGACTTGAATGGAGACCCCATCATGGTTTCTTTCTGTTTGTCCAGTCCACCACATTATATGGGAAAATATGTAGTGTCCCAGATAGGAGAGAATGCCAGGAGGTTCAGATGAATCCTACAGGCCAGACCAGGTGAGAAATGGGACCAATTTGCATCAAGGCCTGGAGTGAGGTCAGTAAATTAGGAACCACCATCGTGTGAGGCCACAAATTCAGCTGTATGCACAAGGAGAATAAGTTGAGGGAGGATGTTTTACTGTGGTGGTCCTTAAAAAGAGGCTTGTAAGAATCGCCAGAATATCACAGGAATTTCTTCTGAATGTTTGGAAAAAAATTACAATTTGATTACAATTTACAGGGCTGTTATATTGCATCTTGCCCCCAGTGTAAGCAAAGAAAAGAACAACAGCGAAGAGTTGAATGTGTACAGATGGGTAAATGTGCCTAGTTTGTGCCCTTTGGTGAAGATGTACCAATGTCCAGCAGTGAGGCAGTCATGCTTGCATGTATTGACAAAATCTCCCCAGGGAAAAACAGGTAGGAGGCAGCACACCATAGCATTCATTTGGGTAGGATTGTAGAGGGAAGACATGAGGAGTTTCCAGTTGCTTCAGTTGAGCCTCAGCTTATAAAGTCAGAGGAGTAGCACCGCTCCATCTATTCAGAAGGGTCAAACACGAGGTGCCAAGGCGGAACAGCAGTATAGGAAAGCCCTGGAAAACACAAGGAGATGTAAGATCTGCGATTTGTTACGGGTCTTACAAACAGTGCCCTCGATATTCGCGGCGACACGAATTATTGAGAGTTGATGTGTGTGTGTGTATGGTGGATGAATGTTCGTATGAAGCACTCGGAGGATGATATAGCAAGAGTCTTTTGACTGTAGAAGTGTGTGTGTGGTGGACAATTTGATTGAGGGGGATTGGTACACTAGAAGCTAGTGGGGGAAAACCGCTCTGTAGTTGTCTGTCTACTGCTATGCTACCCAGAACCCTTTATACCTCGTCTCTATCTCCTTCCAGAACCGCTCCCAGGACTGTTCCCGACATATTGTGTGTTTTGCCGCTCTTTTGGGTTTCAGATTTTGAAGAGTTCAGCGAACTCTGAGGCTTTTCACACCAAAATCCCTAGAGTTCATCGACCTCTTGGCTTGGCAATTGCATGGGGCACTGCCCAATATCGAATGCGGATGTCCAAACCATTCCCGTGTCGCAGTGTGCTCCATTAGGAGGTCTTGTGGTGTGGAGGAGGTCTGGATTAGTCAATATGTCCAAGAAACGAGGGCAACTGGGGGCCACAGCGCATGGTCCAGTGTGTGAACATGTTCTGAATGTGGATGGACTCGTACACGTCGTTCCCCATTCGTTGAGAGCTGGGGTTATCGTGATGGATTGAAGAGTTCAGCGAACTCTCAGAGCTAAATCCCAATTTGGTAAGTAGGATCATTTGGGGCGAGGAAGTCGACGATATTTGTGGGGGTATTGTGCAGCGAGTGTCATGTAGCGATGTCGAGAGTCGTAGTGTGGGTGTCCTCGTATGTGTGGAAGGTATTGTGGAAAGACTCGCTGGTCAATGTGCGGAAGTGGATTTTAGGCGAAGAGTTCAGTGGACTCTGGGTGATGTTGCCGCATTTGGCGATACGTAACGGAGGTCGGTGAACTCTCACTGGTGGTTGTTCTCGCCAGAGCGTATCTCTGGATGATCTTGTGTCATCCCTGCTCAGTAACATTCGCTGGGGCGTACACACACATGTGGGAGCCCCACACTGCATGCAGTGTCACAGAACACATACACGACACAGAGCACAGTGGTTAAAAGGACAAGGAGTTGAGGTTGGACTTGGTTGGAAGGATTCAAGTGCAAGCTAGCACAATAAAACACGCCAGTTAACAGCCATAAAACACACATACACGTTTGAGAACACGATGTGAGGGAGACTGTCGTGCCTCTTTGGAAAACGGTGTTCCAAAAATGACTTGTTCTTCCTCTGGGGGATTTCTCGTTAACAGGTGGGTCAATAAGTGTTTGTAGAAGAGGAGGTCAAACAGAGTTTGCCCTTGGGATGCTGTGGGAGGTCAAAAATGGGGGATAATGCGAAAAATACCTTGTTCAGATGAGCACACTGCCCTTGTACTTCAATCCGAGACAATATTCAAGTCTCCACTCTGTCTTTCTTCTATCGCCTTTCCCCTTTGAACTGGGTGATAGTTGATGCGACTGGTTCTCCCAAAGGTGGGTTAGCCATGGCGGCTTGACGAAGGCTTATAGGCTCAACATGCGTTGGACTCGTGCGTTTGGTGTGGAGATTCGGTCGTTGGTCTAGCAAGTCCGTGATTTGGTCCGAGATGCCTTGGTCGTTCCTCTCTGCGTGAGCAGTGGTTTTCGATGGTTAAGGGAGCGGTGAGTATGGGTCAGACGTTCGGTATGAACTGTCTAGAGGATGAATGGTCAAGTGTCTCGCGACAAGTTAGATGGTTAGTGTGTGTGTGTGTGAACGATGTATTGGGGGATTGGTTTACACTAGAAGACTAGTGGGGGAAAAACTGCTCCAAAGTTCTATATCTACTGCTGAGCGATCCAGGTCCTTTTATACTTCACAGCTATCCCCTTTGGAGCATCTCTACATGTCCTCAGTCCGCTTCCTCAGTATTCCATCTCGTTCCTTCGTGTTTCATGTATCCCGAGGCGTCGCGACTAGTCGAAGATAGTTGCCTTTTTGGGCCCAAATTGTGTCGAGGTGTGGCGACTCATGAACTGCTACCTTCCTAATTCGTCCAAGTCCGTCAAGGAGCGACGACTGAGGTCCGAATTTGGGTGAAATGTGTGCGATGTGTCGGGTGCGAGGTATTGGGGATGTGGTTGGCATGGATATTGGTGACGGTGTGTAGAAGTGGTCTGATGTGCTGGTGCAGGTGCAACGCCATGGGGTGCTGAGATGAAAAAGGCGTGGCAACTTGGGAAGTTGTAGCGGCTTGGATGATAAAGGAAAGGTCATCGCAGCTTGTACTTGGTCGTGAGTCGTCATATACGCTGGGGCGTACACAGCGCATGTGGGAGCCCCACAACGGTCAAGAACCTTGTGAAGGTCCATCTGTTCACGGATAGGAATTCTATAGGAGGTTACATCGCAGAGAGCTATTAAACATGACTAGCTAGGCTAGTGCATTTCTAGTGTACCACAATCCGGAGTCAAGAGAGGATTGAAGCAGAGAGGAGATTACATTCATGGAAGGACTATCATAAAAGCGGCCTAATACTTGGTCCCTACTCTGAACTTTCGATCTTACGGTGTACAAGCCATTTTAGGGAGATAGCCAGGATTAGCATTGGACACTTCTCCTAGCCGAGCTAGCTATATTTGGTTGTTGGTTTTGTGGAGTAGTAGTGGTTTAATGGTCGCACCCGACAGTCGCCTCATACACTCTGGTTGCAGACAGTGTTCTGATAGGGCACCAGTAGAGCACACCTTCCATTTATACATTACACTCGGCCCCCGTGGCATGTGTATCAGCATGGCTTCACAAGAAGGAGCCAGGTCCACACTATCAATATTGAATGGACTGTGCAGCTTGGGACGTTTATGAACCGGAGTCTGAAGATTCCGACATTTAGGAAGAGTGGCATGTACATCCATAATGCTGGTGAACAAAACATTTCTTGGACCTTCTGATGCAAACAAGATACCTTTCTTCTGACCACCACCATGGTACATCCAAAACGGCCTCCTCTTCCTACTTTAGCTATATCCTTCTCTTCCAGGATTGTATACCTCTGACCCAACTGCTGGAAACACCCCATCAATGCCCAAACCCTCAAGATACCTTATGATACCTGAGTGAGCACCAGAAGAAAATCATCTTGTTCCCAATTGCTGACTCCACCATTAGTGGCCCACTGTGCTCTGCCTCACCCCCCGCATGCATTGCCTAGAGGGGTCTCGATATCTGGATTTAGCCATTCTGGAATAACAGAAGATGGGTGATGGTTTCATGGTCCCAGTCAAAACCAAATTGACAAACAAATAGCCAAACATGAACTTGAGGGAGCCCACCTTCAAGCTGCAGTTGCCAGTGAATAGCTGGAAACATGTGGCTTGGCTAAGGCAGCAGCTAGTGATTTAGACTTGTGGTGTTAATGCTCTACCTTGCTGGGACAAGATCTGAATCAAAAATAACATGTTTTGCTAAACTAGTCAAACATAGAAATGAGCAACATTGAATTCCAAAATATTGTCCCCACAATACCCTGCCCTTAGCTGAGAGCTGCCGGAGACAAGCTTCTCGAATTGCTCCAGTTTCTTGTTTAGTGCTTTCTGTTTTTTTTCCAGCTGCTCCTGCCTTTTGGCCCTGGTGCCAAGATTCTGAGAGGCGGAAACCTTGACCTTCTTGCGGTCTACTTCCGAATGAAGAAGCTCCAGGGCTTGATATAGGTTCTTTAATTTGGCGTTGAAAGAGTCGATCTTGGCATCAGCAGCCAAGAGCACTTTATGCTGCATGTTGTCTGAAAAAAAAAAAAAAAAAATGACGAGAAGAAAAGTGTCCGACTAATAGCACCTTGGCGTTGGAGGTTATGGTGCGCATTTTGGAACAGGTGGCCTGATTTAAATGTTGGGTGGATTCCAAAAGTTTCAAAAGCCTTAAGGGGGTTAGAAAGAAGAAGAGAAGGCAAGGCTAAAGTGCTCACCTGGAGAGTTCTCCTTTGCAATATGTCGAAGCTGTGGCCCTTGAGCATGCCGCCGACTAAGGTATTCTGGGCTCCTTCCAAGTTGACATTGCGGTGCACTTGTTCTACAACATTGCTGGTATTTCCCATCACACACCAGATGGGAAGTGGAATGAAACTGAGGGAGTGGCAGATGCCAGGAAAAATGAAGTGGCTGGATACCTTGTCTTTTACCCAATCTGTGGACCATCATTTGGGAAGTGATAAGATTGAATTGAGCATACCTTGGCTGACCTTGCCACCCAGTTCACCTATCTTCTGCAGAGTAGCTTCCTAATCCTCGTGCTCAATACACATGAGACTTCTCATAAGTTGCTTGCAGGTACCAGGGACCTTCTGCAATTGAAGCATGCAGACTTAAAAACATCTTGCAAGGTGATCATATGGCCCAAGGTCTTGAATGGTTCAAAAGGGCTGATGAAGATCTTGCTTGATTGGCATCAAAGCGGCTAGTTCTTGGAGGTACTGCCCAAAACCTAGAAAAAATGAGAGGCCAAAAGGTTGTCTGTGAACATTGGACTCAGCCAGGACTTGGCCACAATGTTGGTCTGCCATGATAGTCAGAGTCCAGCAGCAGAAAATCTGCGCATCTTTGGCATGGGGGTGGTGCCACTGAATCCCTTTACTGGTATCTTCTTTCACAATCTCATAGATTTGGTGAAATAAAATTTTATGTGCATATGCACTCTGGCAATTCACGTATGCACAGCAAAATACTACACCTGGGATTAAGAATTGTCAGGTTAATGTTCGGGCATTCAAAGGTAATCTCATTGGAGTTGGAATCACGGTCCATCAGGCCTGCAAGCTCAAACTCCTCAAAACCAACCACACACTGGAAGGCAATGTCAGACTGCACATACTTACCACTCTCATTCTTTTGTTTTTTAAACACTGACTGGATTCTGCAAACATGCAGACAGCTATTTATAGCAGAGAGTTCGGGGACTGCAGGACATCTTCTTGCTCATCCTCTTCTTGGGGAGGCCCGGGACCAATGGCGATCAGCCGTCAGATGTATCAATATTCTCAGGGAAGGTGTGTGTCTTGGTATTCTTTTAAACGAAGTAATCCTGCCCAAAGTCGGTCAAATGTGGTGATACTTAGAGATAAATCCAAGTCACTGGCCCAGTCAGTGCCAAAGGGCCAGCATAATTCTCGTGCTTGTATTATATAGGAGTTGAGGTGAGATTGGTTGGCAAGTTATACATGCCAATCAGAAAGGGTAGGGTTCACCAAGGTTGGGAGCAGTTTCTCCAAAAAGGATTGTAGGATAGGATGTCGGAGAAATCTTCTAGGGGTCATATCTGGTAAATCTTCAGATGTTTTCTCTAAAAGTTGAAGAATTTGGCACCGTATATGTGCTGGAGTCTTAGTAGGGAGCAGGACAGGATGAGAGAGTGTGTGTGTTCTGTAACAAGCAGAACATAAGGGAGTTCACGATGGTATTGAAGTTGGGGCTCATATATTGTGAATCTGGAAGAGCAAGGGAGGCATTTTAGTGGAGGCTATTGGAGTTGGCCATGTGTGTTGCAGTGGTCATGGGCTAAAATATACAGTATTTCAGAAGACTAGTCATGGCCAAGGTTAAGGAATCTTACGGCAATGGCTGCACTACGAACTACAGTTCAAAATGGTCTGGCAAAAACCTGCCCGAGGACCATAGACAGCCTCACCGGCTTCCTCAATGCAATCACTGCGGACAATGCCAGGTATACTGACCCAGACATACTCTGAGTATACCCTGAGTATATTCTAAATAAACTCAAAATACACTCAAAGTATAGAGGTTCAGTATACTCTGAGTATATTCTCAATATGCCTGAGGTATGCTTAAGATATACTGACTCAGTATATTCTGAATATACTCAAAGTATACTGAAGAGTATTATTAAAGTATACTGAGTCACCTGATTCACAGTATACTGACTCAGTATACTTTTTTGATCATATCAATAACACATATTGCTACATAAGGAAGGTTTAGGAGAAAGTAAAGACATGCCAAAAATGGGAATTCTGAATGAGGAAATATCAGACATAAAATGACATGACATGACATGACATGACAGACATGACAGACAGACATGACAGACAGACAAGACAAGACAGACAGACATGTACAGACAGACAGACAAACAACACAGACAAGACAGACAGACAGGACAGACAGGACAGACAGAACATGTCAAAACATGACAAAACAGACAGACAAGAAAGACAAGACAGATGTGTAGCAAAGATACTTCTATAGCACATTTGACATGTTGAGTTTGCAGTGGAAGGTCACATGTTTGTATGAATTGATTACCAAGCTGAGAGAAATACTATAGTCTTGGTTGAGTTGTCTGGTCCATGTGGGTTGCAGGGTGAGAACATTGTGTATCCAGCCACAGAGTGGAGTTGTGTAGGATGCCACAAAATTAATTTGAGGTCCACCAGAGGGTGGGAAAGGTTTGTAGTTTACTTGTCTGGCTGAAGTAGGTGAAATTGAGTCTTGCGACCCAATTAAGAAATATCCACTGAGCTTGTACAGCTTGTCCTACATCCTGCAGTGGTGTGGAGGAGATATGTAGGATACCACAAAATTAATTTGATGGCCACCAGAGGGTGGGAAAGGTTTGTAATTTGCTTGTCTGGCCCAGGAGATACCTCCAACTGTTCTCACCTCAACTCAGGTTGGGCCAGAAGGTGAAAACTAGTTGTGGTCAGATCAACAGCTTTACTTCTGGTGCCAGCCCAAGCTGGGGATTGAGTATAGTCAGGCAGGTGCATTATAATAATCAACATTTTCTGGACAAAAGAAATGCCCCCACCAGGGTTCGAACCCAGGGTCAGATTATGTAAGCATTATTCACAAGAAGCACCATTACCACTACACCAAAGCAGCAATTTCTGTGTTCAAGTTAGGGTAGGGGGCTGCAGTCTGATCTTAACAATATGTTGATTTTGATGGGATTTTTTCTGAGCTTGTTTAGGCCTTCACATTGTGATGCTTCTAGGAAAAGTAGTCAAATGCTTGAAGAACCATTCAAAGTTGGTTAGACCAAATGAAATATAATTGTAAGTGACCTATGAAGCTGGGTACACAGGAGGAGTAGTTAATCTGTTTTCAGTCAAACAAATTGCAAGCCTTTCCTGGCTGCTGGTTGCCATCAAATCAATTTTGTGGCAGCCCAGACATCATTCCCATATTGTGGATACTTGCACAACACACTCATTTGACCAGACAAGCATATTACAAACCTTTCCCATCCTCCAGTGGAGCTCAATTTAATTTTGTGGCATCCCATACACCTCCTCCACACTGCCACAGGATGTAGGACAAGCTGTACAAACTCAGTTGATATTTCTGAATTGGGTCGTAAGACTCAATTTCACCCACTTCAGCCAGACAAGCAGATTACAACCTTTCCCACTTTCTGGTGGACCTCAATTTAATTTTGTGGAATCCCACACACCTCCTCCACACTGCCACAGGATGTAGGACAAGCTGTACAAATGTGGTTTTGAGCACAACACCAATTGGAGCCCACACCCCAATTTGCCCCCTTTGGCCAGACAAGCAAATTACAAACCTTTCCCACCCTCTGATGGACCTCAAATTAATTTTGTGGCATCCTGTGCACCTTATCCACACTGCCACAGGATTTAGGACAAGCTGTACAAAGTCAGTCAATATTTCTAAATTAGGTTGCAAGACTCGATTTCACCCACTTCAGCCAGACAAGCAAACTACAAACCTTTCCCAGCCTCCAGTGGAGCTCAAATTAATTTTGTGGCATCCCATGCACCTCCTTCATACTGCTGCAGGATGTAGGACAAGCTGTACAAATTTGATTTTGATTTTCCCCCCCTTGGCCAGACAAGCAAATTACAAACCTTTCCCAGCCTCCAGTGGACCTCAAATTAATTTTGTGGCATCCAATGCACTTCCTCCACACCGCTGCAGGATGTAAGACAAGCTGTACAAACTCGGTCTATATTTCTTAATTGGGTCGCAAGACTTGATTTCACCCACTTCAGCCAGACAAGCAGATTGCAAACCTTTCCCAGCCTCTAGTGGAGCTCAAATTAATTTTGGTCATCCACACCACTGCAAGATGTAGGACAAGCTGTACAAGCTCAGTGGATATTTCTTACTTGGGTCGCAAGACTCAACTTCACCCACTTCAGCCAGACAAGCAAATTACAAACCTTTCCCATGCTCTGGTAGACCTCAAATTAATTTTGGGGCATCTCACCCACCTCCTCCACACCACCGCAGGATGTAGGACAACCTGTACAAACTTGGTTTTGAGCATGACACCAATTCAAGCCCACAGCCTATTTTGCCCCCTTAGGCCAGACAAGCAAATTACAACCTTCCCACCCTCTGGTGGCCATCAAATTAATTTTGTGGTATCCTACACATCTCCTCCACACCACCGCAGGATGTAGGACAAGCTGTACAAGCTCAGTGAATATTTCTTAATTGGGTCACATGACTCAATTTCACCCACTTCAGCCAGACAAGCAAATTACAAACCTTTCCCACCCTCTGGTGGCCATCAAATCACACAACTCCTCCACACTGCCGCAGGATGTAGGACAAGCTGTACAAACTTGGTTTTGAGCATGACACCAATTTGAGCCCACACCCCGATTTTGCTGCCTTTGGCCAGACAAGGAAATTACAAACCTTTCTCACCCTCTGGGGGACCTCAAATTAATTTTGTGGAATCTCATGCACCTCCTCCACACCACCGCAGGATGAAGGACAAGCTGTACAAACTCAGTCGGTATTTCTTAATTGGGTCACAAGACTCGATTTCACCCACTTCAGCCAGACAAGCAGATTACAAACCTTTCCCACCCTCTGGGGGACCTCAAATTAAATATGTGGCATCCCATGCACCTCATCCACACCACCGTAGGATGTAGGACAAGCTAGACAAACTTGGCTTTCAGCATACCACCAATTCGAGCCCACACCCCTATTTTTCCCCCTTTGGCCAGACAAGCAAAATACAAACCTTTCCCACCCTCTGGTGGACCTCAAATTAATTTTCTGGCAGCCCACACACCTCCTCCACACTTCCACAGGATGCACAACAACCTGTGCAAGCTCAGTGGATATTTCTTAATTGGGTCGCAAGACCTGATTTCACCCACTTCAACCAGACAAGCAGATTGAAAACCTTTCCTGGCAGTTGGTCAACTTCAAATTAATTTTCTGGCAACCCACACATCTCCTCCACCTCCACACCACAGTTGGAAGCACAACTTTGTGTACAAGCCAGGTTTATTTGGAATCCGAGAATTGAGACAGTCTTCCATGAAAATTTCAGCTAGTTCTGCACCCTGTCTTTATTATCAATCTCTTCTTCCTTGATAAACTTGAAGTCACCTTTTCTTCCCCACTCTAGACAGGCAAACCTTTTTCAACTCCTTGTCCTAATCTCCCTGTTGTCAGCACACCCTACCACTTTTCAAATTCTCCCACATTTTTCTGTCATACTCCTTGCTACCCACATGGCCTAGAAAACTCAACCAAGACCTCAGCTTGGTAATCAATTCATACAAACATGTGACCTTATACTGCAACCTCAACATGTCCAATGTGCTACAGAAGTATCTTGTCACATGTCTGTCTTGTCTGTCTGTTTTGTCATATTTTGTCATATTTAGTCTGTCCTGTCTGTCTTGCCTGTCTTGTCTGTCTGTCCTGTCTGTCTGTTTTGTCTTGTTTTGTCTCACCTTGTCTTCTCCTGTCTGTCTGTCTTGTCTTGTTTTGTCTTTGTTTTGTCTTATTTTGTATTTTATGTCTTGTCTTATCCTGTCCTGTCTTGTCTGTGTACTATTGTTGTTGTCTATTGTCTATTGTCCAAAAATTGCCTTTTCTGGACTCTGATTATTAATAATATGATCAAAGTATACTGAGTCAGTATACTGTGAATCAGGTGACTCAGTATACTTTAATAATACTCTTCAGTATACTTTGAGTATATTCAGAATATACTAAGTCAGTACATCTTAAGCATACCTCAGGCATATTGAGAATATACTCAGAGTATACTGAACCTGTATACTTTGAGTGTATTTTGAGTTTATTTAGAATATACTCAGGGTATACTCAGGGTAAGCCTGGGTCAGTATACCTGGCATTGTCCGCAGTGAATCCACTTCCTCGTCATCCTCACAGATGACAGCCTCAATATATCCAACATCATAGCCGCCATCGCTGATCGAGATATCCCAAAAGTGATCTCGGTTCAATTTCGAGTTGTAATGCTCGCAACTAGAAGATTTTAAGGACAGGGAAAGTAGTGGGAGATGGAATGGCTGAACAATAAATATTCTTTGCCATTTTCAGTAACGCCAAAAAGAATTCGGTCTTGACAATCATCGACCTCTTTTTGATATCCTCGTTGGCTCCGAAAATTCTCCAGATCCTGCAATTCTTGGTTCTGTTGCTCAACAGCTGAAAGACGGGTTGGAGTGGACTCTGGACGTCGACTCCCAAAGTGATGGATCTCTGTCAAATATGCCTGAGTTTTTTTGAATATATCTCGACTGGGGGAGGAGCCAGCAAGTTGCAATGCACGCTCTGCACCCAGCCTGCGGAATATATCCTCTCAACCGGCAGTTTCATGGGGCTGTTCAAGCTCTTGAATATTTGCATAAGGGCAGACCTTGGAGCCTTGGCCTGGATTACATTGTATGAGAAAGAATTTCAAGACAACAAAATATTATATTGCAGAATTTAATGTAAAGACTATACTAAGATGAAGTAGGAAAAAAACATACAGGTGCTGTGCTTGACTGTACAAGGGACAGGTTTCCCATCTCTACCACGTAGGAGAAGGCTATGCAATACTTGACCTTTCTTTGACTGGCCTTGCGGCTCACCATGCAAGTATGCAATGTTCAGCAGGGGGTAGCTCCAGTCGTCGGGGTCAGAGTGCATCCGAAACAAGTACTTAATTTTGCCCTGGGCTGTTGTGACAGGGTATTCGATGACAGTGTCAGTCAAGTACAAGTAGAGAATGTTGACAGTGGTCTCATGGGTTATCTGGACTTTGTGACGGACTTGGCAAGGAGTTGTGGAGAGGAGGTGGTCAAGATCTGAGGACACACAGGGAATAAGGGAGAAGGGGGATGTGGAATTGGAAAATCCCTGCTGCTTAAGATACGACACAACTTCAGTAAGCGGTTCGGCAATTGCAGGCGGCGCCAACACAAGGGGGTCCAGTGTTAAGGAGGCAAGACGGTGGAGTTGGGGCCGTATATCCAGCAGGCCATCATGGAAAGCTGACGGAGAAGCAGGAGGTGGCATAGAGCTCAAGTAGGAGATTGTCTCCATGAGCTTGTTCACAAGGCTCACTGGGGCCGGCAGAGTGGCAGCAGGTACAGAAGCCAACTGGTCGAGCTGGGGACAGACATTGACCAGAGGAGGGGGTGTAGGGTCGACGAGGAAATTCAATGCCGGTTTGTGAGACATGGTGCAAGAGGGCACAAGTGTTGGTCTGATTTCGCGGCCACAGAGTATTCCAAAAACACAAGAATTCTATAATCCAAGGGCCGCGGGTTCTGAGAGGTCTGGAACCATTGCTAGGTCTAATCCGGTCAGAATTGGAAGCAGCGTCAAGGGAGACAGGCGGGGTTCACATCCTCATGAGCAGACGGGGAACTGAGTGGCATTTTTTGGCCGTGCTTGGCTGTGCTTGGCATGAGCAGCATCACATCCGGAGGCTCCGAGAGGGCACGCTGCAGTGCCCCGAGAAAGTGCGCTCAATTAGGTACATTTAGGCCATTACAATAAGTTCCGAGCCTGTTCCAAAGGGGCCTGTCATCTGACCTGTCCATCAGACTTCCTATCTTCTGCCGAGTTCCACCATTGCAGTACTACCTCATCACCACGTCGCCTCTTGCCATCAATGCCAGATTCGAAGTACTGAGAAGATCGAAATTCCTCCTACTATCTCAGCCCCCTATGACTATTTTTAACAGGATCTACATCAATGTGATGATGATGCCTATGGCTAGCAATTTTATATGATTGTGGCAGCATGCGATGACCTTTCTGGATTCTGTGAGGCTAAGGCCCTTCAACACCAAACTGTGGAAAGCTTGGCGGACTTCTTCTGGATGCACATCTACTGTCGCTATGGTTGCCCTCTACACGTAACTACGGACAACAGCTCAGAAGTCCTGCCTTTGATATCCTGATGTAACGCCTGGGAATTCCTTGTATCACCATTTCGCCATACAACAAACATGGTAATGGGGTTGTGGAACATGGCCACTTCACACTATGCAAAGCCATTGTGAAAGCCTGTGACAGAAAAATAAAGCAGTGACCCAAGAAACGGCCTGCGGCCTTATTTGTGAACCGAATTACCATCAGCAGCATAACTGGCTATTCTCCTGGCCATTTCTTGGGTCACTGCTTTATTTTCCTGTCACAGGCTTTCACAATGGCTTTGCATAGTGTGAAGTGGCCATGTTCCACAACCCCATTACCATGTTTGTTGTATGGCGAAATGGTGATACAAGGAATTCCCAGGCGTTACATCAGGATATCAAAGGCAGGACTTCTGAGCTGTTGTCCGTAGTTACGTGTAGAGGGCAACCATAGCGACAGTAGATGTGCATCCAGAAGAAGTCCGCTGAGAGATCACGTATCCCCACATCACAGAGTGTGTCATCAAGGTTGAGAGAGGTGTATTTACATGCAGGAAACAGAATATGATGTTTGATACGAGAAATGTCCGAAATGCGATGTCTGTGTCTCATTTCTTGGAGTATTTCTTCCACCCTACTTCCAGATGACATTCCTACTGAACCATAAATATTACATGTAAACCGAGAAGAAAACTACTACTGACGAAGTTGTACAGGCTTTGGAAATGGGCCCAATACTGTAATCCGGAACATCTTTGACTCTTTATATTGTGATTTCATGCAGCTAGAGGGAGCTAAGGCAATATTTGATGTTTGAGCATGACGCGGAACTGTCAAAATGTCAGGATATCCTTGTGAGTTCGATGGTATTACAACGCACTGAGCGCAGCTACAAAGAGAAGCAGAAAATCACAGGGAATAGCAGCTATATTCCACCAGCTCCAGATAAATGATTTTCTGTGAGCTAAAAGACTTTGCCAAAGGGCCAACAGAACAGCTAGCATGAATAGAATCAGCGACAGCCAGATCTTGCAGTGCAGTGTAAGCCGTGCAAACACAGCCTTTTTGCGGAGTAGCATGATCTGCCGCCATCGAATCACATGTCGTTGGTGAACCGCAATCTTCCTGCTGAATGGATTCCTCAGGTTCTGCTTGGGTATGCCAGGCCGATGCTCCAGTGCCATGCTATAGGAGTGCGATATCGATAAGGATAATGATCGGGACTTTGAAGTTGTCAATCACTGATGGGGACTGCGCTTAACTTGTAGCCGGATCTCTGCCGAACTGCTCCCGGAAGGTTTCAAGAATTCTTGAAAACCGCTTGTAAGGATCAGAAGAATTCTCACTCTCCGGTTTTCTCAAGAGATCTTGTTAATATCCTGGCAATCCCTTTTAAAACCTCACAGCATATCAATTTCTCAGTGAAACTAAAAATTCTGTTTGGCCGTGTACCATATTTGGTCGGCGATGTGCTCAGGGTTGCCATCATCGTCTACGATGATGAGCTCAATAGGTGCTCAAAAAGGTAATATCCGCATTTAGTAATGGGTCTAATAATACATACACGACACTCTCGCATATGTATTACTTAGCTACGTACTGCTGTATACACCGATTTCTCTGCCCCCACGGCGGCTTCCCGACTACTCTTCCTCCTTCCTCCCTCCCTCATCGTCCTCCCCACCGAGCGTCGGACCTGCGTGCGCGTCATTTTTTTTGTGCTGCTCACCGGGATCGCAGGTGCGGGCTTGCCACAGATGCTGGTGTCGCAGGTGCGGGATCGTGCATGCGCGTGTGTGAGGAGGCATCTCTGCAGCCACCGGAGTGGTCGGCGATGCTCGCCGTCACCGCACGCGCATTTTTGGCTTCCTGCGAGTATTGCGTGCGCTGGCTTGATGACATTGGCTACAGTCGCCAAGATGTGCCTGGCAACGGCGTGCGCTTGCGGGCTTGGGGCCCCTGCGGGTCTTTCGCTGCCGCCGGCGTGCGGTGCGCGCGATTGGCGGATCGCGCCGGTGCGCCGCTGGGCGGTGCGGGTGTACTCCCGACCCTGGCGATGTCGATCCAAACCAGAGTAGGCCAGGGGCAGGCTGGCTGCGCTGACGCCTCGGCGCTGCTTGGGTGTGGATGGGCTGCCGGTGTGGAATAGGGAGTGAGACACCGAGGGAGCAGGGACATGTACGCTGTCGTCGGCGTCTGTGCACACGGATGCCCTGCTCAGGCGTGTGGTCTCATGCCCACGCGTACATCCGACGCGCTCCTGACAGGGGCGCTGTGAGCTAAGGCAAGACGAGCCTGCGAGTCGGCCTAAGTGGGAGGCAAGGCAGATAAGATTAGATAGGATCAGCACAGCCGCCTGCCATCGCCTCTCGTTCCCGCTCACCAACACAAAAACTTCAAGGCTTTCTTCACGGCGTCTACTACCTTGTATCCGCCCAATTTCTTTGCAAAACATCGCCAAAATGACTCAGGACGGCACTCCCGCTCTCACCAACACCCAGAGATCTGTCACTACTGGTCTCCCACTCCCTCTCACTGCGGCCTTTGACTTCAGGGCTTGGGCTTCTGTTCCCGCCGAAATCGACACCGAGGACGACATGAACCTTAGGGAGAAGGTCGAAGATAATTTCGATCGCGAGCAAAAGAACATCGAGAGCAGGCGCATCACGAAGGCATACACGGTGATGCTTGACAGAGGCGAGGATCTGATGGGAGAGGATGTAGGTGGCTGTATGTTCCCATACTTCCGTTTCTCTTCGGACGAGTTGGGGCGCTTGGCGCGTTCCGTGGAGCTGCGCAAGGCTTTGGAGCCTTTGCCCAGCTACCTGCTCTATGATCTGGCAGATTTCTCTTCGTCGGCGATTATCGCTGTGAAGGAAAACTCGACCGAGACCGATAAGGTCAAGGCGACGATGGGCGTTAAAGGGAGGCTTTGTTTGTTGAACCCCCACGCGCAGTCCGCCACGAAGAAGGGTGAACTGCGTACGCCGGCGCTTTACGCGGTCTCGCTCGCGAGCCGCGTGCATTTCCCACTTCACTTCTGGGAGGATAAGCATGTCCGCACAGCGCTCGAGTACGCCCAAACTGTTCCGAAGGAACTGTTTGTGGGTGCGCCGAACTTGGATATGTCCGCACCGGTGAAGGTGCACGTCGTGGACGTGGCGAAGTGGGCCAAGACGATTGGTGGCCACGAGAAGCTGACGCTCATGGGACGACACTGTGGGCGCAAGCCATGGTGAACATGGAGCGTGCTCTGGGGGAGGCTTGCCCCGATGTGGCCAAACCCAGGGACCCGTCGGTCGAGGATGACGCGGGGAGCGAAGACCAGGGGGACGAGAACACTTACGCGGAGGAGCTCGCGTTGCACGTTGCCTTTTTCAAGGGGACGAAGTGGTATGACGAGCCGGAGGCCTACCCTATTTGGGTTGAGGTCGAGAGGCAGCTTCGTCACGAGCTCTTCTGCGACAGGCTTTTCGAGGAGGAGTATTACATGCAGACGCTGCTCACCACGATGACGGCGTGGGCGATGGCGAAGAAGCTGTGCGAGGAAGAGACGGCGGCGGCGGTTGATTCATCAGCACCGTCGAAGAAGCGCCCATCTGGTGGGGATCAGAACCCGGCCCCCGCTAAGCAGCAGCGCGGTGGGGGGAATAATGACTCTTGGAACGAGGGGCGGTTTCGGGACGAAGCACGTCGTGACACGCTGCCTGCAGGGGGGCAAGGCGGGGGGGGGCCATCCTGTTTATCCTGCGCCGGTCCTCACGTCCTCCGGCACCACCCCCCGGGCGTCCATTTCTTTAAGGACGGCACCACGCCGCTCATCAGCGACGTGCACCTTAGAACGACCGCAGCTTACGGTGGAGGCCAAGGGAAGCAAATTTGCGCTTCCTTTAACCTCCGTGACGGATGCAATGGGGGACACCCCCAGGGCGATGAGTGCATCCACATCTGTTCTTTGTGTGGAGGCAACCACAGTGCGACCTCCCGCAACGCAGCCTGCCGGCGCGTTCGGGACGGCGCTTTCCTCCCGTGAGGATTTTCCTCTGTGGGAGTCTTATCTTGAGCACACGCTATCCACGCAGACACATTTATTGCAGTACACTGATTTTTCAGGTTCTATACATTATCGCCCCGCTTTACCCGGCGCGGACGACCCACTCAATCTCCTACTGGATCGGGTGGTGCAGCCTTACGACGCGATGGAGTTCGAGAGACTCCTCGCCACATATAACCTATCCACAGCCTATCCACAGCTAGTCGAGAACCTGCGCGGCGGCTTCCCGTTGGGACGGATGCCGCC
Source organism: Mycena rebaudengoi (assembly GCA_029282285.1). Lineage (NCBI taxonomy): Eukaryota > Fungi > Basidiomycota > Agaricomycetes > Agaricales > Mycenaceae > Mycena > Mycena rebaudengoi. Next base: position 268,458 of record JARJCX010000028.1, read on the forward strand.
GCTTGCACACACTATCATCATTCCTAACAACCCCTCCGCCGTCGAGGAGCGCGCCGCGGTCCTGGAGTACCTCGACTCCGAGATCGCGGCGGGCAGGATGTCGGGTCCATTCACCCAACCAGTGATGGAACGCGTCTGCAGGGGGCCCTTCTTTTCCTCTCCGTTCATTGTCTCAGTGCAAGAGCAAGGCCCCGGTCTCGACCCCAAGCGACGTGTTTGCCGACATCTATCCAAGGCAGACCCCAAGACCGGCGTGCCCTCGATCAATAGCTATATCGATAAAGAAGAGTTCCCGACACGATTTGATATGCCCACGAAGATGGCCGAGCTCGTGAGTCTCAACCTTATCCCTTTCTTTTTCTACCCCTCCACCACTTTCGTTCGGGCTCTCGGGCCGTCCTTTTATTTTCGGTTCGGGAAGAGAGGGCGGCTTAGTTCCTGGTGCGCGTTACACGCCCGCGGGGTCTAGGTTCGCCGGCGTGCACGCTCGGCCCTATGTGCAGTCGCGCCTGGTGCCTGGTTATGTGCAGTAGGTTATGTGCAGTGCAGAGGCGTTCGTGCCTGGATATGTGCAGTGGCGTTCGCGCCTTGGTTATGTGCAGTGGCGCCTGCGCCTCGGTTATGTGCAGTACAGTGCAGAGGTGTTCGCGCCTGGTTACGTGCAGCGGCGCTTGCGCCTTGGTTATGTGCAGTGGTGTTCGCGCCTTGGTTACGTGCAGAGCAGGGCGTTCGCGCCAGGATACGTGCAGTGGCGCTCGCGCCTCGGCTATGTGCAGCGGCACCCACACTTTGTTACAAGCAGTACAGGACAGTGGCGTCCACGCCGGGATACGTGCAGTTTCAGTGCAGGGGCGTCTTGACGCCGGGTTGTGTGCAGTAGCGCTGCAGCGTTGGCTCACGCACGGTCGCGCTTCGGCGCTCAGTTGCAGCCGTGGGCGTGCGGCGACATTACCGCAGCGCACACATTTTTCCTTATTTTCCAGATGCATCAGCAGCGACAGACGTAGTTTCTCACATCCGCTTCCTAGGTTGCTAATGCGCCTGTCGGTACCCAGGCGTGTGCGTTCGATATCAAATCGTTCCACCGCACTTGTCCAGTTCTACCAGCACACAAACCCTATCTAGTCTCGAGCTACAACGGTTTCTTCTACTTAGACCACTGCCATCCATTCGGCGCAGGATCGGCGAGCAGCAACGCCGGCCAGATATGCAACGCGCTCGTCGACATTTGGCAGGCGCAACTGGGCTCAGACGGGCGTCCTGTCAAGTACGAGGACGACCTCAGCTTGCTACGCTACCCTAATGACGCGGGGCCCGCCACATCGGACCATCACCTATTCTGCTTCGACCGCGTGTCAGTCGCAGCCCTCATTGACTCCCTGTGCACGCCCTGGCACCCCGGGAAGACCGGCGACGAGTTTTTGGACTCGACGGTCTTTCTGGGCATGCTCTGGGATTTCGTCCTCAGGCGCGTATCACTACCGGACGAAAAGCGGCGCAAGCATCTCGCGCGCGTCTGCGACATGATCCTGGGCGGCAATTCGGGTTGGGGTTTCTACCTGCTCGACTTGCAGGAGATCCACGGCGCGCTGTGTCACCTGTGTTTCGTCTACTCCGACGGCACGTCCCGCCTCGCTGTCTTCTCCAACGAGATGGCGCATTTCCACGGTAACTCTTACATGACGCGCAAACTCAATGACGCCATTATCTCGACGTTGTCCTGGTGGCGCGCGCGTTTGGAGGACCCAACGGCGTACAGGCAGCTCCAGCCGCTCGGCCCAGTACGCGATCTGCGGATATTCGTGGATGCCAGCACATCCTGGGGCATCGGCGTCGTCATCGGCGAGAGCTGGTGGTCGATCCCGTTGACGCGGAACTGGAAGCGCCCCGGCTTGGACATCTGCTGGTTGGAGGCGGTGGCTATCGAGCTGCTTCTCTATTTTTTGGTGCAGTTGGGGTATCGGGATGTTCACCTTCTCATCCACTCTGACAACAAAGGGGCGATTGGTGCTCACACGAAGGGACGCAGCCCCAACGGTGGTATTAATCTGTGCGCGCAACGGACGTTTGCTGTGTCATCAGGTCACATGATTATGCCACGCCTCGTCTATGTTCCGTCAGCACAAAACATCGCCAACGCGCCTTCCCGCGGTGTCCCCTTCCCCCAACTCCTTCCTCAGAACCGTCTCAAACGTGCCTTCAGACTTCCCGCGGAATTCAGAGGCGTCTTGGCAGACGACGCGGAGCACTAGCCGCCACGTCAGCGCGGCACCTTTCTTGAAAACACATATAGCGTTGCCTCCTTTACTTTTCCACATACCTACGTTACCTCTACCTACAGTACCTTACATTTCTTTCTAAATTTTTAGTAGTACAGACAGTGTCCCGTTTCATCATGCCCCGCACATCAGCAGTCCCATCACGCCGAGTTCCCAATTCGAGATTTTGGTCCGGCTCTGCAGCAGTTCAGGGTGCAAGGTGCGTGCGTGTGGATGGCGCTCGTTTTCAGGTCTGACGGGTGGACAGCCTTTCGCAGCGTTCCACATCACACACAGCCCCGAATCTTGCGCGCGAGGCGCCCGGCGCTCCCTCCCACCACACACCACATGTTCCCCCCCCCCGCGCCCCGCCCGCGGCTTTCCGACGCGGCGTCGTCCCTGGCGGAGCTAAGAAAGCGGTGATGCGCCACCTCTGCAGCAGCCCAGACAGCACCACCGGCACGTCGCATCGCCTTGGCGGACGCCTCTAACCGCCCCGTCCCGCTACCCGCGCCACCCCTCGACGACATCCGGATCTCCTTGTCCTCGCGCAGCGCAGACCCACAGGCGGCGGCGCGCAACGTGCGCATCGCCGCGGTCGCGTCCCTCCCGCAGAAGCGCGCCCGGAAGCCTGCCGCGGGTAATGAGCTCCGGCCCAGCACCTACCGGCCGCACGTCCCTGCCGACCATAGGCTGCTCCTGTGGACGGCCCCCTGCTCCGTCGCCCCCCACGCCGCCATGCAAAACCAGGGAATCTCGCCCGCCTTGCAGCGGCGGATTTTCGAGGGGATGCTCGGCGCGCACGTCGATGAGACCCGCAAGTCGTACGGAGCGGGGCTCTTGCGCTTTCATCAGTTTTGCGATCGCGAGGGATTCGGGGAGGATGCTCGTATGCCTGCTGACAACCGCCTGCTTGCCGCCTTCGTCGCCGATGCCATTGGGTCTTGCACAGGAAAGTGCATCCGGAACTGGCTTAATGGCTTGCGCCTGTGGCACCTCTACAACGACGCGCCGTGGCACGGTGACGGTGGTTGGATGGTCCCGTTGAAGAAGGCCGCTGACAAAGGTGGCGTCTCCTTCAAGCGTCCGCCGCGCGGTCCCATCACCTTCGCGCACCTTCGCGCCCTCCGCGCGCGCCTCGACCTTTCTTCCCCGTCCGGGGCAGCTCACTGGGCGGCGGCGCTTGCCACTTTTTGGGGGTGCCGTCGTCTGGGCGAGATGTTGCCGCGTAGTGTCGCCAAGTTCACCACAATGCACGACACCTGCCGCAGCGCCCACGTTTCCAGATCCCGCGTCAACGGGCGCTCCATCCTCAGCATCCACCTCAGCTGGACGAAGACGACGGGCATCGCCGGAGGCGAGTGTCTTCTCACCGAAGTGCTGGGGCTGGACTCAGACCTCGATCCCGTTCGCGCATGGGACGCGCACATTCGCATCAACCACTCCCCGCCTCCCAACACTCCCCTCTTCGCTTTCCGTACGCAGTCCGGCTGGCGTCATCTACTCAAGTCGCCTTTCCTGGAATTCTCAGCATCAGTTTATCTGGCTGCTCGTTTGGAGCTGGTTTTTGGCCACTCGTACCGCATCGGCGGGTCGCTGGAGCTGCTCTCCGCAGGCGTTGCGCCAGAGGTCATCATGAAGCTCAGCGGCTGGTCGTCACTATGTTTTCTTATTTATTGGCGCAGGTTGGAGAAGATTCTCCCTCTGGCCATCACTCGCGCTTGGGACGCGCGCATTCGAGACTTCGCAGTAGCACATGGGCATCAGCATAACGTAGAATCACTTGTTCTTGACGAGTAATCACGCAGCAATACGTATTTTGGAATTGATGATCTTCAGATGATAGCTCAGCTCTGTGTGGGGGACCTTGGGTCCGCTTCTCTCGCCCTCGCGCGAGCGTTGCTCTTGGTGGGTTGCTACGGGTCTCATTCTGCTTTCTTTTTGACCCAAGGCCGCCCTCTGCGTACTGGCTTGGCAGTGTCCGTCAGCCGCCATTTCCCGCCTCGGAAAGCCCCGCATCACAAGTTCACGTGATGCTCTTATTTCCCCCGAGTCGGGCGGCCACGGCCAAGCCCCCCACACACACACACGCAGCTTTACATCATCGCAGCTTCAGCGCGAATATTACAGAGACATATTATCTACTCTAATATTCGCGCTCTCCTTCACTTTACAGATCTGACACACTAATCGGCTCCTGCCTTGCCGTGTGTGCGGGTCGTACTCGCGGTGGTGGGCTCTTGTCCTGGCGGCACGCAGTAGCCAGTGGCAGGGCTTCCCAGGCTGCGCCTTGGCACGACGCTGCGTGGGGTGTAGCATTGCTAGGGGCAGCGGAGGTAATCGGGGGCATCAAGGGAGAGGTGCAGGGCCCAGGGACCACGCTGAGACGCCCCCGCACGATAGCACTCACCTGCAGCGAGGATCTGCCCGCCTCACGGACGCGGGCGATGCTCAATGCATGCAGTGGCATGTTAGAGCGGTAGGTACGCCACCATACGCGGTTCCAGCGACCATATCCATCATCTGCGCCGAGGCGCCGCCCAACCTGAACGCCACCGCGCAGTTGCGCAATTGTGTGCGCGCCACAGAGCGGCCCCAATGCCGCGGGCGATGGCGAAAACCGAAACGAAGCTGGGGGCCCCTCAAAGATGTGGACACATGGGCGGTCACGCCAGCGCGTGGGCAGGCAGAAGCTGCGCCAGCGCCGCGACGCTCGCAGCAAGCTCCCGAGCGAGCGAGCCACTAGCTCCGTGAGAGGGCGCTGCGGCGACATGATGCCACCACCGGCCAAGCCAGACCGACAGCATCGATATCGTGCGCGATGGCGGGCACCCGTCGACACCGGAAGCATGGACACCGCTGCACGCAGCCGCTGCACCGCAAGCAGCAACACCAGGAAACGGACGCCACCTCGAAAAAGAGCACTCACCTAATTAAACCCGACCATCGCACTACGATCTGTATCGAAAATCGTCATGATCAGGTCGAACGGCGTCCAGTCGCCTTAATCAGCGCGCGCTAGCTCGGGCGGTGATCGCGCCGCGTTGTCTTGCAGCTGCACAGTTGCGGAGGTGTGTTTTGGGTGCTATGTGTATGGTTTTGGCGGTTGGCGGTGCCGATGGTGCTTTTTTCTGGGGTTTCGATAAGTAGCCGTCGTCGGATCCCGAGCGGCATGTCGTAGCTGCGGAAATGGTGAGAGAGAGCACCTGTGTGCGTGTTTGCCGTCCAAGTTGCGGGTAGAAAAACATTGCTGTCCTGCTGACAGTGTGAGCAAACGGTGGAGCAGAGCGGTACAAAAGGGCGGGCAGTGGCACACAGCACGACGCGAAACGAGAATGGTGGTTATTCATAGGACTATGGTCAGCCCAGCGAATGGCTGCCATACTCGTTTCGCGGCGTAAAAAGAAAGGATGAGAAAGAGAGAAAAAACCTACGGAGATGGTGGTCGGAAGAAGGAGTGTCACGGTGTGACATACTCACAAACGGCGTCACTTTACTGATCAGAAACACCGAGGATTGTCTCCTTTGGTGCGTTGAAAGCTCCGATACAAAAAGCGAAAAGAGGGATCGACTCAGAATTAAAAACCGTTCATCTTGGCAGTGGCACATATGATATATTCCGCTTTCTGAAAAACGGCATATAATAGGAAATGGGTTTGTGCGGGGCCAACAGTGCAACAATAGGCCGTTACAGGGCTGTTAAGGTGTAGATACGAACCAAGAACTCCGTGGATTATATATTTCACAGAATTCTGATAGTGGGAGAGTACAAGGAGGATATATATATTGTAATGATATAAAGCACGGAATAGGAGACGTGTCCTGCCTGCAAACCAAAATCTGCTTCGGCAAAAGATGATTAATTTTGTCCTAAAAGCGATCCAGACAAGAAAGCACTAAAAATAATGGGGATCAAAAATCAGAAACAAAATAATGCATGTAAAAAACAGCCACACAATTTTTTTACTGGTCTAACTAGGATAGAAAAGAGCTCACCTGGCTGAACCGAATCCGTGGATATATAACTTTGGGTGCTCAAGAGCAACGAGTGTTCAAACTGCAAAAGGTGAGTTTGGCGTGGTATGAGTTTGGTTAACAAACATGTAATAGCACAACACTATTCTTGCTCGACTCCCATGTCCAAACTCAAGAATAGCCGGGAAAAGCTTCCGGATGACCGCAGGATCTACCTCTCAAGGTTAGGACTCCTGTTTTATGCTGAAACAGTTTCTATGACATGTATATTGCAGGCTCAATGCCGGAGCAAAGGTAGAGAGACCCATAGCAAGATTTGCGGGCCATTACAAACAATATATCTCTCCTCTTGCAAAGTCTTGATGTTCCTGATTTTACTGCACTGCTTGTGTTCGGAAATATGACCGAAGTACAAGAGAAGAGGTGTATCCAGGTGGCCGAACATGTATGGTTTCATATTTGGCAGAAATCCCGATTTCGAGAACAGTGGTTTTATTTTCTCTCAATAGCACGGCTGCAAGATTTTAAAACAGAAATACAAGCTCCTCTGAAGGCTCTCAGCCGGAAACTGTGGAGAAATGCTTGGAGTACGAAAATAGCTTGTGTGAATTACGGATTTTCTAGCAGGCCAAAATACCTGGACCAGATTGGTCGAGTGAACTCAAATTCTATTTTCTAGTGGGTGCTAGCACATAAACTAATGTATGGTAACAGGAAGTCGCACGCTCAAATTTGCGGGGTCCCCGCCGCCATCCATTCCTGTCCCCACGCTCCCCCCAATGCGCTGCGCTATTTTGTATTCAAGATTTCATCCCTGGCGCGTGCGTGTATTCAAACATGTTCCAGCGCTTCCCTAGATGTTTATTTGAGCTCTACACCCGGCGAACCTGATCACCTCCCGACGTGGCGACGGCTGCACTGCAGCGCCTGTTTTTTTTTCAGATCTGGGCTTCCGGCTCATCCACCCACGCGCTGCCCGGCCAATTTTCTATTGGACCTCCCCCATCAGCTCCAAATCGCACCCGCCGCCCAGTGCGCAGCGCTGCGCGCCAAAGTTCTATCCAATATTTGGTGTCCTCCCACACCCGTTCCCCCATCACCAACGCGTGCGCGGCGCGGCGCCTAACGCTGTCGCGACAAATTCTTATTCGCTCTTCAGGGGTTGCCGAACGTATTTACGGCGCGTCCCACTCCTCTTCGTCTTTGACACCCAAGACGCGGGGGCGGCGTTGTTCCCGCGACTATAATCCGCGGCGCGCTCCCAACTTTGTATATTCAAGTCCTTGTTCCGCCGTCTCCCTCGCAGTTCGACGGTAAGGCGCCGACGGCGCGCCGCAATGCCGCGGATGCATTTTCGTCTCTCCCGCGAGTTCCATCAGCATGCCAGCTTTTTATTCACCCCACTCAAGCCAGTTTCTGTCCCAGTCAAGTGCACAAGACACATACCATCATTTATTCAACCGTCAACACGCACAGGATTTTTTTTTCCAGCTATGGTGGCTGTACGGCTCGTTTTCAGATTCCGTCCACCGCAGCTATTTTTGAACTGCTACGACGCGTTTCTGGTTTATTTCGATATTACGCGCTTGATTTAATCCAGTTTTGGCATTCGCGCACGCTTTTGTGCACGTCAAGCCCCGGGTTTGTTTTATTCAAGCCCCGCACACAAATTACATTTGAACCCCGGACGTGTATTTTTCAATTCACTAATGTTCTTGGGTCACGATTGCATATATAAAAAGCAAAATTCATGGCAACTAGCGACGTTGTACTAAGGGAGCAGCGCGTCGCGCCAGCTGCGGACCGGGAGGCGGCTTTTGAATGGATGGGGGTGAGTAATGGCAGGCAGCTGGCAGGAGTAGCGGCAAGCGTGGGAGGTGTATCTGGCTGTGGATGTATCATTGGCTGCACATTGAAGCTACTCTTGTAGTGAGGGGAGCTAACAAGGAGGGGTTTCAGGGGAGGGAGTATTTTGGGGCAATACGGAAGCGAGCGAGGGTGGTCCTAACATATGTCAACAAGGCCCAATGGGGTCTGCCGAAGACAGCTGATGTAGTGATGCGTTCTACCGACGAAGGCGGGAGCGCCCTGGCAGCGAGCGCGCGCGTGCCAGAGCGGCTTTTGGCTACTTTTGACAGCTCTTATAAAGTGATATATCACAAGCTCCTTGCAGTCAGAGGAGATGATACATCATGACCGGCTTATGATCAGAGGACCTGTGATAGATCATATCCCCACATACGCCTGGGGGAGAAACACCGTTGAGATTATGTCGCTGCAGTCGGACAAGACTCAGTGAGGAAGATTGAGCGTCAGAAACAAATTGGGAGCATGCTTGAGATCCACGAGAAATAATCTGACTGAGGAAGAGTACCAAGTCGTCGGAAATGTGCTCAGGGGCATGAAAGGATGCCAGCAAAACTGTCCCCGCTGCGTGCAAGGGGGAAGGCTGTGTGCTAAGGAGTGCAAATGGGAAAGCAAGGGCGCAGAGGAATAGTGCTATAAGCAGAGGGAGGTAAAAAGAGGAGCACAACTCAGAGTAACAACTAGCATGGTTGCATGAAGAAAGGGAGGATAGTGGTGCAGCTGCAAATCAGCCAGACGACTCATTGAGGTGGAAGGGAATCCGCCTTCAAGCCTGTGGAAGTGGGAGCTGTTGAACATGATGCGTGAAGCGCAGGGATGAAGGAAGGGGGTGCCGAGAACATCCGAACATAGCGCAGGTCGAAATCTGAATCATGCGAGCAGTATGGACGGTGCGGCTCATGAACATAGGGTGAGAAGCGCGACGACACAGCGCAGAGGCACAGGAGAAGAATCCGAACACTGTCATTAACTCAGGGTTGAGAAAGGGCGACGCAAAGAGGAGCACAAGGGCATGGGAAGAGAAGGGCTTGAACACCAGCATCATGATGAACCTCGGGTGAACATGGGCGAACTAAGGCAGTACAACTGTGTAGGAGGTCTCGAGTGTAGAGTGGACGAGAAAAGGCGGGGCCTGAACGCAACATGAACACAATACGTGTGAGCATGAGCGAAACGAGGCCGCACAAGGCCCCTGTGCAGGAGGTCCCGAACGCAGGGCGAACGGGAAAAGGCGAGGCCTGAACGCAACATGAACACAATGCATGCGAGCATGAGCAAAACGAGGCCGCACAAGGCCCCTGTGCAGGAGGTCCCGAACGCAGGGCGAAGGGGAAAAGGCGAGGCCTGAATGCAACATGAACACAATGCATGCGAGCATGAGCAAACAAGGCCCCTGTGCAGGAGGTCCCGAACGCAGGGCGAACGGGAAAAGGCGAGGCCTGAACGCAACATGAACACAATACATGTGAGCATGAGCGAAACGAGGCCGCACGAGGCCCCTGTGCAGGAGGTCCCGAACGCAAGGCGAACGAGAAAAGGAAGGACCCGAACGCAGCATGAACGCGAATGAGCGAGCATGGCGAAACGAGGCAGCACAAGGCCCCTGTGCAGGAGGTCCCGAATACCAGCATGAACACAGGGTTGAACATGGGTGAGCGAGAGAAGGTGCGCAAAGGCGCGGCGCAGGGGCGCAGGAACAGGACCCAAACACCAACATAAACGCAGGGCGAGCATGGGCGAGCGGGGAAGGAGCCTGAACGCAGCATGAACACAAATGGGTGAACATGGCGAAACGAGGCAGCACAAGGCCCCTGTGCAGGAGGTCCCGAACGCAGGGCGAACGAGAAAAGGAGGGGCCTGGACGCAGCATGAACGCAAATGAGCGAGCATGGTGGCGCAGGAATGAGAGCGCAGGGCGGCGCAGGAATAAGGGCGCAGGGCGGCGCAGGAATAAGAGCGCAGGGCGGCGCAGGAATACAGGGCGCATGGGCGCAGGAATAAGGTGGCGGCGCAGGAATATAGGGCGCGAGGAATACAGGGTGCAGAGGCGCAGGAATAATGGCGCAGGGCAGCGCAGGAATACAGGGCGCAGGGGCACAGGGCACAGGGGCACAGGGGCACAGGAATAGGGGTACCTGAACACCAGCATAAACGCAAGGCAAGTATGGGTGAGCGGGGAAGGAGCCTGAACGCAGCATGAACACAAATGGGTGAACATGGCGAAACGAGGCAGCACAGGAAGTCCCAAACACAGGATTTAGAAAAGGAAGGGCCTGAACGCAGTATGAACGCAAATGGACGAACATGGCGAAACGAGGCAGCAGGAGGTCTCGAACGCAGGGTGAGCGAGGGAATGAGAAGTCTGAACGCAATGGCCAAGCATAGGTAAACGAGGCGGCACAAAAAACGCGACCACCAGCATGAATGCAAAGCAAGCATGGGAGAAAGGGACGATACAGTGCCGGAATCTTGAAACCAAAATGGAGAATAAAATTGGAGATGTATTAGTGGAACAAAACTGCTGTGCAAAAAAGAAGTCCGCAGATTGGATGGCCACGAAGACAGGTGCACAGCGTTCGAGCAAATGGTGTTCAGAGTGGTGAAAGGAAACGGAACTCCCCAGAATCCCAGCGAATTCGGACAGACCTACTCGGTTGCAAGCAGGAGGGGAAACAAGTTGAGAGAAAAAATATGGTGTGCATGAAAGACACTTCAATAAGGTCATGGCATTCAATACACCGCCAAATTGTTCGCCAGGATAGTATATCGTGACAGAATAACAAGAGGAATGTGGAGGGAGTATATTTATAACAGGTTTCCATTTCAGAACCAACCACGGAGGAATTCCGAACAGAAACATGGCGGGGGCAGGCGAACTGGGGTGTATCGGCATGAAACGGTCTCAAGAGATATGCAGCGACGGTGTCGGGCGCAGAGCATCAGCAGGCATGAAACCAAAACGACGCCATCAGGCGTAAGGCCGCATATGTATACGCAGAGATGAAATGGGCTCCATCAGACCCACATGGTTTGAAAGGGTGCCATAGGCCATGAAACGGGAACCGTCCGGTAAGAGAGAGGTGGGCATAGGTTCGGAAATTCAATCTGCGCCAACACACATGAAGCGACTTTTACGAGGGTGAGGCGAAAGCGATGCCATCGGTGTGAATCAACAACAAGGCCTCAAAGCGCATGCATGCGGCACGCGGGTGAGCCCAGGTAGCGAGAAACGGCATTAAAGCACGTCTTCATAGCAAATCCAGGTGTCGCAAGTAAGGTAAAGCAACGGCACGTGAAGCGAAAGGAAACGAGAGGTAAATTCGGGGAGAAAACTGACAGGGAATAAGCCAATAGGCAACTGTGAATACAGCGCCGAGTGGGAGAAGCACCAACAGACTGCACACAAAGGGTGCTCGGAGTGCCAGAAAGGAAACTGGGCGCGCGATGCGAAAAGGTTCCGTCATACAAAGGACAAGTGTCCGGCAGAGCCATCGTGCGAGAGAGCGGCGCCAAACAACGTGAATGAGAGTGTATTGAGCAAAAGAATCATCGAAGATCGTCGCAAAAAAGCGCCGGGAAGAGTGCGCACAGTGCCGAAGAACGGGGCATTATGCCCTCATTTGCAGGGACGGTACAAGGATGGCCTAGCGGAGGCGCGGTCCTCGGCACGACTCGTAACGTGCTAGTGTCGCTGAAACCAGGGCGTAGAAGGTGGGTATATGCACAGAAGGAACATATGAAAAAGAGAACGGAAACGGTGAGGCCAACGGCTCGGAATACCGTTCAGGATGGCTGCAGATCGTTCCGCTGGAGGTCGAGTCCAAGGAAGCGAACAAAATACGGGAGAAAAATATTTGTATGAAAGAAAGAGGGAGGCGGAAGAGACACGAAACATGTATTGTGCTTACGAGTGGCCATAAAGTGTCATGTTCATCTCTCCAGCGTTCTTGCGCATGTCGGCACTGGTATAGCGAGGCGGGGAGCGCATGAATCATCGGATGTGTACTGTTACCAGTCTCTAGAAATTTGGTGGAAAGTGCGAAGAGACTCTGAGGAACGCAAATGGAACAGAGGAACGGTATGAGAGATTTGGTGTTGAGCGTGCATGCGAGCAAACACGAGAAGTCACGTCCATGTGTCGCATCGCCAGAAAGCCAGCGGACGCGTCGGAATGATAAAGGAGGAAAGAAGGGGGAGGCTAAGCCATATAGATATGCGATGAAGAAGTAAAGAGAGGCTTGAGGGCGAGTATACGCAGGGAAATTGTTAGCATTTGCTTGCGAGGGCGGGAGCAGAGCCGATAAAGGAGTCGTCTATGGACGGGTTTGTTCGAGGAGACGGGAGTGGTGTTCGATTCGGAAACCACCATAGGAGAGGATGCAGAAAAAATCAAGGGACTCCGGTGAGTCATGAGGCAGGAAAAGAGCTTTTGGTTTGCGATATAAATGTGCAAAAGCAAAAGAGGGTATGACAGGAGGCAGTGCGTGATGAGTGATGTGCGATGTGGTCCTATCTAATCTAATCTCTACCTTGCCTAGCCAGCTCGCAAGCTCGCCTTGCTAACAACACTGCTAGTGCACTTCCCCTTTCGGCTCTTATTATGCATTCGCAACAATACACTTTTTGAACTCGCGGACAGCTTGCTTGCAACCATAGACAGAGAAGGTAAAAAAAAAGTTGGTTCTCGGTTCGACCGATTTGAGTGTCCTTGAACGCCGAACAATACAATTGTACAATATGTATGTAGACTGTTTAACCGCTAAACGGGGTGATGCAAAGGAATTCATGTCCTTCAGGGAGGACACCTAGCGGCCACATCATATCTTGCCCTTCCTCCCAGGTCCTCAACACTTGAAGCGGTTCTTCGTGGTCAACATAGAAGGCGGTAAACACGCAAGACATGACACCAGTTGCTGCTGCATTCTGTAACAGTGAACCACGCAGCTGTACTCCCTTCAGGTAGGATATGTTGGTGGTGGCAATAATCTTCTGGGCATGCACCTTGATGAATTCGAGATCCAGCTTGCGGACATTGGCATCTACGTACAGAGGTGAAAAATCAGTGAAGACCGATGAGAGGAAGACATCTCAAACTGACGAGTGCGCTTAAACAGGGCCAGGCAAGCAGCAGGGTGCGATGACACAAGGCCAAAGGCACTACAGTTGAAGCCAGGTCCAGGGAGTAGCTGTAGCAAGCCGGTGGCGATCCCGCGTTTGCGATGGTTTTGAGACACAACCAGCTGTGTTATCCAACAAATGGACGAGCCTAAACTTCAATCTGTGATGAGGGCAAAGACTTGTAATCACTTCATGCGCACCATTATACTGCCACACCGTGCCAAATGCATGCCCAACGACGTCGTTATCGATCGTGCACAACACAAGCATACTGTGCTCCGGGTCTGAAAGACACTGATCCCTCAGCTTAGCGGCGCCCATCTTTACGAGGGCGCCTGAAATCGGTCAGATTCGGTGTTGATTCGAGGACAAGGAGCAACCCACCGGCCTTCAGTGGTGGGGGCACGGAAGAACTCCAGACACCATAGTTGGAAGAAAAGAGACCAGCACAAGTTTTTAGTTGATCTTCAGTGACCTGGGCCCCTGGAACGAAGGAATAGACGACAGCATACATGGCGGTAGAATTAGGGGCTAACAGAATTCTCACGCTCCGGCATCGGAAACGCCGATGACGTTGTTAGTTTCCACGCCAAACGTGGACATGTGATTGATTCTGTATGTAGTTCCGCTCTCCCTAATGTACCCTCCTAGCCTCTAACTCTCACTTTGACCATGTCGGCTGGCTTCCGCATTACGCCTGCCCTCTGGGACCGCATCCACCATTTTGCATCCTTTCCCCAAACTGGCGGTCAGCGCTGCAATTTCTTCAGCTGTCAAGTCTGACTCGGTCAATTACTAGTGTCTCTGCAGCAAATGGTGCTCTTCGGGCAGAACCCGAGCCAGGGCACCCTTCTAAAAGCCAGCCAGTTCCTTGCTGGTGTGTTTCCCCGTATTCTTTCGTTTCATGGACTAGTGATCATGAACGTCGCAGAGGAGCTGCCGGTTCGACTAGCGCACCGGGTGAAGGAGCTCGACGAGCTGCCACACAACCTCAGCGCGATGCCGTCGATAAACAAGGTCAAGAACTGGTATGCCCAGTCGTTCGAGGTCCGTCGCCGCCCTCGCCGCCGCCGCTCGTGTGACCGACCACCCCACAGGAGCTAATCAACTTCCCCGCGATCACCCTGCCGCCAGACATCCGCCAGGCGCTGATGACCGGACGCTCAGACGAGCCGACCCTGCCCGAGTCGATCCCGAATCCGTCCATGAAAGGCGCCGGGTACACATCCGGGAACGGCGCAACCGGGAACGGTAACGGCTTCAACAAGCTGAAGCTGCGCGTGCCCATGGAGCGGAGGTGCGCGTCCTCCGCCAGTACCTACCCTTCTAAAGCCCCGCAGATACTACGCCAACACAATGGGCGTGAACTGGCCGCCCGAGGTCGCGCACTACAACACTCGGTTCACCAAGGCGCTAGAGACGATCAAGAGCCGGCACGACCCCACGGTGACGACCGTCGCGCAGGGCGTGCTCGAGTGGAAGAAGAGCCAGGGCACAAAGACCATTGGGCTTGACATCCAGGCGTGGCTGGATCGCTTCTACATGTCGCGCATCGGCATCCGATTCTTGATCGGCCAGCGTGTGTGCCAGTCTCTTCTATTCCCCACCACAATCTAATTGCACGAATACAGATATCGCCCTCAACAAACAGCAGCCGCACAAAGACTACGTCGGCATCATCTGCACCGAGGCTGTACGTCCTCCCGCTTCATCCTAATGCCAACTAACACACCCCCAGAACGTCCACGACATCGTGCAAGAGGCCATCGAAAACGCGCGCTTCGTCTGCGAAGAGCACTACGCAATGTTCAAGGGCCCGCCTGTACAGCTCATCTGCCCCAAGGACCTCGTCTTCCCCTACGTTCCCGGCCACCTCTCGCACATCGTCTTCGAGCTCCTCAAAAACTCCCTCCGCGCCGTCGTCGAGCGCTTCGGGCCCGATGCTGAGGACGCCTACCCCCCCATCAAGGTCGTCGTCGTCGAGGGCACCGAGGACATCACCATCAAGATCTCCGACGAGGGCGGCGGCATCCCGCGCAGCGCCATCCCGCTCATCTGGACGTACATGTACACCACCATGCAGTCCGCGGCCCTCGACGCCGACTTTCACGACAGCGACTTCAAGGCGCCCATGGCCGGCTTCGGGTACGGGCTGCCCCTGTCGCGATTGTATGCGCGCTATTTCGGCGGCGATCTCCGCCTGATTGCGATGGACGGCTTCGGGACGGACGTGTACATACACCTGAACCGGCTGAGCAGCAGCCGCGAGCCACTGCTGTGAGGAAGGAGTGAGTGCATCGTAATAATATAGATTGTAATATAGCGCATGTACATTTATTCATACAAATTGCAGGGTATACCCATTATTTTGCGTCCGTCGCACATGATATGAGGGAGCCTCCCGTCTCAGCCGTTCCGTCTTCCGCGCCGCATATCCGTCTGACAATTACGCGCGGCTTGAATCAGGGCTCCAAATTAAACCGCGCAACAAAATAAACGAACGCACACGGGCTGCTCACAAAGATCGCACGGCTACTCGCAAAAAATCGCGACGCGCACAGAACGGCTCTCGAAGGAGGCGGCTGTGGAGAGCCGCACATACGGGGCGCTAAATCGCCCCAAGTCAGGTATACGTATGTGCCCGCGCGCAGACGCTCTCTGTCCCGCTGCGTGCTGACAGGCGCGCAGCCGTCGCTCCCATATATCTGGACAGAAATCTCCAGAGTTACCTAACTTTCCTGTGCTCAAGGCGGCGCACTTGCGCTCGAGTTCGACTCCACTCCACTCTTGTCGAGCAGGCCGGCGCTGCACATCGATCCGCCTTCAAGCTCATCCACTGATCATGATTTCTTTCGTTATCCGCGTACCTAGACGCACAGCATATGCAGACACCCTGAATACAATCCCTTTTTATCACTGGCGAAAGAGGACACACATGCTTTTCGTCGTGCGCACCGCCGAGCTCGAGGGTACAAAAAAATCGATATGTGAAGAAATATACATATTTTTTTCGCCGATGCATCCTCCCTCCATCCTCCGCGCTTCCCTTGCCTACACTACCCGACTAACTCGCGGAGCCAAACGAAGACGCCCAACCCTCGACACATACACGGCCGCCGTAGATAGGATACACGATAGCCGCCATCCCGCCGTCACAGATTAGCGCAGGCTGCCTTGGTCTGGTCAACCACGGTACGGAGGTGTTGCTTGCCACCATCCTCAAGGACATCCCATGCCCACCGCTCACGCGGTGCGACGTCGTTGTTCATCCGATTGTTATAAGGGATCCCAGGCGGTGAGAAGGGATTTTCATTGTCCTGTGTATAGGTATAAAAACAGTTTTGTACCGATCGCACTGACGGCGTGGAAAACAGAGAGCGGAGTATCAGCTATATAGCAGAACGATTCAGATAAGGTTCGTAATGATACAGTTCGATGGACGCATGGACTCACCAGTGAGATTCACTAGTTGGCGCCGAATGTGGTCGTCCGCAAGATCGCGCTCCGACTGAATCTTGAGATCCGCGGGCGCTTTCAGCTCCAAGACGAAGACAGGCACCTTCCGAACAGTGATATGGAAGGTAAAAATGAAGTCTCCGCCTTCACGCCACGTCGGCATGGACTGGGGTATGACTGTATACTTGCTGTCTGCAGGGAAAAGGGTGTGGAGGAGTTTGTTGAACGGTCTGAGGCCACGGCATGGGTGGGTGGCGGGATAGGGGTAGTGGCAAACGACGACACTTGGATTATGTAAGCGAGCAGAAAGAATGTGGCACAGAAAGCATTTCGACCGCATGGAAAGTAAAGCGAGGTAGAAGTGGAAAAAGTGTCCGTGGCGCGCATCTACATCCCGCTTCCACTCCTCTTTCTCCAGCTCCTCAATCTCCGCCAACTGCTCCCCCTGTCCGAATCCAGCCCCATGAACACGTCCTTCCCCGCGCGCGGGCCGGTGGCATCTCCCGACTTGCCCACCGCCTCACGCTATACATCAACCTCGGCGGGGCCACCGCGACGGTAACTCCCCCGCGCTCTCGTTCCCCCCGTCCGACACAACCAGCCGCACCACAACGTGCACGCTCCCCCCGTCCGCGTCTTTCATCGCGCATCGCACCTGTTGCGGCGCCACGGCACCCCGCACCACCGCGACAGTACACGCTCGACCGCGCCCACGTGGCTCAGCCGCCCGTCGCGCAGCACCAACGCGCTAACGCGCTGCTCCCGCAGCGCGAGCGGGTCGTGCCCCCCCCCCCCCCCCCCCGACGGCGCGGCGCCTGAAGGAACGGCAGTTGCGCCGGAGTACCTCGCGCTCCGCGTACCCCCGTCAGCGCGTAGATACTCGGTGAACAGTAGGCTTTCGATCGTCCAGGCATGTACACGGTTGGCACGTTGTGCCGGCGCACGTCCGCGACTGGCACGGGCGCGAGGAGGCTGGACGGGTCAGGCATGCTGGGGCGGCGGCGGGGCCGGTCTTTTGATGCCAACGGTAGCTGCACCGTCTCGAGCGACGGGTACGCCTCCTCTGTGACGGAATCGTAGGGCCTGCAATATATATACAATCTGCGTTCAGAGACGGAAGGACAGAACGCACTGCCGCACGCCGAAGCCGTTGTTCGTGAACCACTGCGCGGAGACGACGCTGCCGGGGTGCAGCACCTCCACACCGCCGCCGCCCGTCACGAGCACCGGCGGGACGTCCTACCGTAGGTACTCGGGGACGTGCAGCTGCAGCAGCGGCGCGCCGCGGTGTGCGTCCGTGTAGTTGTTGCGCTTGTGCTTGTGCGCCATCCTGCGCCTCGTCGTAGGCAGATACGCGAACGAACTTGTGGGGGGTGCGTGGTGTGCGTGTGCGATAGACAGATGCTGCAGTCGTGTGGAGATATGCGTAGTCTCGACTAGTCAGCCAATGAGCCCAGGGCATCGGGCGTCGGCTGTCGTCGTCCTGCGTGCCGTCCTCGTCGTCCCTGCACACAATCCAGTCGTCCTGTGCGCGCACTATGTAGTCCCTCGCGAGTCGCCCAGCTTATACACCAGCCCAATCACGGGAGAATAAAACCTAGAGAGCCCCCTTGCCGACGAACATAGAAAGACACCACCAAGCCCATGCATGACATTGTGCTTGCGAGACCGCACCTACATCCAACAACAGCGTCAAGAACTGCATGCTGCGCCGGAGCGAAGGTAACGTACGCAGGACATCCGCGGTTTCTTCGTACCTTCGCAACTCGTCTGAGCTCTTGGGCATGCCGCGACTCCAAGTTCTTGCTTGCGATGCTCTTGATGACCTTGACAAAGCCAGCCTCCTTACGCAGCCCGGTTATTGAGGTACCTGAAAAGACGAGGCGCCTCGTAAGGGGTGGGGCCATAAGACACCTACCAGTAGATTGGGGTATACTCAAGGTGGGGAGGAGCCAGTAAGCTGAAGGACCTGGTCATCGAGGTACCCGCCGAATATGCCGAGGACCTCGAAGAAGGTACCCATTTTTAGCGAGAGACGAAGCAACGGAAGACACACTGCGCCCAATGTCAGCATCCAATCACTATACGAAACTGAGAAGGTCGAGATGGACGCGCGCCGTACAGATAGACAGATAGATGTTTGGATCCGATCTTATTTTGGCACAGCGCGCCGAGCTCGAGGGTACAAGATATGTAGCAAAGGAAGGGAGAAGATATACACATGGCGTACGCGTAGTTTTTTAGAACCCCCGGCCACGTCCGCGCCCGCCGCGCATGCCTCCGCCGCCCCGCCCGCGCCCGCGATCGCCACCACGCATGCCCCCGCGCCCGCGTCTACAGTAACACGTTAGCAAGGTCGAAAAAGAAAAGGGGCAAGCACGCACCCCCTCGCCGCCTCCAGAGCGTCCTTCTTCCGTCCTTTTGGCTTGGGTGCGTCGTCGACGAGGAGTGTGTCGAGCGGGAGGGCGTCAGGAAGGACAAAGTATCTAGACGACAGCCCAGTTAGTTCGTTACCTGTTGGCATAAAAGAACGAACCGTATGTTGTTGCCCCGGATGGAGAGGGCGTCGAGGGACGCGGGATCGCGGTTGCGCGCGGTCATTTTGACAGTCTTGAGGTGGGTATTCATTTGCATATCGACGCCTGGGAGTCATAACTTAGTCTCAAGCCCCCCAAAAAAGAGACGACAAACCCGTTATGGTACCGTGTACGACTGAGCCATTCTTGAGCTCGATAGTGACGGTCTCGTTGTTGAGCTTCATGAGGAAGCGTACGAGCTTCATGGTGGTGAAAAGCAAGTCGAGTTTGTTTGTGTTTACTTCTTATTCTTCATGGACTCGTTCGTCGTCGGGTCGTCGTACAGCGCCGGGGAGGTGATTGGGGAGGGCGCATACGGGGTCGTGTGCTCTGCCACGCATGTCCCGACGTCGCGCAAGGTGGCCATAAAGCGAATCACGCCATTCGACCACTCGATGTTCTGTCTGCGGACCCTGCGGGAGATCAAGCTGCTGCGCCACTTCCACCACGAGAACATCATTGCAATCCTCGACATCCTGCGCCCGCCATCGTTGCAGGACTTTTCAGAGGTCTATCTGGTCCAGGAGCTCATGGAGACCGACCTGCACCGTGTCATCAGAACTCAGGAGCTCAGCGACGACCACTGCCAGTATTTTATATACCAGACACTCCGCGCCCTCAAGGCACTCCACAGCGCAGACGTCCTCCACAGGGACCTCAAGCCCTCGAATCTCTTGCTAAACGCTAATTGCGATCTCAAGGTCTTTTCATCTGCTCATTGCATATATCCTCATTCACAACAACCAGCTCTGCGATTTCGGCCTCGCCCGCTCCGCCCGTCCCCCTCCAAACGTCGCCAACGACAGCTCCACCTTCATGACCGAATACGTCGCAACCCGCTGGTACCGCGCCCCCGAGGTCATGCTCACATTCAAAGAGTACACCCGCGCCATCGACATGTGGAGCGTCGGCTGTGTCCTCGCAGAGATGCTCAGCGGAAAGCCCCTCTTCCCCGGCCGCGACTACCACCACCAGCTCAGCATCATCCTCGACATCCTCGGCACGCCCTCCATCGACGACTTTTATGCCATATCGTCCCAGAGGAGGTCCGTGCCCTTGTTCCTTCCCTTTTACACCCACTCTCACACTACCCCCACAGCCGCGAATACATCCGCGCCCTCCCCTTCCGCAAGAAGCGCCCCTTTGCCCAGCTCTTCCCAAAGGCGAACCCAGACGCCCTCGACCTCATGGAAAAATGCCTCACTTTCAGCCCAAAGCGCCGCATCGAGGTCGGCGACGCACTCGCACATCCCTATCTCCAGGTGAGTTTTCTTTCTTTCCTTCCTTTCCGATCTCGGAGTGTCATGTCCATATATATCCGTTCGCCGCGGCGGTGGGTGTTCCGGTCGACGGCTGCGTCTGCGATCTGGCTTCGTGCGTCTTCTCCGTGCTGTGCGCGAATCGTTCTCTGCGCGAGTCGATTCGGTTCCTGCGCACTGGGTGTGTCTGGACCGGGGCCGGGGTGGGGGCTCGTCGGCGCGAGCGCGATTCCTTCCGCAAGAGGACACCGGCGCCTCTGCGGACGTGGAGGTCAGGCGCGCGATTCCAACCCCGGCGCTGGGTGGCGGCGCACCTCCTCCCGCGCGGCGGCCGCGTGATTCCGACGCCTTGTCCGAAGAGCCAATCTCTAGAGGTCTTCCTGTCTCGTCGTCCCGTCTCCGTCTCTCTGTCTGCTCCGTCTGCGGCTGGTCGTCCTACTAGCTACGGATCCGGACCCGGACCCCGCTGTGCAGCCATCTCGGTGAGATGGATCGCTGGGATCCCAAGTGCGGAGGGCTTGGAGCTGGTTGAGAGGGAGTCGAATCGAATGGATCGGGCGGGCGGCGCGGCGGTGGAGGACGTGTGCACCGCAGGACGGGCGAGGCCGCCACGCGCAGAGGACGGAAGACGGGGTGCACCGCGCGGCGCAGAGGACGCAGGGTGCCTCGTCGTGGGCTCTGACGCGGATGTGCGCGGGCGGCGCGGTGGACGATGCGTCCGCTGTGGTGCGGTGGACGACGAGTCCACGGCGGCACCTAGGCGTGCAGGTACCGCGTCTGCGCCGACGGAGGGCACCGCGCCCCTCCATCCATCCTGGTGGGCATCCTGCTAGCGCAGCTGGGTGTGACACGACACGATACGATACGATCTGATACGTCTGTGCTGTCATACACATACACCCCGTATCCTCGTTCTTTTCTTGGAGACGGCTGTTGCCGTGGTGCTATTCGAGCCAGTCGCCGTGGTCGCCGTGTTGCTGCCCCGTGCCCACCCCCGTCGCGTGGCATGACCAACGCCGCGGGTGTATTTTTACCTCCCATCTCGACGCCTTCTCTTCGTTCTTCCCCCATCCCCTCCCCCCTTTTTACCCCCTCCCCTTTTTACCCAATTCTTTTTACCCCCAACCCCCCATAACCTCAAACTAACCCCCCCCTCCAAACAGCCCTACCACGACCCCGCGGACGAGCCGACTGCGGAGCCGATCGACCCGTCCTTCTTCGACTTTGATAACGGCGAGCCACTGGGGAAGGAGGAGCTCAAGGGTGCGTTTTTTGTTTTGTTTTTGGTGTTGTTTTCTTTTGGTTTTGGGTTTTTTGAGGTTTTTTTGGGAGAGGGGGAGGGGGTCTTTTTTTGCGAAGGGGCGGGAGGTGCGGGTGCGGGGACGCGTGCGGTGTGGGTCGCGGCGTCGATAGACGACTGCTTGTTGTCGCCTGTCGTCTTGTCTGTGCTCACGTCCCGCGAGGGGCTTCTTGCTTGTAGGCGCGTATGGACGCATTCATTCGCGTCGGTTCGCACCTTGTTCTGCCTCCTCCCTGGTGGTGGATTTGTCGGCTTTTCCGGCGCGGGGCTGGGGTTTCTTTCTTTCTCTTGGGTTCTTTTTTTTTTTTTGGGGGGGGGGGGGGAGGGCGTGGACGCATGGACGCGGCAGCAGCCCCGTGCGTGCGTGCCGTGGGTCGCGTCGACAATTGACTGCTATTGTCGCCCATCGTGTTTCGCGTGACTAGCCCTCTGTCCACCACCCTTTTCATAGGGTGTGTACGTAGGGCGGTGCTGGCGGACCATCGTCGACCTTTCATGCCGATTGCCGGCGTCGCGTCTTATCCGGCGTCCTCTGCTGATCGCCATTCGTCCGCACCTTGCTGCTCGAACCCCTTCTACTGCTTTACCACCCCACCCGATCCATCGCATGCTGACTCCCTCACCAGTCCTCATATACGAAGAGATCACGCGCCCCGACAACCCCTCCGCACCCTTCGTGCTGCAAAGCGTCGGCACCGGCTCGTAGCGCCGCGCGCACTGTACACACCAACCGACCGACCAACCACCCTGCTCGCACGCTGGCCGCGCCCCCCGCAGGAGGATCGAAAGACGTCCCCCGCGGGAGGAGCGAAACGACGTCCCCCGCAGCAGGAGAGCTCAAAGAACCGAAGAACCGGTTGTGAATTTATTGACCCTACCCTCACTTGTGATTTTATTGATTGCCTACCCATCGCCATTGCCATTACCACCACGTTCCCTCACTACCCCGTCTCTCCTCTCTGTCTCACTGTCTCTCCCCTCTTGTTGTTTCCTTATAAGTATTGCGGTCGTTGTACTTGTAGAGCTGTGCCTAATTAGCGGTGAAGCTTTTTTTGGGTCTGGTGCGCTTGGGCCTGAAGCTTTTTTCTGGAGGCCCCAAGGAGATTGACTAATCATAACTTCCGAGTTTGCCCGACGGTGCCCCCAGACATTAATCATGGCTCTTTTCTTTCCTGCCACCACTATTACGCAATTTCAGCACCAGAGCTCTGACCAGCTTGCGGCCAAATTGTCTACTTGACTGAAATTCGTGACAGTCGATCAATCCGTGATTAAAGCTACATCTTGGATCAAACTTGGATCAAACGATTATCTTTGCTCATTTTACAGCTTTTTACAGTAGCGACTGGTTCGAGTCTACCCCAGAACTCGTCAGGGGATGGAGTTGCACCATCAGTAACGCGCCTTCTCGGCGATCCACCCGTGTTTATAGCTGAAATTTACACCGCCAAAGTGGCCACAGGTCGGCACCACCTGAACCAGCCATCAAGTGAACAGCTGCCGGAAATGCTGGGTCCAGCTCGTGAGCAGCTGTCTCCACCTGGATGTCTCAGCCGAAACTCCAGCCCTCCCCCACATCGGTAGACACATGTTCGCCAGGTTTGAGCACGGCCTGGCCTGGCCCTGGACCACAGAATGTAATATTAATAAAATAAATTTACTCTGAGCTGTTACCACTCCATTCTGAGTCGTAGTCTTCCGCACCGCTAGATCCTGCAAGTTCATCCTCGTCTTCATCCATCTCCATCGCTTTCTTAGTCCTCTTGATCGTTCTCCTTCCTCTACTTGCAACCATGAGTTCCCCCTGTCCGGGCGGATTCTTGTGACTAGGTGCACTTCGACGGCCGGTCTTCGTGCGCTTTCGTTTGGGCTCCCTCCCATCCTCTTGGTCGCCGTCTTCAGGCCGTTGTCGCTTCTTGGACTCTCGGTTTGCTACCTTCGTCTCTCGTTTCGCCCGGAGCTCGGCAGCCAGCTCGTCATGTTTTGCTCGTCGGTCAGCAAAGACCGGAATGGGAGTAAGGAGGTCGGGAAGGGTTGCGCGGAGTAAATGTGCGTTGTGGAATGCGTGGGAGTTGATAATAAAGCGGTCAAGGTTATTATGAATGATATAATTTTCGGTCTTGTCTGATGTAACACGTTCCTGGATCTGTGGCCTCACTCCTGTGGCTTCGCACCCAGCAGTGTAGCAGTCGTGTTGCACATTGCACTTGAATTTTATGTTCTGGTGATGATCCCGCCTCAGCGAAAGTGGCTTCAGAGCGAGCGTGGACTCACCTTGGCTGGAACAATTATATAGCTGGTCTCACCATCTCGGCGGACCAGAACAGGCATTCCGTATACAGGATCGCGACTAGACAGCACCTGAAACTGTTCAATTACAACGATCACGGAGGAGCCTGAGACCGCATGGAGTATATCTGAGATGCGCCCGGCCCTCGTGAAACCCTGACAAACGACTGAGCGGAGTAATCAAATAATTCGAAGTTAAATGTACCGTTTCAACGGTGGATTGAACGAAAACCCAGGACCCGATGAAACATTGATCCAGCGACTCACTCGTAACATGCTTGCGCTTGTTCCACATCGATTCAGGTTGGTAGTCACCAATATTTACTGCTTGCGCAGCAGTGGTTTCAAGAAGTTTGGAACAGGTGCGTTCTTTTTGACCTCGCCCTGCCGCTTCGAGTTTGACTTCCCCTGGAGCGAATGGTCCGTGAACAACCAGAGGGAGCCTTAATTCAAATCAACGTACCGTGAACCAGCACCTTCTCTTCACTCCATCCAAGGAGTCTTTGGAGAATCGGATGTTTTGCCAGAAACTGTCGAACCCCAGGACCAGCACGCTTCCATCGTTCGTTTTCACCGCAAGCCCAAAAGCCACCGATAAGACGATGCTTCAACCCTTCCTGGTCGCCTAGCTGTATGGCAATATCCCGACTTGGTGCAAGGTGATTGGACAAAATTGAACAAAATCGAAATACCCCGTTAAAACATTCATAAATCTCGGTGATCATGCCGAGAAGAGGACCGAATTCCACGACATCTTCCTTGATGTGAGGAAGTAAGTGGTATTTGATCTTTGAAACAATTTTGGAGGGGTCGATGACGGCGAAGGTATCCAGCACATTGGCGACCGCAACCTTCAGATCACGCTGGACAATTTTCAGAATACGGATCGAATGGCGGGAAGAATGAAATGAGATACCCGATATTCTTCGAGATTGCGTATCTCTGTGAACCAGAGCAGCGCCGAAAGCTCTCCGGCGGATTTCCAAGCTGCGAATTGGGCATCTGTAACCAGTCCACGAATGTGGAAGACATTGGTTTGAGCGAGGGTTTTCAATTGCCGTCCAATCAGAGAGCCGGCATATTGCATGATATAGTTTGCTCTGATTGCATGAATTGACAGTCCGTCAGTTTCAGTTGATTGAAGGCGACGAGAATATGTTTGCTTTTGGGCAGGTGTCCACGCCGTGTGAGAACTGTGCCAGATATATTTGATGATACCGAGTAGTATGGTGTGAAGGATTTCGACAGGAGTGTCCTTCGTCGGATCGAATCCTGGTGCAGTTGAGCGGCGAGAGTGTGTTAAGATGTTATTTTCTTACCTTTAGTAGTCAAACATGCGCTGTAAATTTTGTCACGATTCTCCAATGTCCATCCAACGAGTTCCCGCTGAATTGACTGGTCGGAGCGGTCGGGTTCTTGTTTCTTGAAGTCCTTGTAGCGTGCAATCAAATCCTCGATCCAGTATTGCGTATAGACGTCTTTAATTCCAGTCTCCGTCTGAGAGTCCTTGACGGACTTTGCAACCCCAGTACACACCAATCTGACCTGCTTTTCGAGCTCTTCAATAATTATTTCTTTGGTGCGGGGGACGCCGGCCTGTGATGGATCTGCTTGAGATCGTTGACACACAGTAACAAAGGAAAAAAAAACCTCGAAGAACGCGTGATAACCGTCATTGGTTTCCTTCTCTTTTTGTGTACCACCGACCTGACACTTGCGGCAAAAATGATTGCCCTTCCCACCGACATGTGCTGAGATCTCGCTCTGCATTGGATTATCGGAGGGACCCGCATTCGCATGGATACAGAAGCAGCTTGTCTTCCCAGTCTCATCTTCCACGCGGACCGGGTTGGTATGAGTTTCTCTGAGGTTGTTTCAGAACAGAATCAAAGCTGGGGGATATCAGCTTACGCAACAGCACCTTCGAACTCCTTATACTGCTCCGAGATGCTGGCGTTCGGTGAAGTCGATACAAAATGCACGTGGAATTCTTGTTGAAGCAGATGTCTGGGCAGATTTCGGTGAGTCATGTAAGAATTCCAGTGTTTATTCCAGGATTTTGTGCGATTTCCAGACACATCATCGCCAAAATAATCAATGAAACTGCAGTACAACGGATGGCCGCCGGCAATGTTGCGCTTGGGGTTGGGCATGCGTCCAGGATGACCAGAATCGATCGAGACATCTGCAAGAGGCAGTTCAGCAGTGTAGAAACATTCATATTTTCGCTTACCTGCCCATTCTGGCACCAGCCCTGCATGATCCAGATCGAAGTAATTCTTCTCCAAATCGTCGGCGCATATCAAGATAATTTCTTCGTCTCTGACAGTGGCCTTTCGCTTCGTGGCAAGTGTCAGCTCTTTGCAGGAGAGTCTGAAGCACCACAAACCTTGTCATCAACTATGACGGAATATGCATCCGCATACACCTTGCCCCCCATCGTGACCCAACGAATGGGAATCACAAAATCTCCGTTTTTGAGGAGTGCGAGCTCGTTGACGTAGTAGTGAGAAGTCCCGGCATCAAACATGGGACTCAGAATATCGAGGTCCATATTCTTGCGCCATTTCTGTGCATGCCAAATCTCGCGGATTACACCGTCCTCCGGAACTTCTGGATAAACATGAATGAATTTTCGGGTCGTTGGATTTGACCAGTCCTATTGCAGTTATTGGTGGCAACACTCAGTTCAGAAAAGGCCTCATACCGCGCAATAATTGCCTTGGGATCATTCATGAAGAACACGTTCCCTTGCACGGATTTGCAGGGTATTGACGGGATTCCAGATTCAGAGCGTATTTCTTTCTGAACTTGTCGTAGCTTGTCGAAGGAAGGAACATCCTTACACTGAGCTTCCTTCAAAATCCAAAGAAACACTCGCATCAACGAGTTAGAGATTCGCAAGCGGGGCAAATTGTCCAGGGTGTCAAGAAGAAACATCTTTGAGAAGATAAACAGATTATCACAAGTGTCTATGAGCCAGAAAAATCACGTACTATCCTGGATGGATAAGGGAACCAGTCGGAAGAGGGCGGCGGCTTGCTGCTTTCGCCCTGAATTTCTGGAATTTCTTCTGCTTCAGGTTCGTGCAGACCTGCAGAAAGCGATCAGCAATTGATTTGCACGAAGTTCCCCTCATGGCGTCCGCATGCCCAGAGAGTATTGAGTGGAGACGACGGGAGTCGGAAAAACGCGGAGTCCGACGCGCCCGTGTATCTGAGAGTCATGTGACCCCGACGAACCATCTCGCTTTTGCACCGACACCCACCTGCGTTTCGCAAGATCTCAGCCAAGACCGCCTCATCCTTATCTTCGACGCCAATCTCGCCCTCCAACTGCTCGTCTCCGAAACCAAGCTCCCTCGCCACTGCCACGGGGTTCCAGAAGCCAAGCATGTCGGCCTCTTTGCCCAGCTCTTTGAAACGCGCCTGCGGGGATAGCTCGTCTGCTCCTGCGTCAGATTCCGCCCCATGCATCTCATAGTCCGCCCACATTTCCTTCTCCGCCTCGTTTCTCACAGCGGTGGCAGCGCCACTTGCGATTGGAGCGCTCCGTATTTGCGCCACAATTGCAGGGGTGCGCAAATCTTGTGTCGCCGAATCTGCGTTCCTCTCCCTAGCTAATGCTGCTTCCGCCCTGCTCACATCCGCCGCAAGTACTACCGCCTTTGCATGCTCCTTCCCAGCCAGATGCTTCACTGCGCTCGAGGCTGCAATCCACGCTCGTCGTTCCACTGGGACTCCTGCTGCGCAAATTTTGCATTGAATCTTCGTACGGTCCTCGTTGTAGAAGAAATCTAAGTGCATCCTCAACTCAAACAATGCAAACTCGTCCAAGTGCTGTATGTTTTACCTTCCTCGCGGATTTTGGCGCTTCCTTTCGGTGGCATTGGAGAGGATCGAGCAGGTGCTGGTACCTCAATTGGTTTCCATGACATACTTGCCAACCCGACATCTCCGAGCGCCTGAGTTTATCGGACTCCCTCCCCTGGTTTTTTTCTTTCATTTCGTGCCCCTCAACACCGACCGGAGAGGATCGAGCAGGCGCCGGTACCTCATTGGTTTCCATGACATACTTGCCTACCCGACATCTCCGAGCGCCTGAGTTTATCGGACTCCCTCCCCTGGTTTTCTTTTCTTTTTGTGCCCCTCAACACCGACCCAAACAAGGAGAACAAAGGCGCAAGACTGGATAAAAGACGGAGCAAGATGGATCTTTCTACTCACCCCTTCCCCACCTGCAATTATCACATTCGCTCTCTGCACTCCACAGCTACTAGTCAATGTCTCGCGCAAGCACTCCTGATGCTCTCGACGACATCTTTGCGGCTATGACTCAAAGCTCTCCTGCCGCTCCGGCGAAGCGCACCCATAGCGCCATGGCCGACGAGAACTCTGACCACGAGGACGATGCTCCTGTGACCACCGCTGCGCCATCCACCAACGTGAATCAAAACATTGTCGCCGCCGCCAACACCTACGCGGATAGAAAGAGGATCCGCGCGGACCAGAAGGCCAAAGTCGCTGCCTTCCTGAATGTAAGCATTTTGTCTTCCTTACGAGTGCGCGACTCATTCCTATTCCAGGAGCCGCCTTCCCTCCGCGAGGCCAAACTTCTCGTCAACCTCTTCGTGGTCGAGAATCTCGTCAACAACATCGTCGTTGCAACTCCAGCTTACGAGCCCTCCGACGCGCTCATCGTGAGCTATTCTTCTTTACTCAGATACTTCCATCACTAATAACCCTTGGAGAAAAATATATATTCGCTCGGAGCGGCGATCTTTTTGTCAAGCAAGATCAGCACATACAAAGGTGCGACTCCCACGAATATCCTTCTTGTGCGTATACACAAATCTTCTCGTCGTTGTTCATCACTGACGTGTTCTTTAGAACATTCTCAAGCAGCGTCGTTTCGACCTTCCCGCCGGAATTGAGAACAATGCGGCGGACTGGGAGAAGGTCATCAAGGCAGTCCAAGATGCTCTTACGCAGCTTCGGGCGAAGTTCAAGAAGGCGGTATGCTGTTCTAGTAATCAGTATTGATTGTCATCTCATACGAGCGGTAGATCGAGGCGAGCCTCAAGACCGACAAGAAGAATGCGAAGGGTGCTTACGCGCCGGGGCCGCAGCAGCAAAACATCTTCCAGCTCACCCACACTTTCGTCGGCGGTGCCAATTGTACTGTGAATGTCCTCCTCTGCGCGCAGGTTGCCCTCATGGTAAAGTAGAGCTCCTATCTAGTTTAAATCCTTCTGATTGTAGCAACCCGCAGCGCAAGGTCTACCTGACTAACTTGGGGCCCAAATTCTGGGATGGTCTCGACGAGAAACTTGCCAGCATCCGCACCAAGGCCGATGGAGACAGCCACAAGATCTCGAGGTGAGTTCCTCTGTAATCATCTCCTTACTTATGTGCTTAGGCGCTATTCACAGGGCGTTTCGTCACATCCTGAAAACCGACCGCCAGACCCACGGCGAGAACAACTACGAGTTGGATGATGGTGTCGACGCTTTTCAGCAGCAGGTCGACGACGTCATTGCCGCTGGCGTGACTGACGGGACTTCTACTCAAGCTCAGGATCAGCCTGAGCAGGCTGGTGACGCGTAGATCCCCCACATACAGCCTTTACCTGCGCTAATATGAATTATCCGTGTTGTAACGTCGTTGAATGAACAATAAAGCTCAGTTTATTTGAAACATGTTCTCGACATATTACGTTCATGTGTCTGCACCTGCAACGACACCTGGTGCCCACATAAAACCTGGCTCCAGGGTGAGTCCATTCAAGACCAAACCTGGACACCAGCTTTTAGAATCCTGGAGGCCAGCTTCTTTCGACATGCGTTGCGCATCTTCCTCTCAGCTGGGGGTCACATGTCCAACCATTGGCGGTGTATGCAGAACGACGGCAAGACTTCCGCAGGAACTCTTCGACCTGATAATAGGCGAATTGGACATTCCCATTCCCGCTGCAGAGGAGGATTCCACGCTATCTATCGAGTATAGAACACTCAAGGCCTGCGCGCTGACGACGCGCGCATTCACCCTGCCGAGCCAGATGAAATTGTTTGCTCGAGTCGATCTCCAGTGCCAGAACCATTATGATAACAATCAGGTCGCCGAGCCGCGCGCCCCAAAGTTCTCCAAGCTCCTCGAATTACACCCGCATGTTGCTCAGCACGTCAAAATTCTTCTGCTGTGCCACCATCACGAGGGCAGATCGCCGACGTTCAACCACATTCTTTCCGCGCTCCCCAGCTTGCAGGCGCTTTATTTCCATCTGTATCCAGTGGGTTCCGACGTCGGCAATGCGCGGTTCCCTAGCTTTCTCAAGGGTCATCTCATGCCCGCGCTCTCTTTGGCCTCTCTTCGACACCTCGAATTGGGAGTCCTGTGCTTCGAAAACGCGTCGGTGCTCGAGTCGCTCCTGAGCGAGAGTGTCGGTCTCGAACACCTGATACTTGACCGAATCGAGTTCGTCAATACATTGCACCGTGAAGACCTTGCGCCAGGACCTCCGCGTGTGCGTGTGGTCCTCAATTCACTGCGACTTGTTCGCATGGATGAGAGGGCAATCAGATGCATTTTGAGCACCTTCACCGTCGTGGATATTAAACACCTCCGTTGGTTCACCTGTGACAAGTCAGATTTGAACTGGATGCTAGAGGCGAATGGCCGGTCGATCCAAAGGCTCGAAATACTAGGTTCGGCGCATCATCCGTCGTCTTTGTTCCTCGATTTAGCCCCCATTTATTTCTATAGGCTATTGGTACGTCTCTGGTCCGCTCAAAGAGGCGCTCCCAGCGGATAACCGCATCCGCTCACTCGTCGTTGGGTCTTTCCGGTCCCCCAGAAACGTCGTCCACGTCCTCAGAGCAATTAGCAAGCTGGCCCATTTCAATTCCCTGCGGACTCTGACGCTCCGCTTCTACTGTCGTGTCGGCGACTATCCGGCATCGTACTGGTCGAGCCTCGACCAGAGTCTCGTGGAATCCGGGGACGGGCATGGGCCCAACGTCGCCGTAGCGTACGAATGGTTCGAAACCACAGAGAATGGGGCACAGCTCAGAAAGCTCTTGCCGTTGTTAGACCAGAAAGGTGTCCTGAAGATTTGCCCGCCGGGTTCCAGTCGAACCATGTTCCCGTACTGATTTGTTGCGTCAGTAATCGACACCTGCGTCCTCTCCCATCTCTTATTCCGCCGTAACTTTAAGGAAGTCTACTACGACTCGCTTCGTATGTACCATACTGTTCAAATCTGGAAGCTAGGCTCTCCTAGACAGACGCTACAACCGTGGTCCGTTGAAGCTCGTACCTCACATATTGTATATCTCAGCCCAAACTACACCTTTGATCGCCCCCGGCGCTGGCACCATGCGTCTGCTCATACTTTAAGCTTCAAGTGCGATCGCGCGAGGCATAATTGAAAATAGGCCTCAAGGGCACTGTCAGGCTTTAGAAGTTTGGAATATATTCGCGGATCCTGTTTTTTTAGAAAAAAGAGGAAAAGAGTCAGGTAGGTAAGTAGGTAGTATTAATTCACAGTAGGCCTGAGATATAGCGATGCAATTGTTCGTACCAAACCGCCAATCATAACTTCCGAGTTTGCCCGACGGCGCCCCGGGCCGAACAATTGAATCATCAATGAATCATACCTCCTTTCTTGTCCTGCCACCACTGCGCGCAATTTCAGCACCAGAGCTTTGATCAGCTTTGCGGCCAAACTCTTTGCTTAACCTTACTAGAGGTATGTGCCAAGTGTGTGTAAACTCGGCCCAGATTGAAATTCTGTGAAATCTTGAACGTGAATCGCCGCGGCATCCTCACTGCCAGCTCAGTACGTCCAATGGCACCCGGCACTCGTCAAAGGAAAGTCTTGGACCATCGGTAACGCGACTGCTCAACGATACACCCGTGTTTATAGCTGAGTTTATGCAGAACGACGGCAAGACTTCCGCAGGAGCTTTTTGATGCCATAATAGGCGAATTAGACCTTCCCGGCGGATACGCAGATTCCACCCTAGTATCTCTCGAGTATAGAACACTCAAGGCCTGCGCTCTGACGACGCGGGCATTCACCCGGCCGAGCCAGATGAAATTGTTTGCTCGCGTTGATCTCCAGAGAAATGACAGCCAGGCCGTAGAGCCGCGCGCCTTGAAGTTCTCCAAGCTGCTCTCATTTCATCCGCATGTTGCTCAGCATGTCAAAACTCTTCTGCTCTGCCACCACATGGGCAGATCGACGACGTTCAACCACATTCTTTCGGCGCTCCCCAGCCTGCAGGCGCTTTACTTCCATCCGTATTCGCTACCGTTCGACACGGCGCGGATATTCCCTGGTTATCTTAAGGACCATCTCATGCCCGCGCTGTCTTTGGGTTGTCTTCGACGCCTCGAATTAGGAGTCCTGTCCTTCAAAAATGCGTCGGTGCTCGAGTCGCTCCTGAGCGAGAGTGTCGGTCTCAAACACCTGATACTTGACCGAATCGCGTTCGCCAGTGTATTGTACCGTGGGGACACTGTGCCGGGACCTCCACGTGTGGTCCTTGATTCACTGCGACTTGTCCGCATGGACCTCAAGTCCACTGCATGTATTCTAAGGACCTTCGCTGCCGTGGATATTAAACACCTCCGTTCGTTCACTTGTGACGGCTCAGATTTGAACTGTATACTCGAGGCGAACGGCGGGTCAATTCAAGAGCTCGAAATACGAGGTTCGGCGCCTCATCCTTTGTCTTCGTTCCTCAATTTGACCTCCATTTATACAGGCTCCCATTGCTCCATCTCTGCCCCGCTGGAAAAGGTACTCCCAGCAGACAACCATATCCGCTCACTCGTTGTCACGTCGTCTCTGACCCCCGACGACGTCATCTACCTCCTGAGAGCAGTCGGCGCACTCGCGCATCTCAATTCCCTGCGGACCCTGACGCTCCGCATCCCGTGTCGTCTGAGCGATGTTTTGCCCACCACAGACTCCGTAGTGTCGTACTGGTCGCGCATCGACCAACATCTCGTAGAATCCGGTGACGGGCATGGGGACGTCGCCGTAGCGTACGAATGGTTCGAAACCGCGGAGAATGGGGCGCGGCTCAGGAAGCTCTTACCGTTGTTGGACCAGAAAGGTGTCCTGAAGATTTGCCCCCCGGGTTCCCGTCGAACCATGTTCCCGTACTGATTTACTTATTTAAATTGTGATGAATATTTTTGTAAGTTGTATTCACTTCCAATCCCGAAAGAAGTTCTACTTCTATCTTATTGACCACCCAGTCTGAGGACTGACGGGTGCCTGATCATCATGCCCTGCCGAGCACTCGCGGTGCTGCAATTGAATTCAACAAGCGAGAATAAAGAGCAGCGCATGTACTTATCTTCCATATTTTCCAGTTGAGGCAGACAAAGACAGCTCAATGCATGTCAACGAGTTGTACCAGTCTGTAACCACCAAAAGGGCTTGCCACATTTTTTGGATTCTGGTTACAGACTGGTAACAAGTCTATTCCCGACCTCCCATCTCTCATTCCGCCGTTACCTTAAGGCAGTCTACTACGATTTGCTTCGTATATACCACACTCTGCGTTCAAATCCGGCTATTTAAGTCGAAGCTACACCTTTGATCACCCCGCGCTTTGCACCACGTCTGCTGATGCTTCAACTGCGAGGCATGATTGACAATATGCTTCCTACTGCAGGGCACGCCGACGCGGTGGAAAGAACCCCGTCATGTAAAATAGATACTTCGCGTCGTCATTTTTCTTTCTGAGCGACACTCACTCTTGCAGCTTTCCGATATTCCATCGTCTACCTTGTGCATAAAGGTTTCTTCAATTGGTTTTCAACCAGTTTTAAATAGTCAGGCAAACAATTTGATGGGCGGGGCAGCCATGGCCCAAGGGTACAAGGACAACGAAACACGTTCAACTTTACTAGAACAAGGATGGGACGGGACATAACATGCCTCTCCTCCGCCCACTTACACCGGCTTCGCTTCGATGGACTGGATGAAGGTGCTATC
Organism: Mycena rebaudengoi; assembly: GCA_029282285.1. Taxonomy (NCBI): domain Eukaryota; kingdom Fungi; phylum Basidiomycota; class Agaricomycetes; order Agaricales; family Mycenaceae; genus Mycena; species Mycena rebaudengoi. The sequence continues at coordinate 302,566 of JARJCX010000028.1, forward strand.
TCCCGGCTGGCGATGAATAACGTGCACGTTCCAACCCGCAGTGCGCAGAAGCTCTACGAAATGGATCGCAGTGCGCTCCTGCGAGTTGAACAGAAGGAACATCTGCAGGGAATAAAGCAAGCTAGTATTCGTAGCGATCGAGTCAATTGAAACAATACGCACATCGAAATCAGCATTATACCCCATTTCATTGACGGCGCCGTAGTTCGCCAGGAGCGGCACAGGCGCCTCCGTAGGGACAGCGCCGGGGATTCCGTGCGGGTCGCTGGCGCTCGGGTCGCGACACGCAAGGGGCATGATGCTGTCAAGTACGAGGAGAGTCGTGTCGGGCGTCGCGGCCGCGCGGAGCTGCGTGAGGATCTTGATGCAGTACTCGTCGGACCAGTCGTGCATGATCTGTTTTAGGAGGAAGACGGTTGCGTTCTTTTCGGGCTGGGGAGCAAAGAAGTCGTAGACTGAGCTCACTCATCAGTATTTCTTTGCGTCGGGAATCGAATTCTTTTTTTACCTTCTAGCTTGACCTGCCCAGACTTGATCGCAGCTGGTAGCTTGCTGGCCCACACCTTAAGGACAACTTAGTCAGGGATTATACTAATTTTATGAAGCGCCAACGCGCCTTTTTCCCATCTTCGATCACGCCCACAAGATCCTGAACTATAAAATTAAGGGACGAAAATTTAGCGGCAAGGGTGAGACATGAGGTGCCGACGCCGCCGCCGACATCGACGACAATCGATTTAGCAGGCAAGGCTCCCCAGTCATATGCTGTAAAATCAAGTCAATAACAAGGTAGGTGCCTATAATACATTATGAACTAACCACTCAGAATCGCGTCCGCAGGTTGCAGGGCTTGGATCCCCTGCATGCCGATACCAAAGCGATGGTGCCTGAAGGCCTCTTCGGGCCGTTCATAGAAGTTCCACAAGGTCTCGGAACGGCCCATTGCGCGCGCAAATGGAGAGGCGGTAGGATCCCCAGAGCGTACCGTTGCGGGGTCCGAGAGGGTCTCCCAAGAAACCGCGGAAGCCTTGAACGCTTCGTCCAAACTGAACTGGGTTACAATCTAATATATACCACAGTGGAGAGGATACTTACTGGTGGGACGCCAAGGCTGCCAGGCCCATGGTATTGTCATGCTTGTGCTCTGGACTGAATACTAGTCAGTTGTGTTAACATGTACGTCTCCCGAAGCTTACTCTGCAATTATTTCTGAGCTGGACTTCAAGGTGTCGAGCATGCTGGAAATCCGCGTATTCGCAAACACATTGGGCTGGACCTCACGGTAGACGTGATGAGTAGCAAGATAGCGCAGGAATCGCGCTATTTGTTTGCGAAGACTCAGCTAAAATTCAAAGTGATGAGAGGACCATTTACCAAGTTTCTCTGGATCTTGCCCATTTTTCGCAGCAATATCCTTGACATGAATTCCCTGAATAAATTAGGATTAGTCGACAGCTCGAGACCTCTTTGACCCAAATTACCTGCGGCCCAGCCTCTCGGAGAATTTCGGTAACGTTAGACTCGAGACAAACTCGCAGAGCAGCGGATTTGAAGTGCTAGATGGAGGCGGATAAATGGCTAGAAAAATCAGAAAAGAGGATGACTTACGCCGCCAACTATACGGTAGAGGGAAACTTGAGGAGGGGTGAGAATGGCCTCGAGCTGAAGCGCCGCTGCACTGATAATGCTGGCGGCTTCGGCGGCAGCGGGATTGGCGCGGAATGCCTCTGAGGGAGGTGCAAAGAGCTCGTGAAGATCAGGGACTGCGGTTCCAAGACGCCTTACAGGCGCTCTCGAGCGTGTCGACAGATTTGGTAATGAGTTCGAGAAGCTGGCGAATGGGAGACGACATGATGGGTCAAAGCACTGCCAGTGTACATACTCCCGTTTATATACCCTATACCCTGACCGCATCGATAGCGATAGTGATCGTATCCACAAATTCGATTTAATGGACGATAATAATAGGAAGACCAAAGGAAGACAACAAACGCCGCAAACCGAAGGGCGGGTTGATGGCTGATTGCCGAAGGCGCCCAACCCGATCTGGGTGCATAGCCTACTTACGGCGCACGCCGCGGTAAACGGAAGTTCCCGACGGTGTCGGATCACGCAGTTGGAACGGCTATGCGCTCAGAAATATCGTCAAGTTGTCAAATGTACTCGATATCAGCTGGTGAGCAGCCGCCCTACAATCTCGATACTTGCTTCCATCGACAAGTGCTTGATCCTTCTAATCTCCACCAATTGTTTGCGATTTCGTCCGCATCGTAGCTGAACTGCTCGAAGTTCTTTGCCCTGTCTGCCCACATATTTGCATTTCCTCCGTGCTTGTCGTCTGCAAAACCTGTCAGTACTTCAGCCGGCATTGCACTTCTCATTGAATCATCTCGCTTCTGCTGTTCATCCCCGTCTGGAAGATGAAACAATCTTCTGTTGGTAATCGATGCCGCGTGGGTTGAAGTGGCTCGTTCAATTCGAATCTTCTCGTATCCTTCCAAAAGGGAGCCAATCTGATCTGCGGACATGATTCTCGAAAATAAGTTACCAAGAACCGCAGCATCCTCGATCTGTTGAAGGACAAGTTTTCTGTTTCGAGTTGTGTTTACTGTCACTTACGGCCATCGCAGATCCTTGGGCACGATAGGGCTAAGCATTGATCAGTCTCGCCATAACCTGACTATTTTTCGGTGGTCCATACCAGCATTGGATGGCACGCGTCGCCTATGAGGGTGATACGCTTATTTGGAGCTGTCCACGTCACCAATGGGTCTCGGACAACGATTTTGCTCATCAATACTCGCCGCACTAGGCCAAGTAATCTCTCAATCCTGCGACTTTTTAGTCAGTTTTCTTTAGCATAATCAGGGTTCATTACCGGGGTTCCCATCCTTCGAATGTGGATCTCATGTCATCCAAGTTTCCCTCGGTAGTCCAAGACTCAACAGAGCTCTTGTCTGGGAACACCATGACAAGATTGTATTCTTGGTTAGCTCGCTAACATGCGGAGTGAAGGTCAGTCTTCCGAGACAACAGATGACAGGAAAATTCACGATGCAGTATCCAACAACATGCTTTCCAGGCCCCATCCAACAAGTCACTTCTGGCACTTCCACGAGAGGTCGCAGAAGCGGATCTCTGAGCATTTCCGATGTAGGTATAAGTGCGCGGTACACAGCGTCTCCTGTTGCTAACGGCGCGTCGCTGATGTTGCTAACACTACTCCTCGTAAGGCTCTAGTACTTGCAAGTTAGCAACAATACACCTGTGGAGCACTGCACATCTGCATGCCTTGACACCGTCTGCCCCAATAATTACATCGGCAAAAATCGCCTCTCCAGATGCAAGCGTTACGGAAATGCTTTCAGTGTCAATCGCGACCACCTTGCTCCCAAGGCGAAGGTCAATGAATGGTGCAGCCTTGTCACATAACATCTTCAAAAGGTCTGCACGCTAATAGGAACAATGATCAGATCTTGTGGATTATTGTGTAAAGGCAGGCCGCTGACATGCATATGGTAGTAGGGTGTGCCGTGGTCAGACTCCATTTCATCTCCAAACCAGGAGAATCCTACACGCTCTCCTGTAGAATCTATAACGAGGTTTATTATAGGACAACACCCACTATGAGCTTGTTCACTCACATCTACGGAATGAAACTGAAGCAGGTTTTACACCAAACTTATTCAATGTCTCTCCGAGTCCCCAGCGTATTAACAGGCGGGACATATCTGGTAAGATCTATTAGAACCCACATATCTGGTGGAAGAAGGAAATTACTAGGTCCAACCTGAATGCCGGCCCCCACCTCAGTTAGTTGAGCGGCCCCTTCCACAACGGTAATGGTATGGCCTGCATGGCCCAAACAAATTGCTGCCGAAAGCCCAGCAATGCCAGCCCCCACAATCAGAATTTTCAGTTGGAGTTTCGCCTTCCTCCCATCGAATAAAATAGCCTGTACAGATGTCAGACAGAACACATAAGGAATATGAAAGAGATTATCACAGGACTCGGTTCAAACATATTCTGTCGATGGGCTGGAGTAGGATTTGAGTAGAATTCCTAAAATGAACTGCGATGCGGTGGTTCGTTTAGACCGACGTATGAGTGCGGCTCTCCATATACAAAATGCCGAACAGATCTATCTCATCGTGGCCACAGAGAGATTTGAACCGAAACAAGTTTCAGCTGCAGGATCAAATGTGTTTGTCGGAAAAATTGGATTCGCCTGATCAGCTCTTATAATCAATTTTGATTATTATCAGTATGACGGCCTACTCGCTGATGCCGTACAAATAAATATATTACGGAGTTTGAAAAGGTGGCGGTAAGGCTGATAATGTTCAAAAACCGATTATAATACTTGATCAGGCAAATTGGATTTTTCCGACATTCCGTTTCAATCAGAATCAAGACTCATCATTCTATGCTGTTCAAATTGTATAAATATTCCCGTGCGCCGTAATAGTCAGAAATGTCAGTAGCGCGCGCCTACGTACCTCGCATAGACGCCGATGTTCAATAGTAGTTCAAATCCCGATCAAATGCGGGAGAAGGGACTTCGTTGATGGTGAAGAATACAAGCACGTACTGTCTGCGCCATCGTTGGAGGATGATAATTTTGGACGGGTAGGTCAGGAGTCATGGTCTTATGTAGATAAGATGGCACTGCCTTGTCGGAGAGGCCGGGAAGTGTACGGTAAGCAGGATGGTCGAGGTTGAATTTAGCTGGATGTCTGTCAAGATGTATGTACCTGCTGGATGTCTGGCAGAACTGTCCCATTGGTCACTCCCGCATAGGTTTCATGGATTTCAATCGAGATTTGAACTACTATTCAACGAGGGGTCACCAGTGGCGTCTGTAACCGTTCTTGGGGGTAGGCAAAAGCGATGAGATCATAGAAAGGTACAGGAACTCATATGTGTATCTGTATGAGCGATGGCGGAGTTCGGCTACTAGTATTACACCGGCTTGAACTTGGCATCAATGATAATGACATCGGAGTGTAATAAATGAAATATCTGACGAAGTAGAAAGACGAATAATGCCCTTCAATATGAGATAATCGAAATATGGAAGGCATTGCAGTTAATTGAGTTGAAACTGACAATCAAATACTGTACCGGTGTGTATGGACGCAACTGCGCCGGAGGCGTTACGAAAAAAATTGCCTTCCTGGTAGCAATCAGCTGCCTTTTTTGGCTTCCAGCACCCCAAATATGGTAACTTCGGCACCGTCGGCCCGAAAATTTGCCCACAAGACTCCAAAATATGGGATTTTAGGGTGATTTAGGCAACTTTTGGGATGCCCCGTTACGTTTTACGGTTGCATCCATACACACCGGTACAGTATTTGGTTATATTTTGTTTTGTCAAGATTGATAGCGATCAACGGAGGGAGACCTAGACAAGAAAGGCGACGTCGGCGTCTATGCGAGGTACGTAGGCGCGCGCTACTGACATTTCTGATATTACGGCGCGCGGAAACTCATTCCGCATGCGCGGGAATATTTATACAATTTGAACAGCATAGATACTAGATAATCATAAAAATCAAAACGGGATTCCAGCGATCCATCGCTTCAGGAGAACATCTACGATGAGTCCAGTGAGAATAATATTCCCCACAAGTGGAGTTCTCATAAAAAAGGCCTTGCAGTCCTCTGGCCTGTCGATGTCGGTTTTCCACAGACTTGTGAGCAATAGTAGTCCGGCCATCATCATAACAGCCAAAAAGACAATTCCATGACCGTTCAGGATGCCTCCATAAGACATCAGACCGATAAATCCAACCGCAGTGAGAGTGCAGAATTGGATAGTGTACTCTCCGAACAAAAGTGCAGGTGAGTGCAATCCAATTCTGATATCGTCAAGTTTGTCCTGGAATCGGCAGTCAGGTTATGAGTGGATATATAAAATGAATGGTCTACCTGGTGTTGATACACCGTTTCATATGTCAAAGTCCATAGGCAGGCACCAATGTATACAGGCAATAGAGTTTTCCCAGCAACAGAGCCATCGAGACTGATATCGGCCCATCCCATGAATACTCCGACTTTGAACATGAGTCCCTGTACAGAGTGCAGTTGAACAGCAAGAATCAAAAGAGGCAAAATGCAGGAAGAATTACCAGCGGAATTGGGGCAAGGTTGGTCCAGCGCTGAAATGCGATTAGGACACGTTCGAATACAGGATTGGAACCCAGTAGACCTTGCATGTTGGATAAATTATGTACAGGGGATATACCGCCGCGGAAACGTAAAACCTTTCGAAAATTCAAGCATTCTAGAGGTGTAAAGTATAAAGAATTGCTCACGCAGTTGGGCTGAGAAATAACTTGGCGCAACAGAGCCCCACCACGACCTGAGTTGCAAAGAAAAGCCAAGCACGCTCTAGCGAAATGGCACCTCGAGGAATTGCGCGGGATCTCGTACGCTCGACTAAAGCATCCACGTCGTAATCCAACAAGTCGTCGATTGTCATAATCTGGTTGAACTATGCGTCAGGATGGGATTTATGGATCCAGGATAAATACATGCAAGGGACTTGATTCCGAAGCACAAGGGGACATATTGTAGGGCCCGATACAGAGCCGTGAAGAGAGAAATCTGCGGCTGCACATTATAAACCATTGTGATGGACCAGGCTGTTCGCGGGGTAAGTTATTTGTAAATAAAATAAAATGGGCTTACCAGTGGGTAACCAGACAACCCAAAACCCGATGTTGTTGTGGAGCCGACAGAGCTCCCAGCAAGCATGGAGCTCTTGCGCTGTGGGGGTTGAAAAGATCCCGCATTTCGGGGCCTTAATGGAAACCTCTGCAGAAGGAAGTTGACGAGGAGAGGAGATATATGTGCTACTAGTCATGGAATTACTGGATACAAAAACGGGCTTGAGATAACAAGCTTATGACCGAAATGATGAATGTTAAAGAAACGTGACCATCAGTATAAAATCCGGGAGAACAAGCAGTTCCGTTGCAATTGAAACTTCGAGCCATTGTGTGGGCCGTGCCTGTCACGGTGACAGGCACGGCCGTCGTTTCGACGGGAAGTCAACGGGCTTTGGCGGGTGGTTCGGTAGCGGTGTTGGCTCGGTTGCGGTGTTTGTGGACTTCAAATTCGCATAAAAGGTATCAACCCAATTGGGTTGCTTCCCAATAGAGAAGCAACCCGATTTGGTTGATCAGATGCATATCAGACATTTCGAAAATTTCCGGGCTTTGATCAATATAGCCGGCACATCTTGCTTTATTGCAATCTCGCTCAATACCTGACCTATGGTGATCTAACCATATCATATTTGCACTATGTGTCTAGTTAGTATTCAGATGGCTCAACAAATTTAAATCCACATTGTCAATTCAAAATTGATTAAATATATATCCGATAGCTGCCACATCTTGCTTTATTGCAATCTCGCTCAATACCTGACCTATGGTCTCGATCTAACCACAAAATATTTGCACTATGTTTCACATGGCTCAACAAAATTAAATCCACATTCTCCATTCAAAATTGATTAAATATATATCTGAATCTTGTTACATGCTCAGAAATTTATATGTTACATATTCAACCTGAAAGTATATGAACACATTGCATATCTGCATATCCGCTAGTACGTCCCTCACAAGACATCTGTCCACAGTCACGACACAGATTTCTACAATATCGCTTTCGAGTGCCACCTCCACACTCATCCTTACCGCACTTCCGGCATATTTTTCTAGCCTTTTTTGAGACTACAAAGGGATCAAATTCAGGTGCACATCTGGAGGATGTGTTGAATAGAAGTGGGGTGGAACTAAGGGCAAGTTCATTTGCCACAACATCATTTTTGCCAAAGGCATTGGCAAATGTGTATAACTTGTGCAGCTCTTGGTCAGTTGGAAATTTTCTGTCAGACACTGCGGGCAAGTGCCATGGCCGTGGGTTCACGGCATATGATTGACACTTGCCATGGCATTGCACAGGCGTTGCACAAAGATCGGTTATCTTCGGCCGATGTCACTTCCGAAGTTCGTGGGAAATCAGTGGGAAATGATTGGTTTGGAGTCCGAAGAGTGCGGAGAGCGCGCGGGAGGTGTACGGCGGGGTGCGCATTGGGGTTTTCGGCGACACACACTAGTATTAGTGTGATTTTCTTTGGCTGAGGTTTCGAATTCCTTCTGCAGTATGTTCACGCAGATCACATTCTTTGTTGAATTCTGAAATGGATACCATTGTAAGCCTGCTGGCTTACAGCATATATAGTCCACCGGTAGTCAACAACTAGTTGTTGATTATGTTGCCTTTTGGGCTTGGGGTCTCTGACGCTGGCAGGCGAAGGCTTCCAACCATGTGGTGTTTGTTTTGAAGGTAAGGGAAGACCGATGATTTGTACAAGACTACGTACATATTCCGACTTCACATCGGCAGTTCATGCATCACCCATATTTTAGAAGTGAGGAGAGAAAGTGGAATGAAACTGCACGCACCCTCTTTGTATCCCCGCACAAGCACAGCTCCCACAAAGCTAACTGTGTATCCTCCATCCAAAACACCTGTCCAGAATACATACACCCCCGGCTTCCCGTCCGCTATCCAATTTGCTGGAACTGAGTGTGCATTGTTGCACCAGCATCACAAACCTCATGCAGCTGCATTTGTAAGTACTTGTCTTCCTTGAAAGTGAGTCCGCGCCAAATTCGTCACTTCGTCACTTCGGTTAAATTCATGTAAGCTCGTGAGTTTGATGGCATTGAATGAATGTTCGTGAGTTCAGTGAAATTTCAGCCAAAGTTCGTCACTTCTCGCTGGCCCGTTGAAATTTTGTCACTTCATGTACGTTGAACCTCCTACCACTGTACCGCAAACTACCAGTGGGGGAGTTATGTAGAAAAAATTTCATGTTTTCAATAGCAATACAACGGTCCAACGGATATGCAGTTGCAGCGCTGAAATACATGTAAGGTAGGTGAGTACATGAGTATGATTACTTAGTGTGGATGCTGCGGCGGCCGTTAATCAGCGACAGTGCCGAGGAGCAAGCACTCCTACGCGGAGTAGAAGACGGCTCCCCGACGCGCGTCGTTCCCAAGCCGCTACGGCGCGACGGAGTTTCTGGCCGCAGCGCAGTGCGATGCGATGCGCAGAAGTTATTGATTCAGGCGCGACACCGGCGCCCACAATATCCACACGTCCAGTTCCAGTTCTCTGCACCTGGCGCCGTGTTTGCCCGATGCCGTCCATCAGGCAAGCCATGGAATACAAAAACAACCGCTTACTGGAGAAGCGGCCTTGCCATGCTGAATACTGAATAAAAAAATGCCACACCCAATCCTGCATGATTCCGGGTAAAGGAGGTATCGATGCTGCTCTTATCACGGTGCGAGGGTTGTGTCCATGTCGGGTATGCAGCACGGAAGGGAGTGTCATACACGCACCACGGTGATAAAAGCTCTATCTTGGATGTCGGCGCGTTGCCGAAGATCCCGCAGATTCCTTGCGCAGGCGCGATGGCCGTGGTAGTGGTAGAAGGGAAAGGTTGAACATGCCACGTGATGTTCAACATCGAATGAACTGTGAGTTCACGAATTTTCATTAGAATTTACTCACCTGACGAGCTTTCACAGAAAATCATCGGAAGTAACGAACTTTCCCCCAAATGCGATCAAAGTGACGAGGTTTCGTGAAAATAAGCGAAGTAACGAAGTGACGAAGAAGGCTACCCCTTGAAAATACACTCGTACTGCTCAGACTCCTTTCTCCGACTGTTTTCTGCGTCGAGGTATGGCAGCTCAGCAAGACAGCGGAAGATGTAATTTATTGTTTCAGTTTAGATCTTTCGCTGTTTGGCTTAACCTTGTGGGCCAATCACCGGTCCGGCCGTTCCCGATGGACAAAGGGAAATTGATCGTTTATGCAACGCCATGGCAAATGCGAGGCAAACGCCATGGCAAGTGTCGGTCCCACGCCAGTCAAATTCCATGAACCCACGGCCATGGCACTTGCCCGCAGTGAGATGGCTGTGACGATCCACTATAATGTCGATATGCACGGAATATTGGTTGAGAAGTTGAGGATCTGTGAGTCAGTGGTATGGAGGTCTCAACACGGCTATTAAGTGCATCCGAAGTTGGCCATTCTTCAAGATCCGCAAAGTAATCGGGGGATTGAGGCTCCATAACAGTACTCAAAAGAGCGGAGGAGAACCGTAACAGTCGTTACTCTGATTGGTCTGTTTGGCATGCTCATCGGTTGTAAACATTCACGAATGAGCTCAAAGCAGCCAGTAATTCAATCCCAGGCAATAAGTAGTATAATATACCTGAAGCTCTCTTCCCTTTCCTTTTTAGATATTTACAGCTGTTCCGGAAAATAATGAGACAGGTCAGTTTTTTTTTCGCCGGTTCCCAATTCGGAAGACCGAAACCGGCGGTCAGAAGTTCAATCCCCGCTACGAACATATTTTTAAATAGCGCTAAACTTCTTCCTGCAGGCGCAGGATGAAACTTCCGCTGAAGGAGAGTAATCACAAATGATCAATATCTACCCCAGATACTTGTGCAGTCTTCATATAGTCTAGACAATTTATTCCAGGTGGGTTCTGTTGAAACAACACAATATTTCAGTTGTGTTGATGTGCAGTGATTCAAAGGGTCCACACTATGCAGCTAGCCTTCCTACCGATAGATATGGAAGATATCACCTTGGTGAATGTCTTGTTGAGGTCATAGCTAGTGAAACAAAGAAAAATAAAAAAATGTTTGTGGCGGGAATTGAACTTCTGACCGCCTTCTGAATTGGGAGCTGGCAAAAAAAAAACCGACCTGTCTCATTATTTTCCGGAACAGCTGTAATAATAATAATTAAGCGTCCCCAAACACCAGAACCGAGCCATCTGTCCCGGTCCCGTGCCGTTATGAGAGTCGAAAATATCTCTACGGGACGGGACGGGTGACGGGACAGCCTCCATCACGGTGCGACGGTCATATGCCGATTCCTTTTTCTCACTAGTGCGGGTGCAGGCACAATAAATATGAGTGTTGGATGATAATTTTGAACGCTTGGAGCCCCGCTATCGATTAAAGCACAGTGTACAAAAAAACTCGAACAGTGACGGAACAAAATGAATATAAGATTTGAATTTCGAAGTATGTAGCAGTCTACTCGTTGCATAGGACCTCTTTTATCGCATTGTGGGAAAGTCGAAGGGGGTGCTGCTTCATTATCATCAGGGTTCGAATGGTGTCCGGCCTACGGAGAGTGATATTGATGCGCGATCTTTAATTGTGATTGTGGACCCGCCTGGATGCTCAGCCTACCCGTCGCACGGGACCGGTAGAACCGTCGCGACGGGCAGCGGCAAACAGCCCTAGTGGCCAAACTTGTTGCGGGAGCAAAAATCCGGAGAGCTTGTCGTCACGGCCACAGTGTTGTAGATAAGGGTCTTAATAATGGGGTGCGCTGAAGTTAAGCCCTTAGCTCTTATTCAGGGTTAATAAGGGCACCCATTTTAAGGGTCAAATTTAGGGTTATTTCCCAAAAACGAATACAACACCGCAGCATGAAATTCGCGCAAACAGAAGTTCTCCGGAACCCCTGCATTGCTGTGCTCGGTCACCAGAAGCTCCCCATACAAGTTTTCTTCAGATGACTTCTATTCGGCTTGTCATCACTGTGGTGAAAAGGACCCCCAGATATCTCCAAGCTTTGCACGGCATTGCGAGGACGGGCGGGGAGGTGCGGGACAGCGCGAAAACCACTCCGCATCAGTTGCGATCAAGTTGTGATGGTGGATTGATTGGGGCTAATAAGGGCTTAGTGTCTATTCACCAGATATCTCCAAGCATGCGCGGCATCTCGAGGACGGGCGGGGAGGTGCGGGACAGTGGGCGCGAAAATCACTCCGCATCAGTAAGGGGATTGTAAGGGCTAATAAGGGCTTAGTGTCTGTTCACCAGATATCTCCAAGCATGCGCTGTGACATCTCGAGGACGGGCGGGGAGGTGCGGGACAGTGGGCGCGAAAATCACTCCGCATCAGTTGCGATCAAGTTTGTGATGGTGGGGATTGTAAGGGTTAATAAGGGCTTAGTGTCTGTTACCTCAATGTTAAGGGCTTAGCTTATTATGAATTAAGCCCTTAATAAGCTAAGCCCTTAACAACTTATCTACAACACTCTGCACGCCACGCAAATAGAATCGGTGAGCTTGGCGATGGCCGGCGGTCCACGCCAAGAAGTAGGCGGAAGTACACAACTTACACATGTACAGGCCCCCGACAACCCCGCGGATATTGAATCAGGGTACATAAAAGCTGAGCCATCCACAGACTCTCAAAGACCTGGTATTTCGATTGTCAGTTGCGACTCAACTAGCTGTAATGCCTTCCATATTTCGATTATCTCATATTGAAGGGCATTATTCGTCTTTCTACTTCGTCAGATATTTTATTTATGTCATTATTATTGATGCCAAGTTCAAGCCGGTGTAATACTAATAGCCGAACTCCGCCATCGCTCATACAGATACACATACGAGTTCCTGAACCTTTCTATGATCCCATCGCTTTTGCCTACCCCCAGCAAGGGTACAGACGCCACTGGCGACCCCTCGTTGAATAGTAGTTCAAATCTCGATCGAACTCCGTGAAACCTATGCGGGAGTGACCAATCGAACAGTTCTGCCAGACATCCAGCAGGTGACAGACATCCAGCTAAATTCAACCTCGACCATCCCGCCTACCGTACACTGCCCGGCCTCTCCGACAAGGCAGTGCCATCTTATCTACATAAGGCCATGACTCCTGACCTCTTGTCGGCGCCTTTCGAGATGTCAGAATTTCTCGATGCTTCAATTGTTTCTCTAGGATTCGACCTGTGCGTCAATAGCGCAACTGGCAGTATTAATTATAACATTATTCTCATAGATTTTACATCAAGGTCTTTCGATCACAATACCTCATGCGGGTCACTGAACAATTCAGTCAGGTTTATTGGGTGGCATGCTCTGCACTTTGGATTTATGATTATTTTTTAACACTGGGGGATGAGGTCGAGAACTCAATTGTGCTCTTGCCTTCATCAACTGAGGTACACCTTTCTCTAGGTCGAACATGCGTGGACTGGCAAGAAAAACCCAGGTGTGTACATCATTTCTCGATTCATTCAATGTATCTAAATCGGACATCATTCTAGTATTTTGGCTTTTCTTCCTTGTAAGTTGTAATCCTCAAAAGGGAGTCGATAAAAATTAAACAGACAGCTTCAAGAACAGATACCTTGCTCCATGTTTCATCATCATCACCCTTGTTGGTTCGTACATTCATGATAACGGAAGCCTCTGTACTAAACATGCCTCGGTTCAGCATATTTTTCCGATTCTTGGACTCTGAATGTAGGTGGTTTCTGTTGCATAGTTTACTCCCCTTATATTTTCTAGGTGTGCGTCGTTCCGGAATCATATATGAATTCAACCAACCGAATGCAGGTGCAACCGATACGGATTCATGGAGACCTTCGAGACTCTACTTCTCACCACGACGGCTGAACTATTTTTGACCCTGCGGTAAATTATATTTCTTCTCTGCCTTCTCTAAATAATGCTCTTCTCCAGTGTGTACGCAATAACAGCAAAGAATCGGATATTTCCATGTATAGCTGCTGGCATTATGGCAGCTCAATGGGCAATCGCAATCTATGCCATGTCTCAATCTTCTCAAGGCACAGATCAAGTCGCACTTCTGCTTTCGAGGGAGCTCCCGCCGCTTCCGCCTCTCCCAACAATCGATCCGTATCACGGTACGATATGTCACTTATATTCGCAGTCTTTCCTGAAACATTCTGTTAAAATTACAGTGTGCATTTTTATTTCGGTTCTAACCGTGTACGTCCAAGCAAACATCTGAGTTGCTGTAATTAATCTGCACCAGCGTTCCCTATGTAAAGGCATTCTTGTGTCTTTGTCTCGCATTCGATACACTGGCATTCATGGTCATAATCTTTGTGACCGTGAGATCGTCGAGAGCCTACCAATTCATGCCGTTGATGCAAGTAATTCAACGCGACGGGATAGTTTATTTTTTTGTTCTGTTTAGCTCTAACCTTGTCTGGCTTTTGCTACTTCTTTATGCTCGGGTACGCCCGAGTTTATTATTATTTTAAACCAAGGGTAGCTAATAATTCGTTGCTGTCACTGGCAGCCGGCTCTGAAGTTTATTCATAACCAGTAAGCTGTCACGGCTGTCTTATCCACACCGCTGTAGGTCTAATGTGAACTGGAAAGACCAGCGATGATGTGCGTACCTGTCTAGCCTCCTTCTCAGCCAGTAATTCACTTACTTCCAGCATCTCCGCAATCATGATTAACCGAATAACCTTGAATCTGAAGATTGCTAGTCGAAATGATACCGTTGTAGCCTGGAGCGTTAACACATTTACCAAGAAGGTTGCTGCAGAGGAAACAGAGCTCAGTACCTTCCGTGCATGGCAGGGATAATTTGATATATCATTTTTCAAATTTTATGCATCGTGGTTGTGTGTAATTTTTTGCGACTCAGAAAGGGTTAGATATCTGGGTATATATGTTGTGGTTTGGTGTATCAATTCGAGAATTTTTAAAGTGGGGTGTACCAAAGCTGCTCCCAAGCTGCTCGAAACTCCCGCTGCCCGCATCCTGAAGGACTCTCGGAGCACCGCATTAATAGTGACTACGGTAGCCTGTAGGACCCACAAACTTAGTGATTGGACAATGATTATACGTGGATGCGAAGGAGACAGCCAAACGCCGTTGGAGACTCGGAGTTGAGTCGAAGACCCGAACGGGTCATCTGTGACGCCTTAACCTCGACCGCTCCGCCATCTTTCACTCCCTAGTACCGTCACCAAAACTACTCATTTCGACTACTCCCTGCTCCAAATCCAGCCCACGTAGTCCACACTTTTCCGGTGTCGGTCGCCCAGCTTGAGTCCTTCCCAGCTGGCGGAGGAAACATGCCTCCCAAAGTATGCCGACGCAGTGTTTCAAACAATCATGTTATGGATAACTTCAATACCTCGATATAGTTTAATATACTGATTCAACTTCCAAAAATGCTGCACGACTTCCCCAGGAGCTCGTCGATGCTATTCTCGATGAATTCGACATGCCGCCACCAGAAATACGGCATAGGTCTCCTAATGAACGGAACATCTCCGAAAATGCTTTGAAGTCTTGCGCACTGGTAGCGCATACATTTGTGCGACCGAGCCAAATGAAATTGTTCTCCACAGTCGATCTCCGGCTCTTCGACCACAGAACGTCGCCTGGTCCGCCTATTCGGAAGGTTTCCAAATTAATCTCCTCCTGCTCTCACATCGCTGCGTATGTGAGAGTCCTCCTTCTCGAATATCCCACTGGCCGATCCCAAGCTCTTGACCATGTTCTCTCATATGAGGGCTCTTATTATCTCACCATGGACGGGAACTTGGTATGTTGAGAGCAGGCCGTTTTACTCCAGGGGTTCTTCTACATCAGCACTCACCCTCCCCTCCCTCCAAGTCCTCGAAATCGACAACCACATTTTTGAAGGTGTGCTGGAGCTCCAAACCCTTTGCATAACAGTCTGACACTGAAGGACTTGACTCTTCGCGGCGTCGAATTTACAAGGAAATCGGCTCTTGAAACGGGTGGGCAGCCGCGGGTCATTCTGAGAGCTCTACGATTGGGACAAGTGATACGTGACGACCTCAAAACACTTCCGCATTCACCGCTGCGGCTCCTATTGTCGATGCGACACATCTTGACTCATTTCATTGCGACCATTCCTCAATAACCAAACTTCTGCGCGCCAATCCTTTGATTCGGGAAGTTACAATAAGTAATGTCAGTCTTCATGCCGATTTTTTATTGTCTCGTGAGCAAGGGGGTCCAAGGATAGAACAAACCATATCACCTTTGGGGGGGAGGGGGTTCAGCGAACCAACCCCAAAATATATATATACAAGTTTTTTTTTTGCCCAGGAGAGGTCAAACCGGTGCCAAATGGCATACTATTGTATGTTCGGAGTCATTGCGGGTCAAGGTCGGCCGAGCGGAAAAGACGTGCCTGACTGCGGCCCAAAAACGAACGCGCGATGAGGGCACAAGTTCTTAGTAAACTTTCGTTATCCACCGACTCGAATTCATTAATAATTTTGTCCACGAGTTCTTGAGGTAGATTGAATTCGACGACGTTTACGGTTGTGATGCCTCGTACCATTTTACCTGCAGTGAATATTGAAAGGCAGCTCAGTTACCGCCGTGGTCACCGAGAGGGCAAGAAGACAATGAAAGGGTGCGAAGAAGAGATGAATGGGATCCCGAGTTTTCGTGATGTTGGTTTGAGACGGCGTGGCTTCATTGCTCGTGTTTGGTTCCAACAATGATCGCCCGGCAATCGGCGCTTGAACCGCGTCTTTCACGACGTCATGACGCGACTCCAAGTGCTCTTTAAAAGCGCTCCTGTCTTCCAGCTCCTCTTCTCAGACCACCATGACCACCCCAATCAACTTCGTACCCAACATTGAATCCTCTGCTCTCCCCGCCACCCCCGCCGCTGAATGGGCAGATAGCACGAATGGTATCCTCGGCGCGCACGTTACATCGACACCGCTCGGTACACCAGGGCCCAGAATTCCCGGCGCATATCCCGAAACGCCGAAAGGCGGTGATTCGACACTACTCGAAACTGCCAAAGGGTATATGCCCGCTCAGGCAGATGTTCAGCGCGCGATTACGAACGCAGGGCAGACGGCTAAGGCATATCTGCCCCAGGGAGTAGCGTCGTATTTCCGTAAGCCTTTTTTTATTTGAATTTATTACGCGTGAATCTAATTATTTCATGTTTTCTTAGCCTCATCCGAACCTACGTCCGATCCCAACAGCCTTCCGCGTCCTGCGGTCCAGACCGATGACAGTGCTGCGACCGTCTCCAGTACGCGCGCGCAGGCGGGGTCTCTCCATCTCCCCGACTCGATATCCGTGGACACTCTAACCGCAAGCGACCGGCCCTCAAAATTCACCGAGAATATGGACACTTCCCCCGTCATAGAATCCGATTCCCCTTCCCCAGCCCTTTCACGCGCTTCAATCAACCCACCTCTCGCAGCTCCATCGAGCGAAGGCGCTCCTGGACCCCAGAACTCTCTCGCGACGCCGCCTGGACTCTCTAACGGGGACAGCGACCTCAAGGCTTCCTCGTCCGGAGTAGCTCCCCAGGGTTCCGCAGCGCTTAATTCTACCGCATACAAAGACAACCTTCCCACCGGCGATATTCCGGAACCAGTATCCGGCGTCCCGCTCTCCATCGCGCCCACGTCCAACTATGGAACGCAGGGATCCGCTGCCCTAAATTCGTCTGCGTTCAAGGATAATTATCCTACCGGCGATGCAGTCCCATCACCCGTAACCGGTGTCCCGCTCTCCACTGCGCCCACATCCAACTATGGAACACAGGGATCTGCTGCACTGAATTCGTCCGCACCCAAGGATAATTATCTTACGGGCGACGCACCCGCCGCGTCCAACCCCAACGCGACACATCCCGTCACTACGCCGGGATCATCTATGCCGACGGAGCCGCGTTCTTCCGCGTCTATGGAGCCGACGTTCACCATCCAGGGCTCATCCGCACCGCCCAAATCTGACACCACCACCACCGCGCCCTCCTCGCACGCAAAGACGGGAAGCACGGACTCGGAAGACGGCGCGCCGGGCGTATCGCCGAAGAAGTCCAAGTTTGCGCGGCTCAAGGAGAAGATGCATGTAGGGCATTCGTCGGGATAGACATGGGCGTGCACGCAGTTGTAATTTTCTTCCTGTACCATCGTATGTAATTAGTTGTAATAAGCGCCACCTTCTATTCCACCGTTCCCTCTGCGCAGTCTGCGGATTTACAAAACCGTATTATAATTATTTGCCCCCATAAACTCATCTTGATCATGCCTCCAGTAAACTTTTTCCAATCGTTCGAAAACTTATGTAAATAGATGAGATGTTTGGGCCGGCATCAACATATTTTTTATAATGGAACCACGCTGGTAATACTACCTACCATCATTTATTATTATTTCCCTCTGAGCCGCCAAATTGTATCGCTACCAGTCCCCTCAGCTTGTTATTCTTAATTTTAATCAATAATAATACAGTGATATGGTTATTATCTAATCGACAGATATATATTGCGCGGCATGGTATATCGTTGCATTCCGATTTTTTTAGACCAATTGATCGTGATTTAGCGCTTTGACCGGATACCGGCCTGTTCCGAATACCGGATCATGCCGTTATGGCTTACGGCTTGCCAGCGGCATAGCATTCTCAAGCGAACCCAGCCAGACACCGCGAGCACCGATGACTTCCATGAATACTCTCCTCACCTGCAATGATCCACCGCATCCCGCTCAAATCACTGTGGTGCAGGGAATTCTGGACGAAAAGAGCATCGCTCTTTCTGCGCTCAAAGCGCAGATCGCTGCGCTGGAGAGTAAACTGGAGGACCTCCGACAAAACCGTGAGACGCTGATCTCAGAAATCTGGAAATTCGAGGCGATCCTATCTCCGATTCGCCACCTGCCATCGGAGATTGTAGGGGAAATATTTCTATACTTCGCGCCCGCCTTGCACATAGGGGCCTCCAGTTGTCCCTGGAAGCTGGCGCACATTTGTCGTCTCTGGCGGGTGATTGCGCTCTCTCTTGGCCGGCTGTGGAGCGTGCTGTGCATATCGCCCCGCCACATGCACGACAACAACTGGTCGAACTGGGGACAGATCTCGCCGCGGCTCAAAGACGCAGAATACTACGTCGCACCAGTTGCGACAGGACGTTGGGAGTACGCTGAGGAGGATGAGCTTGCACGGCAGGTCGATCTACCGATCACAGAATACATGTCGTGGGAGGAGGAGCAAAAGATCCGCGATGGCTGTCATATCGAGCGCACCCTGGAAGTGTTGGAGGAGTGTGTGCAGCGTGCAGGCAAGCATCCCCTCTCCTTGCTGCTCTCGGTAGAGCCTCCATTCGCACTCCTTCCCGTGTTCCATGCACTCATGAAATATTCCGCTAACTGGAAGAACCTCATTCTGGACAATCCCCCGGATGTAATATGGAATCGCTTTCCAGAGGAGAGTGGGAAGTTTCCGCAACTCCGTAAAATTGTGCTTATCTATTCCTGGGTCCACCTCCATACCAGTCATCTAGACTTTCGATGGGCCGCCAATCTAACTGATCTCACCATGAGATCGGTTTTCTTGGACCCACTGCACATCCCCTGGTCCCAGCTCACGAACTACTGTGAGCGCGATTGTCGCTGGCGGAATAATGGCGAAATGTGGGCGGCATACCAACAACTCACCAGTGTGGTTGTCCTCCGCTTGGATTTGTCCACACGAGAATTCACCCATCCGTCCGAGAGCCGTGTCCTCCTCCCCAATTTACGGTCTGCGTGGTTCAGATTGTCTCCCCAACAGGTTTATGCCGTTGACCTGTTCGAGATGCCGGCACTGCACACCCTAAGTATTCTCCAAGGGTACTTTCACGAGCGCCCTCGCCGCTTCGACCGCATTTTCCCCCGTCCGGAGAACACACCCAACCTAAAACACCTCCGAATTTGCAACAAACACATCATCCTCCGCAGCGAGGAGTCCGCCTGCCGCCTGCTAGACGACTTTCCTGAACTTCTGACGCTCGATATCGACATCGGCGAAATAATATCCACCCGCTTCGTCACCAAGCTCACGCCTTCCCGGGACGACCTGAACGTGCTGCCGAAGCTCGAGGTTCTGCAACTCACCAACTGGTCCTTCATCCACCAGGACTGTCTCTGGACGACGCTTGCCGCGATGGTGCATGGCCGATTCCGGCCACCTCCCAATAGCGGTGTGCGCCCACTCCAGACCCTCGGATTCCGGCCGCCTCCCGAAGCTGGGGTACACCTATTCCGGGGGTACAGGGATCCTGTAGTGTTTTCAGGCTTGGAACAGCTCCGACGGGAAAAGGGGTGGGATATACAGCTTGGCAAGGATAGTTCGATAGACTTGTGGGAGGAATCTAGGTAGTAGATTATTCAATACACCGTTTCTTGCTGTGACTCCGCGCGCTTCGACTTCGTCTTCGACCAGATGAGCCAAATTAACTCCGAGACGACCCGGTTCCGATATCTGCAATACCTTCATTCAATTGTGTTGGCTTTCCGCTTACCACCCGACCATTTCAACATGAGTCATCATCCCTGTAAATTCCAACCCAACTCATGATAAACGATGAAGCCGTCATAAAACTCTGGGCTTAAGGCTTGAGCAACTCATGCCAAGTGACTCGTTCTGCATAGCAAAATACCCGAGCGCTGAGTCCGGTCCTCAAGCCTGCAGGAAGAGAACATTAATATTGATCGTGAAAGTCTAGAAGTGTTCTAATTCTGACCGAGTCCGATTCGGAGAAAATAAATACCGGGCATCGCAATCTATCTCAGAGTCGACCTTGGAGCGCTTCTCCTGGTTCTGGCATCTTCAAGTGATTCATTCAAATGTGTACGCCTTCCTTTCACCCACCCGGCCATTTCAACATGAGTCATCATTGTAAATTCCAACCTGGCACTGTCTGTCCGATTGATCCATCCGTCACCATCTCCGAGGATCACGACCTGGGGATCGCCTGAAAGGCATCAGTGAACTACCTCAAGGAAGGCCACTATTGGGTACATACCGCCTCGAGAATGAAGGACCCTGTGTTACTGAGGACGGTTGGGTCCGGATATAATCATCGGTATATCTTTGGGCAATATGCAGGCCGGAATCAAATATTCATGTAATACAAAGCCTCTTTTCGTTCGGCATGTCGCTACTCAGAGTTCAAAGTCCAGCTGCTGTCCTCAACCATGACGAGCTACGGAGTCTTGACACCGCAGCGCTGCTGCTAGGGCTATCATAGAAACCTCGAATATATCTGCTTGCATGTGTATGTCTTCCTCTTGCCTGCCCGGCCATTTCAACGTGAGTCAATACTAGGAACTAACCTCAAGGTCAGAATAAATGCTGCAGCCCTGATTAAATCCAGGGTCAAAAACTTCACCTTTCAATTGACTCGTTGTCATCAACAGGCCAAAAAAAAAGGAACACCAACAAATCTCAAGGAAGTGCACACTGATCATGAAGTTTCACAAACATCCAAATTTTGTTCGAGCCCGAGGAAATAAACGCCAGACACCGGTGCACCAGTCTTGATTAATTTCGGACTTTCCCAGCTTTATCTAATTGAACATGTACAGTGGACTTGGAATAACGTGTAGTCAAA
Organism: Mycena rebaudengoi; assembly: GCA_029282285.1. Taxonomy (NCBI): domain Eukaryota; kingdom Fungi; phylum Basidiomycota; class Agaricomycetes; order Agaricales; family Mycenaceae; genus Mycena; species Mycena rebaudengoi. Next base: position 323,857 of record JARJCX010000028.1, read on the forward strand.
ACGGTTCGAATTCAACGGGAACCAATCATCCTTTAATTCATCAATTCGTCATTTGCCCCAGATGCAAGTGTGTTCCATCATGTCAGCCTCACAACCTTTCTTCCTCCACTTTTATCTAGTGTTCGATTTCTGCTCCTCGCAGCATTAAACTCCGCGACAGCTGATAGGCAATGTGCCCGTATCAAATTCAGCGTGTTATTCTCAATTTGATCGATATGATCCTCTTGACGAGAGCTTCCATAATCGACAGAAATATATCATGGTTTGAAAACTAAGCCGCCTCCCGGCCTGCTGCATATTGTTGCATTCCGATTTTGGTTTTAGACCAATCTGATCGTGATTTAACGCTTTGACCGAATACCGGACTGTTCCGAATGTCGGATCACGCCGTTATGGCAGCGGCACTTGAGCGGCACAGCATTCTCGCAGGAATACTTACATCCTCCTCCTCCTCCTCCTCCAGCCAGACACCCGAGCACCGATGACTTCCGTGGATATTCTCCTCACCTGCAATGATCCACCGCATCCCGCTCAAATCGCTACGGTGCAGGGAATTCTGGACGAAAAGAGCATCGCACTTTCTGGGCTCAAAGCGCAGATCGCTGCACTGGAGAGTAAACTGGAGGATCTCCGACAAAACCACGAGATGCTGATCTCAGAAATCGGGAAATTCGAGGCGATCCTATCTCCGATTCGCCGCCTGCCACCGGAGATTGTGGGGGAAATATTTATATACTTCGCGCCCGCCTTGCACATAAAGGCCTCCAGTTGTCCCTGGAAGCTGGCGCACATTTGTCGTCTCTGGCGGGTGATTGCGCTCTCTCTTGGCCGGCTGTGGAGCGTGCTGGGTGTATCGCCCCGCCATATGCACGACGACAACTGGTCGAACGGGGGACACATCTCGCCGCGGCACAAAGACGCAGAATACTACGTCGCACCAGTTACGATAGGGCGCTGGGAGTACGCTGAGGAGGATGAGCTTGCACGGCAGGTCGATCTACCGATCACAGAATACATGTCGTGGAAGGAGGAGCAAGAGATCCACGATGGCTGTTATATCGAGCGCATCCTGGAAGTGTTGGAGGAGTGTGTGCAGCGTGCAGGCAGGCATCCCCCATCGCTGCTGCTCTCGGCGGAGTCTCGGTTGGAACTCCTTCCCGTGTTCCATGTTCTCATGAAATATTCTGCTCGCTGGAAAAACCTCATCCTGGACAATCCCCCGGATGTGCTATGGAATCGCTTTCCGGAGGAGAGAGGAAAGTTTCCACAACTTCGTAAAATTGTGCTTGCCTATCCCTGGAGCAATGATCCCAGTCATCTAGACTTCCGGTGGGCCGCCAATCTGACTGATCTCACCATGAGATCGGTTTCCTTGGACCCACTGCACATCCCCTGGTCCCAGCTCACAAGCTACTGTGAGCACAACTGCCACTGGCGGAATCATGGCGAAATGTGGGCGGCATACCAACAACTCACCAGTGTGGTTGTCCTCCGCTTGGATTTGTCCACACGAGAACTCACCCATCCGTCCGAGAGCCGTTTCCTTCTCCCCAATTTACGGTCTGCGTGGTTCAAATTGTCTCCCCAACAGGTTTATGCCATTGACCTGTTCGAGATGCCGGCACTGCACACCCTAAGTATTCTCCAAGGGTACGTTCACGAGCGCCCTCGCCGCTTTGACCGCATTTTCCCCCATCCGGAGAACGCACCCAACCTAAAACACCTCCGAATTTGCAGCAAACACATCATCCTCCGCAGCGAGGAATCCGCCTGCCGCCTACTAGACGACTTTCCTGAACTTCTGACGCTCGATATCGACATCGGCGAAATAATATCCAGCCGCTTTATTACCAAACTCACACCTTCCCGTGACGGCCTGAACGTGCTGCCGAAGCTCGAGGTTCTGCAACTCACCAACTGGTCCTTCATCCACCAGGACTGTCTCTGGACGACGCTTGCCGCGATGGTGCAAGGCCGATTCCGGCCGCCTCCCGATAGCGGTGTGCGCCAACTACGGACCCTCGGATTCCGGCCGCCTCCCGAAGCTGGGGTACACGCATTCCGGACCTTCCAATTCTTTGACGCCCCTGGGTGGCGCCGCGGGGGGTACAGGGATCCTGTAGTGTTTGCAGGCTTGGAACAGCTTCGACGAGGAAAGGGGTGGGATATACAGCTTGGCAGGGATAGCTCGATAGACTTGTGGGAGGAATCTGGGTGGTAGATTATTCAATACACCGTTTCTTGCTTTGACTCCGCATACTTCGACTTCGTCCTCGACCAGATGAGTCAAATTAAACCGAGTACCCAGTTCTGATATCTGCAATACCTTCATTCAATTGTGTTCGCTTTCCGCTTACCACCCGACCATTTCAACATGAGTCATCATCCCTGTAAATTCCAACCCAACTCATGATAAACGATGAAGCCGTCATAAAACTCTGGGCTTAAGGCTTGAGCAACTCATGCCAAGTGACTCGTTCTGCATAGCAAAATACCCGAGCGCTGAGTCCGGCCCTCAAGCCTGCAGGAAGAGAACATTGATCGTGAAAGTCTAGAAGTGTTCTAATTCTGACCGAGTCCGATTCGGAGAAAATAAATACCGGGCATCGCAATCTATCTCAGAGTCGACCTTGGAGCGCTTCTCCTGGTTCTGGCATCTTCAAGTGATTCATTCAAATGTGTACGCCTTCCTCTTACCCACCCGGCCATTTCAACATGAGTCATCATTGTAAATTCCAACCTGGCACTGTCTGTCCGATTGATCCATCCGTCACCATCTCCGAGGATCGCGACCTGGGGATCGCCTGAAAGGCATCAGTGAGCTACCTCAAGGAAGGCCACTATTGGGTATATACTGCCTCGAGAATGAAGGACCTTGCATTGCTGAGGACGGTTGGGTCCGGCTATGATCATCTGTATATCTTTATGCAGGCCGGGATCAAATATTCATGTAATACAATGTCTCTTTGTGTTCGGCGTGTCGTTACTCAGAGTTCAAAGTCCAGCTGCTGTCCTCAACCATGACGAGCTACGGAGTCTTGACACCGCAGCGCTGCTGCTGGGGCTATCATAGAAACCTCGAATATATCTGCTTGCATGTGTATGTCTTCCTCTTGCCTGCCCGACCATTTCAACGTGAGTCAATACTAGGAACTAACCTCAAGGTCAGAACAAATGCTGCAGCCCTGATTAAATCCGCGGTAAAAAACTTCACCTTTCAATTGACTCGTCGTCATGAACAGGCCAAAAAAACAGGAGTGCCAACAAATCTCAAGGAAGTGCACACTGATCATGAAGTTTCACAAAACCCAAATTTCGTTCAAGCCCGAGGAAACAAACACCTATGAGAGTTTTCTTCGTTATTTATTCCAACACTCACTGATTTCACAAGTTTCATGCTCCACATTCATACATTTCGCAGGCCCTGGTTCATGGCTCAGTGTGTTTTCCGGCCATGCGAGTCCATTCACAGGTCGCAGGTTTAAGGCTCAACTTTCAACTTCCAAGTCTGATTAGACTTCGATTGATGCCGGCATTATTCGGCATCACTCGCCGTTGATGCGATGATTGTATTCCTTTGTGTTTCCACCATGTATTCAGCAATAAGCTAGATATTCCCGTATATAACTAATAGTATCGTCACCATGTTATTTCTGAGCCTCCTGGCGGCTCATTACCCAGCAATATCGTTTAAAATTTGTAAAAGATATTTATTATTGATGATATCAAGCCTCCCAACATCTTTCGGAAACCTTCATGGACATGTTTCTTTACCGGAAAAAAAAGAATAGAGACACCAGCACATATCGAAAGTGCTTTTAGCGCATGATACCTAACTTCGATAGGGTAAATAAGGTAACAGGCTCCTCCATCACCCTTACGAATAGGGGCCGACTTCTTCTTTGGGATGCGCCGATCAGGCCGAGCAGCGGAACTTGAACTCCACTGATGAAAGTTGAATGTTGAAGTTACGTACCAAACCAAGAATAAAAAACGATAATAACTGTCATAAACACCAGACACCGGTGCACCAGTCTTGATCAATTTCGAACTTTCCCAGCTTTATCTAATTGAACATGTACAACGGACCTTCAAGTCCTCTTTTACGCTTGGAATAACATGTAGGCAAAACGGTTCGAATCCTTAACACAGCTCCCAATCATTCCTAATACTTACCAGAGTGTTCCCACTCGGTTATATTCCCGCTGACGACATTTCAACGGGAAGCAACTGTGTTCCATCATGCCAGCCTCACAACCTTTCTTCCTCCACTTTTATCCAGTGTCCGATGTCATTAGAATCTGCCCCTCGCAGCATTAAATTCCGCGACAGCTGATAGGCAATGTGCCTGTATCAAATTCGGCGTGTTATTCTCAATTTGGTCGATATTATCCTCTTGACGAGAGTCGACAGAAATATATCACGGGGGAGAACTGGGTTTGAAAACTAAGCCGCCTCCCGGCCTGTTGTATATCGTTGCATTCCGATTTTGGTTTTAGACCAATCTGATCATAATTTAGCGCTTTGACCGAATACCGGACTGTTCCGAATACCGGATCACGCCCTTATGGCGGCGGCACTTGAGCGGCACAACTGTGACATTCTCGCAGGAATACTTACATCCTCCTCCTCCTCCTCCTCCAGCCAGATACCCGAGCACCGATGATTTCCGTGGATATCCTCCTCACCTGCAATGATCCACCGGATCCCGCCCAAACTGTTGCGGTGCAGGGAATTCTGAACGAAAAGAGCCTCGCTCTTTCTGCGCTCGAAGCGCAGATCGCTGCGCTGGAGAGTAAACTGGAGGATCTCCGACAAAACCGCGAGACGCTGAGCTCGGAAATATTGGAATTCGGCGCCATCTTAGCCCCGATTCGCCGCCTGCCACAGGAGATTGTGGGCGAAATATTTCTATATTTCGCGCCCGGGGTGCCTGACATGCACATACGGCCAACCGTTTGTCCCTGGAAGCTAGCGCACGTCTGTCGTCTCTGGCGGTCGATTGCAAGCGCTCTCGGACGGCTTTGGAGCGTGCTGGATGTGGCACCCCGCCTGATCCACTCTAGCTACTACCAGTGGTCAAATTGGCGGGACACCGAGCCGTACACGGAATACTGCGTCGCACCGCTTGCCACAAGGCGCTGGGAGTACGCCGAGGAGGCGGAGCTCGTGCGCCAGCTCGATCTGCCGATCACAAAATACATGTCGTTGGAGGAGGCGCAAGAGCTCGATGAGGGCTGCCGTGTCGAGCGCACATTGGAGGTTCTGGAGGAGTGTGTGCAGCGTGCAGGAACACATCCCCTCTCGTTGCTGCTCTCTGAGCACCCTTCATTCGCGCTCTTTCCCGTCTTCCATGCACTCATGAAATATTCTGCTCGCTGGAAGGACCTCGTTCTGGACAATCCCCCAGAGGAACTGTGGGACAGCTTTCCAGAAGGGAGTGAAAAGTTTCCACTACTCACTAAAATCGTGCTTTTTTTCCACAGCTCTCCCTGGGGCTCCGCTCGTGCCAATCATCTCGACTTCCGGTGGGCTGCCAATCTGACTGATCTCACCTTGGGATCGATTTTCTTGGGCCCCGAGATGCCTTTGCACATCCCCTGGTCCCAGCTCACGAGATATAGTGAGCGCTATTGCGTCTGGTCGAATGACGGCGTAAGGTGGGCAGCATACCGACAACTCACCAACGTGGTCGTCCTCCTCTTGGACCTGTCTGCAGGGGAACAACTCACCCATCCGCCCGAGAGCTGTGTCCTTCTCCCGAATTTGCAGACTGCGTGGTTCAACTTAGTTCCTCAGGAAATTTACGCCGTCGACCAGTTTGACATGCCCGCACTGCACACCCTCAGTATTCTCCAAGAGTACGTCCACAAGCGCCCTCGGCGCTTCAACCGCATTTTCCCCCATCCGGAGAACGCACCAAACCTGAAAGACCTCCGAATTCGTAGCGATCATGTCATCCACCGCAGCGAGGAGTCCGCCTGCCGCCTGCTAGACGACTTTCCCGAACTTCGGACGCTCTATATCGACATCGGCGAAATAATATCCACCCGCTTCGTCACCAAGCTCACGCCTTCCCGCGACGGCTTGAGCGTGCTGCCGAAGCTCGAGGTTCTGCGACTCACCAACTGGTCCTTCATCCACCAGGACTGTCTCTGGACGACGCTTGCCGCGATGGTGCAAGGCCGATTCCGGCCGTTTCCTGATAGCGGTGTGCGCCCACTCCGGACCCTCAGATTCTTTGCCCGGACTGAGTGGCGTCCCAACAATTACAAGGACCCTGTGGTATTCGCAGGCCTGGAAAACCTCCGATGGGCGGAGGGATTGGATATACATACTGGCAGGGATAGCTCGACAGCAGATTTTGGGGAACCAGAGTGGTAGATTTATCACTGCACAGTTTGTTCTTCCCTGGTGCTTATTTGAATTGGTTGATTGATTTGGGCAAACTCCAGCTTTCACTCCAGACATTTCAACTTTGTTCAACCGTGATGAGCCGATTTATCTCGGAGCGCAACAAGCGCTTTATTCATATACGAAGCCAGCTGCTTGCATGCGTACCGTTTACCCACCCGACCATTTAATGTGAATCATCATCCATGTAAATTCCAACCGAACTCGTTTATGACTTGGGTTCCTAAAATCCAGATACTTTGTTAGGAGGCTCCGTCGCTCTCACATATTAATGAATACGAATTATCTGTATATACTGTTGAGGACTTTGGCAGAATCTATTATTCGTCTAGTCTCTCAGGGGACAGACGCTCTAGTGGATCTCAACTCGTACATATATACATACATACAATATAATGCCCAACACAATTTATTGTGTGGTGGCTAATTATATTATATTATACTAATAGACTCGTAACTGGCAGTCTGTAAACAAAATGCGGCAAGCGCTTTCGGTGTAACCACCAAAGTGCTTGCCACATATTTTCGGCGATTGGTTACTGGTTACGAGTCTAATATTATACTTGCATACGCACGACTGCCCAGAATCGCCACCTCCATGCCACGCAGCAGATATCTCAGACTACATGTAGTTACGAGAGCTCCATACTTGAATGAGCGTCTGATAAACACCGTCTGGCTAGCGGTCCTTACGCATTCACCCCTTCGCAGCCATCATCTATTCAAAAGAACAGAGCACGCAATCCACGGGCTTTATGTATATGCAATCTGGTAGTAGGTAGACGCAGTCGCCAGAAATATTTTCGTCTTGATGCCATAGGGATCCGGTTATCCTCCCCTGCATGTTCCGAAATGAGACCATGCAGGGCAATATATTATCGTGATACTTATCCTCAGTCGCGACCTTACCCTTGGTAACCCGTATTATACTCACCAGCTGTTTCCTGACGGGACTGTATCGGAATATACCTAGCTCAGACTTACCTGCGGGCCTAGAAAAAAAAAGTCTTGGCTCGAGCACGTTTCGCCAGCTCCTGAGACTTATCGGGGATCCTAGGCGAGTCTTCACAAAAAAATGCGCAGGGAAAACCCAGAGCTCTCCTTCTCAGAACGAGTACTCCACTGCCTTTTTTTTTCTCTCCACAGCAGTCGAAGACTGGTCGAAGAGAGAAAACCTAAATTGATGTCATTTGTCAGCAGCTGACCTCATCCACGTTTCAGGCTACTTTTGCCTTGCGCCCTCTTCTCGGATTTCTTGTGCTAGCTCCAGCGCTTGTATTCTTCTTCTTCTCTTCTGCTGCGACGAGCAGATATTCGCAGTTTTTTTGTGGACATGCCCTCCGCCGACCGACGGGAGATGGCCTCCGCAGACCGACCCGACTCGCCTGACGATCGCGAAAAAGACGACGCAAGAGGGGGGAGCAAGAAGTCCGCAGCGTCAAAGGGTGCGCTGGCCTGCCGCCTTTTTTTCTGGTGTTTTTTTAACACTCCCGCGCAGCAAAAGACCTGTCGCATGTGCCGTGCAAGTTCTACAAGGTGGGCTCGTGCACGGCGGGGTCCTCCTGTCCGTTTTCGCACAGCATGGTCGAGCCCGGCGGGCAAAAGGACGTGTGTGCGTGGTTCGTCAAGGGCAACTGCAAGTTCGGCCACAAGTGCGCGCTGGCGCACGTCCTGCCTGGCCAGCCAATGGCTATGGACCGCAAGAACAAAAAAGCTGCCCAGATTGCGGCGGGGGGATCGAAAAACAACGACGGTGGCCGCGGTGGTGGCGGGCGCGGAGGGGGCAGCAGCAAGCGCGACGGTGGACGTAATGCGCTGCTCGCTGGGGGGTCCACTGCGCCGACTCGCGCCCGCCCACCGATGAACATGGCGCTCAAGGCGTCCATTTCACCGTCTGCGCCCGCCCCGCCGCTCAAGGACACTGACTTTGCGTCCTTTGCTGCGCTCGATGAAAGTGCGCAGCTGCCCACCGCACCCGCCCGCAACAAGTCGCCGACCCCACCAACGACTAAACCCCCCTCGCCTGTTACTCTTCCCGTGTCTGCGCCGCGCAGACCCAGCACAGAACCCAGCAAGGACTTTGGCCCGATTGGCTCGCCGCCGTCGACCGCCACCTCGCCGCAGCGCGCACAGCACGCCGGCACACCGCCCCGCCCAGGTGAACGGCTTCCTCTCCACCTCGCCCTTCTCTGCGCCCGTCTTCCGCGGTTACGGCGAAGCCCAAGGTGCGCGCGGCATGGCCGCGAGTCTCGGCAGCGGTATCGCCATGGGCGGTGGCCCGGGCGGGTGGGGCGCCGTCAACGGCGTGTCTGCCTCGCCCCTGCGCGGCGCGTCCTCCTCCCTCTCCGCGCGCGCGGCCGAGTACGACATCTCGATCGAATACGAGGACGCGTACCCCAAGGGCCGCGGCGCGCGGCGCGAGGCGTCCAGCGAGGACCTCGAGGACTTCCTCCCCAGCTCGCTCACAGACCTCCTCACGCCCGAAGAGCGTTCCCGCCGCATGTCGCGTTCCAATTCGGGCCAGCCGCCCGGCCTCGCAGCGTCGCCCAACCGCCACGGGCTCGGCGTTCCGCTCGCCCACGGGGCCCCCAGCGGCCACCGCTACTCGCGCTCCGTGCCCGCGCCGTCGCTGCTCGGCGGGGACCTCAAGTCCATCTGGTCGGACCAAGCGCAGGCGCCGCCGTTGCCCGTGTCGCCGATGGGCGCGGGGCACCCCAGCTCATACTCGTCCGCGTCCGGCTTCCCCGGCCGGGGCGAGGCGACGTCCGCGTCCACGTCGTACGTCGACGAGCTCGGCGGGCTGCGCGGGGGCATCCCGAGCCTGTCGCCCAGCAACGCGAGTGGGGCGTTCCTGCCCGGGCTGCACCACTATATCAACGCCAACAAGACGCGCCCGAGCAACGGCGCGGGCGGGATGAGCATGCTTGCGGCGAACGCGGCGCACCAGCAGGGCCCGCCGGGCATCGCGCACTATCTGCAGGCGGGGCCAGGGAGCAACAACACCAATAACAATAACAACAACGGTGGCACCAACGCCAGCGGCCAGCCGTACGTGCGCCCGAACCCGTTCGACCTCACGCAGCAGATGCACCTGCACAACACCGCCAACGCGGGCAACGCTGGCAATGCGGCCAACGACGTGGGGGGCGGTCAGATGCAGCAGGGAGGCGGGGACGCGCACATCCTGTCGCCGAACGCGCGCGCGCTGCAGGCGCACGCGCCGGGGCAGAGCCTGCCGCAGGGCCTCGCGGCGGGGTACTCGCGCATCCACGCGCTGCCGCCGCTGCACCACGGCGTAGGGAGCCCGAGCCCGGGCGCGTTTGGGACGTCGCCCGGCGTCGGGGGCGGGGGGATCGGCGCGGGCATTGGGATCGGCATAGGCGGAGGCGGGGAGCGCGGGGGGATGCGCGACTGGGCGACGATGAGTGCGGGGAGCGTGGGCGGGAGCCCGGGGCTCGGGAGCCTCATGAGTGTGCACTCCCTGGGGCAGGGCGCGGGCTTCTTGGCAGGGAACAACAACAATAATAACGCCGGTTCGGGTGCGCCGCAAAATCCGGGGCAGCAGCAGCAGCAAGGAGCGAATGCGCCGCCGCAGATGCAGCAGCACCAGAACCAGGGCCAGCAGGGGCTGGACGCGATGTTCTCGCGGCTGTCGTACTCTGCCGCTGCGCAGACGCGGGCTGGGGCTGGGCCGGGTCCTGGGGTCGGTGGTGGGGGGAATGCAGGAGCGGCGCCGCCGATGCAGCGCAACGTGAGCGGGGGCAGCGCGGGCGGGGGGCGGTGGCAGGCGAGCCCGCCGAGCCGGCCGGTCGGGGGCGCGCGGGACGTGGAGGACGATCTGTTCCCGCTGGACGAGTAGGCGTCCTCCTTCCTCTTCCCCTCGCGCGCGCGCGAGTGGGGGCCCCGCCGCTCGCCGTTGTGTTCCTCGTCCATGCGGGGCGTGCGTGCGGACTACGACGAGCGGCGTCGATGTGCGGCAGGCAGGCAGGTTACTTATCTATTTTAATTAATTCCCGTCCTCCCTCTCCTCGCTGTTCTTGCTTTCTCTTTCTCCTTCTCCTTTCCTCTGTTTGGTTGTCTCTCCGCGCTGTTTTACTTACATACATACGTACGAATGCCATGAATCTATTATATTATATCATATCGTCTACCTGTTGTCTGTCTGTCTTACCTACTCACCTCTCTGGCGGGGACTCACTGGCCGACGCACTTACATCCTCTGTGTGTTTTACTCACCTACTCTCACACCCACTTACTCGGACACATCCTCCTCACCCTCCCCCCAACCCATCCCGTCACGCAAAAAGTCCAGGGGACCACCCACGATTGACAATGCATTGCACACTCCATCATATGGTCTCTTCTTCTCGTACCTACCTACGTTGTATTCATATTCAAAGTGTGTAGAAATTTAAATATCTTCCCTCTCTTTTTTCTGGTTTGTCATGGTGACGAGCAGGTGTGAATGTACACGGAACGGAGCTGCAAACGACATCCGCCCGACGCTATGCGGTCTGTGCACGGTCCTCCTCTGTCCGATTAAATAAATATACTGCGCGCTGACGATCGTGTTTAATTTGATGCACCAGCTGGCGCCATCCCCGTCGTCTTTTATAGCGGGGAAGAGATGATGCTCAGGAAGTTCATAAAATAATACATCACGTCAAGAAAGCATCCCAAAAAAAAGGTTAATCTTCTTCGTCTGATTCTTCTAGGAATTCGCCCTACAAAAGAATATCAGATGTGAACATATGTTGTGTGTGGTTGGGACTTACAAACCCAAATTCTGTGCGCAGATTGGAGGCAGAATCGACTCGTCGCATTCTCTTTTCTTCCAAGTCCATAATCGCTCTTCCCGATATCGTGGGCAGCATGCGCGTCACCAGCTCTTTATCGAGAGCTTTCATTTGAACATGCAGACTGAGTACGCTCAGTAATTCGCCGGAGTCGGCAAATAGAGCATCCAATGTTTTCCAGTGAGCCTCATCCTCACTTTTCATACGGGAGATGTCGAGAGTAATCGTCTTGAGTGAGCGGAGATTCCGGAGTATCCCAAAGAAACGGAGTGCAGTAACGGTATCACAGACCCTGCTGTGACGAATCTCGATTGTCCGCAATACGTTGTTACCCTCCAGCATATCCGGCTCGGGATCTTCTACCACATCTCCATACCCTCTGTCCGCAATCCCTGGCCGAAAATCCATTAAGAACACAATTCATGGCGGCAATAGTTAATGAACACACCCCGTAGAGTAACCTCTTCGATTGTTAGTGCGCTGGCCTTCAACAGTGTCTTCAAAACATTACAGTCGCCAAGCCGAAGATCCAACGACCTCAGATGACGGATATCGACCGTGGTGAATGTATGAACCAAGGATTTAGCTCTAGAGTTGGAGAAATTGAACACCATGTAGAGCTTGTCTAGCACCACGCGCTGTGGGCTGGCAACAGGGTCACCGAAGTACGCTTTCTCAAGTGAAACATCGATTAGATCCAGCCTTTTCAAATCAATACTGCGTGCCAAAAGCGACTGGAGCTCCGTTGCATCTCGAAAACGGTAACCAGCGAATCCGATGCAACGCAGGCCGGGAGCGCAAACGCCTTCAAAAATATAGAGCTGAGAGGCGAAGAATGGGGTATCCATAATGACTTGAGTGGGACTATGAATCCAGGTGTGAGCGATGATGCGACCTGCAGAGTGCTCAAGTTTGGCAAGCGGGACAAGATGTTTTCGAGATGCCTGATTCCGAGGGCACTACAGTTCAGATGACCGTAAACATGTAGAGTTCGGACGTGCAATGCAATGTGTGGCGAGGATTCAAGAAGATGGAAGAAACGGGCCAACAGCGCTTCTTCTGGGCGGCTTTCAGAACTCGGGGACGAATCATGTGGGGACGATTCGACTGATCCAAAAATCGAGGACGGCATAGCTCTGAGGTCCACCGATCGGAAAAGATGTTCTTGACTGCGACATAAAAACGAACGCGCGACAAGGGCGCAAGTTTTCAGTGAGTTCTTGTCCTGTCCGACTCCTGTTCCACATCGATGTCATCGAGAATTTTGTCGACGAGCTCATGTGGTACCCGCATATTACCAAGCTGGGTATCACAGAAGAGTTCGACGCCGGAGTAGAAGTTTGGTTCTAAAGCCTCATACCTTTTTATTCAAGCTAAAATTTGGAGATTGATTGAGGACTTGGTCGTCCCGTCGTCGTCCCAGTCAGTCAGTCTACGACAGTTTCGAAATTGCAAGGTGGCACCTCCGCAACAATTATTTAAAGAGAGGACAAGGGCGGTGACTGTATGGAGAAGAGAGCGAAAAAATATTTTTGCCTTGGGCACATGATTGACCAGATAAGATAAGTAGTTACACAGCCACACGAGCGGGGATCTTTGACTCCAGACCACGTACTACCGTCCTTCGAATCTCACCCAAGAGCCGAATTATACCTGTCAGAACAAGCCAGCAAAGTTCAAGCAACCACACGATGTAAAACCGGTCAAAACTCCACTCATACCTTGCATGGCGATGCATGTGAAAACCCTCTTCCTTGGAGGCCGATCCAAATCGGTGGACCATATTCTTTCTTCGCTGATGAATTCGAAGTCTTTGCTGCTCTGCCCATTGGCGGCAGATCTATACACCCACCAAACTCTCCCTTCTTATCCCATCGATTCCTTCACTGCGGCACTCTCCCATGCATTCCTTTGAGTTCTCGAAACCCGAGACCATCGCTTCGAAAATGTGTTGGAGCTCCAAGCCCTCTTGTGTACAGGCCTGGCCCTGAAGGACTTGATACCTCACGGGATCAAATTCACCAGCAACCCGGCTCCCGAACGTGCTATTTTCGAGCCGCGAGTAGTGTTGGATTCCCTACGACTGATGCGCATGTTGCTGGAGGACGTCGAATCACTGGTGAACGCTTTTACCTCCATGGATATAAACATGGATGTCGCTCAGCTTCGCTCGCTTTATTGTGACCATTGCTCAATAACGAAACTTGTACGGGCAAATCATTCGACTCTTCGCGAACTTCAGCAAGGGGACTTTCCCAACCACGGCCAGGTCAGTTCCGATCATGTCGCCTTCTCTCGCGTTCCGCAGCCTGACCACTCACCAGAGCTTTCTATCATCGAGCCGCCCCTGAACACAATGCTTTCAGAACGAAACTTGCTACACTCCATCCACCTCGAACCGAACAATGTTGTTGACGATCAAAGCTCGGGAAGCTATGTATGAAGCTCGACGCTTTGAGAAGAATCACATTCGAGATTGCTTAACCAGGTCGTTGTCAATGAGCGCAGCTACTGGTCCAAGCTTGACACTCTTCTCGACCGATCATTGGGAGTCGAGGTGGAGGTCATACACCGAGCTGTGGCGGAGAAAACACTGAGATTTGCCTCCAATGTTGAACAAGAGAGGCATTTTCCGCATATCAATACCGGATCCTTTCTATTGGTACTTTATTTCTCAGTGAGCAGCACATCCTCTCCTTTCCATTTTCATCCCTCGGATATTTAATAATTAATCCTGTACTTCTCAGTATCTTCTCAATATACTTGACGGATGTTTGGCCAATGAATCAGATGTCGCAACTCTTTTGTAAGTCTACACAGTTCGTTGCTAGTATTATTTCAGCCAAATAAACTTTCAGAATTTCGCGCCTAGCAAGCAATTTATTCAAGCCAAAAAATCCTTCAACACGCCGTTATCGGTGGTAGTTGCTGGTATCTACCCAAGAGCTGAAAGACGCATCGCTTGGATTATAATGACTCCGTGTGAACTATTTGTTCGAGTTTGTACGGTTTCAATTGCCGGGTCTTGTGACGTCGGTCAACTTGCCTCTCCCCACAATCCTTTCCTCGCAGTCCTTAGCTGCACAGTACTTCATTCGCTGGTCCGCCGATATGTGTTCCTGTCAATATCCGAAGAACCATGCTCCACAACCTTCTTGTCCCTTGCAGTTCCGAGTTGTCGCTCGCTGTCGAAATCGGAATACCTTCTGGCCCTATCCAAGCGGTTCATGCGTCTTCCAAGTAGCGTATAACGAAAAGCAGCTCTTTCTGCATATCGACTCGGTAAATTTCATTGTTTTTGGTCATTACTTGACCAATCAATCCAATACCAATACTGTTCCTCTCGAGTCTCAAATGTCCCCAAGATCAACAAACCAAGATTTTCTTCTACGGGTCTCCCGGGACACCTGGTCAATTTGGATGCCGAATATACTCCTGTAATTACTAACGCGCAACCCACGGTCCATTCGAAGGCCTTCGATTCAAGGAATCAGCCGCTTCTTTGGTTAGATCTCCTCAGATAGGAAGAAATAGCCCATTATTCAAACTCCCCGCGTCTTCTACCCTTGAGATCCGGACTTTCCACCAGTTCTCCCCTCGTCCTTCTGACCTTCCCTGAACAGACAAACCCGGAGCTTCTCTTTTGCCAAATGACATGTCGTTGCGCGCTATCTGATCATGCATGCTCTTAATGAAGCTTCAAGTTGGCCCAATCACATTCCTCAGCTGAAATCGATGTTCCAGTATTGGTCGCCAGTCAATTGCAAGGCCGGCGGAGACGATACCCGGTTAAAGCATAGCAAGAAAAAGAAAATCAAATCTGTCCTCGAAGACAAGCCAAAATGTTCAACCATTGCCAGTTCATAGTAAAGCTGGATATGTAATGTTCGGAGCAGCGATTATGAAGCCGGGAAAGTACCAAGCCTCTCGCGGCTGAATTCTTTCAACCGTGTCACCAACGTGACCTTGACCACGTGAGCGTGACTCAAGTTTGCTTCCAAATTTCCACCATTATTTGAGAACGTCCTTATCTCTTCTTCTTCAAGCCTCCTTTCCTATTCTACGAATCTCGACGACGCGCCACCTCTCCCTAATTATGAACGCGAGAGCCACTGTACCCAAAAAACGCGTCTGCATATACCGATTGTTGGTGGATCTCACAAAAGAGGATGCACAAATCGGGGATCCCATTGAAGACGAAGTACCTGAGTCGCGCGCTACACGACTCGTGGGTGACTCTAGGCGCTTTATGATTGTTTCTTTCGCCCGCAAGTCTCGTGAAGATTATATCAGGCGATGGCTGGAGAATTTGATCATGCCGAAGATGTCGACGCGTCTATCGATCGACCTCGGTGACGAAAGGTACGCGTTCAAACAGAAAAACATTATTCTGCTGAACTGTTCAGGTTCTTTTTTCTTGGATATACGGAAAACCACCTGAAATCTGGGAACCTGCTCTTCTTCCGTGAAGGACCCGATTTCACGGTCGACGACCTCAAGGACCACTTCGGAGGGGATTTAAGGTCTGTTTATGAAATCTACGGCTACGGAAAATACGCAGCCAGGCTCGGCCTGTCCTTCTCTTCAACTGCCGCTACCAAAGAGGTTCGAACTGATACTTTGTTGTTTAAATCAGCTTACGTGTATTCCAGATTGAGCCCGAGGAGAGAGAGCTGCTGGATGATTTAGAAGCTGCCGATGGATCTCTTACGAGCGACGGTTGTGGTATGATACGTGAATCGTACGCACAAGAAATTGCTTCCATACTTCAAGTCCCCCCCGATACAGCAGGTCTTTCATTTTTACTGCGAACTCAACTACCCGTTGAACCATTCTCCTAGTGTACCAGGTTAGGTTGGGAGGTATCAAGGGGGTTCTTGCCCTTTGCCCGGACGAGAAGTTCGATCTTCTTTGCAGTCCCGGGAAGAAGATTGCGTATCGGCGATCCATGGTGAAATACAACGAGGGGCCACACGTCTTGGAAGTGCAAAATATTTCTAAGTCACCGAAGCGTGGCCGCCTGAACAAGCAATTTATCGTGCTTCTTTTAACCTTGGGTGTCCCACTTTCAGTAAGCCCGACTTCCTGCTGCTCTCTCGCTCGATGGTTAAATACATATCACTTCTGTAGGTGTTCGAGGATCTTCTCAATATCCAACTCGAGCAGATCGCCTCCATAGTCACCAATCGCGAGAAAGCTCTTGCTTGCGTTGATGGCGACGTTGACGCTGAAGGTAACGGCTTCTACCAAGAGCGTGAGTCGATCCAATTGTATGATAACCTCGCTTTTGTTAATAATAATTCTCAGTTTACGAAATGCTACTAGCTGGCCACGATATGAGCGAGCCGTATCTCGCATGTCTCCTCCGCCGCTTTCAAAGGACCACCCTAAATGCCTTGCGGGAGAAGCTGCAGATCCCTGTCGACGTATGTTTGCTCGGTTCCGCCCCATTGACTCATACTCAATTTTTAACAGGGTTCAGGAAACATATATGGCGTGGTCGATTGTCATGAGGTACTGGAAGAAGGAGAGGTGTATATAAATCTCCCCGGAAGGGGCGGTCCACAGGTCGGCCCCGTGGTTGTCACGCGAAATCCCGCCTACGACCCTAATGGTAAAATTAAGTATATCAACGTGTGCCGTGTCTAACTAACCCATCTAAGGCATCCGAGTACTGGACGCCGTTAACAGACCCGAACTCAAACACCTCACTAATTGTATCGGTAAATCCGCTCCCATACTTTATCGGATGATGGTTACTCATGTTGTTTCCACAGTTTTCTCTGCCAAAGGCGCTCACAGCGAGCCAGACAGGATGGCTGGCGGGTATGTCCCTCCTGCGCGCATGTTTTCGCGTCATTTACCCTGTACTCTAGGGACCTTGACGGCGATCTCTATTTCTTCGTCTTTAATCCCGCCCTCATCCCAAAGCGGCAGGCCACAGCTGCGCCGGTCACCGTCAAGAAACTAACATTGCGGACGAAGACCGTCAAGATCGCAGGGCGTGTCCAAGGTACATCACGTCGCGTACCGCGAGGGGACATGAATAAAGACGCCATCGACACGTTCCTCGGTCTGCGGTGCAACTTCCTCCTCGGCGGACTTGCGAACGAATGGATGGCCCGAGTGGGTACTACACCAGACCTTGCTAACTCGGCGGCATGCAAGACGCTCCTGCCCATGATCGAGATTGCCTTGGTGGGTTATCTTCCTTGTGCTATATTTTGCCGCGCTGACGAGCACATGTAGGACATAGTCAAGAGCGGGGAGAGCGTCAAGAAACTTCGCTACGAGTTCGAGCAGTTCAAAGCCGCGAATCCAGGGCCTCGGCCGAAGCGAGGGTGGACGGACCCGTTGGTGCACCTCGCGAGGCTCGTACCGGCATCCCCCAAGGAGGAGATGACTTTCACTTGCGATCCCCAACTGATACTTCGCGATGAGGCACCGGACGATTTCGATAAGATGGCAGACGACGCAAAACAAGCGATGCGGGCCTTTAATAGACTGCTGCAGAGTGCAATCAGTGCTGATGCCGAGGCTAGTGAGTACCCGCACCTCTCCAATTTATATCCTCTGACGACTTTTTGCAGAGGCTGAGGGGTGGGAAGAGGACGAGAAACGTGCAGATCTGGTCAAGGCTACCATGATCGCTCAGCATTTCCCGCGTACGTCGTTCATTCGATCTACGTACTTCTGCTCATGAGCCTCGTTAGCCGTCGAGAATGTCCTGCACGATGTAAGGAAGAACTTACTCAAGGCTTCCGTGTGGTATGCTTGTTCGCCGTATCTCTGTCGTCATCCTCAGCGTATTTCAGGTATTTCACGGGCTACAAATACAAGAAGCAGGCGTTTGCCTGGCTTGGGGCCCGTTGGCTCAACTACCTTAAGTCTTGTAGGTAGCTTCACACATCTGCTTACACAGCTGACATCCCTCGCAGTGCAAAGTGGCCGCGTCCCAGTCGCCGTTGGAGTCAGATCCGCGCCGCTCATAAGGGCCTCATCCCCCCCACCTCCACTGCCGAGTACGCCCAAGAAAGCCAGAACTACTTCCCGCGCTCCAGCGACACCTGTCTCCCCTGTTCGCCCTCCCCGTGTCTGTGGTCCGCAGCCGCTCGCATTTGTGCCCCCTGCGCTGCGCTCCAGCGACTCCGGGTCCGACTCGAGTGAATCGACCGAATCCGAGTCGGACTCGAGCTTCGATCTCATCGACAGGGACAGTGTATATGACACCGCCGTTGAGGAGCTCCTCCCCGCGACCATTGCCCTCTACATCACCGCGTCGCGTTCACCTCAGAGCATTGTGCGCACCAACTCGGAAGATACGCTGGTCGATAATGACGACTCGGATGCCCCGGACATGACGCCGAAGGCTCGCGACCGGCGTGCCCGGGCCCGCACACCGGCACGACCACCCTCCCCCGTCAGCGACCTCGTCGAACAACGGCGGACCCGGGCCCAAACGCGCGCAGCTGTGACTGGTGAAGCCAGCAGACCACGCACTCGGGCGCAGCGGCGCCTTGTTCCTGTCGCTGCTGCAACACCCCAGAAACACGAGCACACCTTCCTCGTCCGCCCTGGCGGGTACGAGTGCGCATGCGGGAAGCTAGTGATCGGCGCCGTTAACAGCTTTCTGCACTAGCCTCTCCCATCCCCTCTCCTTACTGCTACGACCATTTCCATTCCTTCTTCGTATCTGTATATGTAGTTCCCCATCTAGATCCCCCATGCCCATTCTTGGTTCATTCATTTCCTTGTATATCTACCACCATGCACTTCTTCATCTGTACATCTTTCCCTGTAACGCGTACTTACTGGATCCACTTCCTCTGTACATGCACCTACACCCTTTTACGCCACATGACCCACTATCCTCTTGTAGCTCATGTATCCTTCGACCTTGTACGCCCCTCCCCGCCTGTATTGCGCTACCCCACTGCGGGGACCTTCGGTCGAGCTTACTCTTTATCCTTTCCTTCTCCCATGTCCCTTTTTACATGTACGCATAATGAATCAAATTTGGTTGTGGGTCCGGAGGAAGATGCACGAGTGCCGGGAGGGGACGTGTGACGCAAGTCACCACCACGGAGTCGCCGCGCGGAACTGAGGGTAATGCCCGAATTGCACGAGGAACACCTCGCACGCATCCGCGGTAAGACACCACCCAATCCACCCCACTGGCCTCCCTACTTAAAGCCGACATTACTTCCCGATAGCGTAGCAACATGAGTGGCTGCCGGCCAGAATCAGACCCAGCGGTCGACAGTAGCGAGCCTCTGACTGTCATCCAGAGCACGGCCCACAAGCACACGCAGTCCGTACATCCACAACCCAAACAGGCTGACCTTCAAACTAGTCTCGACGCGGCTGATGACAAGAGGGCGACAAACCGCGTTGGGTAGCTCAGGACCATGGCTGCATTGTCGAAGACGGTGGGGCCAGAAGGAAGGAGATGAGTCGAAGGGAAGACGAGATCGAAGCAGGCGAGGAATGAGGGGAAATCCAGGCGCAGCGCGCGTAATTAAGCCTCAAAGCACGGCCCGTCCCGTAGGGAAAGAACGAAACAAAGGTTCCAGTCGGACACGCAGTTCGGAGAAAATTAGAAGAGACGACGCAGGGACTCGGACCTGGGACTACAGTCGTTCTGAGCCGGACCTTGCAAAACAAGCAAAGTCTCGAGCGGTGCCGGCTTGGTGCCAGCGCGGAAGAACGTCAGCCGTCTGTGGGCCCTGGGCACGACGTATCCCGCAGTCTCGTTCGGCGTAGTAGAGGCTCCTCGCCTGGTAGATTTCGATGGTTTAACGCCGGAGCGGTTGCACGATGTCGAACAAGTTGCACCTAAATTCTAAGCCAGATTGCCGTTTTGAAATTACCCCCAGCAAGAAATTAGGTCGATAAATTTGCGATAAACTTCAAGAGCCGCGACTTAATAGATGGGAAGGCTGAAGGTAATAGATACCCCGTCCCGCCGGACTCGAGGACGGCTAGGGATGAGAAGGTGGAAGTCACTTGCCTGTCACGTCACGCAAGCACCGTTATCCTCCTCCCCAAGCCCTTGAACGACCTTGTGAGGATTTCTGACTCCGCTAAGTTAAATCTGCTCACAGCTGTGACCGTAGTACCCGTTTCGGTCACCATTGCTCAGGCACCTCGTAACTGGAGGAATGCCTCCCAGAGCGCGCGCGCGAGGCTCAAATAGCCGCACAATGTAGGACTGGCTCCCGTATAGAATTTGCTATACTAAGACTTTGATATCCTCAGAAATGCTGCCCGGATTCCTCAGGAGCTCATCGATGCCATCCTCGATGAATTCGACTTGTCTCCACTGGCACAGTCTCATAAACCGCATGGATCCGCGGAACTCGAAGCTTCTGAAAAGGCAGTTAAATCTTGCGCACTGGCGGCCCGTATCTTCTTGAGGCCAAGCCAGATGAAACTGTTCTCTGCGGTCGACCTCCGCACCAGCTATGCTTCGCCAGATTTGCAGACTCGAAAATTTTCGAAATTAATATCATCCTCCCCGCACATTGCTGCATACGTGAAAACTCTACTTCTCAGTTATCGTACAGGTCGATCGAAAACTGTCGACTATATCCTCTCTTCGCTTGGCAGATTGACGTCTCTGCTTCTCCACCCATGGTCTGAAAGGCGATGGACCTCTCTCGATTTCCCCCTTGTTCTGAGGGACTCTTTTGCACCGGCTCTTTCCCTTCCCTCCCTCCAATTAATCGAACTCAAGGACCACTGTTTCGATCGTGTCTCGGATCTCCAGGCGCTTCTATGCAACAGTTTGTCTCTAAAGAGTCTGATTCTTTGCACGATCACCTTTAAAGCAATTTCACCTCTCCAACCTGCTGTTTCCAGACCTCCACGGATTGTTCTTAATTCTCTACGATTGATTGGGCTGAAGCGCGTCGACATTGAAGAGCTTGCGAGGAGTTTCACCACTGTGGATATCACACACCTTCATTCGCTCCATCTCGAAGAATGTACAGGCACGAGCATTGTTCGAGCAAATCCTTCCCTTCGGGAAATTAAAATAGGAGCAAATGTCAGCCCGGTCTATTGTCCGTTCTAATTTTTCGCCCCTCTCGCTCCTCATATTGAACAAACCCTTTGCAGATAGCTTTAACCCCTTCGGAGATACCTTCGTCACTGAGCCACTGGACAAACTACTCCCACAGCGAAACTGCCTGCGCACCATCCATTTAGAAGCATATGGCCCATCCTTGCTATCCTCGATGATCAACAAACTGGGGGATCTATCGAAACTCGACGCCTTGAAAACAGTCACAATGAAGATTACAGTGTCCTTGGATAATATCTCCGACTCCGAGTCCTGGTCCAATATTGACGATTTCTTTTGCCAATTATCGGGGATCGAGCTGGAGGAGGTCAACGTAAGCTGCATATGGTTCCAGGACCAGATCGCAGCAAAGGGATTCAGAAAATTACTCCCGGGATTAGATAAGAGAGGAATCCTACACGTTTCTATGATGGAGCATCGCTGGAATTCTTTCTGAACGGTACCTATTCCTATTTCATCGTGATATCGATGCTCTGAGTCTCTGACTAGCGGACACGTCGTTGTTATGTTTAAATAATCCTGTACTTTTTCTCAATCTTTTTCTTGCCCAGGTATAGGGAGAGGATGGAGATATTGCGCTTAGGTTATCTCTTCACTGTTGAAGAAGCTAACTACGCCTTTCAACACATCTATCTCGATAGATGAGTAAGGAATATGAGTACCACTAAACCGAGACCGATAAAAGCTCAATTTTCGCCATTCGGAGTCGTCTCCACCCACAACTTCTCGTCTAATTGGGGTAAAGAACGTTCCCTAAGTTTTGGCAACACTTCTCACTGTGAGCGGCAGATGAATGCGAAATGGTAAGGTATAGGCGAGGCTGAAACCATTAGTTTCAAGAACCCTGAAACTGGATGTTCGGGCCGAAAGCATATGTTTCGGCCACCGTTTCGGGCGGATGTCCCCGAAACAATAGGACTGAGGTTACCTGAAATGGTAACGAATTGGTTTCAGCGTTGTTCTCATGAACACCAAAACTTACCATTTAGCACTCATTTTCGGCTCAATTGGTTCCATCAAATTTCCAGTGTGTTTTAAGGTGTTGGCTTGATACGAATACAAGCTACAATTTGCGTAGATCTCAGGAATTGATGTTCAACGGGGTTAGGGTAGCTACTCATGATCTGCGTCTCTAAACAACTTGACTGATTTGAGATGTCACGTAGTTGAGAGCGATAGAGTGATGGACTGCTCGTCGTGAGGGCTTGCCGAACATTGGAGACGCAAAACCGAAATCAAGACGAGAAAATGCACAAACTAACTACAGTATGATGCTATTAGAATACTCGTAAAAATGCAAGTGCCAAATTTAACTGGACACTGTGGTGACTTGGCGCAGAAAAATGGATCTGCAATACTACGCGGTGTATTGGGTGATTTGGCGCGTCGGCTACGTCTCTACCTGCTCCTACTGCAGTGGGACAAAATGATTTTATTTCGCAAAAAAGCGAGACGCGTTTCTCACGTGAGCATACGAGTCGATCTGATCGGCACTTCCGGATAAACAAGAGTTCTTTGATCCGAGACCCCCGCCCAACCACCAACTACAGTTACTCAACAGTTACTATACGCTTGCCGCAGTTGGACATTCAGAGAGGGTAGAATGGGCACATCGAAGCTCCGCCAAGACACCATTCTCTTCCAGATGAGACGAGTCGGTGTTGGAAGCTGCTGGAATGCACCCTGAGACTGGCGTTTCCGGATACAGGCGATGCTTGAAATCACTCACGCGTTTTAGTCAGGATGGCCGGTGCAACAGTGAACAAAGAACCTGAACGCGGAAATATTCAGAGTAGGTGTTGCTCAGCGTCGTTACGCGACACGACCGTACTTAAGCTGACGGGGCGGGAAGAGATGAAACTACAGTTACTACTGAACAACCCACTGGCAGATGAACTTGAAGGAACTCGCATCGACCCCTCAATTGGACAAGGGGAGAGCATGTTTGAATTGCAGGTAGGTTGTATTCATTCAAGTCCACCTCGTCTCTCATTAAAGTGTTTGCAGACGCCGCAAAGTTGTGAGTGCTTGAATATCGGAACTACCAGCCACACCAAAACTGAATTACCTCAGAGATGCGACGCTCATAAACCAATATGCGGCCCGTGTATGCGCTTCTCCGGCGGCGGGCTACAAGATTGCGAATACACAGAGGTGGGGCCGGCGCAGACCCAATTATTAGAAGGTCTGATCGCTTTCGTACCAACTCAGTATCAGTTCAGTCTGACTGCTATTTCATAGAACAAATATCTATTTTGCAATCGCGTATTCAGGATCTGGAAAAACCACCAGAGCTTAGGACGTCAATCGGGCTGTGCAATCCCTACACTTATCCGAGTATGTCGGGGGGGCCAATTGGGCAGTCAGTGATTTCACAGAAATACTGCGGGAGTGCTACTTCTTCTCGGCAAAGTATTCAGGGTCAGGTAGGCGGGTTTTGCCGCACTCCACATTATCCATTAACTCTTTATTTAGATCCTCCCATCGACCGTTCTCAAGACTCTGTGACGAACTTTAACCTCTGAGCTTTTCATGAGCCTAACCATTCAGCAGCATTCATAATTTTCTCCGCCATGCTTCCCAGATTGGACTCTTCCTGGATCCACAGTTATTTGTGGACCTTGCGGATGGATCTCGGCCCACCCAAAACACATCTCCCCTGCTTCTAAATGCCGTCTATCTTTGGGGCGCCTACTTCTCCAGCACAAAGACCCTCTCCGCCCACCAGCCTGTTTTCCTCGCCCACGCACTGCGAAATATTTCCGGAGCCCTCCAGTATTCGAACGGATTAATCCACGCCATTCAAGCGGAGGTGCTCCTTGCGCATTATTTGTTCCGAAACGCCCGGGTCCTCGAAGGAAAATATCATACATGCGCAGCGGTATCTCTCACTCTCAGCGCAGGCCTCCACAAAATCCGCTCATCAGTGATGAGATCCAGTGCCGCCGATGCGGCGCTCCCACCCGCTAATGATTCTCAGGAAGAGGGCGAACGCGTCAATGCATTCTGGGCCGTGCTAACCTTGAATAACTCCTGGTGTGCCGCGGACGGGTCGCCGTCGAATATTTCTTATACGATGCACGGAATTGATACCCCATGGCCGTTGAATACCCGGGATTATTCCAAGGTAATGGCGAAACGAAGTTTCTTTACTGCCGAAGAACTAATCGTGATTTTAGAACTCTCATCTTCTCCCTTTTCAAAGCTGTGATACCGTTGTTAACTTTCTGGCCAACCGTCCAGACATCGGCACCTCTGCTCCGGCGCTCCATGCGAAGGCCGCCATCCTCTTTGAACAGGCATCGCGGCTGGCTGGCCGTTATTGCGATAGTGAGTTGCCTCTTGATATGCAAGGTGCTATCTTCATCTACTGCATAAACCAGGTGTCGCTCACCAAAGTCAAGACGTCCTTTCCTCAACGGACTTCAGGTCTCTCGACGAGCTCATCGAATCCTTTAAGCGCAATATTCCACCCGTGGTCGGCAATGCGTCCCGAACCGCACTGGTGATCCACAGCCTCGCGCACGTTGCAACCATCCAGTTGCACAATCCATTCGTCCTGACACACGCTGCATCTCAGGCGTGCGCACTGTCTGCCGCACGGTCCATCGTCACGCTCCTGAGCCATGCGTACGTCCAAGAGTTCGAATTTGTCGATGCAATCATGGGAGTGAGGAGCCTTGAATCCAGATTTTACTTACACATGTACTGACCATAATGAAATAGACGCTGTGGTCTGCCGCATGCCAGGTGTTCATCACCGAGCTTTCTCGCTCCTCATCGAATTGCACTGAGGAGCACAGAGATGCCTTGGAGACAATTCTTGCCGTCATGTCCATATTTTCTTTAAAATGTCCGCTGATTGGTGCGTATCTCACCTGCTGGAATTCATGTCCTTAATTAACGAGGTTGAACTGCTAGAGATGCAGTTGAGCGCTGTTCGGCGGAGTTATTCCGCCCTTTTCGCTAGAATATAATAGGCGTGGACTTTGTAGTGACCTGTACCCGGATAGTAGTAGTAGGAGTAGCAGTAGTAGTACTTTCATATAAGAATAACTGAAAATAATTATGGTGGCAAAATAAATAGAGTCGGAAGAAAAAAATGAAGGCAAATGAAGGCTGTGTCCTGGGCCTATAATCTCGGTAATCAAGATCAAGAGGGGTCTCTTTGTTTCTGTGGTTTATCCTCCTCTCCTCCCCCCACTGTCGCCTTTCTGGCGGATCCGTCTTACATTCGATACAGGTGACTCGATAGTTATGACGACGGATGAGCTTTTCACCGCGGATCCATGTGCGGTGTGTGTCCTTTTCAACCACCTTACCTTCCTACTCGTTCCCGTAGTACTTGGGTCGTAATTTGGGCCTCATCGGGCTCGATTTAAGCGTTATCCAGCTCAATCTTTAATCTATCTCTTCGGTATGTCTGTCCAGGATGGTCGCAGCGGTATTCGCTGATGTGCTAGGCGTTGCAGGATCCGACCTCACCCGACCTTCTGGAGACCCCCTGCGCTGTGCAGCGTTCTTGTTTTGTTAAGGTGCATCATCTCCTTTTCTGCTTGATCTAAAGTGACATTTCGTCTCCAGATCCAGTCCGGGTACGACGCCAACCTGTGGTGAGTTCCTATACTTTCTTCGTCGAAACTCTACTATGGGTACCCCATCTACTTATCTACACATCTCCGTCGCCGACGAAGTCCTTGCTCGCCGTACTCGGCGCCATGCGTGACACTCCCTCCACACATTCCTCCGCCTCGTCACTGCGCCCGAGCGTGCCGGTGCCGCGCAACGATGAGGATTCTCCGAAGCTGCGGTGGGAAGGCGATCGCCTCGTCCGCCGACCAACGGGCGGGCCTGTGGCATGTTATTTGTATTGTTTATTACCTGGAATGCGATATATCCGAAGAAGCGTAGAAGGAACATATCTGAGCATAAATAAGCATGTTGTAGGCATACCTGAGCATATCCCGCTCAATTTTTCTGCAAAAAAGTCCAGAATTTGTGCTCAAATATGGTTTGGTGTCCTCATACCTGAGCACACGGGATTCTCATTGGGGATGACATCCCGCGAAGAAAGAAACAAGATCCGGCCGCAGCACGGTTGAATAATTGTACCGACTAGTCAATATCAAGACGAAACCTAATTGAAAGCACCTTGAAAATGATATAGCTGAAGCCGGTTCAACCCGCCACACGATTCGAACGCATCGTCCATGCACCGTGAGTTGCAGTCGGACATTGGAACCATAACGCCCGGCGACGTGATGTTCCCGCACCCTGTAAGTATATCAGTTCAAATTCAAGTCTGAATATGCACCATCCCCACTCACAACATTCGTTGCCCAGTTCCACACCGGCACTACTGTAGCTCAAGCTCCCGCAGCTGTCCATACAATTTCTCGCGTGTATGGCGGATGCGATCAATGGCGAGCGAATTGGCAACAATGAAGATCCGCCGCTCCTGTAGAGATGTCGTCACAAACCCGGGAAAAATATGCAGGGACGGAATACGCACTGCGATGTATCGTCCCTACAAAACGGAGTGAATTAATGAGTTGGGACTGGAGCAGTCTAGTGCACGGGTCTTACACGAAGCAACCCTGGAGGGACCAGTTCCCGAAGAAGGTGCGGTACGACTGCAGCGCGACGACCGGATTGCTGTAGATGAACATGAATCCCGACCCACCACAGGCTTCGCGTCCATTGCCCGTGCAGCGAGCGTCGCAATTGTTACCAGTCACGTCTCGAAGGCCGGGGGTCGCCGAGTAGTCACCGCACCCTGGTCATCCGCATGGTCAGAATATATGTGCCAGGCATAGTGTTGAATTAAATTACAGCATTCGTCGCCCAAGATGACCCCGGCACTAGCATTGTAGCCGGCTGAATTGCTACAGGCGCTGATGCACTTTTCGACAGTCATCTCCGCGCTGGGGATCGTGACGTTCGGTGCATGCGGGAGAAGATGCATTCCACCGTTTCTGAAGGTTTCATTGATATCGGGCGTCATCAATGAATAAGTTGAGAATTGCGTACTTCGGCACATCATCACTGCAGGACGCAAGGGTCAGTGCCGATATGGGGAAAAGAAAATCAAACTCAGACATACAAACATCCTTGCTGGACCCACTCGGGCGGTGCAGTAGCCACTACGGGCAGACTGCTGTAAGCGATAAACCGGCCCGCGTCCAGCGTCCCTCCGCACAATTCTTGTCCATTACCCAAGCACGGAAGGTTGCATTCGAAAAGGCTGGTCGATTCCCAGCCACTGGGCCACGGTTCCGTGATATTTCCGCAGACTAAATCAAGCGAGTTAACGAAGACATGAGGTCAAATGAAGCGGAATATACAGCATTGCTAATAAAATTTGGAGATCAGCGAGGCGAAAGTACTTGATTATCATGATTCCACGCACCTGTCCCCGTTCCAGCCCCGCGGTCGTCCAACCAGCGGCCGCACACCCGTCGGCGCATCTCTCGACCGTCATTTGCTCTGTGGGAATCGGCACTTTGGGTCCGTGGGCCAGTAGACCACCATTCTCCCTGAAATCCCAGCTTCGGCTTTGCAATGAGCACAAAATAGAAGTACTCACTCGACACACCCCCACAGTTGCCAGAGGCCGTAGCTCTGCAGCACAGAGCCGTTCCCAATGGTGAACGGTATATTCGCATTTTGGTAGAGTGTCAGCGACTCGGGCCCGCCGCAAATTTCAGAGCTGTTCCCGGCGCAAGGGAGGGTGCACGTCGGCGGCTGAGGATAATTATAGAGAATAGAGTTTCCGCAGTCTGAGAGTCGGAGAGAATTAGGAGTGCAAAGGAGGGTGGGGTTGAGACCTACGTACAGCATTCGTGGCCGAATTCCAAGCCCGCGAGGGCGTAATTGTCGACGATACACGCGTCGAGGCAGGCCTCCAGTGGCATTTGATAGAGTAACGAGATGGTGTAAAACTCGCCCTTGGACGCTGTCTCTGTGGAATTGGTTAATTCATAGAAGTAGACTCGGGCAAGTAGTGGAAGGACTTCAAACTCATGACAAGCGCGGGATGATAATTAGACAACTGTCAGAAAATCTGCAGATCGTGGACACCGATGAACGAGCAAGTGTTCCACGAAGTTGCTGTCGGTGGTCCAACTTCAATTGAACTCACCACCGCCCACCGCCGAGCCATCGCCGAGCCATCGTTTGTAGCGTGTGTCCGGGTCTAGGGATATTTGGAACACTTTATGAGCGTCGGTCAAACGTCAATAGTGGTTTGAAGCGATTGATTCTCGGCTTGAATTGAAGATGGAAGATGGAAAGAGATATTTGCGTCGACGCGCCGTTCCGAGGTTGATGACAAATCGGTCGGGAGACCGATTAATCTGACGCCATTTCCGGCGAAATGAAAGGGAATGACCGATATTCCGTGCCGCTGGCAAGCGCTGATTACACCGAAGCCATCATGGCGTGATCCGATCTCCGGTCAAAGCGCTAAATCACAATCAGAATGGTCTAAACAAAATCGAAATGCAATGATATACAGCAGGCGCACGAGGATATACAAGATGTAACGCTGCACACATAGGCTAATGTGCGGCACATTGCGTCAGAATGATCAGATGTAGCACATTTTTTCCAGTGATCTACGTTGCCGCTGGTGGTATCAATTGCGGCATCCGCGGCATGCTGGGGGAAGATTCCCCCAGACCCCTCCTTTTCGCTGGCGCTGGCCTTTTCCGCTGGCGCGGGGCCTTTTCCCGCTAGCGCGGGGGCCTTCTTGCGTGGTTCCAGCAACTGCACGGCTCATTGCGTGTTTTTTGGAGGTGTTTCGGCGGCCGGCGCCGGGCCGGCTGGGGGTTGCCCCCAGACCCCTACGCTGCGCTGGGCTGCCGCTGCGCGGGGCTCTTGCCTGCGGCGCTCTCCTTTTTCGCTCGCCGCTGTGGCCCACTGCGTGGAGCTGGCGCCTTCGGCGCCGGTGTGGCGAGGTTTTAAAGCTGTTCATGTGCCGATATCACTGCCGCTGTCAAAACGTGTGAATGTGCCGCATCTTGCATTGATCTCAAGCCAATTTTACTGTATGTGCCGCATCTCGTACGAATGTGCCGCCATCAAATAAATGTGTGCGTTACATCTCGTCTATCCCGCAGGCGCACTGTAGGCTGATTAGTTTACAAACCCAGTTATTCCGCGAGATATATTTCTGGCGATTATGGATTAAATTTGAAGATCTCGTCAACAGGGTTAGATCATTATTAGTATTATCATCGACCTAAATTGAGAATAACACGCTGAATTTGATACCGGTACATTGCCTATAAGCCGTCACGGGAATTAATGCTGCCAGGAGCGGATTATCGAACACTAGATAGAAGTGGAGGAGGAAAGGTTGTGATGCTGACATGATGGAACATCTGGGCAATGATGAATTAATGAATTGAAGGATGTTTGATTCCTGTTAAAATGTCTCCACCCGGAATCTAACCGAGTGAAAATATTCTATTAAGTATTAGGAATGATTGGGAGCTGTGCCAAGGATCCGCGCCTTAAAGTCGAACCGTTTTGCGTACATGCATGTACTTTTATTCCAAGCGTAAAAGAACACTTGAAAGTCCCTTGTACATGTTCAAAGTTGGATAAATCTTGGAGAGTTCGAAATTAAAAAAGAGTGGTGCACCGGTGTCTGGCGTTTATCCTCGGGCTTGAACAAAATTTGAGTGTCTGTAGAATTTCATGATCAGTGCGCACTTCTATGGGGTCTGTTGACGCTTCTTTTTTTTGGCCTGTTGATGACCACGAGTCAATTGAGAGTTGAAGTTTTTGACCCGGGATTTCATCAGGGTTGCAGCACTTATTCTGACCTTGAGGTTAGTTCCTGGTATCGACTCACGTTGAAATGGCCGGGCAGGTAAGAGGAAGATTCACGCATGCAAGCAGTCAGCTTCGCAGATGTTCGAGGTTTTCTATGATAGCACCAGCAACAGCGCTGCATTGCCGAGACTCCGTAGGTCGTCACGGTTGAGGACAGCAGCTGGAGCTTGACTTCTGAGTAACGACACGCTGAATGCAAAGAGGCTTTGAAGTTGTCTGATCTGCGCGTACATTTACAGACTTCTGTTTCCTGGGTAACATAAGGCCTTTACAGTAGGCTCAGTGCCGTTCAATCCAATTTGCGTTTCCGCCAGGTAAAGAGATACATCCAGTCAAGGCAATACATTTCGGACTCCAATCTTTACAAATATTTTGCGAACCACTCAACAATGGCTTTAAACGCGCCTTCTTTTCCGGCTTTGACTTTCGGGTCTGTCATATCACCTTGAGGAATGTTGTCAGTATTTATAGACCTCATGATCAGGTAGACTACGGCCCACCTCGAACAGTAAACCCATGTGAGCAGCCGGGAAAGTACTCCCGCTTGTATCCCGGAGCGAAGTTACCGTCGCCGAAGATACGGTCAGCTTGAGCCTGCGCCTCAAGAGGGAATGGTTTGTCGTCCTCACAACTGTTGATCAGTAGAGGCGCCTGCGAGACGGCTGCGTATTTCTGTGGGCTGGTTGGAAAGGCAATTATATTATAATACAAGCCCAGGGACCCACCTCGAGATCATCAGGTACAACGAGGCGTGAAGGGTGCGAAATTGCGGATACTTGCAGAATGCCGTCAAAGGCAAGGTCGAACACGTAGCGGGCTGGTTTCGTATTTCGATTATGGGTAAGCCGCAGTTCAGCTATAGAATGTGCGTATCCTACCACCAAAACAGAATCCCGCCCCAGCGAATCGCGTCGCACCTTCTTCCTTCAGTGCCGCAATCACTTTGTCGATGGGAGGGCGCGTCTGAGCCGGTCCATGGGACGCCGACCAGGCCTCCCGATCAAAACCGGGCTACTAGCAGTGAGTAAGAGAATGGGTTAATTGGTTGGCGCGCGTACGGGAGGGTTCACACTAATGGGATCGCCGTTAAACAGGTCAATCACCACAGTCTGAAGGGTTTAATGATGTAAATCCGCCCTCAGAGATCCTACAGTACCTTGAAGCCATTTCGTGCAAAATCGTCCGCCAATAACTTATGCATGTGGGAAAAGCAGCGAAACTAAACGGCGCGCGACGCACGAGGTTATTTTGGAGAGCCAGGCCAAATATGTCGGACAGAAAAATAACGAGCTTGTCTTTGGGATACGGGATGACTGGCGTCGCGATGTAGCAGTCGATTCCTCCTATCTTTTCATGCTTTCCTAAGATAACGTTCAGGAAAAAATCAAGGGGCTGCCAAACGACCCAAGCCTACCCTCGGGGGTGCCACCGTGGGTCACAGCTGGAGGATGTCCTACTATGAGCTGAGCCAGTTCGCATGATTCGGGCGAGACTCGCCGATAAAACAGTTGTCACAGAAACTCATGGCGCCGACTGCAACGTAGCCAAGTGTGAAGGTCAAGACAAAGCTGCTCCAAAGTCGCTGAGCAAGCAGTCCAGAAACTCAAAACCGGGACGAAGGCCCGAAGCCGCCGGGCCGTTGATCATTGACCACCGGCCCGTAGCCGAGCACATGAAGCTTGGGAGAGCCTACTACAACCTACCTTGGAGAGGACTAAGACTATCGTCCGCCATGTTCTCATCTTCTCTGATGCGTACGGCTCTCCTTTTCTCTCTCGCTGTCTATGGCACACCGCTGTTCGTATCTGCTTCACCATCGGCGACCACGACGGCGCCTGCCCGTCCTACCTGCACAGTTATCCACACGCCTGGAGCTGATGACTCTCCAAGTATCAGAACGGCAGTCTCAAACTGCACCAATAATGCCACGATTCTGTTTCAGAAGGGAGTGGAATACAACAGGTAAGTTCACGCGTCTTGTCTTCGCGTGGACTGAGTTGAACTATCATCTTCATCTTTCAGCTTCACGCCCGTCCAATTCGCTCTGGGACGAGATGTCACTATACAGCTTCTTGGAAACATCAATCTTCCGGATAATATTACAGAGGTACAAGCCGGCGTAACCGGAAAGAACTACAGATCTGCATGGTTCTCCGTTACTTCTACGGGGCCAGGTATTTCTCTTGTAGGTCCCAAAACAGCCAGGGACAGGTTAACTGGAGGCATCATCCGAAGCTATGGTCAGGTCTGTAAACGTCTTTCCTTGGTGACTGCCGTATTTAACCACCCGCAGCCGTGGTGGGACGCGTTCCAACAAACCTCGCGCCCCCTACTATTCGCGTGGAGAGCGAAGTGCGCTGCTTTTCAGATCTTATCCCTTATTTTGATTTCTAAGAACTCGCGAAGTAACGGGACTATCCAGGATCTGACTATACTCAAGCCTATCGGCAAGAGTTTCAACATCGCCGGCAGCGGAAACATGATCCAAAATATATTTATTGACGCCATATCTGACACATCCGCTTTTCCGTTCAATACGTGAGTGTCGTCCAATTTTCAGCTTTTTGGCTGATCTGCCTCTGCCTCAGCGACGGCTTTGACGGTATATTCCACATTTTCTTATTTTTGCACCTCTGCTGACAAGCACTCAGTGGGAGGCGATGGCAATACAATTCTGAATAGTCAAGTTTTTTGCGGAGATGATTGTGTCGCAATCGGATCGCCCTGCTCGAATCTCCTAGTCAAAGGCCTGACCTGCACCGGATCCCACGGGGTCTCAGT
This sequence comes from Mycena rebaudengoi, assembly GCA_029282285.1. Classification (NCBI taxonomy): domain Eukaryota; kingdom Fungi; phylum Basidiomycota; class Agaricomycetes; order Agaricales; family Mycenaceae; genus Mycena; species Mycena rebaudengoi. The sequence continues at coordinate 356,773 of JARJCX010000028.1, forward strand.
CGCTGCTAAAGGCGGTGGATTTGTTGGTGTGTCAAACATATTAGTCCAAGACGTGTCGTTCGTCGACTCGCTCTATGGAGCGCGATACAAGTGCGCCTTCATCTTCCCCACCCTTGGTTTTATGTAACTTATTCCTCTGCAGATCTTCTGGCGGTAGCGTGGGACTGGCGAGCAACATCGTGTTCAAGAATATATTTGTCAAGAACGTTACCTTCCCGATATATGTGACACAAAAGTGGGTTTGGGGTTAGTTTGGATCCGCCTTTCTGCAAGATTAACGTCTTTCATGATCATGACAGCTATTTTGATCAAAGTCAAGCCCCACCACCTCCATCGACCACCTCGGTAACGATTCAAGGAATGTCGTTCACAAACTTTATTGGCACAATCAACTCACATCATCCTGGTAAGCCTTGCACGTCCAAGTTCTTCGGTATAAAATATCTCTGATCATCCCCATTCACAGGCGACGGATCGTGCATATCGGATCCCTGCTGGTCAGTCGTCCTAAGTAGCTTCCCTCTATACATATTCAATATTCCTCGACGCAGGTACAACGTCCCAAAAGCCGACGGTACCCAATCTATCGTATTTGAAGATTTCTACCCCAACACGGCGCACAACATCTCCGCGATGAATATACTCGTCGTTCCCGACCGGCTTTTTGCTCTTCCCAGGGTCCTGTGCAACGCCACCGTTACGCCGCCGCACGTTGGATTTAAATGCTGGGATGGATTGTATATCCCTACCTTTTCGTGAGGCCCTCCGGCCGCATATTCGTGGGCCAGGCTTATTGTTGATTCAAGTTGCGCCCCGTTTAAGCCCGTCTCCCCGATTTAAGCGTACGTTTTGCTCTTAAAGTTTCCTCTTCTATGCGCCACCACTCTCGTGGTTTCGGACGCAACGGTTTTGACACGCGACGCGTGCGTTGTGCCAAACACGTGACCGCGCCAAACCGAAGCTTTGCGCGCCTCGGGTTATCATACTATGGAGAGAGACGATATCTGCGAAGAGCTCATTGATTCGAGAACAACAAATTTTGTCACTCAAAGTCATGCGAACCACCCTGCATTACTCTCGAACTTTTGAAACGGAATGAGCCCATAAAAATGGGGAGTCTTGAGCTTGAACTTCAACCTACACTGACGCAGACGCGTGAAGCTCTCGACGGAAGAAACATATAAAATTCAGACTGCGATAGACAATTGAATGGCAGATTCAATAGACGACTAACCAGTGTACACACAATTGCTGAGAAATATGCACACTGAAGCGTTACATCTTCAAAAAATAGTTCAGACTGCCTATTTCACAACTGCACATTAAAAGATAGGTGCCATCAAGATAATTGAGTAGAATCCATACTATTCCCCCCGTTTGCGTATTTTGCGCCGACTTGCGCGCGCGCCCTCTTGGATATTTACGCGACGAATATGGCTATGTGCGAGGGCCATTCGGCGCGGACGATGTACCGCCGTGTTTTTGGCGATCTATATACCGTGATTGAATCACTCGTAAGATACTTACTGACCGACCGCACACGCAAGCAAACGTACCGTCAGATAAAGTTCATTTCCTCGGTTCCAAAGTATATCTCCATTCCACACTTCGCCGCGAGTTCCCGCATCGGGTCAAGGATACCGGGCTCGGGCGGCATGCTCTCGTCGAACAAGACAATGCGGGCGGAGGCCAATTGAGAGCGCGCGGAGAGGGTGGTGTATGTCTTCTCCGCCCAGTAGTCACTCTAGCCTGTGAGCAGACGGATCTCTAAATAACGAAGCTTGGGGAAGGGATCTTGCCACGGGCAGTAGCTCAGTAGGCCAAGTATCTTCGTCCAGGTCCCACAACCTCAGGTCCGTCACGGCGGGCATGAGGGCAAAAAATCGAGCGATTGCGTACGGGGTCCACTCACCGAGATCGCCAGCGCCAAGAACGAGTGATTGTAGCGGGGGTGAGGAGCGAACGAGAAAAGAGATGGCTTCGTGCTCGATAATGTCGATGTCGGGGATAACCAGTGTTTGCAGGGCGGGCAAAGCGAGATGGCACAAGACAGACGCGCTGCTGAATTGAGTTGGCTTCAGGCCACCCAGACGCAGACATCGGAGCGACGGAAGGGTGACCACTCGCATGACTTCTTGTTCCGAAGCGTCTGGGGGATATATGTCGATTAACGTGCACTCGACGAGGCCCGGGGCACTGTGCAACATATCTAAGAGCGGAGTAATGCCGAAGTCATCGTTGTATTTGCCGATGTTCACGAGCTTCAGCGTCTTGAGCATCGTGAATGCGGCCGCCGCAGGGAGGCGCTCATCCCGGTCAATCCGCATCTCTAAACTCTGCACCCGATGTGCGTGCGGACACAGCAAATTGGCAAATTTCTTGCTTGGCTTCCCGTTGAGCGCGATCGACAGCGGCCGCGTGCCGGCGCGATCGAGCCAGCACTCAAACAGGTGCCTGAAACCGGGCGTGCGCGGAAATTCGACATGGAGTGCGGACCAAAGGGAAGGGGTAGAGAGTGCAATGTCTCTCCATATACCGCAAATATTCAGCAAGAGCATTGGGGCATGGGACGTATTCGGGCAGCGGCAATCTTCGGGGAGGCAGAGCAGGAAGATCTCGGATGAAATTTCGAGTGGCAGTCGGGCGAGTGGATCGAGGAGGGTGTTCAGCTGGCGCTGCAGATCCGATTTGGTGGTCTCTAGGTCATTGACCACCCTGTCCAAGTCCTCGAGTGCCTTCTTCTGGCTAACTATGGTAGAGGAAACGTTCGCCACACGCGCGCGGAGCAGGGCGACAGAACTTGAATCGGACATTGATTTCTGAATAATCAAGGGCTGAAGAATGACTCTCGCCAGCGATACATGAGCGGCGCCGCTTACCTACCTTCTGCGACGGGCCAGAAGTTGGGTTAGAATGTTCCTGTGAACGAAAAAAAATCAAAGGCAACCAGTCACATCAGTAAAGTGCAATTTCGTCTTTGGTATCCTATATATTAAGAGACAATGGACACCGCCACCATCAAAAGCACGTGAGAAAGTCACGAGAGAAAGTCACGACGAATTGCGCAATTTCGGACTTACGGCCTTTCGGCCATCTCGGATTGCCGCGTCGGGAACCGACGCCCGTCCGCCGCGAGCGTCAGCGAGCGGCGGGTACGTAAAGCTGGTCCTATATATTAAGAACAATGGACACCGCCACCATCAAAGCACGTGAGAAAGTCACGAGAGAAAGTCACGACGAATTGCGCAATTTCGGACTTACGCGGCCTTTCGGCCATCTCGGATTGCCAACAACTAGGAACAAATAACACGATCATGTGCGTCGTCTGCCAGGTCACGTCTGCTATGTAAAACCAGCAATATCGCACAGAGAATAGAATGGATTCAGCAAATTTCTCTCCGTGGTCGTAAATCCACACTCCATATACCACAGCCGTGTTTCAGTTAGGAAAATAATACATCATCCCTGGAGTGACATCTGCTGAAGCGGTCTGTCCGTCCCTTCTACCTAAGCCCCCTCAACCAAACACCCAGTCCCGGCCCAAGTCTCTGACTCCGTGGCCTCAAGTCTACGACTCCTTCGCCAGTAGACGACCCGTCCCAATCTACGACTCCTTCGCCCCAGCCCAAGTCTACTACGACTCCTACCCAAACACCCTCCCGACACCGCCACACACCGTACACCGCGTCGTCTCAAAGACAAGGAACGAGATGCTCCCGCGCCCGTCGCAGCGCCAGCACAGCATCCCGCCGATGCGCGGATCGCCGGGCTGGTAGACGACGGGTGGCGGGGGGTACGAGGCGGGTGTGTGGGGAGCCGGCAACGGCGGGGAAGGCGCCTGGCGGGGAGAATGTGCCCCCTGGTGGTGGTACGGGTGGGGGAGCGTATCCCGAACCCGCACCCGGTGGCGGAGTAGATGGAGGTGCATACCCCGATCCCGGAGGGTGCGGCGACGAGTGTGGCGCAGCAGCGGGGAGCGGGCGCTGAAATATGGAGGAGGAAGACGAGGACGCAGAGGCCGAGGGGGTGGCGGCTATGGTCAGTGCCCCCATATAGGGCCGTGCATACTTGCTCCAGCACTTAGGTACACGGGTGCGCAGGGATCGCCGTGTTTGTAGCCCGTGTTAATGCCTGCAAGACGTCGTTTATTTATCAAAATAAAGACACGTAGACTTTACGCACATTTGGAGCACTCGTGGTACGGAGGGTAGACGAGCATGTTCCCGTCCCGGAGGAGGGGATGGCCGGGCACGGGCGTCGCCGTCGGGCGACCGTCGTCTGGGACGCTATTGCTCGGAGATGACACCGGAGGTGGCGCGCCTGGCGGAGGTTGGTAGCGACCCGGCGGCGGCGGATAACCCCCTCCAGCGCTAGGGCTTGGAGAAACCTCTGAGATACCACCCGGGGGAATACTGGTCGTGGAATAAAAGTCGCGGGCAAAATCAGAGACGTTCGTGGTAGGCGGCGGCGGCGGCGGCGGGGGCTGGATATGCAATTGCGGGGGTGGAGGAGGCGCATGTTGTTGGCGGCCAGGGTAGGCAGACCATCCAGACTGAGGAGGTTGATTGTGGGTATTCATGCTTCCCGTCAGCTGGTCCCATAATGAGGGCTGCTGCTGCTGCTGCTGCGGAGGCCATCCCGGGCCTTGTTGTGGTGGCGCCCATTGCGGACCTTGAGGGGGATGCTGGTTTATGGGGGGAGGTGCTTGCTGGAATGGGCGCGAGGGACCATATTCTAGGGTGCTCTCGCCTTGGTACAAGTCCGGGCGCTGTGTATACGCTGGGGGCGCTTCCTCCGTTAAACCTGTCGGGTCGGGACGCGGCGTGGAAGGTGGCGCGTATATCTGGGTCGGTGGTGGCTCATGAGCAGTTCCCGTAGGATTTGGGCTAATGGCGGGGGTTCGGAAGGGATTGTGAGGAGAAACGTCGTTCATGGTTGCACAGCATCTCGTTCGGGATGCTGATTAATCCCGGACAATCTCACGTGTTGAAATTTGTGAAAGAACTTCAATAATAAAGGGAAAGTGACTTGAGTGCTTGAGGCTTGAGCAGTGATCTGGACATCAGGTGATCAAATTCACGGAGATGAATCTTGATCATGAATTATTTTTGAATTTGTTGAATCTGTGGTGGTTGAAAATAATTTGACTAGCTTGAAATTTGGCGGCGGGCGGTGAAGAAAGGAGAAGCAGTGGGAAACTAAGCCGAGTAAAAATATTCGGGCAGGAATGAACACGACATTGTGAGCTGCACCTGAGGCTTTGACTGTGCCGCGAACTTGGCTCTGGTAAGTGTGGATTTATAAAGAAAGCGGTTGTTCGATATATTGGGTTGGGAAAAGTCTAGTCTCTCCTAGACAGACAATTCAATAGTTCTAACTCGTACCTCGTAGGAAAAGTCCGATTTTCGTCGCCTGTGGTGCGGTAGTGTCTGGTGTTATTTTCTCCAGATCGGACTCGGTCAGAACAGAACATATTGTCATTTTATTTTTCTGTTCTCTCAGTAGTGATGTGTTAGAAGGAAGCTGCATGTTTCGCAGAGGTACAGAAAGGCTAGGAAATTATGTAACGTTGACCGAAATGGGCCACGGCAAACTAATGACTGTCCGCTGTTATTGTTACGCACCCGTGGATCAGCCTGGGGCTGCAACATTCCGAAGAGCTTGAATCAGAGGACCGCTCGTGTATTTTGCTCTTGACGCCGACGAGTTGGTTGACATGAGTTGGTCAAGCCTCAAGCCCAGAGTTTCATGACGGCTGCATCGTTTGTCTAGAGTTGGGTTAGAATTTACAGGGATGCCGACTCATGTTGAAATGGTTGGGTAAGTAGAAGGCGTACACATTTGAATGAAGCGCTTCAGGATATATCGGAGCCAGGGGTTGCGCTCCAGGGTCGACTCCGAGAGAAATTGGCTCATCCGGTCGAGGACGAAGTCGAAGCAGGAGTCGAAACAAGAAAACGGTGTATTGGATAATCTACCACCCAGGTTCCTCGAAATCTTCCGTCGAGCTATCCCTGCCAAGCTGTATATCCCACTCCTCTTTCTGTCGGAGGTGTTCCAAGCCTGCAAACACCACAGGATCTCTGTAATCCTCGTACTTCCTGTACGACTCGCGACCCTGCCCAAGGGCAAAGAATAGGGTCCGGAGCGGGCGCACACCACTATCGGGAGGCGGCCGGAATCGGCCTTGCACCATCGCGGTAAGGGTCGTCCAGAGACAGTCCTGGTGGATGAAGGATTTGTTGGAGAGGCTCAGAACCGCGAGCTTCGGCAGCACACACAGGCTGTCGCTGGTAAGGTGTGAGTTTGGTGATGAACCTGGTGGATATCACTTCGCCGATGTCGATATCGAGCGTCTGAAGCTCGGGAAACTCGTCCAGCAAGCGGCAGGGGGGCTCCTGGCTACGGAGGATGACATGTTCGCTGCGAATTCGGAGGTGTTTTAGGTTGGGCGCGTTCTCCGGATGGGGGAAAATGCGGTCGAAGTGACGAGGGTCCTCGTTGGCGTATGATTGGAGTATACTCAGGGTGTTCAGTGCGGGCATGTCAAAGTGGTCGACTGCGTAAATCTCCTGAGGAACTAATTTGAACCGCGCAGACTGCAAATTCGGGAGAAGGACACGGCTCTCGGGCGGACCGGTGAGTTCGTGTGCGGGCAGGTGCAAGAGGAGGACGACCACGTTGGTGAGTTGTCGGTAAGCCGCCCACATTACGCCGTCATTCGACCAGATGCAGTAGCGCTCGGAATATCTCGTGAGCTGGGACCAGGGGATGTGCAAAGAGATCTCGGGGCCCAGGAAAACCGATCCCAGGGTGAGATCAGTCAGATTGGCGGCCCATCGGAGGTCTATAGGAGGGAGTTCCCAAAGAGAGGCGCTGTAGACAAGCACAATTTTATGGAGTTGTGCAAACCTTCTACTCTCCTCCGAAAAACGGTCCCACAGCGCATCTGGGGGATTGTCCAGAGCAAGGTCCTTCCAGCGAGCAGAATATTTCATGAGCGCATGGAACACGGGAAAGAATGCGAATGAGTGGCGCAGCACCAATGATAGGGGATGCGTTCCTGCACGCTGCACACACTCTTCCAGAACCTCCAGGGTGCGCTCGACACGGCAGCCCTCATCGAGCTCTTTCGCCTCCTTCCACGACATGTATTCCGTGATCGGCAGATCGAGCTGGTACACGAGCTCCGCTTCCTCGGCGTGCTCCCAGCGCCCTGTCGCAAGTGGTGCGACGCAGTATTCCGTGTACGGCTCGGTGTGCCGCCAGCTTGACCAATAGTCCCAGTAGTAGCTAGAGCGCATCTGGCTGGGCATCACATCCAGCACGCTCCAAAGCTGTCCGAGAGCGCCTGCAATCGACCGCCAGAGACAACAGACGTGCGCCAGTTTCCAGGGACAATCGGTTGGCCGCATGTACATGTCAGGCACCCCGGGTGCGAAGTATAGAAATATTTCGCCCACAATCTCCGGTGGCAGGCGGCGAATCGGGGCTAAGATGGCGCCGAATTCCAATATTTCCTGAGCTCAGCGTCTCGCGGTTTCGTCGGAGAGTCTCCAGTTTACTCTCCATCACAACTATCTGCGCTTCGAGCGCAGACAGAGCGAGGCTCTTTTCGTTCAGAATTCCCTGTACCGCAACGGTTTGGGCGGGATCCGGTGGATCATTGCAGGTGAGGAGAGTATCCACGGAAGTCATCGGTGCTCGGGTGTCTAGTAGTAGCTGGAGGAGGAGATGTAAGTATTCCTACGAGAATGCTGTGCCACTGCCTAGCTGCCATACAGATGTTTAAATTCCGCCTCAGATCACAGCCTAAATCGGGCAATTTGATCGCGGCAGGGGAACTTTGCCGCGATGAATGCCGCTCGAGCCGTTGCTGACTAATTGACATCCACGCACAAGCAAGCAGAAGACGCAAACGTAGGACAAAGTAGATGCAATTTATATTTGTGGAGGGTAGTAGGGAGTGTACCCTGCACACAAGTAGACATTATTTATTCATTGGGCCATAATGTGCACATTAGCACGCGCACGAAGTTCACCCCCACGTCCGCCACACGAAAACGCCGCCACCTCGAGGAGGAAGACGACGCACTCGCCACCAACACGCGCCGGACCTGCGCCCATGCAGCAGCGTGCCCGCCATGGCATGGACTTCACGCCTTCGCCTTGGACTCGCCAGCCTCAGAGCGCGCTGCGGCCCGGACTTGCGCTCACCTTCGTGATGCATGTCGTGCGCGGGCGTGGGCTGCCGTGATCGCGTGGAGGCGTGTGGGCGGGCGAGCAGTGCGCGCGTCGGTGGCGTGGGCTGGGGTCCTGGAGATCTCGCGGTTGCACCATCGGAGATGTGGCTCACAGGAGGAGGAAACAGTTAGTAGGTGGCAACGGGATATATCAGCTTGGTCGTGGCAGTCGAGCGGCAAGGCCGCAAGCAGGGCGAGGCGAGGCGGAGGCGGAAGGGAAGAGGGAGAAAAGAGAGCGGAACTGTGGTGGCTGATTGCCTTAACTCCTCGAAAGCGGGCCGAAGGCGTCGGGGTTTGAGCGACAATGTGGGTTGCGATGGCGATGTGGGAGTTGGCGAGCACGAGGATGGGCAGGAAGTAGACTCGTTACAGTCTGTAACGATCCGAAAAATGCGAAGCGCGTCGTTTACAGACTGTACATCGTGACAGGTGCGACTGTCCCCGAGTTTGAAAGTTTGGCAGGTGCCGCGATCGCCGAGGCAGCCTCATAACCATCATTCGCGAAGTTGATGCGTCGTTCACCGCCCAAGCGTAAAAATATTCTAGAGCAGATCTCTCATTTTTGTATAGATGGTTCTAGTATCTCATTTCAATCATCCAAACTGCAGCGCAGAACAGGGCGTCCCAAGTTCAACTCCGCGCAAGCCCAACCGTTATCCAGTCTGGTACAGGACAGAGAGAATTTGAAATGCGCCGTTCGTGGCTGCACAATTGTTTTGCACTCTGCGCTAGGAGGAGCTTGACAGGTCCGCAAAATCTGGCCCGCCATCAAATTACCAGATGTACATCTGAACCCCAAAGGGCTTGCCACATTTTTGTGATTTTGGTCTGGAGAGTTAGGCAGGAAGAGAGAATTTGAAATGCCGTCGTGGTACATGTGACATACGGCTTGAAAGTGCGCAAATCTTGCCGCCATAAATACCAGATCGGGACTGTGATCTGAGGCGAAGTCAGAGTGTTACGCTGGAATATCGGAGTCGGTATTCGGTCAAAGCGCTAAATCACGATCAGATTGGTCTAATGCAACGATATACAGCAGGCCGGGAGGCGGCTTAGTTTTCAAACCCAGTTATTCCTCGTGATATATTTCTGTTGATTATGGAAGCTCTCGTCCAGACGATTATATCGGCCAAATTGAGAATAACATGATACGGGCACATTGCCTATCAGCCGTCGCGGAATTTATGCTGCGAGGGGCGGATTATAATGACATCGAACACTAGATAAAAGTGGAGGAAGAAAGGTTGTGAGGCTAATATGATGGAACACACTTGCATCTGGGGCAAATGATGGATTGATGAATTAAAGGATGATTAGTTCCCGTTAAAATGCCGTCAGCGGGGATATAACCGAGTGAGGACACTCTGGTAAGTATTAGGAATGATTGGGAGCTGTGCCAAGGATTCGAACCGTTTTGCCTACATGCATGTACTTTTATTCCAAACGTAAAAGGGGACTTGAGGTCCGCTGTACATGTTCAATTAGCTAAAGCTGGGAAAGTTTGAAATTAATCAAGACTGGTGCACCGGTGTCTGGCGTTCATTTCTACGGGCTTGAACGAAATTTGGGTGTTTGTGAAACTTTATGATCAGTGTGCAGTTCCTTGAGATTTGTTGGCGCTCCTTTTTTTTGGCTTGTTCATGACGACGAGTGAATTGGAAGGTGAAAATTTTGACCGTGGATTTAATCAAGGCTCCAGCATTTATTCTGGCCTTGAGGTTAGTTCCTGGTATCGACACACGTTGAATTAGCCGGCCAGGTAAGAGGAAGACATACACATATCAGCAGTGCGTACCTTTGACAGGTTGGAATTTACAATGATGACTCATGTTGAAATGGCCGGGTGGGTAAGAGGAAGGCGTACACATTTGAATGAAGCGCTTGAAGATGCCAGAACCAGGAGAGGCGCTTCAAAGTCGACTCTGAGATAGATTGCGGTGCCCGGTATTTATTTTCTAATTAGAACGCTTCTAGACTTTCACGATCAATGTTCTCTTCCTGCAGGGTTGTGGACCGGACTCGGCGCTTGGGTATTTTGCTATGCACGACGAGTCACTCGGCATGAGTTGTTCAAGCCTTAAGCCCAGAGTTTTATGACGGCTTCATCGTTTGTCACGAGTTGGGTTGGAATAACAGGGATGATGACTCATGTTGAAATGGTCGGGTAGTAAGCGAAAAGTGAACACAATTGAATGAAGCTACTGAAGATATCGGAACCGGGTCGACTCGGAGTTAATTTGGTTCATCTGGTCGAGGACGAAGTCGAAGCGCGCAGAGTCAAAGCAAGAAACGGTGTATTGAATAATCTACCACCCAGACTCCTCCCATAAGTCTTTCGAACTATCCCTGCCAAGCTGTATATCCCACCCCTCTTCCCGTCGGAGCTGTTCCAAGCCTGCAAACACTACAGGATCCCTGTACCCCCCGTACCCCCCGCGACGCCACCGAGGGTGGTCAAAGAATAGGAAGGTCCGGAGTGCGTGTACCCCAGCTTCGGGAGGCGGCCCAAACCGGCCATGCACCATCGCGGCGAGTGTGGTCCAGAGGCAATCCTGGTGGATGAAAGACTCATTGGAGAGTCGCAGAACCTCGAGGTTCGGCAGCACACTCAGGCCGTCGCGGCCAGGCGTGAGTTGAGTCACGAAGCTGGTAGATATTATTTCATCGATGTCGATATGGAGCGTCAGAAGTTCGGGAAAGTCGTCCAGCAGGCGGCAGGCAGACTGCTCACTGCAGAAGATGATATGTTCGCTACAAATTCGGAGGTGTTTTAGGTTGGGTGCGTTCTCCGGATGGGGGAATATGCGGTCGAAGCGGGGAGAGCGTGCATTGACGTATGTTTGAAAAATACGCAGTGTGTGCAGTGCCGGCATCTCGAACAGGTCAACGGCATAAACCTGTTGGGGAGACAATCTGAACCACGCAGACCGTAAATTGGGGAGGAGGACACGGCTCTCGGATGGACGGGTGAGTTCTCGTATGGACAAGTCCAAGCGGAGGACAACCACACTGGTGAGTTGTTGGTATGCCGCCCACATTTCGCCATTATTCCGCCAGCGGCAGTCGCGCTCACAGTAGCTCGTGAGCTGGGACCAGGGGATGTGCAGTGGGTCCAAGGAAACCGATCTCATGGTGAGATCAGTCAGATTGGCGGCCCATCGAAAGTCTAGATGACTGGTACGAAGGCGGGCCCAGGAATCGGTAAGCACAATTTTACGGAGTTGTGGAAACTTCCCACTCTCCTCTGGAAAGCGGTTCCATAGCACATCCGGGGTATTGTCCAGGATGAGGTTCTTCCAGTGAGCGGAATATTTCATGAGCGCATGGAACACGGGAAAGAGTGCGAATGAAGTCTCCCTCGAGAGCAGTAAGGAGAGGGGATACCTGCTTGCACGCTGCACACACTCCTCCAACACTTCCAGGGTGCGCTCGATCTGACAGCCATCGTGGATCTCTTCCGCCTCATCCCACATATTCTGTGATCGGTAGATCGACCTGCCGTGCAAGCTCATCCTCCTCAGCGTACTCCCAGCATCCTGTCGCAACTGGTGCGACGTAGTATTCTGTGTCCTTGCGCCGCGGCGAGATGTGTCCCCAGTTCAACCAGTGGTCTTCGTGCATATGGCGGGGCGATACACCCAGCACACTCCACAGCCGGCCAAGAGAGAGCGCAATCACCCGCCAGAGACGACAAATGTGCCCCAGCTTCCAGGGACAACTGCCTAGCCGTATGTGCTGGGCAGGCGAGGCGGGCGCGAAGTATAGAAATATTTCCCCCACAATCTCCGGTGGCAGGCGGCGAATCGGGGCTAAGATGGCGCCGAATTCCAATATTTCCGAGCTCAGCGTCTCGCGGTTTTGTCGGAGATCTTCCAGTTTACTCTCCAGCGCAACGATCTGCGCTTCGAGCGCAGACAGAGCGAGGCTCTTTTCGTTCAGAATTCCCTGCACCGCAGCGATTTGAGCGGGATGCGGTGGATCATTGCAGGCGAGGAGAGCCTCCATGGAAGTCATGGCGGCGGTTCAGTTTAGCTCTGGAATGATGGGTTTGGCTGTGCTTTGCTTTTGGTGCGAGGATTTGGCTATCGGCGATTGCCGATTGCCGTACCTTTGAAACCAAACACGAGCAAGTTTTTCTTAAAAGAAGCAACTCGAAACGCACCAACATCGACGCAAACTCCGCGACTCCTGAGCGCTGAGCTCCAATCCGCTTCTTCTTCACACCCATTCATCATCATCTTGCGTCGGTAGTGGTCGCAGCCATCTCAGTGACCACGCGCCGGCCCTTCAAAATTTACCGAATAAAATGGTATGAGGCATCACGACTCGGACTCGGTTTTGCCTCGAATTTTCGCACAATCTAGTTAATCATATGCGACTACCACAAGAACTCGTGGACAAAATTGTCGATGAATTCTGGGGATGAGAAGCTCACAAAAATTGCGCCTGTGCACTTTCTTACCCGGTGGATCTTTTCACTGGTCGACATGACCTTAGACGGGCATTCTCACCCGAATAATGAACGTTTTTTAACTAGCCCTCCCTCACTTGGACCCACGTAAAGCGTCCTTTTGCGCAGTCCAAGTAACTCGTACCTCTGTACATTGGCGAAAGTGCAACTCGGTGGTCAGACTGGTACCTCGAGACCGATTGGGCTGTGCCGGAGTTTTTCGAGGCATGTTCCGCCGTTTGGAATGATTTTTCCTAGACATCTTTAAAAAAGAGTTCTGCTCCTAAATTACTTTTTATCCTGCTTGGAGTGGGAACCGCATCCTTTCGATGGAAAGATGTATGCTTCTCGGCCCGGCCTGCCAACTTGCAAACTCCGGGGACGCTCGACACCTGCACAGTTACCAGTCGTAATCACCGATTTGCCACATTCGGATGTCTGTAAAGTTCTTCCAATGCCAGCATTGAAACATCTCCGTCACATCTTGTCTTCTTTGCCCAACCTGAGCACCCTGAAGGTCTCAGCGCAGCTGTCTTTACCACCACGAAAGACCATCACGGGGACCGCCCTCTTCACCTCTCAGCTCGGTATTGTTGAAGGCATTCTCACTCCCCGGCCTACAATGCATCGGAATCTCTAACTACCAATTCGGGGATGCTGTGGAGCTCCAGTCCCTCTTCGCGAATCGTATCGCTCTAAAAGAATTGGAGCTCAACTGCATTGACCTTCCAACGTCGTCCGTCGCTCCCATTGCGAGCTCAACGCGCGTAGTGGTGGAGAAACTTGATATCTCATCAGTACTTGACCCGTCCTTCGTGGACTGTCTACTTTCCGTAGTCGATATTCGGCGTCTCAGCTCCATTTCCCTTCAATTTTGCCCCCTTGGGGTATTGAAGACCCTACTGAAGGCGAGTGCGCGCACGATCGAAAACGTTGCACTGTGGGGTCCGTTAATCGCCTGTTTTCACCGTGAAGTCCGCTCAATTAATCATTTGCGACCAGGCGTTGACAATAGTGAAGGCGAAGAAAGTGTTGAACTAGAACACGGAATGCCGGAGTTGCGGTCCATCGAGATTCGTGACAGCAAGATCTGCAATATAGTTGCCGCACTCGGTTCATTTGGGACAGTCCGGAATCTCCACTCCCTCAAGACGCTTACCCTCGTAATCATGGGTATGAAAAGTAGCGATGAAATTCACTGGAGAGCCTTGGACGCGTTATTTGCCGACTCCAACGAAGTCTTAACAACACTTCATATCTACGTTGACGTGAACGAGCCAGATGAAGAGCTGATGAAGAGTATGCTGCCCACGATATCGGGAAAGGTTACTTTCCGCTTGGTTGATGGATCCGAAGGGGCTGAGTCGTCGGACGAGTGGTGATTGCTTAGCCGTCGGGCTCCTCAACTTGTAACCATCTATTTAATTTTTTTCCACTTCTCGTCTAATTCTTTTTTTGACAGGAAAGTCGAGGAATACTGAGCGACGTGGGGTCGGAGCCTGTTTTCTTGATTTATTATCAACCATCTTGGGAGCTGTCGTTGGCGATATAGGATGCAACTGCGAGCAAAATTGTCCTGCCTTTCTACAGCTGATTATTCATATTTTGCCAGATCTATTGAGAATTGGGAATACGTTGAAAGGTGTCTAGGGTAGCTCGAAGAGTAGCTCGACATTGATATAATTCGATACATGCAACGCCTTGGTGATGTCGAATGTTTGGTATCTTGTTCAAGAAGCAGGATCAGAGTCAGGATATGTTGTGAGAAGAGGACCCACGCGCTCAATTCTTTTCCGGGGGATTTCTTTTCTGATTGCGCGTTGTCTACTGCGTTAACAATCCAACTCCTTTAGGGACCTCAAACCCCAAATAGATGAGCTACAGGATTAAATATTACATCACTGGTATGAAATCCTACTACGACAGGTTACGAGTAGGCATGATCGTGCGATCCAGAAAAGAGCGGGCTGGTGTCGCTCAAAACGAGAAGTGTCGACGCGAAGTATCTGCTCTGGAAACCCGTAGAATGCCTCGTTCGTTCAATGATGGAAGCCAAGGTCGTAGTTTCTCTGCTGCGGCCTGGTCTTCGTACCAGGAACAGCCTACGTCGACCTCCTCCACCTCGACTCCCAACGACCGGCAGAGAAGAGTATCCATCTCGGGCCAGTAACGCATTGCCCAATCGGCCTGAAAAGCGTGGTGAATATGCTTGATTGTGACCACTTTCAGGGCATCGAGCTTCGATAGATCCCCGAGCTTTTTGAGCATCAATATTATTGAGGGAATAGCGGCCGATTCGAGGTGGACGGAGTGCAGGAAGTTCTGCTCCGGAAGTAACATGTCCAGTGGCTCGATGAGAGAATCTAGTGCCTCTTTCAACTCCGAATGACAAAGGAAATCGACATTAATGGGACTGACCTGGTGTGAGGCACCTTATTGTTACTTCCCGAATAAAAGGATTGGCTCGCACAAGTTTGATTATTGAGCAATCGTCGCAATGAAGTGTGCGAAGATGTGTCGCATCCACAACGGTATCCACGGCGGTGAAAGCAGTCACCAGTGATTCGACGCTAGCAGGCACAAGTTGCATCAACCGCAGAGTACTCAGCACCACCCGCGGCGCGCCGAAAACAGCAGTTCCGGAGGCTGGTTGATGCTTAAACTGGATTGCGCGCAGTGTCAAGTCCTTCAGCGAGAAACTGTTACACAAAAGGTTTTGGAGTTCCAAAACACTTTCGAACATGTGGCCGCTGATTTCGAGCACTTGTAGGGAGGGAAGAGAGAGTGCCGCAGTAACCGAATCTCTGGAATAATATGGGATATACGGAGCCTGAGGTCGAGGGTTCCATGGGGCCAGAAGCAGAGCCTTCATATTCCCAACCGAAGAAAGAATATGGTCGATAGATTGGGATCGGCCAGTACGATAGTTGAGAAGAAGGGCTCTCACATACGCAGCAATGTGAGAGCGGGAGGAGATTAATGTAGAAATTTCCGAATCAGTGGATCCGGCGACGTTCGGTGGTTCCAAGTCCAAGTGCGGAGATCGACTGTGGAAAAGAGTTTCTTCTGGCTCGGCCGCACAAATGTACGGGATACGAGCGCGCAAGATTTCAAAGCCATTTGGGAAACCTTCAGTTCGTTGGAAAGTGCATTCTGAAATGCTGGTGGCGACATGTCGAATTGATCGAGAATGGCATCGACGAGCTCCTGCGCCAAGCAAGGAAGGAGTCGCTCAGCATCTCTGTAAGATGAAATGGTATTGAATCAGAACATTAAAATAGATTGAAGTAAAGTTATACATAACGTGGTTGTTTGGAACACGTTGGCGTACTTTGGGAGACATGTTTCCTCCGCCAGCTGGGAAGGAAAGCTGGGCGATCGACACCGGAAAAGTTTGGACTATGTGGGGGGAGCTGGTGAAGTGAAGGGTCGCAAGAGCGATGACAATCAACCTGACGGATGGACCGATTGGATAAGAATCAGGATACATTTCGGAACATGCAGGCCGGCTTGATTACTCCGAACTTCGACCTGACTCCCCAGACTCCACCATCTTCGGAAATTTGGAGTTGCAATACCCCAGTTGACCCGCGTCGAACTTGGATTGTTTCCATTTACCTATGCATTCACAGGTGTGCGGGATAATCAATAGAATGCTGCATCCCACGAAATGTTCAACCATTTTAATTTAGTACTCAGTATTCGATATTGGCGACATGTACACCCATCCTGTCTATGTGCTCGGTGGACCCGCCTTTGTTGCTACTGGCCGCGATGTCGTTGTTCTCCCATGATGTAGTCCTGTTGCCATCACGGGGGTCCGATCGGGCTAGAAAGTTGTTACGTAATCGCGGAGTTTGAATTTCGTCGCGATCCATATTCAATGAGAAACGCGTCTTTTCATTTGAATCCTGCACGAGCGAGAGATTTATATGCGCATATAAGAATCTGCCACTTCAGATTTTTAATGCTCCTTCACTGGTTCTCAGTATGAGATCGCAGGAAGTGATGTGACAGGGTGACCAGCTGGAGCACTGTGAATCGAAAAATCGTGTTGAGGACAGAAAAAAAATGCAGAAACAATCAGATATCAGAATATAGGTGCGATTTGGGCAGGTATTTATATCCTCAGGGTGGCAGAACCTCGAGCGTAAGACTGCACGATGGGAATTCAAACTCCGCAATTACGTAACAACTTTCTAGCCCGATCGGACCCCGCGATCGCTAACAGACTTTAACAAGCGAGGTACGAGCTTCATTTGTTAAAGCGTCTGTCTACGAGAGACTACCCATGATGCAACCTTGCGACATTTCAACTCCGACGTCTTCCCTAAGGAATGCAACGTTTCGTGACTCGAACCTTTCGGTGTGCTAGGCAAAACATAACATGTTGGGTTACATAATCTACGAGGTACGAGTTAGAATCAGGAAAGCGCCTGTCCATGTGGCCAAACATATCCTGGTCAAAGCGAATTATTTTGAGTCACGTGTTTGATCTCAAAGACGCGATAGCATTCCAAAGCGGAACAAAGCAACTACATTCACGCCGACGGCGACTACCCCCAGCGCCCCCGCTCCCTCTGCCCCCCGCCCCCATACGGCTCAAACCGCTTCCCCCGCACATCCCTCCCGTGCTCGTCCTTCTCCCGCTCCCTCCTCCGTTCCCTCACCTCCCCAGCGCCCAGCCCGTCCTTCCGCCTATCCCGTTCGCGCTCCTTCCCCTTCACGTCGTGCGCGGGCTTCGCGGGCGCAAACGCAATGGCGCTGCGCTTCCCTGGTGCCTGCGCCTGCGCCTGCTGTTCTGAACGCGTTTTTTGCAGTGCGGCTTTTCGTATTTGTGTGTCGGGCGGGGGTATCGAAGAGTCGTTGAGCGCGTGCCGATGCGATACCATTCAGGAGCGCGGAGTATCGGCATGGAGGATCGAGAGTTGCAAGAGAGGCAGTGGAAATCGTTTTGGGTCGGACAGAGATGGCGGGGGTGGCGTGGACGGGGTGCGGGTACATAAGCGTAATCAGTCGTTTGCGGGTCATTGGTAGTAGCGGTGATGATAATGACAGTGATAAATTCATCGTCGAGAAAAGCGGGAAATGCGAGGCGGATTCGGATTGGGGGGCGCATGAACAAAGCTGGGCGGCAGTGGCATGAAGGCGGACGTACCGACGCGGTCCGCGTACCAGCCCGCCTCCATATCTCCCTCCCCTGCGTCCAGCACCACGTCGATAGCGTGCCGCGTCCGTGGCACGCCTCCCCCACCTCCGCCTGCCCCCACTCCCAGAGTAGTTTGGGGTAGCCCAAAATTCGAGGGCGCGACGGACGAGCCCAAGGCACCCGCTGCATGCACCTCGAAGTTGCTTGCGCGCTCGTCGGCGGCGACAAACTCGACGAGCTTGGCGTACAGGTGCGGGTTGCGGAAGGCGTGGTTGGCCATGAGGGAGTCGTTGAAGTGGCGCGGAGGGGTGCCGTGCTTGAGAGCGTGGAATTGGGCGAGTTTGGTCTGGAGGGGTTGAGTTAATCGTGGCGCACGTAGCAATAAGGAAGATATGAGCGTATTGGGCTGGGGGTGAAAAGGAACGACGGGAAGGAGAAGGAAGGGGGGGGGGGAAACAAAGAGGAAGTGGATCAGAAAGAGGAGGAGGATCAGAGAGAGGAAGACGAGTGATGAGGAAAAGTCATGACAACAAGTAATACGGAAGGGTCTTGAAGTGGAAACGAAAGAGAGGAGGACGGCGTGAGGGTCAGAATAAGGAGGTAAGGGCGAGAACCGCAATGGTAGCATAGCAAGGAGAAGCCGAAGACATCATCAAGAGAATAACAGAGAGGGAGCAGGAAAATTTGTATCGCTCGACGTACCTCAATCGCAGGATCGCATGGCTCTTCCGATGCCAATGGGATACCCCAGTCCGCCACACCCGGGATCGGCGACGGCCGTAAAAGGGTGCGTATTCGCGCCAGCTCGTCTTGCGGCACGCTGCTTCCCGACGCTACCGCGTTGACTTGCGTATCCTCATTCATAGCGGCTTTATTTTGCACAGAAGCGGAGCCCGACGTGGACGCGCGGGGCGCAAGAACCTCGTCCGCAATGACCGCACGAGGCTGGCTCTTGAGCTGCACAATAGGCCGCCGGATGATGACCTGTGCCTTCTTGCGTGCTACGCCTGTTTCTAAGCATCAGTATCCACGTATTGCTTCGAGGAATACGAATAATTGACCATCGGCGGGGCTCTTGGATGGCGGTAGTTTGTTGTTATCCTATTTATCCCGGGAAAAGAGCCAGCAAGAGGGAAACGCGCAGCAGGGAGGGCGGGGGAGATTCTCACATTCCGAGTAGAGCTTCCATTGGTATTGGTACCATTCTTTGAGGGGGAAGCGCTGTCCTCCCCGTCGCTGCCAGAGTCGTCGTCGTATGCAACCAGTCCTAGAACCAAACTAAGCACTTGGTAGCTCAGATAAAGACGAACATACCGTGCATTGAGAATTAAATGGTAATTGCTTGCGAGCAGGTTTCAAGCTCCGCTGTCCAATATTCAAACTCCGCCGCGGCCGAAACTTGAGACTTGACGAGGAACGCGCTGGGCCGCTGGCAGGTACAGTAAGCCCATATCACCACGATATACACCGATTTTCTTTAGGACACGATTGAAAATGTCCGTAGCAGAGATTCGCGCTCAGCTGGCCGACCTCTCCTCGTCTATAGACAAAAAACGCAAGGTACTGCCAGTGAAGGAATTGGAGCGTAGCAGAGTCGCTCTACGACGGCTCAACGCCCCCCTCGCGTTATTGCCGCTCGAAATTTTGTCTCAGATCTTCATATTTTGCCTTCCTGAAGACTTCCATCCTTGTCCATCCGATGCCATGCTCCTTCGGAATATTTGCTCCAGCTGGACCAACATTGCACTGGCTACTCCCGCTCCTTGGTCCACTATCCGTATCGACCGTCCAACCGCTGCTGGTTTAGATGCAGAAAAGCGCTGGATAGCTCGCGCCGGGACGAGGCCGCTGTCCGTCATCTTTGGACACCTTAAGAGCAATCTTCTCATCCTGTTTCAGTATGCGCCCCAGATTCACCACTTGGAACTGTGCCTTGGAAGCGGGGATCACTTCCCAGTAGCACCATTCTCATCCCAGAAAACCCTGACGGTCAACTTCGTCGAATACACGCTGGTGGGTCTCTTCCCCTGCGTCGAGAACGGGGTTGAGCCACCCCTGATCACGAGGACCAACGAGATGGCACACACACATAAATTTGATGCGAGGCACATTCGGCTGAGAAGGCGCACATGATGGCAATTTATGTCAGATGAGGCACATTCCCACGCCTCAGTTTAAGTTGAATAGCTCTGTATTAACTTTGAAATACCACTTTCGAGCAGTTAGGGCAAGCGCAGCGCGCCCTAACTGCGGGTATCCACTGGTTAGGGTTCGGGTTAGAGGTTCGGGTTAGAGGTTCGGGTTCAGGTTAGGAGGTTAGAGGTTAGGTAAAATATCTGTCCCGAAAGGGACAGATATTTCCACGGAACGAGGCTTTAGTGTGCCAGCCTGAAATGCCCCGGCTCGGGGGACCCCCCGAGCGCAGCGAGGGAAGGGAGGGGCATTGAATGGCTGGTCCCCTTCCGCAAATGAAGGAAAGGCGGATGTAAATTTCTCTGGATTTAATAAGCAAGTGAGGCACATTACTGTAAATGTGCCTCGCATCAAACTTATGTGTGGCTCCCATCAGTGTGCCATCTTGTATATCCTCCCTGATCACTCATCCGTCTCTGCAAAATCTCTGTCTAGGAAAGGGAAGTCCCAACACAGCCGCTATCACACTGCTCTCAGACTGCCCTCTTTTCTTCTTCCTGAGTTTGTCTCCATTACGAATCCTCATTGTCCCCAACCTCCAAATTTACCTGGAGGATATTATTTCTTTCATGCTTCGGTCTTTGCCACCGCTGTAGTCACTCACCCTTACCATCAGAAACGACTGGACCCACCAAGATTTGGTTCAGTTTTTTGGCCTTGTGCCCTTTGTCACGGATTTGAAACTCGGGATGTGGGAAGAAGGCCCAGGCTTTTTTGACCTGCTGCACAACTCCGGAGCACTCCTTCCTGCGCTTCGGATGTTCGAGCTCACTGTGCTCTCAGGTTCTTTTAACAAGCGAGGTACGAGCTTCATTTGTTAAAGCGTCTGTCTACGAGAGACTATCAGGTTCTAACCCTTTGTGGGGTAACACGATGTGTCGCGCACTGTCGGCGCGCGGCTCGCATTTGGAATCTGTCCGGATTGTCGTAGTCAATGCAAACCATGAGCCCTTGCCCGACCATGTCGCTCATCTGCGCCACGTGGCATCGGAGTGTAGATTTAATCTCCACTACGGAACCGCATATACGAATTATATCTGAGCCGTACCCTCTTATTTCTTGTATTTCAGAGGAATTTCCACCTTCAACCTCATAGAAGAAGCCCCCGGTTTCGCTGTTGAACCATATATCTAGCTCTGGCGTCCATATCTTTGTCGACCTCTCTAACTCTCTGTGAATACACTTTTCCTGGACTTGCTCCATTTTCTCGATCCGAGCAGTTGCCGTTTTCGAGAATATTGAACTGTGGTTAAGAATAATGCTCATTTGGGCTCGATGGTACGTCAAATGTGTATACACCGAAGTGCTTGCCACATTTTCGGCCATTGTATACAAACTGGTTACGAGTCTACGTCAAATGGGAGGTAGGCCATCATAGGCGCACAGCTCGGTAGCTCAATAAATTTGAGTTTAATGGAGACAAGCGGACGAGCCGGGATTTTAAACTACGTTGGGGCGGCAGCGAATAACTAATGATTGCGAGGCTACCCAGTCCCGTCGAAGACCGCAGCTAAACTGCTCGCCTTTAAGTCGTCGAACATGATGGTGAGTCTTCGGAGTGCCGAAAACAATCCCCTGAATAAGAGATTGTCGTGATATTGAAGCCGCAGAGTCAGCCCCACCACTCGATGCGCGTGACCGTGTAGAGCATAGTGTGCGTTCCTGCTGAATCGGCCAGATACCGAGAGCGGCCGCCCGTTGGCGCGGGTGGACCAGAGTCGAAGCACCGCTTCAAAGCCCCGAACTAGCCTATAAACTAAATGAGCGGTAGCCTAAAGGGTGGAGTAGCAAGCGCAATATCGCGCTATGAACTGCACAGCTGCTAAGAAGAAGAAGTCGGGCCTACCTGGAAATAGGCCAATATTTGAGTTCGCGCTTGGGGAGGCAATTTAGCCGGTGGATCTAAGAGTAGGTTCAGCTGGCGTAGCGCGGTCTGCGCAGCACGAAGCTCTGATCGACGCCGCGTCGCCGATTAGGTTCATTTCGTATCGTGGAGAGCCTTCATTTGCTCATCTATTGAGGCTGAGAAATTGGCGAGACACGCGCCGAGGGACATCGCCAATTGAAGTATGGAAGTAGGAGGAAAGGGTGCAAAATAAAACACTGACCCCGCACCTTAAGTACCCAGCCATTGTGGGCGAAGCTCTGTCTGGATTGCGACAATGCTGCGTGGCCAAGGTCTCTACATCGAGGAATCTCCTCAAGTTTTGGAAGTTGAACAATGGATGTGTACGCCGAATTAAAACAACAGCGACTTCGAATAATCTTGGCCACTGCACATTACGTATAATGACAATCCATGGGCTAGATTGCCGTCGCTGCGGTGCCATATGCAATAATTATAAGATCTTCTGGGCTGAGGGCGCAAATTTTGTTTCCACCCCCAGCCGTCACCCGGCAGTTCTTGAGGAAAAAATCCGTATGGCAGAATCAGGCAAATAAATGAGTAAATATTTGCAAGTCTTACACGACGTCTTTGACTTGCACCTGGATGCTACTTGGCTGATCCGTCTTATTGCCGTCTTATGTATATGATATGACTAGTATGACTGGTGGTATGTACGTGTTCCCGTAGAATGCAACCGAAACCAGAATTAGATTCCGCAATTTAGTCCTTGATCCGTGGAATTCGGAACGCCATGACATTTGATGCGCCCGATTGTGCATCACGAATCGGGATCGTGAGAATGTGGCGGTGCGACTGTCAATAAATACTTCAACCAGGATGTCTCAGGATGTCTCGAGTGAACATCCCGAATCTCGTATATGGATCTTAAGCAGGAATCGGATTCCAGAGAGCGCCCCATCTTTGCGGGAGATCCTACAACTTTGACCTCAGATTATCACGGGCCGCATCAAGATCCGAACCCTTTTTTTAATCTTCCCTGCGAAATTCATGAGCCCGATGAATGTTTTCCCGAGCTTCTTCCTGCCATGTATTACTGTACCATTTCGACAAAGTGTTCCCCATGTCACCCGTCACCATAAGTGTCCATTTTTGAGGTGTTCATTTTGTTCATTTTGTCATTTCACTTGCAGAATTACCATATGGAGGCGGCCAGCCCGGATTTTTTTTTGACAGATTTAGCCCCTAATTGGACCAAAATCGTCGAATGTCACCGTCACTGGGACCAAAAGTTCAGCTCAGAGGCTGGCGTCACCCTTTTTTTTTTTTTGAACATACAGTAGATGCCGTCATCACGCCCTAGACTCGTAACCGTAACCACCGAAAGTGCTTGCCACATTTTTCGGCAATTGGTTACGAGTCTAATCACGCCCGTCATATTCGAAGATGCCAACACAACAAAATACAAATCCATATACAAAGTGGAATTGATTTCTTTCAATCTTTTGTGGGGGAAGCATAGCCCTGTTAGTATGCATTTGACAATGAGTTTCTTCAATGCGCAGATGACACCCGAAAGGTGTGCTGTCCAAGCCAATTAGCCCGAACCCGCAGCTGCAAATTACCCTCGTAATAAAAACCATTGGGCTTAGCGAGGCGTGGCGGCGGCGGCGGCGGGATACAGAACTTGGATGTGTAACTCGATTGCATCCTGACCTCAAGCCAAGCGGTAACTGAATGCATCAGCTACGGGGATGAGGGGTTCATTTCAGTTTACCCTAAGTGCTTCTAATCACCGGTCGCGGGGGATCACCGTCAGGCGTTCGAAGCGTTGATACCCGGCAGTGCGAAAATTCGCTCATGGGGTGGGAGCAGTTGACCTATAGAGACCTATAGCAGCCTATAGCACACCAAGCACACTCGATGTCTAGCTATTTTTCATGATGTCAGATGGATAGGCGCCACTCGATGGACGTGGGCGAGCGGTGATCTAGAGCAGTATGTAAAATAAGCTGGGCCTGCATGCATAGATTAATTTTAAAACCATGTGGGCGAACGTTCAATAGTGTTTTACCATGAACAGTTGTGACCATCCTCTGGCTCCCAATTCTTGATAATTTTACTACAGGTGATATTCAATAACATTGATAATATCATAGTGAGATCGTCTTTTTTGATTGCGGAAGCCGAGTGCTGTGCCCGGCGCCCGTGGCCAGCTATTTTTCCGTATCGTTAGCACAATCCTCGAATTGTTGGCTCAACCAACCTGCAGGTAATTAAATCCGGTAACGGTCATAGCCAATAAGTCTTTTGTGTTCTGAAGCTTTTATGGGAAATCACGAAGCAAATTATCTCACGACGATGTTTAGATCCCATGTGGGACCGTGGTTTAATAACCGACGATCTCGGGAGCTCAGCCACTGACATCTCGGGCTGTGTGTCGGACTTCGGGGCTATCCAGCACCACAGACAGCCTAGATCAGATCATCATGTTTAGATCAGGATCAAGCTCCTCCGTATATATTTTAAACTGTGGGCTGTTGCAAGTTACCCCGGCGAACAATTAGCTTTACGGCATCGTGCAGTGACCCAGTGGAAAAAATCACCTCGTCATCCGCGGCCAGCAAAATAAATAAATTCTGGTCAAGACGGACTCCATCCCGCACAATGTTCCTTGAATCGCCGTTTCGTAATTTTGGAGGGACGGAAGCAAGTGGACGGCGAACCAAGTAGACACCGCCGAAGAAGGACATGCCCTTTTAAGGTACCGGCGGCATCCTGATCGGGCACAATGTGGGCACTGGTGGCCTTAAAGGCGGACAGGATCACCACGACTAGCCCTTTCCCACCTCGAATCCCCGCTCGCTTCTCTCCTTGTTCTCTCCCCTCTACTGGCCCACAAGATCTCAAACCTTGGGCGGGTCCTCCACCATGTCGGCCAGCACCATCTACAATGTACGTCTTCCGTCCCTTTTGCGACGTTCGGCAGCCTCGAGTGGTTCTCGCTGCTCTGGGGCGGTGCTTCCCTGTCTTCTGGGAATCGTGCCTGGTCTTCCTCCGTATGTTCTGCCCTGGTCGATGTCCGTGGCTGCAAAAGAGTGAGAAACATCCTGGCACAATATCCGCTATGGAAAATTTCGACGGCTCCGGGGCATATACAGCAGAGGATTCGGGCGGTAAAGCCTTACACGATTTTCGGCGCTTCGGTGTCCAATGGAATGGTTACCGAGCCTAGCTCCGCCGTCGGGCAACAGCTAGCATCCGAAACAGCCCATTGAACTTCCCTTTTCTCTAGCACAGAACCCTTCAGCCGTCTGGACCGGCCCACGGCATTGCACGCCTCGCGGAAGCATTGGATACCGTAAAACAGGAATATGAAGTTGTCACGACGGAGCTTGTGCAAGCCCGCACACTCCGCGATGAGTACGAGGCCAAGGGTACGTCCGATAATTTTCCTGCTTACCGACTTCAGTAATTTTTACACTGCTCAATTGCAGTCACATCGCAGATTAACGAACTAAATATAATACGGCAGTCGCTATACGATCTCGAGGCCCAACACGGTAAAGTTCGCCACCAGTACGAGGAGGAGATAGCGCATCTGCGCGCTGAACTCCATGCCCTACGCCAGGGTCCACCAATTTCACTCGGGATGCCGAGTGGGCCCGGTGTACCGGCCGGCGCTCCACATCCGCCTCTCAGCGAACAATTTTTACGAGACCGGGAACGCGAACGTGAGAGAGACAGAGAACGCATTGGAGAGCGTGATCGCGAACGGGAACGCGACCGCGAACGAGACCGAGAACGAGACCGAGACCGTGAGCGCGACCGTTCTATCGACCAACGGGATCCTAAACGCCTCAAAATCAAATCGGATCGTCCTGGTGTGCCCCGGCTTATTTATATGCGGAAATGAAAATCTCTAACGTAGCGTAGACAATTATAGTCCGTTGCTCAAGGCGCCCCCGTCCACCATTCTCCCTCCAGTTCAACTCGCCCCGCCACCATTATCGTCAGGACCCGCTTCGACGTACGCTCCTGGTGGACCGCATACAAATGGTCTCGATCCACATCCGCATCCCATAGACGACTTCCTGGACAATGTAGACCCAAGAAATGTGCCCCCAGAGCTGAAAAAGGAGGGAAGTGACTGGTTCGCCGTATTCAACCCCAAGATCAAGCGCACCCTCGACGTGACTCTGGTGCACACGCTCATGCACGCGACGTGAGTTTCCTTCTTTACCAAGGGCGCTTCTCCAGAACTAAAAATAAAAATCACAGGGTCGTGTGTTGTGTCCAGTTTTCCGCAGATGGCAAGTACCTGGCAACGGGATGTAACCGAACTGCGCAAATCTATGATGTGAAGACGGGTGTGAAAACATGGTGCGTCTTTCTCACCTGGTTCTGAGTATTAACATTCCAAATAACTTCCCTTGGTACAGTGTACTGGTGGATGAAGCCGCCGCTAAAGCCGGCGATTTGTATATCAGAAGCGTACGCTTCAGCCCTGACGGCAAATTTTTGGCGACGGGTGCGGAGGACAAACAGATCCGTGTACGTCACCACGCATTGACTCCACGCAACATTGCCGCTGTTCAACACTGGCGTTTGCTTTGTTTCGATGTGTCATCTTCTCATGCATCATCTCATTTACCCACGTAGATCTGGGACATCGCCAAGAAACGGATCAGGAATATATTCGAGGGACACCAGCAGGAGATCTATTCGCTCGATTTTTCGCGCGACGGGCGGCTGATCGTGTCGGGAAGTGGTGACCGGACCGCCCGCATTTGGGACATGACCGACGGCTCATGTAAAGTCCTGTCCGTCGGGGAAGCCGGAGACGTCGGCACGGGCACCGACGCTGGCGTCACGAGTGTCGCGATATCGCCGAATGGGCAGTTCGTGGCAGCAGGTAGCCTCGACACCGTCGTACGAATATGGGATGTCGCGACTGGGCAGATGGTGGAGCGGTTGCGGGGCCACAAGGATAGCGTTTACAGCGTGGTGTTCACGCCGGACGGGCGTGGCATCGTCAGCGGAAGCTTAGACAAAACGCTCAAGTACTGGGACGTCAGCGGCCTCAGCCTAGCGAAGGGTAACGGCGGTAAAAAGGACGGCGAGAAGATCGGGCAGTGCACAATGAACTTTACGGGGCACAAGGTGTGTGTTGGCGTTTTGTCTGGAGGGTCCAGAATGATTGCCGATTCTCCACTTTTTCCTCTTCATTTTAGGATTACGTGTTGTCAGTCGCCGTGTCGCATGAGGGTCAGTGGGTTGTGTCGGGCTCCAAAGACCGAGGTGTACAGTTCTGGGATCGTTCTGGCGTCGTGCAATGTATGCTGCAAGGCCACAAGAACTCAGGTGGGTTAACCAACGTGCAAAGTTCAAAATTGACACTGAGCATTCTTCCCATCCCATTATAATTAATCCAGTCATCTCGATCGACTTAAATCCGGCCGGGCATCTACTCGCCACGGGGAGTGGCGACAATCTGGCACGAATATGTATGCACCCTCTTCTTGAAATCTCATCTTACTGATTTGTTGGGCAGGGAGTTATACGACTATTTAATTTTCTTTATGTCTCTCATTCACGCATCTCCATGTCTATGTATCTATTGTTGTTTGTCACACATATCCGCTACGTATATCCATTCACGACCTACGCACGCTTTACTCACCTCACTACTTTCTTACACCCGACTTCGCCGGCCGGAGTGTACCGTACGTACGGCGAATAGAGCCGGTCAGATTTCTACCATATCACACTGTACTTACACGCTAGGTAATTTAGATACCGATTCATATCCGCGTTGTTCCTCATCGTTCATATATGCTACTACCAATACTATTTCGCACTCCGCGGGAACGATAACTTACCGGCGCCACCGGCTATCACATAGCATGCGGCCTACGCCATGCTATCAATGCCATGCAGACCGCTGGTCCTACCACCCACGATCCCGGGAAATCGAAACGACCGGAATGACGGTGAGTATTAGGCGCCTGCTATGTGCTATGCGCCTGGCAAGAAGCCCAGGAAGCAAAGAAGCATGCCATTCTGCTCCTCAGCATGACTTCGTGATCCTCGGCGATCGTTGCTTGAAAGGCTCAACCGTGATTCTAGGTGAAAGCCGGCAGCTATGTTGGGAAATGACAGCTGAATGTTTGGATGCTTCTCGACCCGTGTGCGGGCCTTAGCGCTTAGAAGCCGATCCTTACAGATGGTTTCATACTCATCTTTTATGTTCAACATCGGTGATTCCACTCAGGATCGGATTGTTTGCATCCGTTCTGAATACGCGCGGATCTGCTTGCTCAACATTTAAACTGGGGCGGTGTCAGGAACTGTCATCGCTATTCAAATGCGATATAACCTGCCACGCTCCATGGATAAAGGATCTATTTCCCAAGTCTCTGCCTCGGTGGGTATCTTGGCCCTTTGTCTCGACAGAATTACTCGCCTGTATTTTTTCAGTCAGAGCGTACCAAGTTGTATTAACTTTGAAGTAATTATATAAATCTCTCTGCTGTTATTGACTCCTGTTCCTTCAAAATATTTGACTACTTCAGTTGCTACGTTCCCATCACGTCTGAAAGTATATATATATATATATCGCAGATTTCGGACCCACCCTCAATAGCAGATATCGACATTCTCCAACGCTCTCTGAAATTATTTCCTTGTACTAATTCGCTTCACGTCATTCAAGTACGACCTGAAATATTCGCCGAGATGCTAAATATATATGAGGTACTTGTCCCCGTCAGAAGGCCACTAGATCGGTTGGCACAGTTATCGCGATAAAGTCAAATATTCAACCGTGGGAAGTAATCCGGAGATTTCCGTATCTTGAGTTTTTATGTTGACGCTTTGTCTCGGAGGCGTTAGGCCAAGATCAAACTCGCTAAAAAGGTTGGTAATTTGGGGCGAATGGAATTCGCACAATTACTAGGTGATGAGCCGCATAAGAAAGGCACGGCTCCTAAGGTAGCGGCCATACAAGTGCGGTTGCCCCACGTGACGACCCAAATTGAGCGAATCTCAGCTTGTAGAATGAGCATCGAAAATCCGGCTCAACAGTTTTGTGTGAATGTATCATAAGACAGTTCCTCAATATTTTGAGAAATTTCAGTGGAGAAATGGAGGACGAGTTCCCAAAATGATGGGAACTTACATTTGCCATCAATCCCGCTAGATTCTGGAACTAGTCATTCATTTCATAACCTAAAAGCCCCAAAATATTTAGAAGTATTCTTAGATAACATTCAAAGAGAACTGTTGGACCGGATTTTCTAATTTCTACAGAGGCTGGGAGGATTCACGGAAACATTCTGAACTTAGCCCAATAAGGTGATGTCACGTGGGGTAACTGTATTTGTATGTCCCCTACCTTATAATAAACAATGCCGGTCTTTGTTGAGTGCCACCTTTGTCTGTGCGATATAAGTAGTAGGATTCGTATTCGTATTTCTCCACCTGCTCAAGACTCTTTTTCACATCCATGTCAGCCGTAACCAAGGATTCCTCCGGCAAGGCACCCGCCTCTCGCGAAATATTGGAATGCTCCCTTCAGCATCATGCTGATGGACTGCAGCGAACAGTCCTCGCAGCCATCAGGTGCACCGACCCGCACTCCCCCACCTCAGCATCACACCTTGGCCAACTTCTTGCAATCTTCGAGGACTTGGGGCTCAAAAATTTCCCGTCCCGAGCACTGGCCACTATACCCGATGCATTTACACTTCACTGCGTTCGGTGCCACGAGACTACTGACCCAAAGAGGTTGGGAATAAATCATGTCTCACTGAACATGACGATGGCATGGACGTCAGCCACTCCGGCGGCAACTACCTCTAGGTGTACAAGTGCTGCCCGGAAATAAAGGTTGAGGGAGAGGATGACGACCACCGTCCGCGGATGAGCTTGACCGGCATCCTGTACAGTGCTTTCTTGGTCCGCACACCGACAATAAGTTGGAGGTCCATTACAACGGTGAAACATGCATCCGATGCAGTAGGGACGATGGCTGTCCTTCGACCGACTTAGATGATGAGGAGGAGGATGAAGAAGACTCGGACGAAGGGGAAGATGGCGAGTGATATTAGGATTCGTCACAAATGGTAGTAGGAGGATCTAAACTTGGGTAGATATTAAGAATTGTATTCGATATGCGAAGTCCTAATATTGTTGCAGGCACTGTTTGTTTTATGAATTATGTACCCGCAGGTTAATCGGATATGGTAGCCATCGTCCTCGCTACAAATGGGAAGTCTGCATTTTGAGAAGGTTGAGAGCGCGAACTGGGACATGATCCAGCCAGATGCTATTTTTTCCCGACAATCCTGCTTTTGCAGAATTTAACCATCATGTCCCAAGAGTGAAGTAGCTCAAATCATCGAAGGGTTTGCAGAGACGAAATATTTTAATACAATATTGTATCGTTCATATTGTAAATGTCGAGAGTAACGCTGGTACATATGAGTGCGGTGCTACAGGTATGATTTCCATGAAGGATGATGTTGGAGGAAAGAGAATTGCAAGCCAATTAGTCGATGCTATGTCCACTCATGAAGAGCACTGCCGAGACAACACAGGCTTCCAAGAGGCCAATTTGGACCGCTTCAGTTGTTACTTCAAGTGTGATGCCGTTTTGACCTTGTGATATTCGGCCGAAAAGTTGTGGGCTAGAGATGCTGGTGTTGTACAGCTATCCCATAATAAGTAAAAACCATGTGGCTAGAAAAAAACAGACATACTTCAATATATCCATCAGTTGGGGCCCATCGGAATTGTCTTCCACGCGCACGCATATGTCTCTGTCTGTGCCGCGTCCACTCATAAGTTCGCGCCTTACAAGTATTTCGAGCGACTCACGTTTGGTTCGGGGACAGTGTTAGAAACTGGGAGGCCTTTCGCCTTGAGAGGATTTCCTGTATTTCAACGACAGGACTGCTTCGCCATTCGATCAGAGCTACACTTTCAAGCCTCGAGTTTTGGATGACAGAATATCCGGAAGTTGTAGAATCGGTGTTGACTTGAAAATATTTGCGCGAATGTGGTCCCACGACCCATGAGTTCAAGATTGTTCCATCCGCGGAGGAGAATATGAAGGTGAGGAATGTTGGTGTAGTGGATGGGGGAGAGGGATATGGGA
The DNA here is from genome assembly GCA_029282285.1 of Mycena rebaudengoi. NCBI lineage: Eukaryota > Fungi > Basidiomycota > Agaricomycetes > Agaricales > Mycenaceae > Mycena > Mycena rebaudengoi. The sequence continues at coordinate 387,814 of JARJCX010000028.1, forward strand.
GAGCGCCATAAACAGAAGGATTTGTTCCCCACGTTGAATTGCTGACCGCGTTGGGATTTAGTGAATTGGACCAGCCGCCTTGTGCGTAGGGATTCATGGAGCTGCTTTAGTTGTGCTTTAGCGATTCGAATTTGGCGGGCCTTCTTATCCATGACCGGGCGATGTGTGTTTAATGGGCTAAATGAAAGGAATGGCTCGCGGATTCGGGCACAAAGGAGCCGAACGGGCAGCTCGGAGGGGTCTAGCGAACATATCAGAGCGCGCACTCATCTCTCATACCGCCCTAAGGTCCTGTTCGAGTCACAGCGAGTTGGCGTTCAATTCAGCCGAGAAAGGGAAGGGGATCTCGGAGAGAGTTCGCTGAGGGAGACTCTGAGGCTGTTCTGTGACGAAAGAAGTTCACGGCGTTCAAGACAGCTGAAGGAACTGTGAAAGAATTGCCATCACTTCGGCGGTATAACTTGTGAGATAGGCGATGCACAAGTGCACAGCAGGCTATGTGGTGAGCATAAAGCGATACTAGGGGGAGTTTCATACAGAGAGTGGTGGCCGAGTTGAAGGCTTGGTTCTCTCGGGGCAGACGGCAGTCCAGTAGGCTGTGGCTCGGAGCTCCTGGTGGAAGAGAACCAACTGGCGGGATCTTCAGCTGACTCAGCGTCTATGATCTCCCAAACTGATCGATGATGATAAGATCAAAACTGGTGATACGATAAGATAAGCGCAAATTTTCTGTGGGACAGATATGGCTCGTATAAAAAGCTTTCAAACTGCCTCTAATCCTCTTGAAATGGGCCGATGTGGGGTCTAGGAGGTTCATCTGCTTGGAGCATCTGCAAGAAATCACCAACAATTTTGGCGGCAGTCATGGACGTTATTTCAGCCACGTCGTAAGCCGGTGCGACCTCGACTATGTCGCAGCCACTGCAGTTGATATCTCAGATTCGGGGCAGAACACTTCCGACATAGACTTACACGAGGTTTAGGCCAGCAAGGCCACGGAGGATCCGTTTGACTTCGCGCGTCGTCCATCCTCCCGCCTCCGGTGTTCCCGCTACGAGCCAGTTAGCCATACTTTTATTTTCAGAAATAAGTTAAGATCCCTACTGGCAGGCGCCATTCCCGGATCTGAATAAGATACATTATTGTCCTGTATTTTGCTGCGACAGAATTAAACTCACCAATAACGTCTATGTCGAGACTAACATACCATTGGATAAATAAAACCGAAAAAATTGAACCAGTACCTCAAATACACGGGCCCAGTTCCGACACGGTCACGTATCTTCTTGATGACATTGTGAATGCCATAATCATCTATATCTTCGCTGCTGATAACAGCAAAGCCAACAGACTCGTCATGTTCCACCATGTCTCCCTGTTCAGCGCATGAGATCAAGATAGTAGTAGAGGCTTCAATACCCACGTGCATTTTCTGGCGGATGCCACCGTGAATGCTGGTGTTGGTCATCAGGTGTTCTTCCGCCGCGATTGAAAAATACGAGCCGTGGCTCACACGCTCCTGTCCTGTTACCCCTGCAACGTTTGATGTGTCGAAGTGTGCATCAAAGTGAATCACCTGCCCGACAACGGAGAGTCCGACCCAACATCAGTAAAATCGAACCTACAACTGCATGCGTATGCTTACAGATATAGGGCCGTAAACTTTGTAAAGAGAGCGCAAAATCGGAAGAACCTGCCCCCCAAAAAGTTCAATATATCTTCCTGGAGCGAAAGCGGCAGTATACACACGATTGTGTGATCTCCACCTAGCGTAACTATACGCGGATGCTCCTTGCCGTCAATAGCCATAGCAGCGGTCCGGGACTTTGTCTCTCCCTGAACTTCACGAGCGAGAAGCGTGGAATAAGCGACTTCCATCTGGTCAATGGCTTTGGCATTGTCCATGCGCGTCAACGGAACCTGCGACCCCCTTCGTAAGTTAATGTTGGGCAAAACCAAAATAAGTTTACATCTCCACAATCAATTATCCTGGCTCCGTATTCAGAGGGGTTCCTTCCCCAGGCAATGGTGTATCCAATTGAACCCGAAGAGCCCATCCGGATATATCTAGGCCCAAACCGCGCACCAGGCCGATACGAAGTGGTAGTGTCAAACGGAAATCCTAGGATTGCGATATCGAACAGCTGAGACGCGTCTTCGAGGCACTTGGCGTAAGGAAGGTGACTGAAGCTCAGTGGGCCTGTGTATGCGAGATCATGCTGGTTGCCGTATTTGTTCGCCCATTCTTCATTTGTCACATCAGCAACAGCGACGCGCTCGTAGTGTTGTTGCTGTCCATGGCCAGCGACCTCGCGCAGGAAAGGCAGTATGGAAAGGAACGGCGCAAGCATGGTCGCAGTAAGAGACTAAGAGTAGCTGCGCGCGCCGGGCCCGGGCTAAGACGGAGATCCGTTATCTGTCAGTAGATATGATGGTTTTGATGCAAAATCTGGAAAACACTGAACAGTCCAGAGGAAAGTACTTACGACTTGAGACTGAAGGGAGGATATAATTGTTATCGGTCAGGGTCAGTTATTTCCTTGGAATATGAGGTTCTAGTCGGGCCAGGAGATTGGTAAGTACCCTTGGGCAATTGCATGGCTTCAAATCCAGAAATTGTGGTATCCGAGTAACGAAAGATGGGATTTGACAGCGTGTAGATAATCGGCTGCTGCGATAAATTGAATCCTTGGTTCCGGACTTAGGAACCAGGTCTGTTTCACATCAAAACTTGTTTTGACACTTTGTTGTCTTCCTTGTCCGCCCAAACGGCTTATGTAATCTTTTTCTCGGCAATCTCCGATCCCCTTCTTGAGCGAGCTCGGACCGCGCGAAGCGCGGCTGAGCGAGCTTGCAGCTGCCTGCAGTTTTGGTTTGTGACCTGCCGCTTGCCGGCCATCCCACCAGTCATTGGTGCCTTTGTCTGTTGACCGTGCTACAAAATCATGGCTTAGTCATGATCCCATCTCTGTATCACGCAACTTGCCGTCGACCATCTGAAAACGTAGAAGCTCTGCAAACTGGCCCCATATTTGAATCTAGAAATCCTGGCCACCCCCAAAAAAAATGAACCCCAGATCTTTGTCAAATTTTATTGCAAGCTTCCGAATCTGCCAGTTGTGTGGCATCAATTGCTCTCTGGATATAAGCAGCAAATTGAGCAGTGGGGCGAAGGACAGAAATACAAGGGAACTGTCACAAGTCTGGGAATAAATTATCTCCAGAAAATTCAGGAGACACTTTGAAGTTAGGTGAATGGAGTTCAATTTTTTAACATAAATTGCTTTCAGTGGTTGACTTTCCATAAGCCTAGATAAATTCCTGGGCATTTTTTTCGACGTTTCGGCGAGATGCCGAGGCAGCTGTCAGGACCCCATCGGCCTCAGATCTCGCAGCTGTCACCTCAGACCCTCTTCCAGAGCTTAAATTTAGTAGAATCTGGAGGGGGGGTAGCTACCCCCCCTCTAGATTATTTATACTTGAATAGAAGGATTTCCGCAGTGCTGGTCCCTCTTTCGGAAGGTCATCATGATTGTCACAGATGTCACTGCTCAAACAAACGGAAACATACACCGGCGTTCCCTCTTCCTAGCCTCCCTTCTCAACCAATATCCAGTGTCCAACGTCCAACCTTCAGCTAACCTCGTCACGTCGATTCGTTCCTCTGATGTGTACCAGAAGATACACCCTCCGACTCGGTTTGCGTCGCTCCGTGCGCAGTCTGTGGGACTCGATCGCGCCAAGCACTAGAATTGCTATTGCTGTGCCAGCCATGAGCTGTTCATCCTGAATTTCGTCTTCCTTTTCGTCTTCCAGCTGTCGGTAAAGAATTGGCGCGTCGAGATCCATGTTGTTGATGAGGGGACGTGCTGGGACGCGTCAGATGGAGGGTGAGAAAGACACGCTGATGGCTGATGTCAAACAATAAATAGATATAACTAAAGTGCAATCTATTCTGTACGGTGGCTTATGGGAAACCAGATCGTGGTAGATTATTGGAATAAATGGCCTGACGGCATGACTGGCACCGCTCAGATATTCCCCGGAATATTTCTAGCCTTATGGAAAGTCATCCAGTGGGTGACTTTCCATAACGATAAAAAATCCTGGGGACTATTTGAGCAATTTCCGCCGCGATGCCGAGGCAGCTGTCAGGACCCCATCACTTTTAACGTACACGATTTAATGCGAATCTATTTGAATCTGTAGAAATCTGTACAGGGGGTACCGACCCCCCGAACAGATTTCAATAGATGCAACATTTCCTGAACGTTACGCGTCCCCGACGTGTCTTTTCCGCGCAGCGCAAGGTCATAATGTTTCCTCAGCAGGTGATGTATAAATATGGCGGCGTAGAGATATGATTTCGGTGTCTATGGGCAAAGCAAACAATATATGTGAAAAGATGGACCGAAATAATATTTTTAAATGTCTGTTCTGTGTTTCCCACAAGAATATTACGACTAACTAGTTTGATCCCATCAATGGCACTCTCAAACAAGCTCGGATATTGCGCTGGACTATTTTATCGTTATGGAAAGTCACCCAGTGGGTGACTTCCCGTAAGACTAAAATATTCTGGCGCAATTTCTCGGGGTGCCAGTGATGGGATTGATAGGCACTATAATCGCGTTTATTCACACTGCAGATGTTTCCCGTAAGCAAAATAATACATTTAGTTGATTAGATTGAGAAAAATCCTGTGCTTCAGGATGCAATGGACTGGGGGAGTTGTGCACAGTGAGCTGTTAGAGAGGTGAGGTGTCTTCCTGCCGCATCCTGCAGACTTCTCGCAGGAATCCAATGGTAAAAAAAATCATTTTGAAGTGTTAATGCGGAAGGGGGTGAAATAGGCAACGGTGTTGTTTTCAAGTTTATGTACTTATCAGTGTGTCAAGAGTTCGGCGTCATGGGTGCGAGATTTGTGACGGATTGGTTTGGCAGATGATCAATCAGTCCCAAAGAGATAAGGAGCTCAATAATCTATTCGGGGGGGGGACATCCTCTGATTGAATAAATCGAGTATCAGAATATATTTCACCCCGTTAAGGTGGGGGTCTGACAGGTGTCGTCCATCACGGCGGAAATTGCGAAAAATCTCCTGGAATATAACAAGCTACGGGAAGTCACCCAGTGTAATTATTAATAATATGGCAATTTGCAATTAAAGTGTATGCAGAGGAGGAGGAGGAGGATGTATTACTGCAGTGGTCCCTAAAAGGAACAAGCAGGTACGCTCCAAATCTGATTCTTTCAACCAGATTTTCCGAGTGGACGACTGCGATCCATACAATTCTTAACGTTCGACATCTGATGCTTTGCACAAAACACTCCAGCCTGATTTCACCTGGATTCCGGCTACTGGCACAGGTGCGCTTGTTTTACGCCGTAGGGGTGCATGATGGATCAACTGGCTCGTCGAAGCAATTTTCCGAACTGCTACTATCCTCTCCGCATCTTGCTCTGCATGTCATACACCTTATACTTCCTCGCTAGTGCAGACTCGTCGGTCGCCCATATCCTTGCATCCCTGCCAACTTGCGAGCACTTCTCCTCTACCCGCTCAATCATAAGGCATACATATGGTCGGATCATCCTGCCCACTTCAAGACATCCTTCATCACAGCACTACCACTCTCAAGCCTCCGGCGTCTCAGCCTGTTCCACCACCACTGGCAGTTCTCGGACGCAGTGGAACTAGACTCGCTACTGGGAAATGCCGTTGGTTTGACGGATCTAGTGCTCTGCTATGTTAAATTTGCAAACACAAATCCTCACATCTCTGCATCCGTCCCGCGCACCAAAAATGTGACGTTGGATTCGCTATATCTACAGGACATTGGACCTGAAGCGCATCTGCGGTGCCTGGAACTCGTGGACAAGGCTGTCAAGTCTCTCACGAAACCTCTCCTTGCAGCGAATGCCATTTCACTGCAGATCATCATAATAAAACCTAGCAGTCAGTTCTTACTCTTATTTAAATTTCACTATGATTATGTTGACGGTCTTCTAGCATTGATCCATCAACACTTTGTTCAGCCAATTAACCGCGACATATTAGCTGGCGAGAACAAACTGAGTCGTATTATATCTCGTTCATCTGGGCTTGGCGTACTCACCCTTTTCGGGAATCTCGAGAATTTGAAAATGCTCCAAACACTCGCACTCGATATTCAAAAAGACATACTTGTTTCGACGAACACCTGTGGCGGAATCTGGACCGTACATTATCTCAACTCGGCGCGCTGGAAGAGGTCGAGGTGCACTGGCAACAGCAAGGGCATCACATACCATATACATACCGGGTGGATCCTATGGAGGCCCTCCTGCGCTGGATGCCGTTGTAATCGACAAATCCACCTGGTGCAATCATGATGGCGGGCCGGGAAGATTTGTCTGATCATGTGAGCTTGTGTTGAATCGTTGAATAATCACCAAAGTGTCCAAACCCTCTGGAGACGGCCTGAGAAAGGGCAAGTGATGAATTTTCAATATCAGCGCCGCAACTGACATCAGTTCGCAGCTGCAAATTAATATCTACCTGTTCTACCCGTACCTCAGCCAACAAAATGATTGATCGCAGAGACTACCTTAGAAAAGCGTCCAGGCAGTAGCTCTGGAGCTGACCGTAATATTTACTCACCAAGACCAGAGTCCGGATGGCCGCCCCGGCCAGACAGACACGGGATGCGGAAGGTGGCGGAGCCTGGCAAAACAAAATAGCACACTCTTCTCTGATGGCGGCGAGAAGTAACTTCTCTGTCGGCTGGCTGGCCCCGCTTGCAGTCATCCAAGAATACAGATCGATCGCATTTGAGCAGCGCAGACACATGGATTCCAAATGGACGTACGTACACTCATGGACGGCGATTCTTCCTGCCGGAGTCAGCCCATTTAGTATGGGCAGTTATGGGTCGTCGGAGTGTGGCGGGATGTAGAAGAGCTGCAGATTCCTCGGAGCCCATACGTTCACTGGCAAAAGGCATCGACATCACTTCTAATGCCGTTCGACGTGTTCTCGCGGCTATTGGTCGGGAAATCTCTGGATCACAAGACCCGCGTCGATTTGCAGTATAAAGACTCGGTTTGTTGGAGCAGAACGGCAAACACCCAGATGACGTTTTCAATACTCCTCAGCGTTGTTTCGAGTATCGCGTTATCGTCTTTGACGAGCGTGAATGCTCTGGATAATGGCGTGGCTCGTCTGCCCGGTGGGTTAATTACGTTCACTGCATTATTTCCCAAACTTATACTTTGTAAAAAGTTTTGGGATACAATAGTGAGATTACATCCATTTTCATCTAATTGTGCTGACCGAGCAAAGCGTGGAACGCCTACCAAGTCAGTGCGTTCTATAATTCGTGGAATATGAATTCAACTGGATAATAGTGCAACATCGACGAAGACTTGGTGCTCACCACAGGGAAGTTGATGAAGTCTCTTGGCCTTCTGGTATGTTACTGTGTCATCAGGTAGAACAAGTATTGAGCTCGCCCAACAGGACGTCGGGTATATTTCTCTTTAAGCATACCCATTAATTATCCTCTTACACTTGATTTACTAAAGGTATACGTACCTCAACATTGATGACTGCTACGCGGAGAAAAATCGGTCTGCAAACGGCGATATAGTTGAGGGTACGGATTAATTCTTGTGCCTGGAAATCTCTTTAAATTCCTCTTCAGACAAAGTGAGGTTCAAGAGTTCGTTTATGTTCGTCGGTTGCCTGAAAGTTATCTGATTCCTCTCAAAAGGCGGGATGAAAGCGTTGACGACCAAGATTCACGCCCTGGGATTGTGAGTGGCTAACACTTAATACGATCTTCAGGCCTGATTCCTGGGTTTAAAAGAAAAACTGGCATCGTGAGTTGATGTTGATTGCTTTGTCTTCATTTCTCTCTCTCTCTCTAACTAGTGCTTGAAACTAGTACAGGTAAATCTTTTGACATCGACAATCATCGTGTAGTTGAACACACCACACCAGTGATTCCGGCTGGTTCACCTGCGCCGGGTATCCCGGTTCATTCCAGAATGAGCTTCGCGATGCTACCACTTTCCAAAACTGGGGTTTTGACTACCTCAAGTTTGTGTTTTTTTATCATGTACACTTATTTTGCTGATATAATCTTTTAAGATATGACAACTGCGCCAGTAGGCGGTCACTGATTTATCCAACTCAGCATCTCACGATTTTCCGTCAGTTCCATACGACAGCATTATTCGCCAAGGAATTGTTGGCAGTGCGTCTTCTTACTCTTCCTCGATGGGTAGAATCATTGACTATATTTTGGTTAGAATATCAGCGCATGGCAGACGCCTTGGAGACACTCGCGAAGACCAGCAAAAAATCACCGTTCATATTTTCTCTGTGTGAATGGGGATGGGTGCGTACTTATTCTTACCCGTGGACATACACTACACTGTTACTTATTTTTCGAAACAGAGTCAAGTCTGGGTGTTCGTTTGTTCCTCTTATTCAACTTGGTGACTCTTGTCTCATCTTTCTCAAAAGTTGGGGGAAGAACTTCGGACACAGCTGGAGAGTGAGCGAGGCTGCTGGGACTCACAAATTCCCCTTCAATTATTTTACAGGTTACGGGTGATATTGCCCCGAAATGGGACTCCCTGGCATTCATCATCAACTTGTAAGTGCTTCTCCTTGCCCATATACTCCAATTTTTTAAGCTTCGCAGCAATTCCTTTATCACACAAGCTACGGATTTTTCAGGCCACAACGATATGGACATGGTACGTATTGTATATACCAGGGTACCGTTTCTGATCCTTTACTTCAGCTTCAACTCGGCAACGGCGGCCTCACGTTCGATGAGGCGAAATCACACTTTACCGCTTGGGCTTTGATGAAATCTCCGCTTTTGGTAACTTCGTTTTTTCCGCTTTGACCAGCTATTAATCTGAGGGTTGGATTAGATCGGAACTAACGTAACTTCGTCTATTCTCTTACATGCATTTTCTTATTGGTCTGCAGTTATCTGCCATCACTCCGGACATCCTTGGCATTGTTAAGAACACCGAAATCTTGGCCATAAATCAAGATCCCGTGGTTGGCCAAAGCATCGCACCATTCAGATGGGGAATCAACGTAATATTTTTTGTATCATGTTAAACGGCAACTAGCTTATCTGGCCCTTTAGCCCGATTGGACGAGCAACAGCACGTTCCCTGCCCAGTATTGGAGTGGGCCTAGCCAAAACGGCACAGTATTTATGCTTGTGAGCCTGTCTATCATGGACGACTACGATCCGAGTCCTCATGTATCCGTTTAGCTCAACACTCTCAATGAACCGTCGACTATGACCTTCAATCTCACGGAGTCGCCCTGGATCCGTGCTGGCCGGCAATATGCGGTTCGGGTTCGTAGCTTTTTCAAATTGGCTGTACATTGTCCCAACACATTATCCAGGATCTCTGGACCCATACGAACAACGGTACAGCGGTGAGAACCTTTACGGCCCACAGCGTTCCGGCCCATGGAGTGGTCGCATTACTTCTTAAAGACGCCGGAAATGAGCCGGACGGTCTATTCCCAGGTATGATTTACCTGCCTTAAGCTGAATTGCTGGCTGACCCATCGATAGCCTGCAGCGTCTGGTGGCAATGCATTGACAAGAACGGCACCCACGTTGGTCAGTACGGTTCTTCTTTGGCCAGTGAGCTGTTCTAAAGTGTGTTCACAGGTGGCTGAAGCCTTCACCTCGTACCTGGTAAACTACGTCTTGTGCTTCGTTACATTGTTTGTGATGTCTTTTCCCGAATGCCGATGTATATGAATATCCAAGCTATGCTATCTATACAGATAAGAATGTCGATCCCTGAAAAAATAAGGTCTACACGATTGCTCCAATCTTCCGCTTGCTCTTCCTGGGTGCTGCAGCGGGGACAAACTCGTCCTCGTCGTCACTCTCCACGACTACGACCTTCTTTCCGCTTTTCTTTGGCCGCTTCGCGGGGGTCTCCGTCCCCTCGTAGTCCGACCCGTTGAGCGCAGCTAAAGAGCGCTTACTGCCCGTATTGGTGAGCTCTGTCCCAAAAGCCACCAGACCCATCAGGGAGTGCTCCACCTCGTCGACCTCCATCTGGTCATCCGACATGGGATGCTCGCCCAGCTTATCGTTCGACAAAGGCAGAGCCTCCCCCACCCCGTCCACTTCCATCCCCATCTCTGCCTCAACCTCAGCCTTCTTCTGCTTCTTCCCCTTGGCCTTCTTCGCCCGCTTGGGCGACGGCTTGAATGCCTTGTCATTCTTGACCGCCCACTCGATCTCAATGATCCTGTGTATGGAGAAGACCAGGGACGATAGGAAGGCCGGCACAGCGATGAAGAAAAAGAAACAGAGAAATAGTCAGAAAACGTGAAAAAATTATGCTTTCCCGTGTGATATGTTACACAGGAAAACGTGAATAACGAAAAGTATCCACCTCTCTTTGAGCTTGACGTTGTCTGGCACATAGGCCTCCGCTCGCCGGTACAGGTCCAGCGCAACTTGCAAGTCACCCCTAGGACCGAAGCTCAGTAAGAACAAAGTAAGACAAGGCTAGGAGCCAAATCATACTTCTCAGAATGGGCCCGAGCCAAGGCAACGTACGCCCTGCCCGTCTTCTTCTTCGAAACAGGCGAGAGTACGTCCGCAAGCTGCACTTCCTTGTTTCCCTCGTTCGCTGTACACAGCCAAATCGTCAGCAAGGGGGAAACGACACAAGTACAAGGGTGCGCTGACAATTTCTTCTCGAGCTCCTGGAGCCGCATCTTCAGCTCGTCATCGAGATCCTTATGTCGCTTCAGCAGTGGAGTCAGGTAGCCAGAAGGCAGCTCCCTGTCCTTCTCCTTCTTCGGAGATTTAGACTTGTGCCGGCTCGACCCAGAGCCAGTGCGCCGGTGCGCCTCTTCCTCCTTCTCGCGCTCCCTCTCGCGCTCTTCCAGCCGTCGCGCAACCTCCGCCTCTACCGCTTTCGAAATCTATACATACAAATCGCCGGATCAGACACTGAAACAAGGATGAAAGAAGCAAAGAACACGAACCCGCTCGTCGATGTCCTTCTCACTCATCCCGATGCCCATGCTGCCCGACGCGTCGGAATCCACCGACACCTTCTCGCCTGCGCGTCGTGTAGGCACGACAAAGGGCTGGAAGCCACTGCCGCCAAGCGCCGACATACGTGGCCGGGGCACAAGCGATGGCCGTCCTGCACGCCCAACAGCAGTAGACGTGAGCGCAGGGGCGAGCTTGGCGGCGGGCGGCTGCGTTGGCACCGCAAAATGCGTCTTCGGCGGTGGCCGCGTGTCTGTACAGCGGTCGGTACCAAACGCGGACGTCGGGAAAGACAGTGACGCACCACGTTCATTAATCACAGGTTTGTTCACTATATTCTTAGTCCGGACGGCGAAACTACGTACATTAGGAACGTCAGTAGCGGACAGAAGACGAAGAAACAGATGACACGTACTTAAGGGTATTTAAGGTGTCTTGCCTAAACTTGGTCCCCGGCGCAAGATTGCATATGAGGAGACCGACGGAGGAGCCACCCAGCGCGTCTTGTAGTATGCGCGTGAGTTTGGAGTTGCGGTAGGGGATGCGAGACTGGATGAGAGAGTCGGCTACAGTCAGAGTACAGATTGGAAGAACCCACCGCGCCCTGATTGATAGCGTGGACAACTTGCCCGAGCACGCTGAGCGACTTGTTGATCGCGGAGGATTCAGCCATCCGAGAGGGGTCGTTGCCTGTGAGCTAAGGAGAGGGTCAGTCGCATCGTAACGCAAAAGAAGACACGACTTACCTTGTTGTTCTCCGAGCCGGCCAAGTCTACGAGATTGATCTTTCCAGTCAAGACTAGGAATCCATCAGCACAGAGGCAAGGGACAAGGTCTCCATGAGAGCTCACCTTTGTTCTCTTTCACGTCCACCATGGTCACTTGTATCGTGAGTACCGCATGAGATCGCGACGAAGCGATGTTCAAATTGGTGGCGCCAACAGACCTATTCTTCGTCGCGCGTCTAGAATTACCTCAGTGAGGAGGGGCTCCGTGCAAGGCCGTAGCACGTACGCGTAAAGCGCGTCAAACTCCTCGACCGAAGCTATCCGCTCCGTCGTCAAATTGGCGACAAAGACCATCCCCACGTCGTTTTCCCGGACAGGGAGCTTCGAGGCCTGGGCGCGATGAGCATGATAACGATAATGAAGAGGACAAGGGGACATACGCTCTCCCGTGTGACTAGCAAATCGTACACGTCGTCTTTGTATATTTCCATATACGAGACGGACAATGAGGTCTGATACCGCCCGAGTTCTGCTGCTTTGGAGAACATCGACTGAAAGGGAGACGACGAATATAAAGAATTGTGGATGGTGGGCCACTGAATGCTTACCCGAACAACGCGGGGAATAACCCCTGGGTCCGCCTTTGTTCCCTGCATAGTGTGTGTTTTGCCGGAGGACGTGACGCCATAGGCAAAGATGGTTACGGTCTGCAATACACGTAGGTGAGCACACCAGCAAGAGTGGAGGAAGAAAAAGAAGAAAAAAGAGATTACGGCGGGCGTCAATCATGCCCGGAGGCCTATCAGCTCGGCTCTGCGCGCCGCAGTCAAGAGACTCAGAGCGCAGTCACCATGAAAACACTCCTTCGACGACAAGAGCGTTGCCCTCCCGCACCATGGGTAAGAATACGAAATGTAGGCTCAGTCAAGAAGGGCCACATCTCTCTGAGGCGCTCCTGGACCCGTCGCCGATGTCTCGCGAAAGAGCAAGATCGCACATCTACATGTGGATCCACATGACGAACAGCACAATCCAAGAGCTCTTGAGCTCTTAAAGCGGGTCAAGGTATAAATTCCGGCGTTGAAATCGAGCCACCGCTGACACAGACATTTGCGCCAGTACAGGCCACTGGGACTACGCCAAGGTGGTCGTCAGAGAGCCGATGGCTGCTAGGAACACAGGTGGGCTCCTGAAACACCACCTGGTAATGTATCCAGGTCCCAGAGAAGCGGAAATACTCGGTTCTAGGGAAGCGGCTGGAATCGCGCTCTATAAACGCGCGTTTCTGGATATAGGCGCGCGCCATTCAAAGAAGAGCGGCAATGATAGGCTCCGACCATGTCTAGGCGCGATAGGATTTCCTCGGTCTCGCAAGGGAAGCGTCCAAAGCAGCCAAAAGTTTCCTGGCTTCCGAAGCCAAAGAGTGGCTCAGGGGTTTATCGCTGCCAGCCAGAAGAGCTCCGACAAGCAGAAGTAGATCAGGCGCAGCAAGGCCACTCACAATTCCACTGAATACGATGTCAATCATAGGTTGCACGTCGTTGAGGAAGATCTCCTCCTGAGTCGACGACTCGTCGTAGCAACTAGTAAATCTAGGGGCACATTTAACCTCATCTCAAGGTAGGATAGATAATAAAACTCACGGAAACTTGAATACTTGACTCTGGTCCCTAGGATTCGTCACCGAGATGAAACTTGCGCCTCCCGTCGAGCTTGAAGAGCCACCGGTGTCGTCCGAGGGATGGTGGACCTTGACAGAGTCGTCGTTGAGCTCGCCATTCAGCTTTGGCCGAAGTCTGGCGGCTATCTTGACCTTGTGGACAGACCCCGCCGCCATGGCACGAAGGGAAGGGAGGAAAGCAAAGTTGGAAACGTGACAGTGACAGTCTCGTGATCGCGCGGTCTCGTGATCGTGACCTTTCTTGTCAACAAACCGCCAATAGGACAAGGCGCCACGATAGTGGCAAGCTCCATAATTTCGTACGGATTTCACCACTGACCTCGCTATCTCCAGCTTCATACCTCGGAGAGAAAAAAATGAGGAAAAATCGCGACTTGAATATTCTCGAGGCAGAACTTGGCAAGAGCTAGACCAAAGGCGCGGCTTGGAAGTAACCAAACTAGGAAGCGCTCCTGCCCTTTGTTATTTGTTTATTTCAGCTAAGTGATAATGTTTGCAAGGGTAAAACCGGACGATTCGAGCCCAAGCTGTGGAGAGCCTAAAGTATGAGTATTCCAACTTTCCAAGTTATTGACATGCATCTACTAAGACCTTTGCGTATAGGATTTACACACTGACCATAATTGCGCCAAAGTTGCTCCGCGCCTATTCTGCCTACGGGAACGTGAGGCACGAGTCGATTATATCAATTTTTTCTTCAAAGCTTCTTGGTTCTACGCAAGAGAAGATGCCAAAAAAATTACAATGAGTTTGGTACTCATTAGCCTCATCTTCATTCTACGGGGCAAGATGCACCATGAAATTCAAAGCGCCTCATTCCCCACCCCCTCCTCACCCGAACGCCAAGAAGAATTTTATTTCGTTCTCAACAGCGCCACTCCAGCTGACCGTCATGTATGATGGCTGTACCCAAGGATATCATGCGCCAAGGGTACTCGTCCGACTTCGAGCTCATGATGTCTCCCAACGGCGCCACTCTAGAGGCGCGGTCAATCGAGCGCAGCTTGGAAGTCAAACCCCATTGTACCCTTTCTAGTCACAGCGGCTCACCTACAAAATATATTCCCAGAGCCTCGATATTCCGACGGACCGCAATCGGTGTGTGTAGTTACCCGCCCGCCACAAAAATATACCACCGATATGACCATTGTCGCGTGAGTGCCCCCATGAAGTTCGCCGCAGCTCCGACAGTTCGCGCACCGAGGCAAAGTACAGGGAACTAATGATTACTGGAGGCAATCGTACAAGTTTTTTGTGTGAGCACTTTCCTTGGCGCCGAGATGCCCATTAATTAACATATGCGATGCCCAGTTCACCGCCGATCTTTCCATTGTCGCAAGGGCCCATGAAGTCCGGAGCAGCTCCGAAAGTTCGCGCACCGAAGTTGAGCACAGGAGACTAGTAATGACTGGAGGAATCGTACGACTTTTTTGTGAGAGCGCTTTCGTCACTGAGAGGTCCATTAATTAACGCACGATTAGCGAGGTTTAGTCCCACGGATATTACCTGAAACGACACAAGTGCTGTATCGACGGTCAGCATTGCGTATTGCCGTCGGTCCTTCCGCTTTCAAATTGCAAACGCTGTGCTCTGCTCCGCAGCAGCCCGAATTAGGTGCGCGATGGAGGTATGATTACAAATTAGGGAATAAGGCTCACACACAGTTCACGGCACACGATGCCGCTCCTTGAGTCTCTGGTCTTTTGATCCGTGCGTACTCTGTAACACAATATTTTCTGCTAGGCAAATTCAATCCTGCTTCCATTCCAGTCTGACTGATTCTCAGGCGTTCAATTCTGCAAACGGAAAAAACCAAAACGCTCCACATTACGCATCCACTGTTATCATCCGGCTTCATGCAACATCTTGGCCGTGGAAAGAAACCCACGACGGCTATATGCCGCGCGTGCCGGCCACTGACAGCGCGTCCATTTCGAAGTGTCTCGATAACGCCGAGCGCATGTCTTACAGAAATAGCACACATAAAGTGAGGTGGCGCCTGAGTAATCAGGGCGTGCAGGGAGCATTTAAATTAACGACGTACCCGCCCTTCCACCACGAAAACTACCCTGACTTGATCACTCATGGCTCAAGGCGGCTACGACGGAACGCCCGACACGGGAGAGATCCTTGAAGGGGCTGATGACCAAGGCGGCCAGAGCAACCAGCCTGACCCCAATGCCAGAATTGAATTCCCCCTCAACTCTATAGAAATCTTGGCGCGGAACCACGCCCTCCTCTGCACCATCGGGTTCCTCATCCTCCTCCCAGTCGGCGTCCTCTTAGCACGATACGCCCGCAACTTCACAAGAAGGTGAGTCGCTCACCTGGTCGCCGACTTGCCCAGCACTAAGTCCAATATGTAACCAAGATGGTTCTGGGGGCACGCCGTAATGCAACTCGTTATATCTGGACCAGTCATCTTCGCTGGCTGGTCCATAGGCCACCACCTCGCGGAGGAGCTTGAAGTGGACAACCTCCACGACCCGCACCAAAAGATCGGCGAGGCGCTCTTAGGGCTCTACGTTGCCCAACTGCTGCTTGGAATGGTCATCCACTTCTTCAAGACGCCGAAGCTCCTAAATGGCCACCGGCCCCCACAGAACTACTTGCATGCGATCCTGGGGCTGGCCATCATCGCCCTTGCTGGTTTCCAGGTACTGCCTGCCTATTATTACTGCTGTCCACGAGGAAACTAAATATATACTTCCCTAGGTCCACTACGGCCTGACGTTCGAATGGTTTTACACCGGTGGACTGCATCAAGTGCCCAACTCCGCCCTCAATGCGTGGATGGCGCTCCTTATAGTAAGCATGCCACTCCGCGCGAGTCTGCTCCTCATGTCAAATTTCAACCAGGTGTTCTGGGTGCTTTACTTCCTCGGGATGGCTTTTCTTCCGCGGCAATATAAAGCGGAAGCGGAGAGTAGGAGACAGCATAGCAAAGAGGATTCTGGGATGAGCCAGGCCCCGCTGCAGACCCACGCATGATACACTCATGCAGTCGATCATCACCATCTGCACGAGGGACACCGGACACTTTGTTCATCATGATTCATTATTTTTCTGTTCCAAACTGTAGTAGATCCCAGTGGACCGAGACACGATACCGACTCTCTTACGGTGCCACCTCCTTAATATCAATACCATGTATATCTGGCAACAAAATGACACGACAGCGGAACAACCATTGCCAACACACATGGCTGTGTGATTCAAATCTCATCCGGGACCTCAGTTTATGTCGTCCACGGATTACAGTTCATTGTAATTTTTTTTTTTAAATTCCAATCTCGCGGAATATTCAACAACCCCGAAAAGGCCGAGCGCCGGTTGCGATTGTGAACACCCCTGAAAAATGAGAACTCCGTGATTTTTGCCACAAAGTGCGGTCACCAGACGCCACATACTAGTGTTTACGATATCTACCACCTTTTCCCTAAAATAGGTATTATAGATCCGCGAAACGACTCAGATGTGCTGAACAAATTGAACTTATCGCCTTCTCCGTGAACGGCACGCCTTGAAAAAAATAACTGTTCCTCGGGTTATGTAAACTTTGAATATAAGAAGCCCCTCGTAGTTTCTACTGATTCCCAAAATAGTTAGAAGTTGGATCATGAAACGCGAGGCGATTCTAACGTAATACGTGGGTGAACCAGCTGAACCCCCCCCTGGATGGCAGTTGAAAATAAGTATTCGGTGGCTATTTAGTACATTAGAAGACACTCCCCAAACAGTGGCCATGGTTCCCTACTACGAAACGCGGGGCGATAACCCATAGGTGGTTAGACAAGTTGAACTTCAGCCCGTCCCCATGGACGCCATACGCTTGTAAAAAAATCAGTGCTTGGCGGTTATTGCACGCTGAGTTGGTTTTCTAACAGGACACCAAGTGCTCATATTTTTCTCCTGAAAATAAATTATAATTATAAAACGCGAGGCGATGTTACGTGGTTGAACAAGTTCAACTACTGCCCATCCCCATTGGATGTCGTACAGTTGAAAATAAAGTATTCGGTGGTTATTTGGTAAATTAAAAGACACTCCCCAAACAGTGGCCTTAGGTTTCCTACTACGAAACGCGGCGCGATGACTCATACGTGGTTGAACAAGTTGAACTTTCGCCCGTCCCTATGCGCCATACGCCCATGCGCCATACGCCCATGCGCCATACGCTTGCGAAAATAAGCCCTTGGCGGCTATTGCACACTGAATTAGTTATCAAACAAAACGCCAAGTGTTCATATTTTTCTCCTAGCTGCTCTTGAAAATCGATTGTAATTATGAAACGCGAGGCGATGTTACGTGGTTGAATACGCTCAACCACTGCCCACCCCGTTGGATGTCGTGCAGTTTGAAAATAATATTCGGTGGCTTTTGGCAAAATCTAGAACACACCCACCAAATAGATCTAGATGCTTCCTACCACGAAACGCCAGGCGATGATGTCTTGTTGAAAAGTTGAACCACCGCCCATCTTCAACTAAAAGTATTAATCCAATCATTAAACGGTAAACGTATACTTATATATTCGAGATGGTAATACATTTCTCTTCTCACCAATGGCAATAGCTACAAGAGAGTTCTGAGACACAAAGAGAAACACGGGGACCTGGTGATACATGTTTCGATAAAGTCAGATCGAAGGGATAATAGCGAGTGGGTCGGCGAAGGCTGGTGATACAAGTTGGGGAAAGCGAATCGAATCGAAGCGAAGATACGGTGGGCCGGGGAGGGCATCCAAGGGGGGTTTCTGGTAATACACTGTTCGGTATCATGGACCGAAGGACGAAATTATACGTAGACGCGGGGTCTGTATTGGTTGGAGTGGGCCGAATGTCGAATGCCGACGAAATAGTGGGGTGCGATAGATTACTGGCAAAGAACTGAGGGAGGAAATGAGTGGAGGGCTGAGTGGCCATTTGACGAACGTTAGGTCGGGGGTGGAGGAGGCGGGTAACGAGAGTGGGGTCCTGGAGGGGGCGGATACGAAGAGTATTCTCTTCGCCCGTCGTCGTCTCGAGGCGGCCAGGACGAGGATGATGCTACAGGGGGAGCTTCTTGTAAAATCATGGATCGGTGCTGCTCGTGTCTGGAACGACTGATAGGTTGTTCAACAGGACTAACAGAGCCTTGCAACCGTCGAAGGGACAAGGGTGATGGGACCTGACGAGATCCAGAACTGCGCGGCGACATAGAAGACATCGCGGATATGGGCTGAGTATAAGAATGATGCAGCTGCTGAGTGACAAGGGGTGTCGGTGTAATGTTTGAACGAGCGGTGATTATTTCTGGGAATTGCGAGAAAAAGAGAGCGGCGATGAGGAGGGCACTCGAGTGTTCGGCGGGAATTATAATGATTCCACCACCGGTGAAATGGTCGGTGCCCCAGGGCGCAATAGCGACCTAATGCACAGTATAAGTAAATCAAATGGGAAATAACGAGAAGCATACGGACAATTTGATTTTCGAATAAAATTTGAGATAAAGAACGGAAAGTAGTCTGGTTGACAACGTTGGTATTAGGATCCCGCTGGCGGTCCGGCATGAAGGTAGAAATTGGTGGGCGGTGTTGGCGGATCCACGCCCTAACCTCTCGTAAAATAGGTCGTCCGTGGGTCAGGTGGGCGAAAAATTGGGTCGGCCAGTGAATGACGTCACTGTGGTCCCATTGTCAGTACCGAACCCATACGCCGATGTTTAAAAGCTACCTGTCCCCGTCAGTTTCGACCGCCGTTACAAGGATTTCCTGGTTACTCCCCATGTCTGACGCGCGCATCCCGCTCACAATGAGGGTCCCCCGCCATGGCCGGGGCGGTGCAGCCGGCAGCTGCGACGAGGGGGGCGGGATGAAGTTGTCGAGATGGGTAGGCAGGCGGAAAACCATTGAGGATCTGATAATCCACAAACGGCTGAGGTTCGGACTCTTTAACCATTGGATATCCAGCGTACATAATCCGTAGGCTACGCTCGGTCATGTAGCGATCCAAATATACACGGGTCGACTATATTCGAATCGCCATTTGACCACAAGCGAACTTGGATACGCAACCAAGACAGAGGCAAACCCATTGAGGAAATGTATATGAATTACGGCACCGATGATGTGTGACTCCGATGTGCAAGATGATCGCAACAACCCGATAAGCTCTGCTCATGATCGCCAGTGCGACGCGCGCATTCGAACCTAAATTCTAAGCGGTGAAGATCTGCAGTCGAACTTGCAACTTGGAGTGATCCTAGAGAAAACTGTCCCATATAAATCCAACAAACCCTCCCAGAGGTTCATTTTTCACCAGTAAGTTGTGCGCAGTGCGGAAATTGCATAACGACCTAAAATTGAGGTGGGAATATGTGATAGGGCTACGGGGTTGTCGGCCATTGAGGAATGAGGAACGGAACAGGATCAGCTTGAAGCTGTTGTCATGGCCTCCAGGCCCTTCGCCACGTGGCCCACGTGGCAATGGAATAGTCGGGACGCGGCGGCCCCGACGGCCCCAATTGTTTCCGTGTCGGTCAGTTGCCGAGAAGATTTATTAAAGAATGTTCCGGAGGAACATTCCGCCATGATCCTCCTTGTTGTCTATGGCGACGTCAGTGGGCGATTCGCAGGTTCATTCAAGAATCATCCAAAGCGCTGGAAATGCTCTCGGTCTACTCGGACTCACTCGGACACTCTCGGAACTAAACAAAATACCAAGGATAAGAAGCAGGATTTTTTTTTATCGGGCTCAACTTACTTCATTCAGCCATCTCCGCTCTTTGGACGGAATTGAAACGGAACACATGGTACATTATTATTCATTCGTCCAAGATACAAAGTTGAGGCTTTGCCCCGCTTAGAGGCTAAAAGTGTCCGATAGCTACCCGTCTCAGTTCAGGCACGTCTGGCGGGAACTTTCGAAGCTCGTCGTCTGGGGACAGGAGATGGATGCGCTGACTCGACCTGAATATCTTCCTCATCAGCACTGCAGGTGAAAGACAGATCGTGTTGGAACTGACCTTGTTATCCAGTTCGGACAGAGACTGCATCTGGGCTGCCTTGAGCGTGGCAAAGGTCTTCTTGAGGCCATCGATGGTTGTTGCGTCGGCGGCCTTCATCACCCTCAGCTCCTGAAGCTCTTCTTCGACCTCCTGTGCCCTTCCGATCGAGTCAGTCAGCTGGCTCGCCAGGGACTCTGCCCGCAGTTTCTCCGCATCCAAAGAATCAGTGATACGCGTTAGATCGCTCTCCAAGCGCGCTCTGACGTTGTCACGATCCTCCCGCGTTGCACCGAGCTCGCCGACGAGACTCTTGAGGTCGCCCTGGGCCGACGCGAGGGCTTCTTCGAGCGCAATTCTGGACGCTTGAACGCCAGCGATGTCCGAATCATACTTGGCTTGGGTCGCACGAAGCGCCTGCTCTAGCTTGCAGACGCGAGCGGCAGCGGCGTCCAAATCGATGCGAAGCTGATGGATTCTTTGTTCGGCGTCGTCGGCCTCCCTTCTGAGCGCACTTTGGGAAGATTCAGCTGCCTTTAGCTTCTCGGTCGTGGCCCTGAGCGTTGCCGAAGTGTCCGCCAGCTCCGACATCAACACCTCTTTGGCAGCTTCACCCGAGGCCAGCTGATCGAAACCATACGGTGGGAGCTTTGTAGCGTCGTCTCGGCGGCCTGTGCGAGCTGGAGCGTCTCGGATAGTTCGACGAACTGTACCTGCAATTCTTCTTTCGCGGCCTGAGACTGGGCTAGCTGCTGTTGTGTTTCTTCCAGCGACGAAGCGAGGGCCGAATTGGTTTGAATGTGCTCAGCGAGGTCAGCCTCGACGGAGGCGACCTCCTGCGTCTTAGATTCGAGACTTGCGCGGACATTACTGGTGGTCGTTTCGAGGGCACTGACTTGGATACGAAGATCGTCGGCTTCGCGCTGCGTCTCGGACAGCTTCTCCTCCAACTCGCGCGCACCAGCAATCCGCTCCGTCAATGCGTCGTTCAGAGCGGCCATCTGCGGCCCCAGCGCGGCCGCCGCAGCCCGAGCAGTGACAAAGGCCCGCCTCGGCAGCAGATTGCTTGTCCGTAACGTCCGTCATCTGCTGCAAAAGCGACTGATTGGTCATCTCTGCCTCCCGCAGCCTCTCGCCGGCATCCGACGAGTCTGCCACAGCGCGCGCTAGCTCCTCTTCGAGCGAAACCTGAGCTGCAGCGTGCTCGCTGATACGACCATCAAGCTCCTCGATCCGCCTTACCAACGCCTGGTTCTGCTCTTCGGATGCAACCCCCAACGCTCTCTGGTCGCACAACTCCACTTCCAGGCGTGTGCGGTCCTGAAACGCTACAGTGCTGGAAACTCGTTCAGAATCGAGCTCATGTTGCAGTTTCTCGATGCTGGAATTCAACGACACGTTCTGCGCTTTAACAATCTGGAGATCGACAAGATGGGTAGCGATGGCAAGCTCGGAATCGCGCAACGCTTGCTGCAAAAGGGACAGTTGCTGCTCGTACTGGGTGTTTTCTGTCTGAAGGCTCGCAACGGCTTGGTCGCGCTCTCGAACGAGCTGCTCGAGCTCGGAGACGCGTTGGGTAATAGATGCCTCCATGTCAGCTTTGGCGCGTTCGAGATTGGACAACTGGGAAGATTTGAGCGAAATGGCAGAGTCTTTTTCGGCAAGTTGAGTCTCATATGATTCGAGGTTAGTTTGGAGGACAGAATTGCGCGATTCTGTGTCGGAAAGTGATGCCTGTTTATCGGCAAGCTGGAGCTCGATATCGGATAGTTTCCGTGCAAGATTCTTCAGCTCTCCAGCGCGCGAGGCCACAATATGTTCAAGAGACGATATCTATACGGCACACATTCACCGTCGGTCGAAGGCACATGAAAAAAGAAACGGACTTGATCACTGGATAGTTTGTGGCGTTCTTCTGTGGTTTTCTTCAGTTCTTCCAACTGGTTCTTGTACAGCTCAGCTTGTTGGATGAGCTGCGCTTCTTTGCTCCTCGGCGTGGTCTTCGCAGGGGTCGTTCGGGAGTAACAAGAGAAAGGAATGGTGTGCGAACATTTTCGAAATCGGTCTGTGCATCGAACGGATCATCGTTGTATTCACTTGGTGCATGTTCGGTCGGTGCAGGAGTAGGCTGTTTGCTCAATTGGTCAATAAGTGATCCCGACTGTGTTCGGATGACGGAGGCAGCAAGATTGGAACGTGTATGAGGGTTGGGACGCGACGGAGAAGACATTGTGATGTCACTAGGGCAGGTAAGACGCGGAAGGCATGGGGAATGCAGCGCGGAAACGTACGAAGCATCAGGGGACATCGGACCAGTGAGGGCTAAACGATCATCCCTCGCCCCAGCAAGCTCGCTACGAATGAGAGCCATCTCGGCCTCCTTGTGCTGAAGCACCTCCTTCAGGCGCATGAGCTCTTCGCTTTCATCGTCCTCGAGCTCGGTCAAAGGTGATGCCGCGCGCAAACGCTCAGCTTCGCGCG
This sequence comes from Mycena rebaudengoi, assembly GCA_029282285.1. NCBI lineage: Eukaryota > Fungi > Basidiomycota > Agaricomycetes > Agaricales > Mycenaceae > Mycena > Mycena rebaudengoi. Next base: position 410,739 of record JARJCX010000028.1, read on the forward strand.
TTCTCTCCAGCCGGTCGATCAACTATTGCCCAGAAATAAGAGGCGGAAAGAGGAGGACAACGGAAGACGCATACCTCGGCCTTGGTCAGCTTGGCAAGTGGGTTTGTTTTTACGGACGCAGCTAAGGAAGATCTTGCACGCTTTTTCGGCTTGCGTGGAGTGTATGACGCCTCGTCGTCGGATTCCTCTTCGTTTGAGGAATAATCGGCGCGTCGCGTACGTATACGTTTGGTTGGGGTAACAGGCTGTCCTGCGGCTTGTTGGGTGACGTGTTTCCATAACAGATCCTCTTGTCCGGCAGAGAGGTTCTCGCTTGCGGGCAATAAAAGACTGCGGCGAGCAGCCGAGATGCTGCCAGCGCATGTAGGTAAGTAATTGAAGGAGCAGTAGATAAATATGAAACGCACGCCTTCTTGCCATTCGCCGTCAACACTACACTCCCAGACGGCTCAGAGGCTGCCAATATCCCTTCTTCTTCCTGAAAGGATGATGTCATCAAAATAAACGAGAACACAATGAGGATGCCACTCACTAGGCGATGAACAGCTTTTCCGACCCAGTTTTTCCAATGAGGACCCAACTTGTCCTTGCGGGCGTCTGCTGTTTTCTGGACTGCGCGATCGCGTAAAATGGAAAGCACAAGACGAAATGACCACAAACGCGTACTTTGGGCTCGGAGGGACGCCAGATGTATCGCATGCTTCTTATGCTCCCTTTGAATGAGAGTAAAGGAGCTCAAAACGCCTGGAGCAGCGAGTGGCGTTAAAAAATGGAATTACAAGCGGGAAGTGACGCACGCTCAGCATATGTGAATTTGATGACTTTCTTGGTCTTGGAGGAGACCATGGTATCGCAGGGGAGACTCTGAGCACTGGTTACAAAGAGATGGTGGTGGTGGCCGGTGAAGAGAGGAGGTGACGCGCTTTAGGGGTTTTGTGTGTGTTTGGCCCGCAGCACGTGTCACGTCGGTCCCGAAGAGTCGGTCGACATGACTCAAAAAGGCAAGGGCGGGAATATGATGGCGGGACCTGGGCGGGACCAAGGCGTCCTTCGAGTCAGCAAAAGTCAAGACTCGTTTAGGCATAACCTCGCCAGCATGCTAATATAGATGTGAAGCTAAAGTGTCCAGGCATACTTTTCTTACACACTACAGGCTCAATTTGCGCGAAGAGATAATTTCTGAATGTTCTGTCGCCAACAGCTCCATTCCTTTGTAAAGATTAAATCATCATTCAGCTTAGTTCCAGTGCTATATTTAGTATTCTCATCATAGTAATTGACCAATGAGATCTATCCACAACTGGCATATATAAAACACAAGAGGGAAGAAAACGGCTATCAAGCTCTTATTCGTTACTAGTACTACTGAGCCTTCTGAACAGCTTTAGCATTTGTCTTGTCAGATCTCAACAACAGGTGATTCAATAATACGGCACAGACAGCGAAGACCCAGGTATGTAAGGTCGTTCAAGTTCGCGAGATACTACTAGTAGTCTGTCTGCATACATCCGGTATCTTAAAAGAGAGTCGCTAACCAAACTTGTTTAAAGAGAAATTGCATAGGCAGGTAGGGAATATGCGAAAATTATAATGATTTTTTGGACCCAATTACGGGCCATCGGACCGACTCGGCTCACTTGGCCGAATTTGCCGGCTGCCCCTGTATAAAACTGCCAGTGGCAGAAAGTGATATATCGACAGCCATGTCTCCTGCAGCAGGAGTAGAAGCTGCCCTCGCAGGGGCGCCTCCAGTGAGAACCGCCTTCTCCTTGTTCAACCTGGCGAACCGAGTCGCCGTGGTGACCGGAGGTCATCGTGGAATTGGCCTAGAACTGGCATTGGCGTTTGCGGAAGTCGGAGCCATCGTCTACTGTCTTGACCTCCCAAACGAACCCGATAGCGAATGGCTTCAAGTACAACGCTATGCCGCGAATTTACCCAAGTTGGAGCAGCAGCAGAATGGTCGACTTGAATATATGAGTGGAGATGTGACGGACCAGAAGAGCATGTGGGCAGCAGTGGAAACCATCGTCGAACGCTGAAGGGAGGATCGACGTATGTGTAGCCAATGCCGGGATTGCACATACTGCAGGCTGTCTCGATTATCCCGCTGACGGTTTTAGAAAGGTGAGTGCCTTCCAGCAAAGACAATCAAAGTCGATTTCCGAGGTTATCTGAAGGTTCTGGAAATTAATGTGTGCGGCGTCCTTTTCGCCGCCCAGGCGGCGGGAAGGCAGATGGAGAAGCTGGGGACTCCAGGAAGTATCATCCTCATTGGCTCGATGAATGGTTCTGTGGCCAATAAGGTGCGCTCTCTTCTCAATCGGTGATTGAGCCCCCCTGACATGTGAACAGAACCAACACTGGACCGCGTATAACACAAGCAAGTCTGCAGTGCTTCAGATGGGGCGTTCGCTAGCATGCGAGCTTGCGCCAAAGGGTATCCGGGTCAATACGCTGAGTCCCGGCTATACCCACACCAAGTGCGTGTGAACTCGGGAACCAACTTGTGAGCTAATTCCAAGTAAAATTCAACAGGATGACTCGCATTTTGCTTGACACCAATCCGCAGATCGAAGCCGAACTGAGTGCTCAGAATCCATTGGGCCGATTCGGGCGACCGGACGAGCTGCGAGGGGCCGCTTTATGGCTGGCAAGTGATGCGTCGACGTTTTGCACTGGAAGCGAGTTCGTGTATTTGATGTTCCTGTGTGTGAAGATGGCTAATCGGAATTTATTTCCAGCATCCGCGTCGATGGAGGGCAATGTGCTTGGTGAACGAAAGGCGTCGAGAGTCCATATTTCGAAAACACGTATTTTGTATTTTGTATTTTGTATTTGTTCGAGTTGGGAACGTCAATGAAGGCCCCGTCGCATTAAGACTCAGGATATAAAGAGAAGCCAGGAAGAGGCGTTTGTCCGCGGCGAACGAGAAAGACGTGGTCAGTTGACCACTGACCAGTCCCACAGTCGTACTACGCTCATAGATAAGGATGGCTGTCTAGCTAGACGCCCCCAATTGACACAATGACCTCGACAGTCTTGCCCGCAGTTGGAGTAGCCGGTGCCCTCGCAGGACATCCTCCTGTCAGAACAGCCCCCGCGTTATTCTCTCTCGAAAACCGCGTGGCGCTGGTGACGGGAGGCCACCGTGGAATCGGCCTGGAGATGGCATTTGGCGCTCGCAGAGGCGGGCGCCGTCGTCTACTGTCTCGACCTTCCCGAGCCAGCCCGATGGCGACTGGCTCAAGGTGCAGGCCTATGCCGCCAATTTGCCTGATCTGGAGACAGGAAAGAAAGGCCGCCTGGAGTATTTCAGCGGCGACGTGACGGACCAGAAAGCTATGTGGGCGGCGGTCGAGGAGATTGTGAAGCACGAAGGAAGGATCGATGTCTGCATGGCTAATGCGGGAATTTTTCATGGTGCAGAGTGTCTCGATTACACCGCTGAGGATTTCAGGAAGGTCAGCTCCCCTTGTCATCCTGCAGCTAGAATGAATCGCCTCACCTGACTCAGGTCTTGGACATCAACGTGTCCGGTGTGCTGTTTACTGCCCAGGCTGCAGGACGTCAAATGGAGCGCCTGGGCATTCCGGGAAGTATCATTTTAACGGCGTCGATGAGTGGAACTATAACCAACGCAGTGAGTGTTTTGCTTCTTCGTGGCTCGATACACGCGCTACTAGAAGCGGCAAAATAGAACCAGAACTTGGGTGGCATACAATACCAGCAAGTCGGCTGTCTTGCAGATGGCGCGCTCTCTGGCATGCGAGCTGGCGCCGAAGCGGATCCGTGTCAACAGCATTAGCCCGGGGTACATATTCACCAAGTAAGCCTCATTCCATTGATGTTCAGCAGCATTGACATGGCGCAGTATGACTGTTGTATTTCTGGAGACACAGCCGCCGGGCTTCCAAGCAGTATTAGGTGCGCAGAATCCGATGAACCGGTATGGCCGGCCGGATGAGTTACGGGGCGTCACGCTATGGCTCGCCAGCGATGCTTCGACGTTCTGCACCGGGAGCGAGTGAGCGCCAGTCTCTTAGAGTTGTTTCTTCCACTGATGAATGAGTCAAGTATCAAAGTCGACGGAGGCCAGTGCGCCTGGTGAGGGCCAACGTACGATAACACGCAATGTAGTCAGTCTCTCAATAAAAAGCTATCCAACAAACATACTGTATAGATCCAGATCAGGGCATTTTTCTGGTCCGGGCCCGGCCCGGCGACCTGGCAAGCGATGCGTCGACATTGTGCACTGGAAGCGAGTTCGTCTGTTTAGGTGCTCGTGTGCGTGACGACGGCTAAGTGAAATTATTTCCAGCATCCGCATCGATGGAAAGCAATGTGCTCGGCGAATGGCGTAGGAAGCCCATGTCTCGAAAAGGACTTATGTTATATTTTGTATTCCTTAGAGTTAGGAGCGCTAGAAAATTCGATGAAGGCCTCCGTCGCAGTAAAGATTCAGGACCAAGGAAGAGAAGGCTCCAGGAGATGTTCTCTGTCCGCGGCGAACGAGAAAGATGTGGTCAAGTGACCACTGACCATCCAGTCCCACAGTCGTATTTAAGGCTCAAATGGCTGTCCTAGCTAGACGCCCCGCAATTGACACAATGGCCCCGACAGTCTTGCCCGCAGTTGGAGTAGCCGGTGCCCTCGCAGGGCGGCCGGCTGTCAGAACAGCCTCCGCGTTATTCTCTCTCGAAAACCGCGTGGCGCTGGTGACGGGAGGCCACCGTGGAATTGGCCTGGAGATGGCATTGGCGCTCGCCGAGGTTGGCGCCGTCGTCTACTGTCTCGACCTTCCAAGCAAGCCCTGATGGCGACTGGCTCAAAGTGCAGACCTATGCCGCCAATCTGCCTGATCTGGAGACAGGAAAGAAAGGCCGTCTGGAGTATGTCAGCGGCGACGTGACGGACCAGAAAGGCATGTGGGCGGCGGTAGAGGATATTGTGAAGCGCGAAGGACGGATCGACTGTCTGCATGGCTAATGCGGGAATTTTTCATGGCGCGGAGTGTCTCGAGTATGCCGCTGAGGATCTGAGGAAGGTCAGCTCCCCATGTGACCCGCCGCTAGAATAAATCGCCTCACTTGTCTCAGGTCTTGGACATTAACGTGTCCGGTGTGTTGTTTACTGCCCAGGCCGCAGGACGTCAAATGGAGCGCCTGGGCATTCCGGGAAGTATCATTTTAACGGCGTCGATGAGTGGGACTATAACCAACCCAGTGAGTGTTTACTTCTTCGTGGTTCGATACCTCCGCCAAAGAGTCAAACAGAACCAGTACTCGGTGGCGTACAATACCAGCAAGTCGGCCGTGTTGCAGATGGCGCGGTCCCTGGCATGCGAGCTGGCGCCCAAGCGAATCCGTGTCAACAGCATTAGTCCGGGGTACATATTCACCAAGTAAGCCTCATTCCGTTATGTTCGGTAGCATTGACGTGGCGCAGTATAACTGCCGCATATCTGGAGACACAGCCGGCGGGCACCGAAGCAGCAATATGTGCGCAGAATCCGATGAGCAGATTCGGCCGGCCGGATGAGTTGCGGGGCGTCACGCTCTGGCTCGCCAGCGATGCCTCGACGTTCTGCACCGGGAGCGAGTGAGCATCAGTTCATTACTGTCATTTTTTGCACTGATGAATGAGCCAAGTATCAAAGTCGATGGTGGCCAGTGTGCCTGGTGAGGGCAAACGTATGATAACATGCAATGTAGCCAGTCTCTCAATAAAAGGCTATCCAAAGCACGTACTATAGATCAGACCATCTTTCTCGCCCGGGCGGCGACCTGGCAAGCGATGTGTTGACGTTCTGCAGGGGAAGCGAGCTCGTGTGTTTTGTGTGTTCGGCGTGGTTGGAATTTATTTCTAGCATCCGCATCGAGGGAACAAAAGTCAATGAAGGCCCGTCGCAGTTAAGATTCAGGGGCCAGAGGGGTCCAGAAGACGTTCTTTGTCCGCGGCGAACGAGAAGGACGTGGTCAACTGACCAGGGGCATTAGCGTGGGATGTCGTCAAAGAACCACCAGTCCCACAGTCGTATATAAGGCTCAAACGAAGGGCCGTCTAGCGCCCCATTGACACAATGGCCCCAACAGTCTCGTCCTCAGTTGGAGTAGCCGGTGCCCTCGCAGGGGGGCCTGCTGTCAGAACAGCCTCCGCATTATTCTCTCTCGAAAACCGCGTGGCGCTGGTGACGGGAGGCCACCGTGGAATCGGCTTGGAGATGGCATTGGCGCTGGCAGAGGCTGGCGCCGTCGTCTACTGTCTCGACCTCCCGAGCAAGCCCGACAGCGACTGGCTCAAGGTGCAGGCCTACGCCGCCAATCTGCCTGATTTGGAGACAGGAAAGAAAGGCCGCCTGGAGTACGTGAGCGGAGATGTGACGGACCAGAAAGCCATGTGGACGGCGGTAGAAGATATTGTGGAGCGCGAAGGAAGGATTCGACGTCTGTATGGCCAATGCGGGAATTCTCCACGGCGCGGAGTGTCTCGATTATACCGCCGAGGATTTCAGGAAGGTCAACTACTATTGTCACCCGCCGCTAGAAAAACTCGCCTGACTTGTCGACACCTCAGGTCTTGGACATTAACGTGACCTGGTGTGCTGTTTACTGCCCAGGCCGCAGGACGTCAAATGGAGCGCCTGGGCATTCCGGGAAGCATCATTTTAACGGCGTCGATGAGTGGGACTATAACCAACCCAGTCAGTACTTCCTCCATCGTGGCTCGATACACCCCTAAATAGGCAGAACAGAACCAGCACTGGGTGGCGTACAACACCAGCAAGTCGGCCGTGTTGCAGATGGCGCGGTCCCTGGCATGCGAGCTGGCGCCCAAGCGAATCCGTGTCAACAGCATTAGCCCAGGGTACATATTCACCAAGTAAGCCTCATTCTATTGATGTTCAGCAACGTTGACATGGCGCAGCATGACTGGCGCATTTCTGGAGACACAGCCGCCTGGCTTCCAAGCCGTGCTAGGTGCGCAGAATCCGATGAACAGATTCGGCCGGCCGGATGAGTTGCGGGGCGTCACGCTCTGGCTCGCCAGCGATGCGTCAACGTTCTGCACCGGGAGCGAGTGAGCGCCAATTCATTATAGTCGTTTCTTTCGCTGATGAATGCGCCAAGTATCAAAGTCGACGGAGGCCAGTGTGCCTGGTGAGGGCAAACGTACGATAGCGCGCGATATAGTCAGGCTCTCAATAAAAAGCTATCCAATGCACATACTATATAGATACAAATCAGGGCATCTTTCTTGCCCGTGCCAAGACGGCGGCGACCAGCCCGTGGACATCATTGGTTTGCAGATGAGAGTCCACTATCTCACCAACGTCAACGCCCAGCTCATCCAGCCCGGTAACAGTGGCGGATGCTAACTGCTTTGTGTTCGGCTGGAATATGAGAGTTATGGATATTCGATGCCGTCCGACACCATATGTTAGGTGCAATTATTGTCAGAAACGCGCTCGGACTCGTGAATGTCGAGTACAGATCGATGAAGTGCGAGCGACGCGGTGTGTCTATCGACACTTTCAATGAAAAATGTCGTAGGAAAGGAGTGGCACGTACTGGTCAGTAAAGTGGCACTAGCCGCCCATCGTCTTCGTTGACCCGAGCGGCCTTGACCGCCTTCTCCGCCTCGGCGCGCTCGGCGCGCAATGTCTCGATCTCCTGGGCGCCACTCTTCACACTCCCTTTCACGCTCTGAACCTTCTTTGACGCCTGTTCGATTTCATCCGTAAGGGCCTGCATCTGCTCGACTTGGTCGGCGAGCCGCTGGTCAGCGGCAGGGATTGTCAGCCGTGGCTCTGGGTGCGCGTGCCGGAGGCGCGTGAGCGCCAGTCGAGCGTCAATGATCTTCTGCTTCAAGGAGGCGGCTCTTGCAGCAGAGTCTCTGAGTGTCACGTAGTCTTTACACGGTGAGTAGAATAAATGCAGGGCGGCGGAAGCTGCCCACCTTGCTCCACCATCGGTGCTAACGCCCGGACATTTGAGCGGACCTCCGCAAGCCCAGCCTTGGCGACACGGAGTTTCTCCTTCTTCTCATCACACAGCGCCGTCCAGCGCTTTGTTGTCCTCCGCGGTGACAATGGCTGCATCGTCGATGTCGCTCACAATGGCCGTGACGTATTTGCCCTTTGCGTTCTGCTCTAGATATCGGAATTTGAGCTTTCGGAGAAAAGACTGGGAAGATGTCAGGTCATGTACATCAAGAATAACGAGCTTCCACACTATTTGGGCCGCTAGATCTTGGGCGACAATGGCTGGATCCTTGACTTCTTCAGAATCTGAGCCGTCGTCGCTGGGACTGTTGAACAGGAGATATTGTGCACAAGACGGAGATTCGCGCGCTCAAAAGCCGTCTGAAAGGTCGCCGCACTCTGCAGAGTGGCGTCTTGGTCCATAGGGATGGTGGACATAGTGGTTGGGATCAAGCGAGGTTGTTGTTATTTGTTGATGAACGCGGCGTTACGATGCACGTGCAAGGATGTCACGGTTCAACAAAACGTAAAGTCGCGCTTGCACGGTGGTTGGGAGGCTTTAAAGTCCATTTAAATTATTGAAGTACTGCATTACTGGGAGTTTCCAACACAGTTCCTCATCAACAAGGGCCGGGAATTTGGCACAACAAAATTCAACACAATAGGGGCAGTCAGAGTAACGGGTTTCGGACTATTCCAGTGCAGTCGGTTCTGTCGACGGTTCTCGGAATTAATTTGAATAAAATTTTGACAGAACCGACCAGAACCGACCCCGAATCCTGACCGACCCTTTTTGAAAGGCGGTTCTCCAGTAGACTCGGCCGAAAGTGCTTGCCACATTTTTCGGCAATTGGTTACAGACTGGTTACGAGTCTAGCTCTCCAGGCAGTTCTCGTGTAGCAATATTCTCCCGCACTTTTCCAATTTAAAAAAATATACATTCAATTAAAAACACCCTCCATCGTATATCCTAGTACATCCACTGGCTCCTCTGGTTTGATGGTCGGCAGCCTGGACTTCCTGGGACGGCCGCACGGTTCAGAGGCTTTTTTTGGCTTCTCTAATTTTTTACGGGCCTCAGTGACGGCGATGGCGGCACAATTCTTAGGCCCTACTGAGTTAGGACGTGTTTGTCGGGCGCCATGTACGGGGATACAGTGACTGGATGACTTCCAAAGTATGAAATAACACCCAGCAAATAAATAATATTGGCGAGAAGAGAGACGAGAATTGCAGAGAACCGGAACCGGAACCGTCTGCAGAACCTCCTCCAGAGCCGGTTCTGCATTTCGAGCCGGTTCCTACTTATTGTCGGTTCTCTCACGCTTTAATTAATCAAGAACCATAGACAGAACCTGACTATCAGAGCCAAATCAGAGCCGTCGAAATAGTTACTCTGACTGCCCCTAAGGCCTGATATGCGAATCTCGACATTTTGGGGCAAATTTTCGACAAAGAAACCCGAAAACGCTCCCCTGCTGAAAAGAACGATTTCTGACGTCTCAGAAAGCGTGGGAAATTTTAAAAGTCCCGACATTTGGCCAAAAACGAAATCAGGCTTCCGGGTCCTAGCCTATCTTAGTTATATTTACAATACACTCCGAACTCTCCGTATTTTCACGACATTACTTTATGATTTTCATCATATTTATCCAGATTTATCCTAGTTCATATTATTAGCTTACTCATATGTCCTTATATAGTTCTTGGTTCGTCGTAGTTCTCTTCGTCGAATCAACCCCAGTTTCGGGATCTTCTTCTCCTTGGGACTCCCTCTCTCTTTATTTTCCTTTATTGAGTGCGTGTGTGGTCGAGTGTCCAGGTAAATACCTAATTTCGCGTATAATAGGCGAAGGGGCATCAGGATACCGGCCAACTATTACCGTACTTTCTCATTCAATTCGCCAATTATCATGGTGCATCACATGTAGTACAGTACAGCAATATATTTTGCCTAACATTCGTTTATTGTACTCACAAAATATCGGATTGTTTCAGACTCGGGCTTGGAAAAACTTTGATCAAATATTCTTTTCACCGCAAGGTACAATACAACACTGTTCAATCGAAAGAAATCTCAAACGAGATATGCCGCATCAACCCAGCTGGAAAAATCGCTTCCGACCGCACTCGAAATGCTGTAGCTGGTTGCCTGACTGGCGCTGAGAACCGTGGCGAAGCTAGGCCGGGTAGCTCCGGCAGCGCCGCTACCCGTAGTGTTGAATTCGGCGAAGAACACATTACTAGTGCGCTCGTCGCCAGTGTTCCAAATCGACCACAGAGCCTTGTTCAGCGGCACGTTTACCAGGGTGTTTTTGAAAATAACCCTGGCGATTCCCCATGAGCAGGCGAAACTTCAACTAAAGAAAAGATTCAACATACTTGGCGAAAGCTATGAGCACAGGAGTTAGGCGTGTAACGAAGAATTACTGAAGATGTCTTACCTCCCCAAGGCCTGCCAAGATAGTTTCCTCCACTGGCGCCCGAAGCAGCTCCGGAAGCAAGAACAATAGTGTTTGCGTTGAAAACGTCTAGAAAGCATCAGACCAGATATCATGGACAAGTTAAATGCGCACAGCTTCCGGCATCGTTTGACTCTCTTCCACTGGCAGTTATGCGGCCAGGTCCTTTGATACCGATGGTATTCCCACCGAAATAGGCTGAACCTTGGCGTCCGAAAATAAAATCAACAGCACCCTGAAAGCGTCCATCAGCTTATTTCTTTCAACAGTTCCACAAACAATGAACGTGTACCTCAATATAACCTCTGAGATATACCTGTGTCCCCTGATTCGCGTAGAGCGTATCCTGGTACCCAAAGAATCCACAGGCGTACAAACCCACCCGGGATCCATATTGGCTGATCGCGATGGCTTGCGACCCTGCCCCGAACGTGTTCTTGACGTGAACATTGTACATTTTAAAGTCATTTTTGTGGACACGCAGAGTTCCGCTGAGGTCGTTTGAGCCTGCAGTGCTGGCAGGAATACCGGCGGTGATGATCGCTTGATTTCCAGAGTAAGTCGTTGTATCTGTTGTGTACCCATAAATCTGTGGATATAGAATTAGACGAATGAGGAAGGCGCAGCACTGTTAAATACCGTAAGTGGTCCTGCGCGACTAATGCTGACTTGTTCAGCATAAGTGCCAGGGAAGATGAATATGGAGCGAGAGCTGCTGTCGTTGGGCAACGAATTCAGAGCAGCATTGATGGTCGCAAATTCCCCAGAAGTCGTAGTTCCTTTGCGAACGACGATAGCTCCAGACGGAGGAGTAGTCCGAGAGGCAGCTAGAGCATATTGTACAAGAGACAAGGAACAAGCCAAGATAGAGACCAGTGAGTGCGTCAAATTCACCATAGTGGAAGACCCCAAGAGTAGTGTGGATAAATCAGTTCGTTGGCCTTTTTACGTAGGCCCTTCGGCGTTTTTAGGGTATAGTGAAGCTCACGGGAGAGATCAAGAGATGAACCGATGAAGCACTTCGGAAAAACGGCCGGGCCGAAGAAATAGATACGCGGTCACGTTCTCATACTTCGTCGAAGAAGACTAGAATCAAACTCTTGGCAACTTTGAGAATATCGTGGCTTTTAAAGAAAATCCTTAGTCTGCGCATATTTCGAGATTGAATTCGCTCGCGAAGGCGAAAAGAACTAAATTTCTGCGGTCCAAATGCTACCAATGAAGGAAATTTCTACGCGATATGCACGTCTGAAGCACGTCGGCAGCGCCGGAGGCTGTAGACACGGTCCGGAAACTCACCTGATTCCAATGTAAGGATGTATCCGGTAATTCCCTCATAAGTGACTCCCTTGTTATTCACCGCATCGTCCCTCTCTACCGTCGACGTCGTGTATATGTAATCCGAGTTGGCCGCAACAAAGTGAAGGGGGTAAAGGAGAACACTCCCGCAGACCTGAGAAGGATAGATATATCCAGCTGTGTCGAAGTCGGAGAAGCCCCGCGTTGTGCGCGCAGCGTCCCGCTCTGTTTGGGAAGTTGTATAGAAAAACGATGTATTGACCCTGTTGATGAGGCAAAAAAAGGGTACCGTGGAGGGCTCTGCAGTAGGGAAAATGAGAGCCGCCACGCCCGTGAAGTCGTAGCCAGAAATTGCGATGGCATTGGTAACGTCGGCGTTCTGGATCGTATAACGGTGCACGGTCTTGGGTGTGTGATAGAGCTAGTAGAAGGGAACTAGATGGGCCACTTCACCGCAACCCTGACAGGCGGTGAGTGGAGGTGTTCACAAAAAAATGTGAAATCAAGGCACCTCAGTTCGAATATCCAGTGGCTCTGTATGCCGAAGTGAACCGGCAGACACTGGAGAAAGTGCAGTGGAAGCTAGAAGTAGGATGCTGATAAAGAGCTTCATATCGATAGCTGGACATTGAGCGAATCCTCTCTGCGGTATTTATACCAAGCGAGCAGCGCAAATGGTTTAGCTGGTATTGAACGGCGATTATCTTCTCCGACTGAAGAAAACATACGGCTCGAACGATGCCAGGCCAGAGACAAAATAAATGCGGAGATCTGGAGAGCTTGCAATGAGATAGATGCAGAGAATCTGATTTGACCAGCCAACCCACGACGAAGGTGCGGTCTTTACTCTTGTCGTTGTTTGCAGCAGTATCAATACAGTTTTTTACTGCGCGTGAGTGGCGAAAGTTTCTGGTCGGACTCAATAAAGATGAAGTATGGAAATCCAGAGTGGGTGACGCGAACGGACATAGATCGAGAAGAAATCTGGCAGCTAGCAGTAATGGAGACGTTCTCGGGGACGATGATGTTCTAAGCCGTCCACGGGCATCCGGTAAATGGGAATCTCCAAGATCTGCTGATGTTCAACTTTTAAACTCATCCTTTCAGCGTGGGGATGTCACTGGGATGTTGTATACTTACCCTCATTAGTTTGTTGTCAAAATATGCGGTAGGCGCTCCGAGTGAGCTGCATGCGAACTTGTCAGGGTGTACGACTCGCGGTAGTGAGACCAGGTCGACAGATTCGATGGAAGACAAACTGTACCTTGACATTATGTAAGGTTGACTACGGTAATGACGGAGTGTTTCGAGAATGAGCTAGCACATATCACCAGAAGCAATAGAGATTTGACTGGGGATATAAATCGCCACTTTCAGAGTCGAAAGTGAGTCATGATTTTGATTCCAGTGCATGCCTGTCGTAGTTAGTTGCTATGAAAAAGAAGGCCGGCTAAGACCTTGGATCAAGTCCTGTGGATGCCCCTCCTAAGGCTAGTTACCTGAGGATCAAGCAAGGAACTTGTGGTTTGCAAACGAAGGCGCAGTTTACCGAGCGGAACCGACCGTCCATGTGATCGTAGTTGAGAGTTCTTGCTGCCCAGGTGCAGAGGGGTGCAAGTCGTTCCCGGTCCAGTCTTCCCCGGTAGAAGGTCCGCTCACATCCAAATGCAACTCGTCCTGAAGCATCCGTGGTCCGTGGAGACTCCGCAATTGAACCGATGTCAACAATTGCAAGTTGGATGGCCATAATTGCTTGGCGCACACTTCGGATGGGGCAGTGGAAGTTTTTGTGAAGTGTCGCTCAGAAGAAGACTCGAGCGCAAAGAGAGAGGGTTTGAAAGCTTTCGACGGGTCTGAACCGTCGCCAGACGCAAGCCTGAACCTGAGGGATTAAAGAAAGGAAGGCTCGTAGTTTCGGCGCAGAGTCTCTGGATTTGGAAGGAAAGGTAGCCAGAAAACGCTCTCGTGTTGTCTGTCATCTGCAAGCTTCTCCGTTCGGTTGGCTTCTACAGCTCACGAAGGATCACTTTGTAAATTGGAGAAGCGGAAGAACCCGGACCGGTCACTTGTCACAGTGAGTCACGTTGCTCTCGAGTCTTCGCCGCTCGGCGTTTGTTGTCACTGTTCTTGATTTTGGAGCTTGAATCGGCATATCTTTTTATCCCGGAGAATACGGTCTGCCAGGTTCCAGAGGCGATGTCAAAATTCAGGGCCATCGTCGAAACTCAAGGTCGTTGAAGGGAGAATGGGCCTCTGTCAATCGTACTTCATGCAAACTTTCCAGATCTCCGCACTTACTTTGTCTCCGGTCGTTCAAGCTGTATGTTTTCTCGAGTCGGAGAGGAATATTCGCCGTGACTTCACTGCAAGCTGAAGCTACTGGTACCGCTGGCTTGGTATAAATTTCGCAGAGAGACTCGCTCGTTGTGCAGCTAGCCATCGATATGTGAAGGTCTTTATCAGCATCCTGCTTCTAGCTTCCACTGCACTTTCCCTTGGTGTCTGCCCGGCCACTGGTTAGTCGAACTGAGGTGCCTTTCGTTCCCAATTTTTCATAAACACCACTTACTCACTAGATGTCAGACTTGCGGCGATGTGTCCCATCTAGTTCCCTTCTACCGGCTCTATCACGCACCCCTGACCGTGCATAAGTATACGGCCAAGGACGACCTAAGTCACCAAAACCATCGCAGCTTCTGCTGACTACGACTTCCTGGGCGTGGCAGCTCTCCTTTTCCCTACTCCCGAGCCCTCCACGGTTCCCCTCTTCTGCCTCCTCAACACCGTCAGCACCGCATTTTTCTATACGACTTCCGAGACAGAGCGGGACGCTGCGCGCACAACACGGGGCTTCTCCGACTTCGACACAGCTGGATATATCTATCCTTCCCAGGTCTGTGGAAGCGTTCCCCTCTACCGCCTTCACTTTGTTGCGGCCAACTCGGATTACATATACACGACGTCTACTGCAGAGAGGGATGATGCGGTGAATAACAAGGGATTCACTTACGAGGGAATTGCCGGATACGTCCTTACATTGGAATCAGGTGAGTTTCCGGACCGTGTCTAACACGGCGCTGCTGACGTGCTCCAGGCGTGCACATCGCGTAGAAGTTTCATACATTTGTACTATTTGGATTGCAGACATTTAGTTCTTTTTTGCTATCAAGCGAACTCGATCTCGAAAATTCCACGGTCTTCTTGGTTGCCTAGAATTTGTGGAAGCAGAAATATGATGCTTATACCGTCCCACTGGATGTCCTTTGGGAACTCCAGAAATCTCGACTCCAGCTGAGGCATCGTACGGTATCAAGGATCCTCCTTAGGACGTGCTGTCTTGCATCTTTCTGGCTGCCCTTCATAGTCACGAATCGGACCTTCACTGCGCGCCGCCTCTGTAGGTACGACCGTCGGGACGCCGATCCCCACTTAGGCAGCCGACATCCCCGCGCCAAAACAGTGGATGGTGACCTGCAAGACATCCCTAGTTGCGGTCCGTCCGTTTTATCACACCAGTGCCAGAAAAACGCCAGCTTTCCGCATGGAGCCCGCGGGTCGCCATCCCCACGAAGCGCTGCCAGGGCTGCTATCCTTTGCTGGATATCCGACGTTGTCCTCGGATGGCCCAGGGCTTTCTTACTATCTGCTTCTTGCGGCGCGGGTCCCGGGATTCGACCCCCCATCGCATTCTAGCAACATCGTGGCGCTCCCCCTCTGGCGCACAAAGACCGGCTTGCGGTATGACCGCTCGACCGACAGGAAGCTCTCATCCGGATATCCGACGTTGTCCTCCCACTCGCTATCGCGTCCTACCTTATCGGCAACACGGACCCTCACTTACAGGTCCTCGCGTATACATATTCATCGTCAACCTGAAGTAATGCTCCAGGCGAAAGACGGGAGGCTCGCGGTCGACGGAAGAATGAATTCTTCCTCTATTTGAGGACGGGGAGTAGAGTATTTGGACACGGGCAAAATATATTATCTTTACGCGCATATATTCTCTCGGTGGTTTTTTTTTGCTTTGGCGTGAATGATATTCAAATTCCTAGTTCGTTCTTTTTCTTGAGGAGGTCTGAGTGCCCGTGTAATTTTAAGCTCGTTATTTTCTGTATCCAATTGCATCCGTGCTTCCTTGCAACTTGACCACCACCACCGTGACCATTTCCTCGTCCCATCGCTCGACTTCCTCATCTATATGATACTATATCTCTTCCGCTCTGGCGTATGTAAAGACTACTATACCGCGTCTGCCTAGACCGCGGATCATGGAATGACCGACTCGGATATTACTATCTTTTGGAGCCATCGATGTCGCTCAGTTGTCGTCCACATAGCTTGGCAACATGTCTCATGTTTCCCATTTCTGTGAGGTTCTCCGGGATCCTATCGGAAGTCAACATCCTCCCGTCGCGCCTAGCATGCGATTCAGCTCAAATTCAGCTCGGTTTTTGTCGACTCGAATCGCATCGTGGCATTTACTACCATGTCTCTGCTGGAAACCCTCCGTCATTTAGATGTCTGGTTCTCTCATGTCCCATTCAATCTCCAATGATTCTCCATCGACCACGGGGTGTCGATCTCTCGCGCTCAAATGCTCTTCAGGCTTTTTGAGGAGACTCAGGGTACGTCTCCATGAAGCTTACTCGTTACCATGCCTTGACCTGCCACACAGACTTTGTTGTTTCAATACTGCAGCCTTCACTGGCCAGCAACTTTCTGTTCTTCCGACTCTC
This sequence comes from Mycena rebaudengoi, assembly GCA_029282285.1. Taxonomy (NCBI): domain Eukaryota; kingdom Fungi; phylum Basidiomycota; class Agaricomycetes; order Agaricales; family Mycenaceae; genus Mycena; species Mycena rebaudengoi. The sequence goes on from JARJCX010000028.1 coordinate 427,220, forward strand.
CAAGGCAAGCATTTCGCCTTTCCAAGCTCGAGCGTATCCTTCCCGCGAACCTTCTGCAAGTGGCCATTCGATTTCCTCGGTGGTTCATTCCAAACGTCGATTTACGAATCCATTACGCGACGACTTGGCGTGCCCGCCCTTCTCTTCCCCGCTTCCCTCCTCCTCCCGATGTAGGCCGGCGAGCCACGTGTACCAGCTTCGATTAGTCTTTTTGCACCTCACCTTTTCCCATGGCCCAGCACCGACCCGCACCCGCACCGGGGTCCTCCACCCTCGCGGATTCGTTGGATACCATCAAGACCGAATTCGACCTTCTTGCGTCCGAAGTAACCACCGCCCGCCGAGAACGAGACGACTGCGAGGCGGCATGTGCGCCTTTTCCCTGGCTCCGTTGACGCGAATTGACTGCGTACAGTAACATTGCAGGTGAATGAGCTGAATGTCATCAGGCAGTCGCTGTACGAGCTGGAGACGCAGCACGGGAAGCTTCGCCACCAGTACGAGGAGGAACTGACGCGACTGAGGGCGGAACTGCATGTCGTGCGCCAAGGATTGGCCCCACGTCCACCGCCCTTGGCTCCTCCCATACAGGATGTCCGGGAGAGGGAGCGGATGCCGGAGCGTGAGGCCGTACCAGAGAGAGAACGAGAGCGGATGCCCGATAGGGACCGGGAGCGGATGCCGGATAGAACGCGCGACCGAGAGAGGGACCGGGACAGAGAGCGTGAGAGGGAGAGGAAGGGAGCGGGAGCCCAAACGTCTCAAGACCGAGAGAGGACGACTGCCGGCTGGTCCTCCACCGTCGAATCCACCTGCGCTGCCGGATCCCCCGCCTGCTCCCCCCGTCGCGTTCCTCGACGACCTAGATCTGCCGACGATGCCTCCACACCTCAAAAAGGAATCCTCGCACGGCGGCACTGAGTGGTTCGCTGTCTGGAACCCTGCCGTATCGAGAAAGCGTATAGCGGACATGAATCTGCTCCACACGCTCTTGCACGAGTCGTACGTCGTGCCGCTGTCTCCGAGGCCCAACTAAGTTGACGTTCCCTTTAGCGTGGTATGCTGCGTTCGGTTCTCCAAAGACGGGCGGTTCTTAGCCACGGGCTGTAATCGCACGGCGCAGGTATACGATGCGAGAACTGGCACCAAAGTTTGGTGAGCCAGCTGTCTTCCCTGTCCTTGCGTTTGATGTCGAGCAGCGTTTCTAGCTCCTTGATAGACCCGTCGGTACCGAAGGGCGGCGACCTGTACATTCGTAGTGTGTGTTTCTCCCCTGACGGTGCACTGCTCGCAACGGGGGCAGAGGACACCCAGATCAGAGTAATTTCGCCCTCCCTCTCCACTCACCCTTCTACGCTAACCGTCACCCAGATATGGGACATCAGCAAAAAGCGCATCATCTCGGTCCTCTCCGGGCACCAGCAAGAGATCTACGCGCTCGACTTCTCCTCCGACGGGCGCTTCGTCGTCTCGGGAAGCGGCGACAAGACGGTCCGAATCTGGGACATGCGCGGCGTCTCGCCCTCCGCGCCGATGCCCGCGCAGCCACCCTCGTGCCAGGTGCTAACCATCACCGACACCGCCCCGCCACCGACGTCCGCGCTCGCGCGCACGTCCCCCGCGCCGACGCCCGACGGCGGAATCACGTCCGTCGCGATCTCGCCGTCCGGCACGCGCGTCGCGGCAGGCTCGCTCGATGCGCTCGTGCGTGTGTGGGACGTGCGCACGGGCGCGCTCGTGCGGCGCCTCAAGGGGCACGGGGACAGCGTGTACAGCGTGGCGTTCGTGCCCGATTCGGGCGTGGGCGTGGGCGGGGCGCGGGGCCTGGGGCTGGTAAGCGGGGGGCTGGACCGCACCGTGCGCGGGTGGGATGTGGGGTTCACCATGCCGGCGCCGAGCCCGGTGCTGCAGGGGTGGAAGGAGCCCGGGACGATGCCACTGCAGGGCTGGAAGGAGGGCGCGGGGGCGGCGCCGAAGGGGTGGAAGGATGCGGAGGATGACGGGAAGTGTACCATGACAGTTCACAGGACACAAGGTAAGGTTCTGTATCTCCCGGATGTGCGCCTGCTTGCTGAGAAAACCGGTCAGGACTATGTGTTGTCTGTCGCGGTGTCGCACGACGGCGAGTGGGTCGTGTCGGGTTCCAAGGATCGCGGCGTGCAGTTTTGGGACTGCCAAGACCGGCGTTGTGCAGTGCATGTTGCAGGTGCGTCTTTTGCACGGCTTCAAAGCTGCTGGAGTCGATTACTTACCCTCGGTGGTAGGGCCATAAGAATTCCGGTAAGCCACTTGTGAATTTTACTTGTCCCCTCTAACACCGTCGCAGTAATTTCCATCGACCTCAGCCCGGCCTGGAAACGTTCTCGCTACGGGAAGCGGCGACTGGCATGCCCGGATATGTCGGTGGCTTCCTTCCCAGCGCACGCTTAAATCACTGACCTCCCTGGCAGGGAGCTACGACGTCGCGCCCTAATTTTTTTCCCTCGATGCTTGTGCCTGTACTATCTATCCAGAGAGCCGTGCTGTTTTCTTGCTGTTTGTCGTGTATTGCGATTTTTTGTTCCTGCGAGGCCTCATTGCACCAGGAAGGACGGGACTACTCCCGACGCTGTACTCCATGTACTACGTAGCTTATGAACCATTTAGTTTTACGGTCTGTGGGTGTCAAGATTGGCGGACAGTCGGCTATTCTCGGCTATTCTCATCGATTGTTATCTCCCTCAAACTTTCTCCAAACCACAATCGTAGCTGGTTGCAGATCTACTCGACGACTTGCCGGGCACTGGCTGGTACTCGAGCCCCAGAACGCGCTATCTGTCGTGGTAATCTTCTCGAATTCAAGTCTATCAAACACTCATTCTGAAGCCCTCTGGCTGTTACGACCAAGTTACGACCAAGTTACGACTTATAATTGGCTTTACGATACATATCCTCCAGCGGCTCTGCTCAACCAAAAAAACAGGAAACAGCGCGAGATTCTCTAAGCCGTAGGATACATTATGCGGTGTTGGAAACAAAATAAGAAAATTGATTTTACTAGCTCCTCCTTCTGGGACCCTCAAGGCTCATCTGCCTCCCCAGCCCGCAGAAATCCTTCAGAAGATCTTGCTCGAGTCCGTGTTCTGGAAGGTGACGCCGACAACGATCGCCGGGGAGACAAGGTATTCGACTTGGGCTTTCGGGGAATATTTATCGTCGCTCCAGGGGGTACTTGATCCTGATTCGAGCCGACGAGAGCCGAACAGGTTGGGCTCCGACGTCCAAGCTAGGAAGTGGAGGGGAAAGCGTGATGGTTGCAGAGGACAGAGTGTTTGGGCCAGATAAATACTGCAGCGGGATGTCCAGAGGCACGGGGGTTTCGAAGATTTCGGCCGGGAGGGTTCTGCAGAGCGCCTCGAAGAGTTTCCGGGAAGCGTCGGCGTCGAATGTTCCGCTCCGCATCGCGTTGACGAGCGCGTTTAGTTTGCGGGAAATCGAAGGCACCTGGAGGTATCGTCTCAAGCGATTCAGAATGGCCTTCACAGGAATGGACTCACATTCGATCCCTAAACGGTCCATCATTATCCCGCATTCTTCTACGTCCTTTCTTAAACGCGGAGTGGGTTCGATTTTCAAATTCCGAGGCGTTGGGAAGATTGCTGAAATAGTAGCGGACAGGGTACTTGGATCGGTCGAATGATTCAATGGCGGCGGAGCTGCCGAATGTTGCGCTTCCTAGGTCTACCATATAGCCGGAGAGGTCAAGGCAAGAAAGTTGTGCAAAGGAATGTTCGTGTAGGAATGTAAGGCCCTGCCGGAATCAGTAAGTGCTGTTGTCTAGGAACTCCATGGAAAGTGGCACCTCGAGAACCTGCTTGAAGAAATCAATATAGTTGGACACCGTCTTCAGAGGCGGCTGGTTGAATTCGATGAGTCGTTGCAAGCAGAGGAAGACATGCTCATCCCGCTCTACCACCGCAATAATGTGGGGGGCAGGGTTCCAGGGGTCCTGCCGTAGGTCGCGGTGGTTCAATCGAATGAGAATCAGCAATTCGGGGGAGGATGCGTCCAAGTATTTGATCGTCATGGAGTCGTTGGCTTCCGGCGTGGAGGCTTCTACCGCTATCTGAAGTCGTATAAGACTCTGTTAGGCCGCACACGACATGAAAAGACTTTATCTCACAGTGTTCCGGGTCTCGCTGAGTGGAAATGGATCTTCCGCCAACAGATCGTCGATGAGCTGCTCAAAGTCGCTGCAGTGACGACATATTGAGGCGAAGCGAGGGACTCAAACTAGGCGGGCGTACATGTCAAACTCCACCGAAGAAGTCGACGAGTCTGAATCTGAGGCATACGACGCTGACCGGTCGAGTGGGCCTGGGATGGATGCGGGGTCCACTCTATCAATACGTTGCAGTGGATATCCATGAGCCCAAGTCGGGTAGAAATCAAGGTCTTCGAGGGTTGAGTCACTCCCACTGTCGCTCTCCGAGTCAGAATTATCCGGCGAGATGGACAAGGGCCCGCCTAGGATAACTTGCATGGTGGACAGAAAAGCGAGGTGTAAATACGGCCAACTTCGGGAGTGATGAAATTGGTAAATAGGGGCTTGGTCAAACTAAAGCAGCTACAGCCAAAAAACTCATCGGTGGCTCTGGGATAAATTCCTTTCGAGCCACTCTTTGACTCCTTCGGTAGAGATACTTTTTTGATTATTGTATGTGCCTTCCATCGGCCATGCGACACCTTTGCCCATCGCAAAGAGGGCCCGGTATTTCTTGAGCCCATTCTCCGGATCTTCGTTGAGCTCCTTGAACAACTCGTCGACGGCCCATAACTCCCTCTGCAGCTTTTTCCCGAGTAACTTTTCAACCAGATCCGCCAAAGCCCCGTAGGTCACCGTATCGCCGGCCGTGAAGACGACGCCACTCCCCTCCCACCTCTCGCCCACAATCTGAGCCGTCAACTTCCCGATGTCCTGCGGAGTAGTAACAGTTACTGCGGTCTCCCAGGATCCCAGTGCCCTGCATATCCCAGAGGCAATATCAACCACCCCAAAGGAGGGTTCGAACAGGAAGCTGGTGAACATGCCCGTACTGACGATCTTCCACGCCGTCCGCGTTTGCCCGCGGAGAAGATCGCGCACATCGAGCTGCTCGTCGAACAAATTCTGCGGCGAACCCCGTCCGATTACATCGTAGTCGACACCAAACTGCCACGGAATGTATCGCGGAACTCCAGCCTGAAGTACCGCGCGCGCGAGCTTGAGCTGCGTCCCGGGGCCAGCTGCATATCCGACACAGCTGACAATGGTTGTGTATCGCTGGAACAGCTCTGAAAGTGTGTCGACGGAATCATTGGAGGCATCCCCGTACACCGCAGCAATGTGCAGACTCTGCAGCTCGGCGAGAAGAGTCTTTTGGCTGGGCTTTTGGGATTGGCGGAGAAGGACCTCTACGACCGAATTGGGGGGAGGATTTTGGGCTAGGGCACGGACCATGGCGAGCCCTAGCTCGCCAGCACCGATAACGAGGATTGCATCGCTGGTTGACATACTAACTCTTCAACTTGGCCGACTGGCTATACTGATAGAGAGGACTTACTAAGGCCGTCCTATGCCGAAACTAAGGTCGTGGTTGTGGAAGGAAGAGAGTGTTGCCGGCGGCATCCGCCGAAACATGCTGAATCATCCTGGTTTTGGGTGCTGTTTTTGTTTCACGTAATGTTGATTTGTCGGGATGAGCACCGACCCATTCCGAGTATCCCCAATTTTTTTAAGGGATTGAGCGTAAGGAAGGAAGTGAAAGAGTCTGAAGCCGGATTGATGGATTGATCCCGCTCCTTGCCAGTGGCAGTGCTAATTAACCACTCACCACATTACGTCATAACACTGCCTCATTTCGCCCCTTTTTATGAACAAATCGTATATTCACTCACGCATTCCCTCTCTCCTAGGTTCTGCCGCGGTTCTGCGGAAAGTTGGCATGCATTTTGCGCCAGCGCTCAGATCGTCGAGTCAACCGAAATGCATGTTTTTCTACTTGAACCTGTAACACTCCCGGTTCATCTCCCACACCTAATCGAGGCCGGATTGATAGGCTCTCAAGAGAAACATCCCTTCTCCCCCCTCATCTCGCAAGCGGATTTGCAGCTTTTCAGCCAAAACGAAGACTTCATTCAACTGGTACCAGAAGACTCTATGCACTTCGAGGCGCATACTGAAACTCTTATGCCGCATGTATAATCAGTTTAGGGAGGCTCTCGCACGAAGTGGATCAGGAGCTGCCATTCGTCGCGCAGTCGACGATTTGTTTTCACTTGCTTTCGAGACAGACGCCGACACGTTGGCCAATAGTGCCTATCTGTGGGTTTCTCTTCCAATTAGCCATAAGTCAACTCATCTCCGTACAGTGTAGAAGCTAAGGTTCATGTTGTAAAATACGATCAACGTCAAGTGCCCTATGGACCGACATCGATCGCTACGGCCGACGGTGCCGTTGTCATCCCTCTTCCCCATGCTCTCCAAGCTCGTAACGTTGTCTACGCTAGTCCCACTGCAGCCTCCCTCGAGAATACATCCAGGCTTTCATTGAGTACAAGGGCGGACGTGTCAATAATGGACGCCAGGCCATACTGGACAGCGCTGCTATGCAGGCCATCAACCGCTCCTTGGGCCTGGTCGGCATCAAGAACTATGCATTCAGCGTCCGCCATTCCAAAGTCGACATCATCACCTCCTGGTGGGAGGAGGCCGGAACTGAAGGCTATCAGTACCGTTTCAACCGGCAAGACAACGAATTCACCCTCGACACACCCATCGGGTGGTTCCGGTTCTACTCCTTTCTCTGTCGTCTCCGCGCTTAACATCATACGGCTCGCGATGCCCTTCGTGTTGCATCCCCATCCACTCTCCTGACGGCAAGGCAATTGTTCCATCTTGGAAAGCTGTCGTCCATTCAGGAACACATAATCGGCGGCAACAGTGAAGGCTCTCGTTTTGTCAGCAGTCGAGGAGACACCATTGAGATGCAGGATGCCGAGGACGAGATTGCGTTCGGAGACGATGCGTTCACGTTTAGGGAGATTTCGGTGGAAGAGTTTTGCCAGGATGATGACAGCGAGGAAGACGACTCGGACGGTGATGCAAGTGATGAGGGTGTGGCTTCAAGAGATGCAGGAGCAAAAGTACAGCTTTGGCAGTCCCTTCATCAGTATGCACCAGTCTTGAATCTTGATTCAAGTTGCCACTTGAAATCCAGTTCTTTCCCCTCTTCGAAGGAGGAAAAATATGTTATCTGAATCAGAACCGGTGAAATAATTTACATGCACTGAGTGTCCTACGTGTTTTTTTTTTTGCGGATTGACCTCCTGCTTCCCGCCACAGGTGGCAGTGCTCTTGAACAGCGGGCCGACTGCCGGACACATATCAGAATATCTCCATCAAGTCTCTTTCTGTCTGGTGACATGCATGGAACTTTGATCACCGAGAGTCTGCTTCTTTCCGCCATGGCTCCCAAAATCTACAAATCTCACCTCCCAGATCATCCCATTCTCGCCACATCTGTATATACTCGCATCTTCTCTCCTCGAGGCTCTGGAGATGTGGGCGGTTTCCCCCCATCCCGCCGAGCGCTAATCGATGCGGCATCCGGCACGGTCATTACCCGCGCTCAGCTTAAAGACCTTACCTTGAGCTTGGGGTACGGCCTCCGAAACCACCCTAATACTCGCGCACTTGCGCAAAGAGGGGACACAGTGTTGATATACTCCCAAAATTCGTTGGCCTGGCCAGTCGTGCTTTTCGGATGTAAGACTACCTTACTGTGATCCGCTTGCGACTCCGGTTGAGCGTTTTTCTACAGGTGTGGCCGCGGGTCTGCGTTGCACACCGGCGAACAATGCATATACAAGCCAGGAACTGGCTCATCAATATCGTGACAGTGGAGCGAAGCTGGTGTTCACCGCGGAAGGGGGAATCAACACTGTGCTCACCATGTTTTCGAGTTTGGGAGTGTCAGAGGAGGAGGCGGGTCGAAGGATGATAGTTTTAGGGAAACGATTTACAATGGGCTGGCGGACCAGCGGCTGCCCGTGACCCTGAATCGGCTGGTTTCTTGGCTATGGAAGACCTGCTGGGCAAAGGGAAACTGGACCAAGAGGAAAAGTTCGAAGGTTCTCTGGCGAACGAGACACTGTTTTTGTGCTACAGTTCTGGAACTACGGGAAAACCTAAGGTGCGAGCCATCACAGCCCCTCTTGAATACTATAAATGAACCGCGATTCTTCGATGTACAGGGCGTCGAGGTGATTTTGGTATTTCATGAATAGCTTGCCAAATTAATCACTGGAATCCTAGACCACTCACCAGAATATAACCACCCTCCTGGATATCGTCACTCCCTTATTTCCTCCAATGTGGCCCGAGCAGCCTATGATTGGGATCCTGCCTTTCTATCACATCTACGGTACGGTCCCTTCCTCATCCTTTCATTTTCACACCAATCCCCTGTAGGAATTGCTAACTTGATAACTTCCGGGCTCTTCGCTGGAATTCCGGTGGTGATTCAAATCAGATTCGACCCCGTACAGTTCTGCGCAAACATAGAGAAGTACAAAGTTTCATTTGCCTTCGTGGTGCCCCCAATTTTAGTCGTCCTTGCCCGTCATCCTGGTACGCACTCGCACTTTTCAATCACTCAGCCACCTTACGCGTTCACTGGTCCCAGCGGTGGACAACTATGACCTCTCCAGCCTCAAATACATGCTCTCTGGTGCTGCCCCACTCGGAGCGGATTTAGTTAAAATGGTATCTTACACACATAAACGTCCTACCCTGCGCTGATCGCGTCTTAGGTGAAGCAGAGGCTACTCGCGAAATGCAAGCCAGGGTCATCGTGCACCATAACTCAAGGTAATCCTGACTCATGTTAGATCCAGCTAAGCTTAACCGCTCATAGGGTATGGTCTCACGGAGACCTCGCCCAGCAGTCATAGTTTACGCTTCGACGACGCGGACAGGAAGTGCGGCAGTATCGGAGAGTTGCTGCCGAATCTGGAAGCACGCCTTGTCGTCGACGCTGACGGCGACGTAGATGCCGAGGAGGGTCAACCTGGCGAGCTATGGCTGCGCGGGAAAACAGTAATGAAGGCAAGCAATATGTTGTTCGTTGGAAATCATGCCGATATATCTCCCCTCTACAGGGCTATCTGAACAATCCCGCCGCCACATCGAACGCGATTACGGCCGACAAGTGGTTCAAGACAGGCGATGTTGCGATACGAGACCAGGAGGGACATTTCTATATCGTGGATAGGTTGAAGGAACTCATCAAGTATAAGGTAGGCATGGTACACATTCTTGTAATAAATCTGTTAATTTCGGAAATAGGGATTCCAAGGTATGATCCAGCCGCGATATTTTCATAGACTACACCAATCAGTCCTGCAGTTCCTCCGGCGGAGCTCGAAAGCGTTCTTTTGGCCCACCCAGAGATTGCCGATGCGGCAGTGATTGGGGTTGAGAGCGTCGAGCAAGCGACCGAGTTGCCCAGGTCTGTCCTCTCACCTCACTTCAATACGGAAACTTGATACAAGTATCGATTTTAGAGCATACATATGCCCCGCGCACCCCGAAAAGCTTGAAACTCCTGAGGCCAAGGCTCAGTTCGCTCAAAGCATCATCGAGTGGATGGAAACCAAGGTAGCCAGGCATAAATTCCTCCGTGGCGGTCAGTCCTCGAGGTCCCGATAGTTCAACTTGAGCCTGATTTTTATAGGGGTCCAAATTATCGACGCTGTTCCAAAAAGTGCCGCTGGAAAAATTCTGAGACGACAACTCCGCGACTTGGCGAAACAGGAGGCCGCACGCGGATTAATTAACACGGGCTTCAAATCTAAGCTCTAGTATCTAATTTAAGTAAACATTATGTGTATTTGAACGTACGTGTCGAGGTTGAACTCGAAGTTGAACCAAGGTTATCGGTGACACAATGTTTGTAATTCGAGCTAGTTCAACTGACGAAGCCTGCCGAAACCCGGTTGAAAAAAGAAAAAGATATGTTCTTACGCCTCAGCCGCATCCGATGTAAGCACTGAGCAGTGACGCCTGAAGGAGGATCGACTCGGATGCTTGTTTAGATAGCTCTATTCGATCCACATACCTAGGCATCTTGCTGAATGGGCACCTTGCTGGAGGTGGAGTACGTCAAATGTATTGGATTCTAAATGCTAAGAAACGTGTGTTGATAAATGTACATGAATGCGCGGACATCGAGGTCCAATAAACTGGGAATAAATAGTAATAAATCAATTAGGCATCGATAAAACATGCTCGACAGTGTCGGCAGGCGTGGCGGGCATTATGGTCATAATATGCGTGCGTGAAGGCCGTTGTTGACATGAAGTGGGAGCGTCGCCTGCTGTTGAGATTCCCCAAAGAGTAGTGGCCAAATGGGCTGCATGAGCCAGGGTTTGTGAAAACTAGGACTAGTAGATGAATTAGATAAAGTGCGCAATCGCGAAAGGGTAAAGTTGGACATACCTTCGTAGGTTCAAGTTTCTTTCTACACTTTACACCGTCCGGCATTGAATAGTACGCTTCTGCGACCATTGTTGGCTGTTCCCAGATATACGATGTTGCGGTCTCTACTGTGGTAATCGACGGGCTCATCAAAGGTGATGGTGACGAGAAGTCCCAGTTCCAGTGAGATCGACAAGGCCCGAAGGATAATTTGTGGGTCGCGCGCGAGGTATTTCCCGTATGATGTTTTCATTATTTCAGCATCCACTCGAACGTGAGCGACAGGTACTTTTGCTGAAAAACCGGATGAGGCTGTGTTTTCCTAGGCACCAGACAGCGAACTCACCAGGAGGGCCACGAGAGTAGGGTCTCAGGTCTAGCTTCGGAAGATATGCACTCCACGATAGGTAGTCTTTTTTTGAGTGGGAGTATCTGGCGTCCACACTTGTTGTCACAAATGAAACGTGAGCAGCGAGATGGCCGCTGCATCGAGATTCGGAGTTCAACTCCTCTCGAAATTCGTAAGAGTCATAGGAGGTGTGCGGCACTCCTCGTCCGTCCATGACATGGCGAAATGGGAATCCCGTAGGCATGTTTGACAAGTGGCCGCTGTTGAGCCGGTTTCGTAATTGCACCTTCATTTCCAGCTGCTCGTCGGAAGACACCACACCATATACGGGCGACTCCAGAGGAGAAGAAGAAGGTGATGAGAAGTCGAGAGTCCTGCGCGCGTGGTAGTACTGCATGTGAATGAACTTGAACTGCTGGGTGCCTGAATACCGATGACAGCTATGAAGCCGTTTTATAAGAGAATCCTTGTTAACCAGGATGTGAAGAGAAGACAAGAGAAACAAGACTGTCGGTAGGCGACACGACATGTCTTTCCAGAGCGGCGACCTTGTAAGTTGAACAAAAAAGCGAGTACTTGTATAACACAAGGGAAACAAGGGAGGGCGGCAGTCGATCGCCTTAGCAGCACGCACTTGACGACATTATTGAATCCCGAGCTTTTGTGGCCCAATGGGTAAATGACGGTTGCCAATGTCATGGTGGAGAACAAGGCGCCTTTGATTTGGCATATGGTCGACTGTTTGTTGCGCATCGCATTACCAAACACCGTTCTTAATTGTTTCGATCATCGCTCGAAACACTCAAGTTAATTGTGAGTTCATTAGCCTCTAAACTATCGCATATATGTTATTTTGATCCGTGTAAAGGTGCTTTTGAAGCACTCATCCACGGGCCGGGGTTATACCAGTCCGAGGACCAAAAATCACGGTTTGAACGATCGCGGGCCAGGAAGCATACCCTGAGGCCTGCGGTCTGAGCAACTTGGGAACAACTTGATCCATCCATTTCCTACCACTTTTCGTAACCCACAATATACACCACCTGTGCGCAGGATCTGAAGGCCGTCTCCGACATGGCCTCGGGGATGTCGGGCGTCTGAAGATTCGTCAAGCAAGGCCTATACCTCCCGGATCTGTACTAGTTTAATTGCGCGACAACTTACTCAAGGGTCTTACCGATTTTCCGCGGGGGAAAGCGTCAACATCGACGTCGAATACCTCCTGGGGTTGGCAAATGCGCGTTTGCAGCGTTTCTTGGTCGTAGTAGTGGATATATCAATCCATGTCGTGCTTGGGAGGCTTGCCGCGACGTTGATTTGTAGCAACTGTGTGAGTGCCTTTCCAACCTTTGAAGCATCGAATTGAGACATTTCACTGATTCGAATAGATCTTATAAACACCACCACCATTTCGTTCGATCTATGCAGCTTCAAAGTACTGACTGTTGCCGCCAAGATGCTAGATTCGCCATGATAAACAATCCATATTAAGTCATTATCCTCCCCTGCTCCAATGCGGCAACAATCAGTATGTATGTCGTTTTGGACAGATAGCGATCTGGGTGCGCACCTTGTGCAACTTGAAGTCGAGGTATTTATATTTGCCCTTCTTGGTATGCATTGCTCTAGGATTTGACAGTGAATGACAGTTATTAACACACTGTGCCGCGCAGCCCGCGCTTCATAACAGCGTCCGTCGCAACCACTCCCTTCGCATGAGGCTGGTGCGAAATGCAACACTGCAAATCTCTCGTACGCTCCACAGATTGCTGTCAGGCTACAAAATTAGTTTCGCATCCGACCAATAAAGACTTGAGCTGCTTAGAAGGAACCACTCTTTACTTTACCCATGAAGCTCCTCGCGGCCCTCCCTTTCGCCTTTATTACTGTCCGTGGTACAGTGATACTTCATGATAAACGCGCACAGCCGCAAGGGATAGACGTCTCTGGACATCAGCCAGGCGTGAACTGGGCGACCGTCAAGGCTAATGGAGTGACCTTTGCGTACATCAAGGCCACAGAGGGGACCAGTACGCTTCATGTTTCCCACAACTTCGAGATTCCAACTCAACATTTGTGTAGCGTTCAAGAGCTCAGAATTCTCTGCCCAGTACACGGGCGCGACGAACGCAGGCTTGATTCGCGGGGCGTATCACTTTGCCCATCCAGATAGTAGCTCGGGAGCGACCCAGGCGAAGTTCTTCCTTGCGCACGGAGGTGAGATTGATTATGTTGTAACGTTCAATTTGTCCTGTTTCTCACATCATCCAGGCGGCTGGAGTGCTGACGGGATAACTCTCCCGGGGGCGCTTGACATCGAATGTGCGTAAGCTTCTCGCTCTTTAGAACATTTGATGAATTTACCATTTCGACAGATAATCCCAGCGGTGCTTCGTGTTATGGCCTTAGTGCCGCTGCCATGGTGTCGTGGATCTCCGATTTTTCACAGACTTACCATGCCGCTACTACTCGGTGAGGGTACTCTCTCATGTATTCTTTCCGGGCCTCACGTCCGTTTAGCTATCCAGGCGCGTGATTGTTATTTATTTATGATTCCCAGAGCGTACGCGCTTACGAAACTTCAGTTATCTACACCACCACCGACTGGTGGAAGACCTGCACCGGAAATAGTGCTGCCTTCGGCACCAACAACCCGCTCTGGATAGCCCGTTATTCTTCGAGCGTCGGGACCTTGCCTGCTGGTTGGAGGTATAAATACTGCCCAACTTGTTTCTTCCGGGAATAACTTGACGACAATTTTAGCGTCCAAACTATTTGGCAGTTCGCCGATTCGGGCTCGAACCCTGGCGACCAGAATGTATTCAACGGAGACGCTAGCTCATTGAAACGGTTCGAATGTTCCTTAAGACTTATGACCTTCGTTTTTCGTTGATGATTCGTTTAGGCTGGCTACTGGCTGAAGGTTGATTTCCTTCTTTTATTCTGGACACATGGGCTGTTTCGTTGATATTTCGGAGTTGTTCAAACCCGGATAGAACTGTGAACTATAATATGTTTCATCTTGCCTGAGTGTCCTTGAGCTGTTAAGTTTCTTGGTATAATGGATACGTAACTCTACCGTCTCAAAATTCCTGGGCGAACGACACCCATTCATAAGGGGATCATTCCGCCTCAATTCTGTCAGATTCATCTTAATATTGCTTGCTCCCTGCGGGTCATTTAATTCAGGGCTCTGGAATGGCCCCCATCCTCGTCTTTATGCACAATACCTAATGGCTGAAGGACACAAAAATACCGCTTTGACCACCCGGCCCGGCTTTTCCGGGCGCTAAAGATTTAGCCGAGGAAACACCAGACGACTCCGGATGACGGGCCCGGGTCCCGGTCCGCGCTCAAGATTGAAGACATAAGACCAAAATGACCAAACCTCCACCAACGCTTCTCCTTGCCCCCACAACCCCTCTTTATTGTGCTAGCCCTTGTCGAAAATGGTCAAGATTACTGGCTTCGAGATTCACGGTTCGTGCCCTGACTACTGCCACGGTGTTCATTGACCTAACTTCTCAGTGCAGACGTCCGATTCCCCACCTCGTTAACAGGCGATGGAACTGATGCCATGTATACATGCCTCGTCGTGCGCATGAGCTCGACTAATAAAGCTACAGGAACACCGAATGTGATTACTCTTCAGCGTATATTACGCTGCTCACCGATTCGGATCTTGTCGGGCACGGAATGACCTTTACTATTGGCCGTGGAAACGACATTGTCTGTATCGCTATCAAGGAGGTCGCCAATCGGCTGGTAGGGAAGGAGACTGAGGACCTGTTTGCCAATATGGGCAAGACATGGGACTTTATGATGTCCGATCCGCAATTGCGATGGTATGCTGTGAATTCACTTTCCGGAGGCACAAGAATTCATTCTTTTGGCTACAGGATTGGGCCTGAAAAGGGTGTCATTCATATTGCATCCGGAGCTGTTAATAACGCTATCTGGGACATGTACGCTCGCTCAAGGAATAAGCCTTTGTGGAAATTGGTGGTCGACTTCACACCCGTAAGAGGATCGCTTGGATTGCCGTTGAAGGATTCTAAATGTCTTCCTAGGAGGAATTGGTGAACTCTGCGGCTTTCCGTTATATTACAGACGCGATTACCAAAGAGGAAGCCCTGGCAATGCTCAAGGAGAAGGAGGCAGGGAAGAAAGAACGCGAGGAACACGTTAGGGAACTCGGATACCCGGCATATGTCACTTCCGCCGGATGGCTAGGCATTTATTCCGTCTCCCTTGAATACAGTGGCTTACACCCTTACCAGGCTACACGGACGAAAAAGTTGCCCGCCTCACGCAAGAGGCGGTGGCCGCGGGCTTCAATCACTTCAAAATGAAAGTCGGCGCCGACCAGGCGAACGATATTCGTCGCGGGAAAATCATCCGGTCCATCATCGACGACCCGCAATATCTTCCTGCCGGTATCAAGCCGCGCGACCCCAACAGCGAAGCGCTCCGTGGCAAGAACGCAGGACCCACCGGCGCCGTCCTTATGGTAGACGCAAATCAGGTCTGGGACGTCCAGCAGGCGATAGACTATGTCAAGGGCTTGGATGTCATCAAGCCATGGTACCTGCTGTTACTTTCCTAAGAGCCCACGCCTGACACCCGCCGCAGGTTCATCGAGGAGCCAACCGCGCCCGACGATATCCTCGGCCACGCCGCCATCCGCAAGGCACTAAAGCCTCATGGCATCGGTGTCGCGACCGGCGAACACGCCCACAACCGCATGGTCTTCAAGCAGCTGTTGCAAGCCGAGGCCATCGACGTCGTCCAGATCGACTCCTGCCGCCTCGCCGGTGTCAGCGAAGTTCTCAGTGTGCTGCTCATGGCTGCCAAGTAAGTGCCATCATCGTTCAGTGTCGTTCCGCCTCCCGACCATGCCCCGCAGGTTTGGCGTCCCTGTCTGCCCGCACGCTGGCGGCGTGGGTCTGTGCGAGTATGTCATCCACCTCAGCCTCATTGACTACATCGCCGTGTCGGGCAGCATCGAGCGCAATGTGCTCGAGTTTGTGGACCACCTGCACGAGCACTTTGTCACACCGTGCTCAATAAACGCGAACGGGCGGTACAACGTGCCCACCAACCCGAATGAGGGGTATAGGTCTGTCTGCTCTGACCTCTCTCTTTTTTGTGTGCTGACGGGATTGTACAGCATCGAGATGCACAAGTCGAGCATTGCCGAGTACGAGTGGCCGAATGGGTCGTATTGGGTGGGAGCAAGGAAGGCATAATCACATTGTACTTTTTTATCATCTCAATTATGAGATCGTCGTCTTTTTCTTTTGCTCTCACAGATATTGAAAGGAACTCAAAGGTTTGTAATGAATTAATACTACATCGACGTTTGCTTTTGCCCACGCGGAAGACCCTAATCCAGCCATGTTCTAGGTAAAAATACCAACGCCTGTAGAAGATGGCGGACGCGCGATGTGATAAAAGCCGAGCCGCCAAAAGCGTGCTTGACTTTCGCAATCAAGCAAATGAAGGACATAATATTTATATTTGTTCAATCTTCGCTCGCCGCTAGTAGCTAGACAGTTCAATCGCAAAGGCGACAGCTAATTTCGAGAACCTGTTCAAGCACTGAGCTCACAGAATTTGAAAGTAGATGGGCTGAAACGTACTGAAGCATATGATCGAAGGAAAACTCTGGGGAAACATCGATCCTATCATCTGCGCCATGGACATCTGAGATGCCCGGTCAGCATCTTTAAGTTCTTGTCTGAAATAAAGTCGCCTCACTTGGGTTGGAATTCTTGAATTGTCCTTCTATACAATGGCACGACTGGTATCCCGCCCGCATCCAGCTTGCGTAGTCGCTAGACGGGCCTGGGGGATAGTGGTCTTTGACCCAGGGAATATCAACTGCGTCTCGGGTGTTATCGGCAGGTAGGGAGGACGCGAAGGGAGGGAACTGACGGTATCGTTCTATCAAGAGAATTTGGAACTCTGTTAAAGAGGGGTCGACTCCCCCGGTCATGACGGCTATTTCCTCTCGCGTTCCTGCTTTGTGCCACGCCTAAAGGAGGATGTTACGGGGAGAAAAATGTAATATAAAGGCAGCGTACTGTCATGTCAAATTGTATCATTCCTCTGACCACCTTTTCAGCAAGCTCATAGCTGGATGCCAGAGCCTGGGAGCCAAGAAGGCCGCCCTGATGAAACGCGTTAGAATACTGTCCATTCTACCCGATATACAGAAAGCCTTGCCTCCTCTCCAGCGTAGAAATGGAACTCTAACGGCGAAACGGGAATATAGTTTGCGACCAGAAGTGCTGAATTTTGCGGGCTTTAGTCTCGTTTCGAGATTAGAAATGATTCGACGGACCTCTGTAAGCTTCAAGAATAGTCACAGTGCCGGAACCTGGAAATAAATACGTTGGGTAACTAATACTGTCTTGGAGGGCAGCCAGACACGCGAACCGTCATCTCCAGCACCTGGAGCTCGGGAATAGGGATTCTCGTGATTAATGCTATCGATATGGGCGCCAACAATCGTGATGGGGTCATATTCAGACGCGTTCAACGGTGCTATACGGATAACCTGGCAGGGATGATGAGTCTTGAACTACCATTCGCGTTTCACTTACGATAGAATTTTGTTTCCATGAATGCTTGACCGACTCGACAGTGATTGACCTCTTTTGCTCGTCACTGGCGAGTTCAGCGGTGTATGCGAGGATCTTTGCATAGAGCCATTCCGAGCTCTCTTTTCCGGTATCCGAGTTGTAGTATCGTGTGTGATAAGAAGTGAGATGTTTGAGGTTGGCCTTTGGCTCGATCGCTGAAAGGTTGGATAAAACGCCGGCTACAACTGTGGAGTTGGGGGATGGATACGAGAACCGCTCCTTCTGTGAAATTCCGAGGAAAGGAGTTTCAGTACTGATATCAGAGAAGGTGAGACGGAAGAATGGTGGCGCAAGGCAACGACTTGCATGTCCATGTAGTCGAGTCCACTGGCTTTCGCTTCGAGTTTCTGTCGCTCTGTCATCCATTTCGGCTCCGTGTTGTCCAAGAATTGGACTAGACGGAGGGATTCAAGGTCGAGTTCAAATCCTTTTTTATGTTAGAGCAGAGCGGGTTCAAGAGCAGCCTGAGGTACCAGGTACATTGTCCTGATTTTCAAAAGCCGGTCCAAGAGGAATTTGATCAAATTCCGCAAGAGCTTGGATCCCAAGAGCGAGAGCACTGAGGGCGGAAGGAAGCACTCGCATTTCGATAGTGGTGGTAAAGAGCAAAGGTTGCGCCTATCAAAACCAAAGCTCGCATCAAAGAATCATGCGGGGCTAACTGCGCCGCAGGGCGGCTGCGGGAGCGCAACAAATGACGTGCCTGAGATTTCTGGAATTCTGGACGGACATAACTTGGATCTGAACGAGGATGCAATCCTCGCAGTGTTTTTGACTTTCAGTTGACCTCCAGTAATTGTCCGGCAGGGGAAAACGGACGCACAAAGGAGGAATAACGCATAAACCAAATTTTAAAGGGCATCAAAAGGCACCCGTACATTTTTTCGACAGCAATGACGTCCAAATAACATGCTCAGAATTCGTTTGTAAGAAATATTGCAATCCACGGCCAATAGCGAGATGTTCTGCAAGGAAGAGAGTCGAAGACACACCGTAGGTCTCAATTTTTGAGATGTCGGCCCCCCCGCAGCTCTTTTCCCCGATATACCATCCTTGTTTATAAACATGTTTACAAACAGGCTGTTTATAAACAATGCTTGTAAACCGGTTTTTTAATTGCTCAGGAATTATATACAAGACCCTAGCCGGCGATAGAAGAGCATCAAAACATGTCCAAACTCAACAAAAGCCAGAAAAGGCTTCCAGATGACCGCAGGACCTACCGCCCAAGGTCAAGACCCCTGTTTTATGCGAAACAATTTCACTGACATGTTCTATTTTCGGTCGAAGCGCGGTTGAACGCTGCGAGTGTGGGGCGGTCTGTATGGCGAGATATCTCCAGATATATGTCTGAGGGCAGCGGTGCCAAGTTACGCAGGCCGCGAGCCATACCGACACATGAGGATCGAGTTGGTTATAAGCAAAGAGAAGTCCCATCAATCAAGATCTAATCTGTATCTGTACATCCATATTGGGTTTATTCGCGTGCAAAATCCTATTACATATCCGCCATGCTTATTTCCCTCACGATCGCCAATGTGAGTATATTGTTGCGCAACCCGCTCGCATTATATATCCATCAGCGTTGAAGGCCGGTCTCGCAATTGCAACCAGCTCGCTCGCTTTCAGTATAACAAAGTACGTGCTATATGATATTAAATACCGATTTAATTACCTGTATCCCCAGTTACGCCGATGGGTATCGTATGAAGCCGATGACGGATGCATGGCTCAGTGTAAGCGTGGCCAACGATTTGGCCATCACGTACGTGTAAAGTATATTTCTGCCGGTTGCCACTAAGTGAATTTCAGAGCGTCTCTGGTCTTCTATTTAAATCAAAGTCGTACGGGCCTATGCAGTTCGTCACCCCCCTCATATTCTGCCTGCCCACCTTTTGATCTGTGTTCAGATACGGATACTATCATAAATCACCTCATCCGTTCTGCTATCGAGAGTGCACTTTCTTTGCTGTAAAATGCTTTCTCATTCCACGCTCTTTATTCTCACCAACTTGACAGATCATGGTCTTGGTCACTTTCGTATATCAACACTCTTTCCACATGCCAGGTCGGATCTAACCTTGTTAGACGACGTTGCCATCTACGGGCTTTCATCTTATGTTTTCTATTGTGTGCACTTTTCTTTTTGAGCGTGGACTCACCCTCTGACCGAATAATACGTACCAACTGCGCCTAGCCTTTGGGTCGCATTTACACGTGAGCAGTTCCATCGAATTTCGAATTATTATCAGGAATGGTTAACACTTCACAGGAGCACTCTATTATCGGTAGGTGACCGTTCAACTTTTCGCATAACGTGTGTCCTTATAATCACCAAGACACTCGATTGGCGTGAGTCCCTCCGACAGGAATTTCCAGCACTCGCGACCTCTTCCAGCACTCGCGACCTCGGCGAGTTGGGATTACACTCCGTCATTGCCGTTGAAATGTCTGCCCTACCAAGTTATCTACTATTTGCAGACGCTCAATGACCACAGGAGTGTCGGGTTAGTTAATAATTACGAGACAGAGATGGATTCTCTGCGAAAAACGCCGAGGTGGAAGGCACAGACCCCGACTGAAGATAAACATGATGAGCACGTGACTGTTCAACTCTAGAGAGGTACTTGGTCAATAAAAAATAAATAGAACCAAGTATTTATGTTTCAATTTTCTGCTAACTTATTTCTCCTCACCATGATCCGTGAATTTTTCGTATGATTTGACTTTCGAGAGCTGGAGTTAATCACCGGGATCATGGTATGGATGAGTAATGTGATGTGACTGATTCTTAAAACTAATAGCGAGGTTGCGAGCTATTGTCGGTCAGCCAACGGTCAGCTTTAACATTTCCCGACTCTGGCGCCGAAATCCAACGGCTGAATCAAGACTACGCCTAAATGAAGGATGAGGCACGGAAAAATGACTAAATATCATTCCCATCATTCCCACGGACACAAAATTCTATTTCACAACGGGTGAACGAGTGTTCTAAGTAGAAACGATGTTCCTAAAACAGGAGTGTGAATTAAGCAGTGCCAATCCACGCAGTATCCAAAACATTGTATAATGCACGCATATTCACGGAGGAAATTATCCCAAGTCAGTGGATTAAATGGCTGGGCTGCTGGCATATAATCAGAATTTATTTTCAGGAAAAAGGGATGCCGGGGGGGTGCGCTTGATCGACACGGCAGCAGCCGGCGATCAAGCCCCTATGTATGTACTAACAGCAGTTCTATGCTCACTGTTAGAAAAAAAAAGTAGGCATTATTATCAGCAATAAGTAAAAGATGAGACATGGCGAGGAAGAAGAGAAGAGGGAGAGATTGTGGAGTGAGGAGGGCGAGGCAAGGGCGGGATGGCTAGTACTGTCAGCCGCCGATCACTAATTCAACCTCCGATATGTGCCGTGATCTTGCCGCCGTGCGCTGTTGCCGGCTCTCCCAATTCCCAAACTTTCACGATGAAGTGGCTATTTCAAAACGGGTGAACGAGATTTCTAAGTAAGAACGAGTTTCCTAAAATCGACGCTCGGTATTTCCAACTCCCAATTGCTCTCTTATGAATTCGTGCATTTTCCGTATGATTTGACTTTCGAGAGCTGGATGAGTAATGTGACTGATTCTTAAAACTAATAGCGAGGTTGCGAGCTATTGTCGGTCAGCCAACGGTCAGCTTTAACATTTCCCGACTCTGGCGCCGAATCCAAAGGCTGAATCAGACTGCGCCTAAGTTACTATGGCGGTTGTCCGACGGAAGTGGGAGTTGCTGATTCAAATATTGACTGAGCAGTCAAAGAGGAATCAGTATAAAAGCTGTGGAGATTCTCCAACTCAAGTTTCAAGTTACCATGTCGCCTCAGCTCTTTCAGCCCATTGCAATCGGTCCTCTTTCTCTGAAACATCGAGTTGTACTCTCTCCGATGACGCGATTGAAAACCGACTCGAAACTTGTGCCATTCTTGCCTTTGGTGAAGGACCATTACACTCAGCGCGGGAGTGTCCCTGGCACCCTCCTCATAACAGAGTCTACTTTCATTGCCGCCAAGACAGGCGGTTACCCAAACATGCCGGGTATTTGGAGTCCGGAGCAAATCAAGGCTTGGAAGGAGGTTCGTATTTCCGGAACTATCTCACTTCGCAGAACGTTAACTTCATATTTATTTAGGTAGTTGAATCTGTGCATTCCAAGGGATCGTATATATACCTTCAACTTGTTGCTCTCGGACGCAGCGCGATTCCTGCGGTGCTTCGCGCGCAAGATCCTGCGTTCTCCTTCGTATCGGCCTCGAACATCCCGATAATCGACGGCTCGGAGGAGAAGCCGCGACCATTGACGACCACGGAAATTGATGAATACGTCGGGCTGTATGCCCAGGCCGCCAGAAATGCCCTTCAAGCTGGTTTCGACGGTGTGGAGATTCACAGTGTGTTGGCATGTGCAAGACCGTCCTTTCTTTTTTAATTTAATCTGCAGATGCGAATGGATGCATCTTGGATCAGTTCTTGCAAGATGTCTCGAATGATCGAACTGACGCGTACGGCGGCAGCATTGAGAACCGCGCGCGTTTCTCGTTGCAAGTTATCAAGGCCGTCACGGAAGTCGTCGGCGAGAACAGAACAGGTATTCGCTTCGGCCCATGGAGTCCCTATGCAGGTTCGCTTCTTCGCAATTATTTACAACAGATTGTTGGACTAATTCTTTGGTAGGGATGGGTATGTTAAATCCGGTGCCTACCTTCACTCACATCGTCTCCGAGATCAAACGCCTTTACCCTGACTTCGCCTACCTGCATGTCATCGAACCAAGGATCAGCGCAGACTCTGCCATAGAAACATCAGCCGAGAACGCAACCCAGTCGAACGACTTTATCAGAGAAGTTTGGGGTGACCGCCCGCTCATTAGCGCCGGGGGTTACTCCCGGGATACGGCGATTCAGCGGAGTGAGCGTACAAACGCACTGGTTGCGTTTGGGAGGCATTTCATCGCGAACGTAAGTCGCCCTTTACGTTCCTGACAAAGGGCCACCAATTCACGAACCGCGGCCCTTCCAGCCCGATCTGCCCGTGCGTCTCGAGAAGAACATGGCTCTCAATCCGTACGACCGCCCCACGTTTTATCTGCCAGGCCAGGATACTCCGACTGGATACACGGATTATCCTTTTGCAGACACTCCGTCTGCTGGACCGTAGTGCAGGCTATGTACTTATATTTATTCGTATGTATAGAGATATCCTCCTGGAGTTCTTGACAATACTACTACCTCGACCGCCTGTGAGACATTTACGGGTGGACCTCTGAAATCTAACCCACTGTTGAAGACTTTGATTATGCTCACATTTATGCCTGGCACAATATTAATATCAAATATAGCCAGCGGGACGATTCGCGAAGCAGAACGTGACCGAATTTTTATGCTTTCTCCCTTCCGGCCTTGAGCGCTTGAGCAAGCTTGGAGCAAGCAATGACAACCACCATCATCGAAATATCGATACCCTGACTATGGGGTTTGGTAAACCAGGGGTGCTGTATATCTATCTTGCACTAGTCAAGCACCCACAGCCTTGAGCTGCTATCTTCTCCTTGCAAACTACGAGGTCGGTTGTCAGGCTGGAAACTGCGTCTTTACAATTTCTCTCGCAGCTCACACCGGCTCTCTCTCTCAGGATATGCAGACGAAATAATATCTACAAATGCGCTTCTGGCTCTTTTCCCGGGCCTGTAGCGACGCTTTCACATATCCTGAGTGGTCTGCGGACCGTTTCGGACAGCGGCTCGGAACTATTCGGAATAACATCAACAGTATGACACTATCGTGCTTTGATCGCGCTTAAAATGCTGCCCTTTGCGCTTTCGACATCGATACTCCGGGTAGACTTGCTATATGACTGTCTTGACCACGACCGCATGTAATTGCTGGACGATGTAAATTATGTCTAACTCGCGATAGCTCTCGCGATTCGGATGTGACCAACACCTCAAATATCGGAGAAACCTAGAACCGCGGATCGTCAGAGTAACAATTTGTGAGTTTGCTCCTGACAGTCCTGAGGTTATTCCAGTGGCCCTCCTGTTTCCCGGATGAAATGTTGTCGACGAAAACTGCTTTCTTTCCTGAACCATTTTGGCAGGATGTACCCAGAGTCAGCTCCTTGCTCGACACTACTAGGCCTCCTCAGGATCTGATCAGCATGCCTCTTCCTGTGTTCTTGTCGATGGCGATGCTATCTGTTTCTCAACTACCATGGCGGAATCCAACGCCGAGTCTCCTTCAGGTGGACCACGAACTCGCTGCTCATTACTCAGTGTGGACTATATAAAATGGAATGCTGTCGGCCCTTTCTTCCATCACGCCTACCATTTACATCGCCACCGGGCAATCGTACTTGTGCGCGAGTAATGGCGCATCATGTCTGTTCACCTCCAGATAACATGCCTCAATTTCTCGTTGTTTCTAAAGGCGCCAAAGGCTCGTAGCATGCCCCATTCCTCCTTTGTAAACGCATTGATCGGGACTCTGCCAGTGAAGGAAGGGCTTCGACTGTAGCAGGCTAGAGTTGACCCGTATCACTGTCAGTTTACTGGGCGGTTTTGGATGTTGATCCAACGCCGATGAGATCGCTTGAGCACCCACAGCTATTACCTGTGCAGATGCCTCACCCTCAATCCGTGTTGCATACGAGCCCTATCGTACCTCAACAATTGGACCCTTGCCGAGTAGATACTGGTGTGTCGTGGCTGTGCTCGCACAATGCGACCGAATTTGGACAGTACGTATCGGCTGAATCACACGCTGGCTCAACCTGACGGTCATCGGGGATGAATATATCTCCTCGTTCCCGTAGTATGGCTGGCAACCACCCAACACTTCTCTTGGCATGATTCCTCTGTACACCTGTGCTATTATGGTGAAGGATTTTTGTCATCCTGGGATGCCCGTATTTGTGTGCAATATAATGCAGACATACGGGATGGAAGAGTCATGGGTGCCGTGTGATTACTGGTCTGAATCTCTGTGTCTATCGTCGTGTACCTAATGGAAGTCCCGAGACGGTCGCGCTTATGTGGTTGTTGCTTTCTGGATTTCAGTGCACTACGCGGTGAATGAGGGAACTTGTTCATCACTCCTGGCTGCTTTTACAGCCAGGTTGGAACTATTTATCCTGCCCTTGGGTCGGGTTTGCAACAGATATAAGACGGGCTAGTTCACACCGATGGAAATTAGGTACATCCGTAGCATACATTCGCGTCTGATGTATGTAGTACGGGCCCCGGCCGTTTCAATTTGGGACCGCGTGCCAGCACTCCTCCTCCTCCCCCGCCCCACATAGAGGTGTGAAATTTTGTCCCTCAGATGATTAGATCAATAGTGAGCGATCAACATGGCATGGTTTGCCGACAAGACTCCAGATCTAAATAGCATAGTCAAGGAAGGACGACTGTGTGCTGAGCGCGAATCCTCGTTGGAGCATTGCTATTGGTCCTTTGAGTGAATATATTTGAACTGTGCCTTTGAGCAATATATAAAATTAATATTTGAAAGAGATCTGTGACACAGAAGTGTCCACTCTACTTGGGAATAGTTGTACCAGCTCATCAATCCTAGCAACCATGGCTTTGAATATGCCCCATCCCGAGTTCAAAGTGCGTTCCGGCATTCCCATCTCATAAACTATTTCCGCTGCCAGAACATCAAAATCTTCGGAAATAAAGCGGTACACTTTGTTCCTCGCTTCCTGTCCACCATAAGCCTCACGCAATTCAGCCACAGTCTCGGGATTGACACACCGAACGAAAGCACTCTCGTTGCCTTATTAGTGGCTGTGTGGCTAGTGAGATTAGATATGAGATTAGATTCAAACGAATCTGTCCTGATTAGGAAGCTCCAAAAAATACGGATTTCTCTTCAATCCTCACGACGTTACCAGCCACCAGTAGACAGTGTGGATACGATGGGTCGCCAATGCAGGGTGATTATGTTGGCGATCACAATCTGGAGCGCGATTTGAAGGACAGAGAATCCGAGCACCCAAATTGTTCGAGCTCATCTTAGTGTTCCAAAAGAGTAATTGTCACGCAGTCACAAACGTTACGCTCGCTTAAGCAACAAACATTAGTACCCCTCCTTGACTCACCTCCATCCCTACGGACCCACAACACTCCAGGTAAGTTTCTCTGCGCATATGACACGTTATGCACCGCGAATGGCCTCGATTTCGCGTTGTGGGCCTGACCAAAGGTCCTATGCGTGATTTTGAGGCCCAGGCAGTGCTTTCGACGAGTGGCATGCGGTGCCACTCGTCGACTCCGTTTTATGGGAGGAATAGGGCTGTACTGCATTGCGTTGTGGGCCTAACCAAAGGCCCTATTCGTCATGCAGTACACCCCTCCATGTCCAGTAGCATTATGTCCGAGCCTCCACCCTTCACCTCACACGCTAACCCTTTGCCACTTTGTTTTAGCCCTTCTATTGCCATGTCATGCGCTACGCGCAGTGGGACTGTATGTTCGCCGTATGATCTCATTGTTACACAAATGTTGCCATCCCCGCTACCGGCCAACATCCACCAAACTGACGTATCCCTCGCGGATGATCTTGAAGACGCGATCGCGCTCGAAATGCGGCAAGCCGAAGATCTAGACCAGGACGTCGAGTATGGCAGCGAATGGGAAGACCTAGACTTGAGTGATGACGACTCCGATGGGGAAACAGGGTCAGTCTGCTCGAATTCCCCTTCTCCCACCGAGTCGCGCCCAGGCTCGCCGGAATCCCAGCCATCTGTCACATCCACATCCACGCCACCTGTCCAGTCCCTCTCTCCGTCCGAAAATCGCCGCCAGCGCCAAGCTGAGGCGAAGAAGCTTCGTCGCCAAAAGAAACGCCAAAGTGCTGCCGCATCGGCAACGCCGTTCGACTACCACCCAGGTTCGCCGGAACCCCAGCCGTCTGCTGCATCCACATCCACACCACCTGCCCAACCCCTCTCTTCATCCGAAAATCGCCGCCAGCGCCAAGCTGAGGCGAAGAAGCTTCGTCGCCAAAAGAAACGCCAAAGTGCTGCCGCATCGGCAACGCCGTTCGACTACCACCCAGGTTCGCCGGAACCCCAGCCGTCTGCTGCATCCACATCCACACCACCTGCCCAACCCCTCTCTTCATCCGAAAATCGCCGCCAGCGCCAAGCTGAGGCGAAGAAGCTTCGTCGTCAAAAGCAACGCCAAGGTAGCGAAAGTCGCGGGGGCTCGCCAAGCCCGCGCCCACCTCCAACCGCCCACCGTAGCCAGACACATCCCGGCGACCATTCCCTGAGGCCACGGATACTACATATGTATATACCGTTTCGGATAGAACCAATATAAATGAGAAAACAAATGCTATTTCACGCGACTATTTAATACAGAATAAGCGACAATATGCGACGTGGGACTGCAAAAAAAAAAAAAGCGCGAACATCAGTATGGGCCAAAAAAAAAGGTGTGCACCTTCAACTCACTACAATTGCTTGGAGGGTTAAAACTCACGGACAGAAAACTCTGGGTTAAGAACTGATTCCGGAAGTGACGGGCGGTGTTCTGAAACAAAAACGTGAGAGAGACGATGCACAATCCGAGTGGAAAGCTTACAGCGAACAGTGATGTGATGCGATAAGGGACGACAACCTGTAAATAAAATAAGTCGACGGAATATAATTAACCAACGAACTCACACGGAGGATCAAACTGATAGCACGAAATCAAGCTTCGCATGAGTAGGACAAAAGTAAGCGCACAGAGGAAAGCTTACCACGAGAAGTTCTAAGTTCTATTCATGAAACCTGAGAAGAAAAGTCAGTTGACGAACTTGCAGCACATATCAGTGAGGTATGGGGAAAGGGGGAGAATTCTCACACGAGTCGATGGTAGGAAAAGGGCTCTGCAGCCGCGGCGACGTGTTCGACACTACATAAGGGCTAGACAAATAAAGAGTCAGCGACAGTACCGCTGACAAGGACGGACTTACCAACAAGTAAAGACCGTAGTACTATCACGGAATGAGTTGCCAAAATGAAGATGTCCAAAGTTGCTCACCGTTTATCTTGAGGAATTTTGACATCCCAGAAAACAAGTTCCAGCAGCGACCACCGTCACGAGCAAGCGACAAGACCAGAAGCTACCTCTTCATAAACTTCGGTTTCAATCGGCTGTCCAGCCACGCAAAGCGCGAATAATGTGCTGGAAGATCCAGCAAGGTTTTCACCTGACGGAAGTGCTGTGTAGGGCAGGCGCGGGGCCCATCAGGAGCATTCGTTCGGGCGATGTCCCTCTTCTCCTCGAGGCCGGCCTTGAAGTGCCGCTTATGTTCTTCAATCTCGGCCTCGCCATGACCGCAGATGTGGAGGTAGAATTGGGCACGGGCGGAATGGCTGCGCGGTTTGTCTATGACCCGGAAGTCGCCATAGGAGCATGCAAATAGGTAAAGGGTTTTGGGTTCTATTGAATCGCGTTAGCTTCGGGCTAGACGAGAAACTGAGTACGCACTGCTATGAGTGCGAGAAGAAAACCAGTCGCATAAAGATAGGCGGTGACCCCGCCACGCATCTCGCTTCTGTGCGGTCTTGGGCATAAACCTGGGTTCTTTACAGCTGTGTTCCGTCAGGAGCACATCCACCGCCAGGGTCAGCCATAGATCACGGCGTTTGTTGAGTGTTTTGGGCAAATAAACGAGATTTGGTGATTCAAATGATTTCGAGAGTTCGGGGTATTCCTGAGGAAGAAGCTCTTTGAGCTCTTTCTTGTACTTTTCAGTGCCGAAGAGCGACCGGATCGAAACAGACGCTAGGGTGTCTTTGAAAGATGCAAATTCCTTGACCGGGACACAGGCAGAGAGCTCGGGATTTTCGAGAATCTCATGAACGTAGGTGATTCGTACGAGCGTCGGGAAATTGGACGCGGTCAGCTTGTGGGAGGGACTCGTCGCTCACAGAACAGTAGTGAGCGCAGACCTGGCTAAAGCCAATAACGATCTCGTTGCACTGGTCGCAGGTCCCAAACCGCCACGAGTGGTCGAACTCCTCATTGACAAGCTTCTGCGGATCCTGCACCGCCTTGAGCGCTCGCAGAACCAAATCGCCCCGCTTCGTCAGTTCCCTGTCATTCCGGCTGCGAGCGAGAGGAGTGATGCCGGATTCATCGGGGATGCGACGCGCCGCCGCCGCTTCCACATTCCAAGGTCCAATACGGGCTTGGTTTTCGAGCTGGTTTTGATGACGCACAGCATCACGACCCAGAACCTTGCCGGACTGGGACAGGTTTTGGCCGTCCTTGAGCCCCAGAATGTATGAACTGAACTCGTCGGAATGGACATCCATCTGGAAGGGGATGTATCCGTGTGGATCAGGATTGAGCCCGCCTAGAGGTACACGTTAGAGATGCGCGTCTGGTCAGGAGATATGAGCGCCCACCGAGAGTTCGTAGCTCATGATCCTGCACAATGTGCTGGAGCTGGCGATGGCGAGCAGCATCTCCTGCAGCAGCCAAAACCGCATACCGTGGCCTGCGCGGTGAAGGCTCGTCCTCCCCATCCTCGGATGACGTGCAGGTACTTTCGTCTTCTTCGGCAACAGCTGCGAGCTTCCGCTGTTGGTTGAAATGTCGGATCTGCCCAATGACCCGTCGATCCGAATACAGCGCGTTCTTGTGTGTATCGAGCTCGAGCATTACACCCGTGGCGTGCATGTGTTGGAGTATAGACTCGCGTAGTACCTCCAGGCGAGCTATCAACGCGTCCCGATTCCCGTGTGGCATTGGCCCGTTGAGGGCGAGGTTCTCAGCAATTATTGCCTTTGAAGGCTCCACTACACCCGAAGCAACAAGATAAAGCAGGCGGCGAAGTCGATCAGCGAAGCGGGGGTCGTGCTTTACGGCTCCGAAATGGTAGGTGGGGATAAAAAGGCTCAAGTCAGTCGTCGAGTATGCGACAATCGTTGGGATACCGATGGCCTGCCAAAACTCTTCATTCTGAGTAACCACACCATCTCGATACCACGTTGTAGGTACGAATGTCGCAATAGAATGGGGACTGGAGGTTCCCTGCAGAAAGGTCTGACGGGCATCATTCGCCTTTGGGTTGTCGGGACCGGCTGACAAAACATCACGAGTCTCGGACCTCGTCAGCGCGTGGTGGATGGTGTTGGACCAGCCAATGAGCAGGACCGGTTTCATGGCGCAGAGGATTCGAGCCAGAAACGCGAGATGAATAGCCCGTTCAACAGGCTCTGTCAACCTAAAAAGGTCGCAGAACGAGTTTCGAATCTGTCGTAGCTGTCTTGGTGAGAAGTTATTTGTGCAGTCGGGGTGGATGAGACGTGTAATGTGAGCTGCTTCCTGAATTGCGGGCCCCGCTGTCGTTGTCTCGATTCCCCCAACTCTGCCATCCCGTTCCTCCTTCGTAATGTCTTCAGCCAGCGTCATCATAACGACATTCCCCCGCACCGTCCATGCGGCGTCGATAAGATTATCCTTGATTGACTGGAGCGTTTCAGGGACGCACACCGCACTGGCTCCCGATTTCTTCTTCCAGAAATTGTACTCGTCATCAAGTAGCTCGGCGACTTGCCTTTGTAGAGCCGGGGACAGCCCGTCAGGGAAATCTGTTCGGTACGGGAGGCTGGCTTTGTTGGTGAGAGCGCGGAGATGGGCGGGAGGTTCGAACGAGGGAATCCAGGTACCGCCTGGGGTCGTGTTGACGCCGAGTCCACGCAGAGCATTAACTAAGATACCCTCCATGAGGCCGATATTTGCGTTGGTGCGGAAAGAGAGTGGCCCATCCGGAGCCGGTATGTCGGCTGCAGGGACATGAAAACTTCACCACTTTAAGCTGGGTAGATTACCCCATCTGGAGTGCTTGACGAAAAGCAAGTCATCTTCTAGTCGGAAAAGAGGCGTGCCGGCAATGGTGACACCGCCATAGGCGAGAGTCATGGAACCATCCGCATTAGGAACAATATGGGCTTGTAAGCGTTTGACGTCGAGGTCGTTCATTGCCGCAAGGACTGCAGGGGCTGTGTCTTCGCACTCGTACTTTATCAAGACATCTTCAGCCGCCTTTTGGATGTGAGGTATCGGGGTTTGTTGTGCCAGCATTAGCAGGGTTGCCCATCCAATATCAGCAGGTCGACGGTTGATGTATATGGATAAGAAGGGGACGTCCTCCTTCGGAACCGTCGCGAGGCGGAGATGGTAACGAGCAGTCTTCAGGGGAAGATACTGGCCTGTATCTTCAACCAACATGCACGAAGATATCCAATCATCCACGACGAACGCGAGAGGGTTTGTTGATAGGTTGACAAGGAGGGGAGCAATTGCACGGAGTTGACTGAGCAAATTGTCGTCAGGGAGCATGGGAGCCAGCCCTTGGTGCTGGCACTGTATTGCATTCACTGCTAGCAGCTGTGCTATCGGATCTGACGGAGCATCAAGTAGCGCGTCGCAGATAGCGATCTGTTGTCCGAAGACTAGCCGTATGTCGTTGCCTAAAAATTCTCCGACCTCCCGTTTCTGGGCAGGGGTACGAACCACATGTTTGGGATTTTCTGCGCGATGTTCCCGACGAACCGCATTGTTTATTTGTGCTTTGGCTTCCCGTTCTGAGAGGGTAAACTTCTGTGTATGGCAGATGAGGAAGTGCGGCTGGAAAACATAGAAAACTCACTGCGGGTCCTTTTCGACGCGGCGGTCCGGCAGAGCGCGACTGCTGAGATATCAATTAGCAGGCAAAAGGGGGGATGCATGACGAAACTTACCGCGACCCTGTTGTCGTTGACGTCCGAGTCCGAGTCGATTCCGGTCCTCCTGCGCTTAGGCTATCAGAAGAAGTGAGAAAAAAATATTATTATGAAAGTTTGCTGGTCATGCCTGGGGCTCGTCGTCGTCGTCGTCATGCTCGTCTCCCGTCCCCGTCTCTACTTCCTGTACCTCGGCCTGCAGTATAATAATGAGCAGTGCAAGACATGGAGCGAAGAGACCCTCACGACAAGGGATCGCTTCGGAGCACACATTAGACATAGTAGAAGTAAGGAGACGGAGGTACTCACTTTTCTCTTGCTCGCTCTGTTTCCTGCGGATGACTCCTTCTCATCATCGCCGTCGTCACCGTCCTCCTGCAGAATGTTCGCAACGACGAGACAAATATTGCAGAGATGGACTCACCGCAGAGATACGCTGCATGCCAAGTGAGGTTGAGCATGTAAAAAGAGGACGGATTTAGTTAGGCCTACCTTGTGCCCGCCAGCTCTGGCTCGCGCCTTGAATGTCAAATGAGGTGCAGTCGGAAGAAACGCGTGTGTTGATACCTTTTCGCTTTTGCCACCGCGCCCTGGGACAATGGGATGGTGCCGTGTCGAATTCGACGAGATCTAGTGGAATGAATTGGAATCAATCTGGAAGAAACGACGGCGTGCCAACGTACACCTGGAAGAACGGCCTAGCATAAAACGTGAGCGTATGAATGTCGAAACTGAGGAATACTCGCCTGACCCGGAAAAAGCGGACACATGTCTTTGTGCGGTGAGCGGTAGAGGGAGAGGGAGAGGGAGAGGAAGGAACGGCAAGGGTATCCGTCATGACACGTCTCGATCCCATTCCAAATCGTAGATTCGTAAATCCATATAAATTTGGAAGAACTACATAAAGAGATA
This sequence comes from Mycena rebaudengoi, assembly GCA_029282285.1. Lineage (NCBI taxonomy): Eukaryota > Fungi > Basidiomycota > Agaricomycetes > Agaricales > Mycenaceae > Mycena > Mycena rebaudengoi. Next base: position 459,392 of record JARJCX010000028.1, read on the forward strand.
ACCGTGAAAATTCAAGTTAGGCAAGTCCGTGGAGAAGAACTTTGGGTTTTGACACCGTTTGTATCCCGATGGCAGTCTTAATTGGTGCATCCTGACGCGCAGATCACTGGTTTATCGCTCAAAGTCGGAACAAGCCAGAATTCAAGCGCTGAACCTCCCAATAGTCGATGCATGAAGCATGCAAGTGAAAATGAATAGATTGTCGACCATGCTTGAGAAATGGAGTGCGCCCGGCGCGTCAAACGCGTCCAGGTTCACCTGGAAAGCGAGGAGAAGTGTGATTTGGTGTGAAGTGATTCAATTGATGGCAGGTCGGACCGGATTGCGATCGTCCGTCCTTGAGAAGTGTGGAGCGACAGACATGGTTCTTCCATCTACTAGAGCAGCACAAAAACGACAATATCAGTCTCAAAGCAACCGCCAGTCAAGTCCAGTAAAAGATCGAATCCGACATTGAAAAAAAAAAAGGGATAGCTATCGAGAGAGCAGGTTGTTCAAACAAGGAGACGGGATCCATTTGAAACATGACTTGTCGTCGCCAACAGTAGAAGCCAATCCGGAGAGCACTGGAGAGCATGTTGGGTCAATTGAGTCGTCGTCGATACCAACTTGAGGAGACATGATGACAAAGCATAAAACCTCCTCGCATCAAATTTGATCCGCTTCGGATCCAAATAATTTCTTATGTTGTCTGGATTTCTCTTCAACCAGTTGTGGAATCTGTAGCTCAGTGGTATGAGCGTGCGATTGCAAACGAGAGTGATATCGCGAGGTCCCGTGTTCGACCCACGGCAGGTTCTCTTTTTGAGAATTTTTGCGGCATGATCGGCGCACAGGATTCATGATCACGCTCAACTGTTCGGCGGGGATACAGTAGTAGCATGTTCACTGCATGATGTTGTCTACCCTTGGTCGATGTGATTTTTTTGACGCAGAAAACTGAGTGTAGAATGACATGCGGACCCTTATTTTCCCCCATAAAAAATGGTGTCCGTAAAATTCAAACTCCGCAGAACCTCGTACGGCAGAGGTCCCCTCGATCTATCGATGCCCGCATTTTTTTGCTTCTTCCTGATCAGATAATCCAGAAACTGAGACTCTCAACCCGAATCGCCGAGTCTGCACGTCCACGTGATCGCGTTTTTGTTTGCCGGTCCGCGGCATGATGACCGAGTCGGCGCTTCCGTCCGACCATAATAAACCTGCAGACACTCTCTCCACATGAGGCCCACATATCTCTTCTCGCGACCCCCATGTCGCTGTCTGTCCCCGAGCAATCCAGCACCTCCCCCAGCACCCCGGGGACCGCCACGCCCTCCCATGGGCACACCGTCGAGCTCACGGACCAAACAAACATGCTCCCGTTCAAAAAGCTGCTGCCGATTTTCCTCGGGCTCGCGCTCTGCGTTGTTGTGTCGACGCTCGACTCGGTTATCGTCGCAACAGCGATCCCGACGATCTCCTCCGCATTTAATGCCGGCGCGGTCGTTTCGTGGGTTCCGTCCGCGTATCTCCTGACTTCGACGTGTTTTCAGCCTTTATATGGCCGGTATGCGCAGCTTTTACTTGCTGCTGCAGTTCTGCGCTGAAAAATTGGCATGACACAGGTTCTCCGACATTTTTGGCCGCAAGAGCGCGCTGAGCCTCGCCATGACGTTGTTTATGGTTGGAAATCTTATTTCCGGGTTTTCTACAACAATTACGCAGTTGATCGTCTTCCGCGGGTATGTACATACTTGCACTCGCACAGAATTGCACAAAATATGAGTCCTCACGCCCACGGCAGTTTCGCTGGCGCTGGCGGCGGCGGCTTGGTGAGTATGATGCAAATCGTCGTATCGGACATTGTCAGTCTTCGCGAGAGGTACGCATAGATAGATCTGCCACTTTCTATCAAATCCTCAACGTTTATTCAGAGGCAAATACCAAGGAATTATCGGCGGAGGTACGCAGATCCGCGTTGAATATTTTTGACTATCCTAATTGCCCTAGTCGTCGCTATTGGATATGCGATCGGTCCAGTAATCGGTGGTGCGCTTGCGCAGCACGCCGGATGGCATGTACGTTCGCTGCTCCCACCGTCGGCCATGTGAGGCTGACTATAGCCCCGGCAGTGGTGCTTCTGGGTCACGATCCCCGTCTCGTTCATCGCTACATGCGTGGTTGTGTTCATTCTCCCCTTGAAGCCTGTCCAGGGCGAAATCCGCAGGTGAGAGAAACGCGTCCTTACAATGAATAATATGCCGACACCCCACAGCAAACTCCTCGCTGTAGACTACCTCGGCACACTACTGACCCTTGCCGGCTGCACGCTGTTGATGTTGCCTCTCATTTGGGTATGTTCTTGTTCATCATCATCAGTTTCGTCAGCCGCGTTCTCAACGCATGCACGCCAGGGAGGCGTAATCTTCCCATGGAAGTCTTCGATTGTCCTCGCGCCGCTGCTCTCCGGCTTCGCCGTCGTCGGCATATTCTGCTTCTGGGAGTGGAAAGGCGCGCGGCTGCCCATTGTTCCGAGTACGTCATCGTCGAACTCATTCTACCCGGAAGGAACATACCTCAACTTATTTTTGGCGCAGTGTATATTTTTAAACACTCTACGGTATCCGGCGTCTTTATCACCATGTTTGTCAAGTGCGTGTCGTTCGCTTTCGCATGGATGTATGTGCATTTTAATGTAGCCAACTCACCGCAGCGGCTTCGTGTTCTTCTCGACGTTGTATTACCTCCCGCAATACTTCCAGGCCGTCCTGGGCTACGATCCCATCCACGCTGGTGCGTCCTTGCATCGCTGACAGCTTCGCGCACGCTTCAAATTTATGTATGGCGCTGCAGGCCTGTTCCTCGTCCCACTGCTCGTCGTCCAGATCATCGCCAGCATGGGTGCCGTGCGTACCGACGATCTCACTTCTACAATTCCTCATTTCTTTCGAGTAGGGCCTCATGATCAGCCGCACCGGGCGGTACCGGGTGCGTATACCTTTTTATTGTATTTTTTGTGCAATAATAATTAATATGTCATTTGTCCGGGGCCTGCAGACGATCATCCACGCGGGCTTCGCCATCTGGTCCATCGCGTGCGGCTGCGTCTCGACCATCAAGCCCGGGACGCCCATCGCCGCTCTGGTCGTGTACATGGTCCTCTGCGGTATCGGGGCAGGCGGGGTGTGTATCTGCCTTCAACTCTTCCTCGTTCTTCGATTAACTAACGTTTTCAGACCATGCGTGAGTCTCGAGTAATAGTAATATCGGTGATCCATCGAAGTTAAATAACGGAATGCAGAAACGACGACGGTGGCGGTCCAAGCGAGTGTGTCGCGCCGCGACATGTCCGTCGTTACAGCCATGCGCAATGTGGGTACTCTCCCGCCGCATCGGTTCTATTCATTCCTAATAAATATCGTAGTTCATCCGCCTTCTAGGCGGCACCCTCTCGCTCGCGGTCGCAGCGACCCTCATGTGCGTCCGCTTTTTTTTCATTTTTTCATTTCGCTCCTCCTAACATCCAACAGCAACAACAAGCTCAGCACCGCTATGACCTCCCTCGGCCTCTCCCCGTCTGCCATTAGCCAGATCATCGATGACCCCGCTTTGCTGCACACGCCCGCGCTGCTCGGCCTCTCGCAGGACACCGCGCGCGACATCCTGCGACGCGGGTACACCAGGGGCTTCAGCGCGCTGTTCGTGCTGAACGCGTGTTTGACGGTGCTGGCGACGGCGGTGAGCGTGCTGATGATCAAGCACAAGGAGCTGTCGCGCGGGGACGAGGAGCAGCTGCGCCGGCGCGCGATTCAGGAGGGGCTGGACAGGAAGATGGAGAGGCGGAATGGGAGGGCGGGTGCCAGTGGGGTGGCGACGCTGCGGGATTTAGAGGCCGGAGCTGGAGGGGTAGAGTTGTCGGAGTTGCCCGCGACGAAGGCTGCTGAAAGCAGCTAGCGACATGTTACTGACTCGTGTTTTGTTTACCGGATACTTAGAGGTTCGGGGTAGATCATCATGTCTAAATTTGTTCGAGCTAAATGAGAAATTACCGCATTGAGAGCCTATGTCTGCGTTATAAGCTGTCCCTTGTTCTGTGTGTTGTCTGACATACCCAGCGGCTCGCTGTGCGCTAAGCGGCGTAAAGTACAAAGGCTGAACCAAGTGCAATGGACAGCTACGCTCAAGCCGGGACAAAGTACTGAAACGACGGGAACTAAGTACTGAAACGCCTGGTTTAGAAAGCGCCGTCCAAGCGTCTACTTACAAGCATGTCTGATTGGAGCACAGATAATTAACAGGTCACTTTTAATTTTGCAATGCCTGATCCGCGGCTGGGAAACGTTCAATTAGTTGAGAGGGAGGGTATTGTTACTTATTCTTCGATAACCCGATTTTCATTTTCTCAAACACATAAGTTGAACATCCAAGTGGTTGAACTCGGCAGTTACCGCCAACCACAAGCAAAGCGCAACAAACCACCCTTGATCCAAGCCACGGCAGTGGGCCAGCTTATTGCCGTCCACCTTATTGCCGTGCCGGCTTTGTCTTGTCTTTGACTGGAATACCCAGGGGTTCACTACGCGCTAAGGGGCGGAAAGTACAACGGCTGAACTGAGTTCAATAGACAGTTACGCCAGGACGGGACAAACTACCGAAACTCCGGGAACAAGGTACCGAAACGCCTGGTTTAGAAAGCGCCCTCCAAGCGTCTACTTATAAGGATGTCTGATTGGAGCACGGTTGAGGCACAGTTAATTAACAGATCACTTTTAATTTCGCAACCTGATCCGCGGTCGCGAAACGTTCAAGTCATTGAGAGGGAGGCCTGTTTTTATTTAATTTTGATAACCCGATTTTCGTTTTCTCGAACATCGCGGTTCATATAACGTTCATAAGTTGAACATCTGGTTGAACTCGGCAATTACCGCCAACCATAACAAAGTGCAACAAACTCCCCTTGATGCGAGCCATGAGGTGTCCTTGAAGTCAAATAAATAAAAACCCGGCAAAGAATCTCACGGACGGCGGACCGCCTTATGACCGCCCACCTTATTACCGTGCTGGCTTTGTCTTTGAATCTACTCTGGTGATGGTCGTCGTTTGTGGGCGCGCGCCTCCGCCGGATTATTGTTACTTCTGGATGCTTGTTTGTCGCGCCTATCAGCGTTTATTGTACTGCACTACAACGTCGCCTCCAAACCGCGGCTTCTATGTCTTTGGCTGAAGGCGCTTGCCGTATGGCGTATTTCTTAAAGCTCAGTCGTTCTGCGGTCTGGATTCCTTACTCTGCGCGGCACACGATATTCTACGAGTCATGCCTCATGCGCCCTACATGCTCAAGCCCGTGCCCTGCTACGCCCCGCCCCCAGCACACCCTCTAAAAGCGAGCCTCTCATACGACTGCCTCTCCCCCGGCGACGAGCTCTGCATCAAGCGCTGGCTCGCCAACCGCCTGAACGACCGCACCTCCGCCCTCCCGCACATGCCCGGCGGCTTCCCCTTCCACTACGCAGTCGACGGGCGCGGGCGCGGCGCCCTCTCCTACGACTCGTACGAGTTCTGCGAGGAGGTCCCCGCGACTGCCATCGCGCATGGCGGCCCGCCGCGGCGTTACTGGGTCACCTTCTCCTTCACGAACCACACCCGGCACGAGACCCCCACACCCCGACATCATCGCGCCTGCCCGCCGCGCCCCCACAAGCCGCCGCGGCACTACATGAGCTGGCGTGCCTACGTCGCCGTGCGCGACATGTCGTACTACCGCAGCGAACTGCGTGCGTCTTTCTCTGCTCGCCCTCGTGATAATTCACAGCTCACCGCCTCCCCAGAACACTTCCCCCTCCTGCACGTCGAGCTCGACCCCTGCGCTCCTGAGCACGCCGTACGGCCACCTCCTCGCGGGCCACCCCGCCCTAGTCCTGCGCGCGATGGGCGTCTCGCTCGACAAGGGCCGCCCGATCAGCATCAAGCTCTCCGACACCGCGTGCCCCGGGGAGGTCCTGTTCTTCAGCACGGACGCGACGGGGCGGCGCGAGCTGCTGCATAGGAGCACGCAGCGCGCCCCGGGGGAGGTGACGTGCGTGCGCCGAGCCACACACGCGTCTAGGCCTCCTCAAACCACCTCGTAGATTCCCATACTGTACCCCAAATCCCATACATAACTCATTCCGCACGCAAGCGCTGCGAGCCACGCTGTATCATACGTATATAACACTGTATTTTTACCGTCCTAGATGTAAATTGTATTCCTCCCTTAGCCGCGTGTCAAGGAGAAACTCGTGGAACTACTTCAAGTTAATAGCCCCTCATCACAAAAGCCTCAAGGTACGGAAAAAAAAACTTCAATTGCCTTGACTACTGTATGTACAAATGTACTAACGAAACCCCTACGCAAGCACCCAGACGCAGCGATGTAAGCAAGTCCCACTACCGCCTCACCCGCTTCGCATCCCCGCCCTGCCCCTGATACCGCGCCCTCTCCCCATTGGGCATTCGCAGTCGCATCGTCGAGCGCGAGCGTCCCCAGCGGCTGCCGCGCCCCACCTGCAGGCGTGATCCCCAGCGCGAGCGCGCGCGTCGCGGACCCGCTGTCGGCAAACACCGTAAGTACACGCACGCACACCGGAGGAAAGTAGGAGAGAGGGAAACGCACCTCATCGCGTCCGCGCTGCGCTTCACGCCGTGCGGCGCTGGGTTCTGTATGCGCGCATGCGCCTGCCCCCCCTGTGGCGCCGGTGGGCGTGTATGGTTCTGGTTCTGCAGGAGCGGGTTCTACATATGGTCAGCCAAGCAAGAAACGCATATCGTCAGCGAAGCAAGAAAGGGGAGGAACACAAAACACAAACGCACCGGCATCCCCGGCGGGAACTGGAACGCGCCCGCCGACGGCGTGGACGGGCGCTTGGCGGCGGCGGTGTTGGTGTTGGTGGTGGCGGTGGTGATCCCCGAGCCCGAGCCTGATGCGCCGGTGTTGGTGTTAATGTTGCTCCCCGACCCTGACGCGCTGGAGCTGGTGCCAGTGGTGTTGCCGCCGCCGCCGCTGCCACCCGTGTACGCACCGCTGTTGTTGGCCAATGCGCACCCCGCCCCCACCACTCCCATTCCCAGTCGACACACCGCCCACCACGCCCCTCTTGTGGTTGTGCGGATTGCCCGTCGCACCCGCACCCGCACTCGCATTTGTCGTACCCACACCCGCATCCGCACCCGCACCATTCTGCTGCCCGCCCCCCCGCGCAAACGCGCCTCCACCCCCACTTCGCGCCGGCCGTCGAAGCACCTCTTTGCTGCGGCAGGTTCGCACTCGCACCCGCACCCGCACTCGTATTCGGCGGGAGCGTCATCCGGCCCCTCTCCTGCTGCGGCGCCCTCGCCCCCGTCCCCGTACGCCCCAGCCCCATCGGCCCGTAGCGCTCATCCTGCTGCTGCTGCTGCTGCACCTGCTGGTGCTGTTGCTGCCCCAGCGCCGTCCGTGTATCCGCGCCCACGTCCGACCTCGCCACGCCACCCAACACACCCAACACATCCCCCCCCATCCCCCCCGTCCCCGCTCCCCGTCCCCGACACATCGCTCGCCGCCCCCGCCCCCTCCTCAAAATCGATCGGTTGCCCCAAGTCGCCTCTCCCCCAGATCGACGCACTGCAAGGAACGCATCGTCGTCCGAGAACCCAAACGAGTCGTCGCCCGCGAAGTCGTCCGCCCCGGGGTCCGGTGCGGGGGGTGGTGCGAGTGCTACGGGGGCATGGGCGTTAGCTACACCAGGATGCGGTGCGGGATGTGGTGCGTTATGCACTACGGGCGCCGCGCTCGTCCGCTGCTGCCCCCGTCCCTGCATCGGCGGCGGCGGCGGTGCGAACGACACCTTGCGCTCCTGCGGCGGCGGGGCGTGCAAGGGCGTCGTGACAGGCGTGTGCAGGCCCGTGGGCGGCGGCTTCACTTGTTGCTGCTGCTGCTGCTGCCGCTGTTGCAGGTGGCGGGGTACGGACGAGATCGGGTTTGCTGGTATTGGCTGCGGAGGTTGTGGGGCGCGGACGGGCGTGGAGGTGGCGTTGAAGGCGTGCGACGCCGTGGATGCCGCAGCGGGCGGCTTTCCAGAGAGCGCGGAATGGCGGTAGAGGTCGTTGTGGTCGAGTTTTACCTGTCGCATCGTTAGACTACAACATACATACAATAGCGCGACGACCTACGGGCGGGACCTTGATCTTGGTTATTTCGGCGGTGTACGCCTTGTCGTAGAGACAGTTTCCGAGCACGTTCCCGAAGGTGCGCAGGGTGCGCTTCAGCCCGTCCGTTACCGCCTCTTTTTTGCACTGCGGGTATAAATAAATAAAATGAGCGGTGGCACGAGCGGCGACGCACTTTGTCCAGAGCCATGCCCTTCGCCTTGGCATTCTCAATCATGCCATAGCCAATATCCTCGTGGCACACGCCCTCGCGGATCGTCACGCGCATGAGCGCCGTCACCCCGACGTTGTACCGCCGCGTCTCCTCGTTGTAGTCGAGATAGTCTGTCGTGAGGCTGACGATGTTCGAGCTCCACCCGTCGAACCCAAACACCTCGTTCGCCAGGTTGATGATCTTCCACCCCTCCGCGTACGTGAGCTTCGTGCCGCCGCCGGGGCCAGGGCGCTGCGAGATGAATTCGGGGCCGAGCTTCTGGTTGAGCTTGGCCTGGAGACGCATGACGCGGTCGTACGCGGATTCACCCATGCTCGTCGATGCCTGCGAGAGGCTGAACGACTGGTTGGGCGATGCGCTCATGTTGGTGACGCCGCCGTGCATGCTGGGGTTGAACGAGATCAGCCCGTCGGCGCAGATCGACGATTCGTACGAGTTGATTATGTGCCCGCTCAGCGCGCCAGCCATTGCGCAGCAAGATATCCAAGAAAAGGACTAGGGATTGTGGTGGCAGGAACGAAAAACGGTTGGGAGTCATCATGTGATCGCGATGTCACCGTCACGTCACTCGCATTATCCACCATGATCGGATCAGCTCGCTTCAACCTACTTATTTCCGAGAATTTACGGTCTTATCGCACAGCCGCCGCCCTTTGATCCCCGGTGATCGGCATAGCCACAACCCCTTTAGGGAAAAGGGTCGTGTTTGGTCCGGCGTTTGATGCCGGGCACGCCAAGCGGAGCGGCATTTGGTGGTGAGCGGAATTTGGTGGTGTTCTGAAGTGGAAAAAAAGGCAGAGGTCATGGAGTGGAGGGTGGCTAGATTCAGGTGTGGATATCTGGCTTGCTTCTAGGTTTGGTCCAGCATTTGATGCCGAGCACACCAAGCGGTATTTGATGGTGAGTTCTGATTCACTGAAGTGGAAAAAAAGGCAGAGGTCATGGAGTGGAGGGCGGCTAGGTTCGGGTGGAGATATCTGGCTTCTAGGTAGCAGCACATTGCGACTGGTTAGATAGGTCAGTTCGGAGTTCGGACGTCTCAAATAAAGATGATCCGAGACTCCGAGTTCCGTGCGCCAATTTGGTGGTGAGTTCTGAAGTGAAAAAAAAAGGCAGAGGTCATGGAGTGGAATGCAGCTAGGTTTGGGTGGAGATATCCGGCTAGGTAGCAGCACATTGCGACTGGTTAGATAGGTCAGTTCGGACGTCTCAAATAAAGATGATCCGAGTTCCGTGCGCCAATTTGGTGGTGAGTTCTGAAGTGAAAAAAAAGGCAGAGGTCATGGAGTGGAAGGCAGCTAGGTTTGGGTGGAGATATCTGGCTTCTAGGTAGCAGCACATTGCGACTGGTTAGATAGGTCAGTTCGGACGTCTCAAATAAAGATGATCCGAGTTCCGTGCGCCAATTTGGTGGTGAGTTCTGAAGTGAAAAAAAAAGGCAGAGGTCATGGAGTGGAAGGCAGCTAGGTTCGGGTGGAGATATCTGGCTTCTAGGTAGCAGCACATTGCAACTGGTTACATAGGTCAGTTCGGACGTCTCAAGTCGGTGACAGAAAAATGATCCGAGTTCCGTGCGCCAACTTGAAGTCGCCTCGCTTTGTCTCAAGAAGGTTCGGTGGAGACAATTAGTACCAATTCTTGAGTTCCAGAATTATTCAGAGTCACTGAACTGAACTACCAGGTATAAAGTAAACTAAGAAGGTGGATAAATCAAGGCATTGAACGTAACGTAAGATAGGTTATAAACAGTGGTAGAGTAGTAGTAGGGAGTAATAATGGTATATGAGGAGAGAGAGAGGCCCTCTAGAATTAGACTCTTGTCCTGCGGGTTCGTCCGTTCCGTTGCCTAATTGCACTCAGCAGCAGTGTGATCTTCCGATACTCGGGGTAGGCAGCTTTGAAGGTCATGTCGTCGCTTCCAAACCTGTGGGAGAGGCCGGTGATTAGATTATTAGGACACATAAATGAGCAAAGGATGGCAATACACTCACCGTTCATATTCTTCAGCCAGGAGCTTGCGAGCACTGTATAAAACACCTGTTTTCACTCTCATATGGCCGGAATACCAGTGTTTCGGCCAATCTTTCAACGCAGTTGTCAAGCCCTTGGTTGGATCGGCATGATACCATTGGTCAATCGCCCTCTTCCAAGCGTGATCACCTTTCCCTACACCGGGAATGATGGCACCTACGATAGGAACAACACCAATCACTTCCGAGTCCGCCGATCCGTCGGCAACAGGCATGTCCTGATTCACTGCGGCGATTGAACCAATTCCTGAGAGTGTTTGGGAGTGAAGGGAGCGAACGGGATAAACAAGCTTGTTGATGGGATTGCCAGGAACTCCTGTGTCCACCGACGAAGGATTCAAAGAACTAGTAGGCGGCACAGGTGGAGACCGTGGGAGAGAACACGACACGCCTTGCATGGCTGCGGCAATGCTGGCAGCCGACACGGAGGATTCACCCAAGCTTATAAGCTTCGTTAAGATCTGGCCTCCCAGCAGGCGAAACTCGGCCGTTGTGGGCGGCTGAAGCGAATTGTGGTCCCCCATAAAACTTTTCGCAGGCTCCGTACGAAAAGGATATAGTGCGTCCCCATGGCCAGATTCATAACTTTGGAGAGAGTCTAACAAGTACCGCATTAGAGTGTCCACCTGTTTAAGTTCTGTCAACATAATCATCTTCGAGGGATCAAAAGAAGAAGTACATGCTCGCCTACTGCCCAGCCGCCCCACCATCGAACAATGCTGAGCGACCAGCGTTTGCCAATTGGGGCAAACATGAATCTATACTGAGCGCCACCCCGTCGAAGGCAGTGAGTCGTAAATATCTTGTCAATCATTGCTCCAGCAGTAAACTCGTTAATGAGGTCCTGCGCTGTGTCGTGTGGCATCGGTTTCTTGGAATGGATGGTACCGTTCGGGCTGATATAGGGGAAGAGATAATCATCCGGCTCAAAATCGCGTCCGAGAAGACGTTGGTACAGATCCCGCCAACGTTTGAGATGAGTAAACATGTCAATCTCAGGACAGTCGTTCTGCTCGTATATTTGATAATGGTTGCCTGAAAAGAGCGCCACATTAGCCACAGGACAGGATGCACAAACGGTGGAATCCTTAATAGCTCACTTTCAAGAGGTCCGTCATATCCTTGCTGATTCTGCCAGCCCTTGCGATTATCAAGAAAGACCCCGAGGAATGGCAAGTAGTGGGGAGAAGGGCCCTGGCCGTCACTCAGATCCCGGTCCTGAATCTGGCAAGTCTCGAAGTTTCTGTGCAAAGCCGCCGGCACAATCAGCTGATGTGCCCACAGTTAATGGAAGAGTTGCCATACCTGGTCCAAAGAACGAAGCCGGAAGCCAAAAAAGCACGGGTCATTGCATGCTTCATCATGAGAAGCAAGTCCTTCGTGTTCTGAGGTTTGCTTTTCTCCAATTTCTGAGACGGGCATTGAGATTCAGACCAGTCCATTAGCAGCTTCATGTCCTCAATAGTTGTGGCTTCAGCATGGCGGCGAGTCGCTGCTGCTCCTTTCACGCGCGCTTTAGTCTTGATGCATTTCACAAAGCTCTGGATTCCTAGAGCACGGGCTGGGTTTCCGCGAACTTTTTCGGTTTCTTCATCGTATGTGTAAGCTCCTGCGTATTGTCCACCAGGCCTGCAAAGCGCAGTTAATCAAAGTAGGTTTTACCAAGAAAAAAAAAAAAACTGACAGCTCATCCCAGAATTTCGCATATGCGCCGTGGATTCCTTCTGCAGTACTCTTCCCATGACCCTCTATAACACACTTCTGGGTCAAATACAGCTCCAGTGCATACACAGAGTGTTTGTTCGGCGGCCCCGTGAAAGCCTTCGCCAAGAGGTCAGTATCAATACCCTCGAGTTCTAGAGAGCTGGGGTCGTTCTTCTCCTTCTCCCTTCTATCGGCAACAACATCTGCTAACACCGCGTGTCCTCGGTCGAGATAGCCTTTATATGCTGTCTTCGTCTTCCCAGAACTGCTGTATTCGCTGTGAACTTCTGCTTTCTTCTTCCTCAATGTGTCCGCAGATCCTGTTGGTATTTTGCTTTTTTTATGCCCAGAAGATGTCTGCTTCTTGACATTGGAGCTGGCAGCGGTTTTCACCTTGGGCATGACAGAGTACGAGCGGGATTTATAGGGGTTCTAGCCGGTGCGTCGATCATCTTGGATACATCAATAAAATTGAGCCACAGTCCTGAGTAGGAGAGAAAGACAATTGGGTATAGGTAAACTAGTACCAGCTATGAATATGTATTGCTCGCTTCGAGAATAGCTATGTCAGATCAATTATACCTCCCGCCATGTTGTCCTCGTCAGAATATCCCGTCAGATCTACAACACCTTTCTTGCTCAACACTGCACGTTTCGGACGGTGTACGTGTGTTCCCGATCCCCTTCACCGTGGTCATCCGTCAGATCCACAAGTCCCAGCCATTTGACGGCCGCAGGTTTTGCCTTTGGAAGGGCGAAGAAATCAACAGTACCATCTGGCCCCAAAGTACAAGGCACTACCTTCAAAGCAATATTAGTCCCTGACGAGAATTGGAGACAGTATTGCCTACCTGATCTCTGTGGAATGCATTAAGCATACCAGCGAAGTACTTCTCAACTAGCGCAGCTGGAATCCATCGCGCAATGGTCGCTCCGGCAGCACCAGCGGCTGCGGCTGCGGCTCGACCATCAAGGCGTGACAGGGTCCAGCTAGTAAGTCCCACCGATAGCGATCTTAATCGCGTACCTCTGCGCACCAGGGGTGTTGTCGTGCTCAAGAATTTCCAAGAAAACCGATAATGGGGGTTGTTCTCCCTGTATGCGGCCAAGCACAACATGCTCGTAAAGCTGTTGATTCAAATTCAACGGCTGGATGCAGGGAATCAGGTGTGTGTAAAGATAAAGGAGTAAACTATACCTGACTGAGTCGGCGTGTGCATACTCCGGGAAATATCAGCTTCTTGAATTTGCCGACAATGTCAAGCGGAGTCCACCCAAACTTTCTGGTGGCAGTACAATGCTAACTCGGGAAGAGATGGGAGCTTGACGGTCCAGCTGTCAACGGGAGGAGGCGCAAATCCCTCCGACCAGGAAGTTGTGGGGTGCACATACAGCTTGAGAACACGGATACTGGGGAACGTATTGGGGATCTTCATGGAAAGAGCACGCTGTTTAGTAGCCAAGTAGCCATGGGAATTGGTGGCTAGCTCTGCTCGGAGTTGCTCCGCCAGCCAACAAGAAATGTCTGAAGCTGCCCGTTGGTCATGGTCTGGGTAGCCGTGAGTAGGGAGTCTCCATAGCCACTGCGAGCGAGTGCGTGAGCAATATTGGTCCCACATTTGGCGAGTCCGACCTGGAGGGGAGCGTTTAGAATAGGCACATGAATATCATAGCAGGACCCTACCGTGTCATAATCCCCGCCGCCCAACACTGCAAGCAACAATATGCCGCCAAGCGTTAGACCAACTGGGCTGCTCTGCAACGAATCTGAGGTGTACACGGTAATTTCATTCTTGTCCTTCTTATTTAGCCTGAGCGACCGAGTCAGAGCAAGAATAGAAGCAACCGGCATATGACCTACATTCTGATGATACGGCGAGCACCAAATACAGCGGCGTCTCCATCATCTGTGAGGACGGCGTCGATATAATTGAGACGATTGAGATGCGCGAGTTCCGCCTCTGCTTCTCCTGGGGCCTACATCCAATAATGTCATCAACACGTCCACTCCAAAGGATCAAAATTTACCGTGTACGAGTAGAACCCAAACAAGTTAATCATCTCGGTGAATTCCTCGATGAGCCAGTGCGGCTTTGCCCTGACACGCTTATTGCGCTTAATGGAGGGCCTGTTTGGACCATCAAAAACCCAGACAAAGATTGCACCAGCCTCGTTTAGAGCTGCTAGCTTGTAGAAAAGAATTCGCAGCTCGGGGTTTCGACCCCTCTGAGCATGACGAGGTTTGTGAAAGACTGCCTCGCATTGGGTCAGATACAAGCTACAGCAATGAATCAGTCCCCTGCTAATACAGGTGAATACAAGCACCAACCATGCATCGACGCCAACAACCATGGCTCCGGTGTTGCGACGTTTCTCACTAATGGTCTCATCAGCGCTGAGTTCCTTGAAAGACATGATCTTCGATGCAGGCGCAGCAAGCTAGGCAAACCTGGTTTAGTAAACTTGACTAGCAGGAGAGAAAGGCTCATACCGGCCAAAACCCTGGAACACCCATGGTTTACGAGGAGAAAGAGATGATCTCCTATCTTGGGCCCACCCGGACAAACATATGATCGATCTTTTATTGGCATTGCAATACGACTACAGGTGGCTAAAATCCTACAGAATTGAGAGTGCGGTGAAGGCGATATGCTACGAGTTTCCTGTGGTATGAACCTATGAAGAAATTAGTGATGTAGTCGACAACTCCCACTGTCATCGCTTACCTGGTAATTAAGTGTCTCCCGACCGTGAACAACAGGACCTGGTGTGCATCAGCTAACAGGCATCCTGGACACAGGCTACGGACTTTACTTTGAGGGATTTGAGGGAAATTCGAATAAGAAACTTATGTTCTGAAAATTGATGTGGTCGAATAAACCAGATAAGTGCTGTCGTCGAGGAGCGTCGCTGGAAAATCTTCGCACATCCTCAGAGTGGTGTGGTGATTGTTAACCAAATCTCTGCCATATCCTAACCCATCCTCCAGCGCTTCACGCTCGGAAGAGCAGTGCACGGGGTTTTGAGGAGCAGGGGACATGGAGTCGTTACCGACAGCAGCAGTCAGACAGCTCGGCCGCCCGCTGACTCACCACCCGTTGCTTCATGCTCGGAAGAGCAGCGCGCGGGGTTTTGGGATGCAGTGGACGTGACGTCATTGCCAACGGACGTGGCTGTGGCTCTACACTGGTTGGCCAACAAGTTCGCGACCGTCACAGGGCAGTGTCGACGTGGTTCGGCACGAGAGCCGAGGCGTGTCATCCCCTGGATGGTAGGCATACTAAACTCAAGCTACGCGTTTTAGTATGAAGCTATTTAGTGTAAAATTGCATGAGAAACGTACATTTTCTAAAAATGGACACCATCAAGGAAGGCGAGATAGCATCGACGTAGGTCGCCTCCGACAGCCGGGGCGCATTGTGCGCAGCATGGTGGGCGTACTAGACATGAGCTACGTATTTGAGTTGAAGGGTTTTGTCATAAAATCGAATGAGAAACTTACCATTTAAAAAATTGGGGTAGACAGCCCCACCATCAAGGAAGACGAGGCAGCGTCGACGTGTGTCGCTTCCTGCAGCCGTGGCGCGCTGTGTGACGCATGATAGGCCTCCTAAACATGAGCTACACATTTTAGTTGAACTGTTTTGGGGTAAAAATTGAATGAGAACGTACATTTTTAAAAATTGGGCGTATCACAGAAAGCGATGCAGTGTCAATGCGTGTCGCCTCCGGCAGCCGCGGCACGTTGTGCGCCGCATGGTAGGCATACTAAACGTGAGCTAGGCATCTTAGTTGAAGGGTTTGCACATGGAATTGAATGAGAAACTCACGTTCCTAATTTTGATCGGATTCACCTCCATCACGAAAGGCAGCCGTGCGTCGACGCGTTGTTGCTGAGACAGTCGGAGCGTATCGCACGTCGGCTAGAGAGCATTCTAGACGTGAGCTACATATTTTATTTGAAGGGTATGGGTCAAGAGATGAACGAGCAACTCACTTTCGAAAGAAATGCGGCGGGTCTGATTCCCTCAGGAAACGATGGGTGACATTGGCGCGTCTTGGTCGCAATAGGCGGGGTGTATTGTGGGTCAGCTAGAGGGCATCCTGAAGGTGAGCTATGTATGTTAGTTGAAGGGTTTGGGCAAAAAACTGAATGAGATACTTACGTTTCAAGAAATGGGTTGGGCAGCACTGCCATCAAGCAAGTCGGCGGAGAGTTGGCCCGTGTCGCTTTCAGCAGCCGGGGCGCATTGTGTCTCATGGTAGGGAGCCTAATCGTGAGCAACGTCTTTTAGTTGAAAGGTTGGGGTATAAAATCAGACCAGAAACTTACAATTTAAATTTGGGTAAGGCAGGAGAGGTCGATGTGGGGTCAATAAGGAACATCTTAGAGTGACGGCGGAGGGGGCAGGCGGAACAAAAAGGCGTGGGTAGGGCTCTATATAGGATGTTTCAAAAGGAACTGCGGGAAAAAATAGGAAATACGCACGAATATAAACAATGTGATGTCATACTATGCGACATCATGGAAAATGTCGGTAGCATGGTCCGTGCACAAGGGTTGACATGAAATCTGTGAGCTGACCAAAGGTCTGCTCACAGATTTCTAGGTCCAGGTCATGTGAGTTTCCAAGGCTCGGACATCTGATTAGTGGATTAATAGGTTAAATAGAATCGCGCCGAGGAGACTCACCCAAAATGTAGTCGGAGTGCAGCGTGGTGGGTGCTTAGATGCCAGCGGGCCCAGGAACAGTCGCCCTGAACGCAGGTATCGCCAGCAGCGCGCGCACGCCGCGGTCAAACCGCACAAGGTTCTGGCATGCAGTGCCACGCAAAGTACCACGGTATGAACACGCACGCGTCCCAAGGGCGCATGACATCGCCGAGCACGCTCGACATGACACGGATCGCGGGCGTGTGGAGCGCGAAGCGTGAAGCTGCGCTGCTTGACAAATGTGGTGAGGTCCGACGTCGAGGAGCGGGTCATGGCGGCGCTGTGGGTACTGGCATGGCGGCACTATGGTACCCGAATAGCACGGTGACCACAGCGCACATCGCTGGCCACTGTCGAGCCAGGCCTTGAGCGCGTGATGGGGCAGGAGAGTACACAGTTCGCTGGGCTGTTGTAGCAGCCGATGCTGAGGTCAGTATGGTGGTGGCAGGGTGGGGGTGATGGCATCCGCACCGAGGTTGACAGCGAGCATGGTGGACACGCCGAGTACCGGTTCACCGTTCTGCACAGCAGCGCCATTGCACACATCCGTGTCGATTTGATGGTCCACTAGCTTCTCGTTCGTCCCGATGCTGGCATGGTCATTGTCGCCGGTGCAGGAGGCCGATTTGTGGGAAGATCACTTGGACCCCAGTGCCTGTGCAGTGAGTTGCTCTGAAGCTACATACAATGTGCATCGTCAATGACGGTGCATGAAGGCAGGGGTAGCCGCTACTCACGAAGACACTGTCCTCGGCTTAGATCAAGACCACGGCATATTGGATCAGACACGAAAGCGCAGGTCCCGCGATGACAAGGACCATCTTGTCAGACAGATCCGGGTTTGCACGCAGCACAATGGTGGTTGCTATAGTCGGAAGTTGAGCGGCAGAGTCTCGGCGATGGGGAGGGGGAACATCTGAGCTTGCCTGCATGAGTACCCTGCACACTTTATGGACAATTATAAAAGAAACGTACGGATTGGTACAAAATGGGATCGTGTGTGGTGCCATCCATCATGAATGTCCGCAGCGGGCCCATGGAAGCAGAAGGCATATGAGTTTGTGGGGACGCGGTATCTCTCGAATAAAAAACTCGGGTGCACCAATCCGGAATAGAAACATGCGAGCATGGCTGCACGGAGAGCCACAAGAGGTCATCGTGGAGCCACCAGATGTCAAATCAAACTCGGGGGCGGTACGGGTGAGGGATTGTAGGGGTAGACCATTCAACAGCTAAAAGGTTCCGCGCGCGCGTCAGGTAGAGGTAATTGCGTGTGCGGAAGGACGAGGCAGCGAGTTGCTTCAGCTACCACCTATACTTTGCACCATACAGCTTCAACGTAACATGATCTTAAGCACGGCTCAGAGAGGTACATTTTCGTAGAAAAGATTAATTCATACCTCAATCCGCATGACGAGCACCGCTGGCGTCATACAGATCAAACTCCTGCCAGTGGCAGTGGGGCGCGAGAAGTCAAGCCATACGAGCCACAGTAGTATGATTGTCCGTTACGAAGCTTTGAAGTCCATGCTGCAGGAGGTCCGTATTTGCGCCTGTTGAAGGTCGACAAACAATTCCACAAACAACCGGGCACGTGTGTCGACGCGACGCGTCGACGCGTTCAAGAAGTGAAAGTGGCTACCCTATGTTCCATTACCTTTAAATCACTCCCAGTGCATTGGAGTTGAATTGCTACTCAGTTTTAAGACTGAAATTCTACATAAAGATTTGGGCAAGTTGAGGTCAAAGCCAGTCATGCAACAAAATTTCGAAATAGAAATGGAAAGGAAGAGACAAGGAAGAGAATAAAGACAGTAAGAAGGGTCAGAATAATTTGGAACATGCTACTGTGACTGGCCCATGCACCGGTTAGCCAAATTGTGCCCGGCTGGGGCCACAGTGAAGTGAAGGACACAAAATTTGTTTTCCTGCCCGCAATAAGTAAAATAAGTAGCAATAAGACTTATTTTCAGATCAATTTACAGTAAATTGATCTGGATTTACAGGATTTACAGACCCCGTGACCGCTGGCACGCGCCAGCGCGCGCAGTTTCCGACATCTATTGGACCCTAAAAATCTTTGGAGGCTACAACATTACACCTTAGGTAGCTTTTGGTGGTTTGCAACTGATTTACAAGAAATACATGCACTGGTGGAGACTGCTGCACTCGAGTAAGCTAAGGTAAGTATGGATGATGCTTTCAGGTATTTCGGTGTTAGATTGGATAAAACGGCTCAAAAAAAATGATTGAAGCTCTGTACTTAAGTGTGATAGCCCATATAACAAATTTTAAGGCCGTTTCAGGCCTTTGATTGAACAGATTCACCACCGTGAATTTATTTAAATCATTTTGAAGTGATGTTGCATATTGACAGGTTTGGGGACTGCACTGACGCGTTTATTTTCAGTATTGACGCGTCAAAGACTCCTCCAGTGCTGTTTGAAGCGTAAATGGGATTTTTTCTATCTTGGAACAATTTTAATAAAGTGGGCCGTGCAAAAAGATTGTTACTTTTGGTGAGACTGGACAAAATATTGGCTGTAGGAAGGTACAGCTGGTGGCTACAGAAGAAAGTTGTTATATAATGAATTCAAGTGTGTTTTGTCTACTTAAAACTTCAAATTTGTCCTTGGAAGCAAAGGGTCAAAGGCCGGCAGCGACGACGTTCTGATGGGACAGTTGATGTGCCTCAATTAATTTTGAGGTGCCCTTCAGTTTTCTGCGGTTCTTTCTTTTCCATTGCCTTAATATTCGCCTTACTGTCCCTTTGTTACTTATGTGCACGCTCATTTTGCTTCCAGGCATCAAACCGTGAGTTCGATGACGCAGATGCACATTGATGTTAACACACTCTCCGCCAACATCAATGTGCATCTGCGTCATAGTGGTCAGCAGACCACCAGGGGTCGAGAAAAAAACTCCTTCCCTTGTCATCTTCCCTTGGTATAGTGATTGGCTGTGATAAAACGGAGATGCGATTAAACTAAAAATATTGTTGTGAGTTTTCCCTTCCAAAAAAAAAGAAATTGACGGTTAGGCACTGTCCAGGTACTGATCTGGGAGTGCTCGCTGCAAGCGGTTGCGCAGTTTGTATGACTTGAACGAGCACTGGTGCGCCGCACGCGCTCCCCAAAGCTTCCAGACAACTAAAAATAGTGCATCAATCAGAGATCTGAGATCTCGATCACCGGTAACTAACGGATTAGGAAGGTGATCTTATCATAGGGTTTACAGGATGTACAATATAATTTCGTAAATCAACACAGATAACATACTTATTTCCGAGAATTTACGGTCTTATCGCACAGCCGCCGCCCTTTGATCCCCGGTGAATCGGCATAGCCACAACCCCTTTAGGGAAAAGGGTCGTGTTTGGTCCGGCGTTTGATGCCGGGCACGCCAAGCGGAGCGGCATTTGGTGGTGAGCGGAATTTGGTGGTGTTCTGAAGTGGAAAAAAAAGGCAGAGGTCATGGAGTGGAGGGTGGCTAGATTCAGGGTGGATATCTGGCTTGCTTCTAGGTTTGGTCCAGCATTTGATGCCGAGCACACCAAGCGGTATTTGATGGTGAGTTCTGATTCACTGAAGTGGAAAAAAAGGCCAGAGGTCATGGAGTGGAGGGCGGCTAGGTTCGGGTGGAGATATCTGGCTTCTAGGTAGCAGCACATTGCGACTGGTTAGATAGGTCAGTTCGGAGTTCGGACGTCTCAAATAAAGATGATCCGAGACTCCGAGTTCCGTGCGCCAATTTGGTGGTGAGTGCTGAGTGAAAAAAAAAGGCAGAGGTCATGGAGTGGAATGCAGCTAGGTTTGGGTGGAGATATCCGGCTAGGTAGCAGCACATTGCGACTGGTTAGATAGGTCAGTTCGACGTCTCAAAGTAAAGAATGATCGAGTTCCGTGCGCCAATTTGGTGGTGAGTTCTGAAGTGAAAAAAAAGGCAGAGGTCCATGGAGTGGAAGGCAGCTAGGTTTGGGTGGAGATATCTGGCTTCTAGGTAGCAGCACATTGCGACTGGTTAGATAGGTCAGTTCGGACGTCTCAAATAAAGATGATCCGAGTTCCGTGCGCCAATTTGGTGGGGAGTTCTGAAGTGAAAAAAAAAGGCAGAGGTCATGGAGTGGAAGGCAGCTAGTTCGGGTGGAGATATCTGGCTTCTAGGTAGCAGCACATTGCAACTGGTTACATAGGTCAGTTCGGACGTCTCAAGTCGGTGACAGAAAAATGATCCAGTTCCGTGCGCCAACTTGAAGTCGCCTCGCTTTGTCTCAAGAAGGTTCGGTGGAGACAATTAGTACCAATTCTGAGTTCCAGAATTATTCAGAGTCACTGAACTGAACTACCAGGTATAAGTAACTAAGAAGGTGGATAAATCAAGGCATGGAACGTAACGTAAGATAGGTTATAACAGTGGTGAGTAGTAGTAGGGAGTAATAATGGTTATATGAGGAGAGAGAGAGGCCCTCTAGAATTAGACTCTTGTCCTGCGGGTTCGTCCGTTCCGTTGCCTAATTGCACTCAGCAGCAGTGTGATCTTCCGATACTCGGGGTAGGCAGCTTTGAAGGTCATGTCGTCGCTTCCAAACCTGTGGGAGAGGCCGGTGATTAGATTATTAGGACACATAAATGAGCAAAGGATGGCAATACACTCACCGTTCATATTCTTCAGCCAGGAGCTTGCGAGCACTGTATAAAACACCTGTTTTCACTCTCATATGGCCGGAATACCAGTGTTTCGGCCAATCTTTCAACGCAGTTGTCAAGCCCTTGGTTGGATCGGCATGATACCATTGGTCAATCGCCCTCTTCCAAGCGTGATCACCTTCCCTACACCGGGAATGATGGCACCTACGATAGGAACAACACCAATCACTTCCGAGTCCGCCGATCCGTCGGCACAGGCATGTCCTGATTCACTGCGGCGATTGAACCAATTCCTGAGAGTGTTTGGGAGTGAAGGGGAGCGAACGGGATAAACAAGCTTGTTGATGGGATTGCCAGGAACTCCTGTGTCCACCGACGAAGGATTCAAAGAACTAGTAGGCGGCACAGGTGGAGACCGTGGGAGAGAACACGACACGCCTTGCATGGCTGCGGCAATGCTGGCAGCCGACACGGAGGATTCACCCAAGCTTATAAGCTTCGTTAAGATCTGGCCTCCCAGCAGGCGAAACTCGGCCGTTGTGGGCGGCTGAAGCGAATTGTGGTCCCCCCATAAAACTTTTCGCAGGCTCCGTACGAAAGGATATAGTGCGTCCCCATGGCCAGATTCATAACTTTGGAGAGAGTCTAACAAGTACCGCATTAGAGTGTCCACCTGTTTAAGTTCTGTCAACATAATCATCTTCGAGGGATCAAAAAGAAGAAGTACATGCTCGCCTACTGCCAGCCGCCCCACCATCGAACAATGCTGAGCGACCAGCGTTTGCCAATTGGGGCAAACATGAATCTATACTGAGCGCCACCCCGTCGAAGGCAGTGAGTCGTAAATATCTTGTCAATCATTGCTCCAGCAGTAAACTCGTTAATGAGGTCCTGCGCTGTGTCGTGTGGCATCGGTTTCTTGGAATGGATGGTACCGTTCGGGCTGATATAGGGGAAGAGATATCATCCGGCTCAAAATCGCGTCCGAGAAGACGTTGGTACAGATCCCGCCAACGTTTGAGATGAGTAAACATGTCAATCTCAGGACAGTCGTTCTGCTCGTATATTTGATAATGGTTGGCCTGAAAAGAGCGCCACATTAGCCACAGGACAGGATGCACAAACGGTGGAATCCTTAATAGCTCACTTTCAAGAGGTCCGTCATATCCTTGCTGATTCTGCCAGCCCTTGCGATTATCAAGAAAGACCCCGAGGAATGGCAAGTAGTGGGGAGAAGGGCCCTGGCCGTCACTCAGATCCCGGTCCTGAATCTGGCAAGTCTCGAAGTTTCTGTGCAAAGCCGCCGGCACAATCAGCTGATGTGCCCACAGTTAATGGAAGAGTTGCCATACCTGGTCCAAAGAACGAAGCCGGAAGCCAAAAAAGCACGGGTCATTGCATGCTTCATCATGAGAAGCAAGTCCTTCGTGTTCTGAGGTTTGCTTTTCTCCAATTTCTGAGACGGGCATTGAGATTCAGACCAGTCCATTAGCAGCTTCATGTCCTCAATAGTTGTGGCTTCAGCATGGCGGCGAGTCGCTGCTGCTCCTTTCACGCGCGCTTTAGTCTTGATGCATTTCACAAAGCTCTGGATTCCTAGAGCACGGGCTGGGTTTCCGCGAACTTTTTCGGTTTCTTCATCGTATGTGTAAGCTCCTGCGTATTGTCCACCAGGCCTGCAAAGCGCAGTTAATCAAAGTAGGTTTTACCAAGAAAAAAAAAAAAACTGACAGCTCATCCCAGAATTTCGCATATGCGCCGTGGATTCCTTCTGCAGTACTCTTCCCATGACCCTCTATAACACACTTCTGGGTCAAATACAGCTCCAGTGCATACACAGAGTGTTTGTTCGGCGGCCCCGTGAAAGCCTTCGCCAAGAGGTCAGTATCAATACCCTCGAGTTCTAGAGAGCTGGGGTCGTTCTTCTCCTTCTCCCTTCTATCGGCAACAACATCTGCTAACACCGCGTGTCCTCGGTCGAGATAGCCTTTATATGCTGTCTTCGTCTTCCCAGAACTGCTGTATTCGCTGTGAACTTCTGCTTTCTTCTTCCTCAATGTGTCCGCAGATCCTGTTGGTATTTTGCTTTTTTATGCCCAGAAGATGTCTGCTTCTTGACATTGGAGCTGGCAGCGGTTTTCACCTTGGGCATGACAGAGTACGAGCGGGATTTATAGGGGTTCTAGCCGGTGCGTCGATCATCTTGGATACATCAATAAAATTGAGCCACAGTCCTGAGTAGGAGAGAAAGACAATTGGGGTATAGGTAAACTAGTACCAGCTATGAATATGTATTGCTCGCTTCGAGAATAGCTATGTCAGATCAATTATACCTCCCGCCATGTTGTCCTCGTCAGAATATCCCGTCAGATCTACAACACCTTTCTTGCTCAACACTGCACGTTTCGGACGGTGTACGTGTGTTCCCGATCCACCTTCACCGTGGTCATCCGTCAGATCCACAAGTCCCAGCCATTTGACGGCCGCAGGTTTTGCCTTTGGAAGGGCGAAGAAATCAACAGTACCATCTGGCCCCAAAGTACAAGGCACTACCTTCAAAGCAATATTAGTCCCTGACGAGAATTGGAGACAGTATTGCCTACCTGATCTCTGTGGAATGCATTAAGCATACCAGCGAAGTACTTCTCAACTAGCGCAGCTGGAATCCATCGCGCAATGGTCGCTCCGGCAGCACCAGCGGCTGCGGCTGCGGCTCGACCATCAAGGCGTGACAGGGTCCAGCTAGTAAGTCCACCGATAGCGATCTTAATCGCGTACCTCTGCGCACCAGGGGTGTTGTCGTGCTCAAGAATTTCCAAGAAAACCGATAATGGGGGTTGTTCTCCCTGTATGCGGCCAAGCACAACATGCTCGTAAAGCTGTTGATTCAAATTCAACGGCTGGATGCAGGGAATCAGGTGTGTGTAAAGATAAAGGAGTAAACTATACCTGACTGAGTCGGCGTGTGCATACTCCGGGAAATATCAGCTTCTTGAATTTGCCGACAATGTCAAGCGGAGTCCACCCAAACTTTCTGGTGCAGTACAATGCTAACTCGGGAAGAGATGGGAGCTTGACGGTCCAGCTGTCAACGGGAGGAGGCGCAAATCCCTCCGACCAGGAAGTTGTGGGGTGCACATACAGCTTGAGAACACGGATACTGGGGAACGTATTGGGGATCTTCATGGAAAGAGCACGCTGTTTAGTAGCCAAGTAGCCATGGGAATTGGTGGCTAGCTCTGCTCGGAGTTGCTCCCGCCAGCCAACAAGAAATGTCTGAAGCTGCCCGTTGGTCATGGTCTGGGTAGCCGTGAGTAGGGAGTCTCCATAGCCACTGCGAGCGAGTGCGTGAGCAATATTGGTCCCACATTTGGCGAGTCCGACCTGGAGGGGAGCGTTTAGAATAGGCACATGAATATCATAGCAGGACCCTACCGTGTCATAATCCCCGCCGCCCAACACTGCAAGCAACAATATGCCGCCAAGCGTTAGACCAACTGGGCTGCTCTGCAACGAATCTGAGGTGTACACGGTAATTTCATTCTTGTCCTTCTTATTTAGCCTGAGCGACCGAGTCAGAGCAAGAATAGAAGCAACCGGCATATGACCTACATTCTGATGATACGGCGAGCACCAAATACAGCGGCGTCTCCATCATCTGTGAGGACGGCGTCGATATAATTGAGACGATTGAGATGCGCGAGTTCCGCCTCTGCTTCTCCTGGGGCCTACATCCAATAATGTCATCAACACGTCCACTCCAAAGGATCAAAATTTACCGTGTACGAGTAGAACCCAAACAAGTTAATCATCTCGGTGAATTCCTCGATGAGCCAGTGCGGCTTTGCCCTGACACGCTTATTGCGCTTAATGGAGGGCCTGTTTGGACCATCAAAAACCCAGACAAAGATTGCACCAGCCTCGTTTAGAGCTGCTAGCTTGTAGAAAAGAATTCGCAGCTCGGGGTTTCGACCCCTCTGAGCATGACGAGGTTTGTGAAAGACTGCCTCGCATTGGGTCAGATACAAGCTACAGCAATGAATCAGTCCCCTGCTAATACAGGTGAATACAAGCACCAACCATGCATCGACGCCAACAACCATGGCTCCGGTGTTGCGACGTTTCTCACTAATGGTCTCATCAGCGCTGAGTTCCTTGAAAGACATGATCTTCGATGCAGGCGCAGCAAGCTAGGCAAACCTGGTTTAGTAAACTTGACTAGCAGGAGAGAAAGGCTCATACCGGCCAAAACCCTGGAACACCCATGGTTTACGAGGAGAAAGAGATGATCTCCTATCTTGGGCCCACCCGGACAAACATATGATCGATCTTTTATTGGCATTGCAATACGACTACAGGTGGCTAAAATCCTACAGAATTGAGAGTGCGGTGAAGGCGATATGCTACGAGTTTCCTGTGGTATGAACCTATGAAGAAATTAGTGATGTAGTCGACAACTCCCACTGTCATCGCTTACCTGGTAATTAAGTGTCTCCCGACCGTGAACAACAGGACCTGGTGTGCATCAGCTAACAGGCATCCTGGACACAGGCTACGGACTTTACTTTGAGGGATTTGAGGGAAATTCGAATAAGAAACTTATGTTCTGAAAATTGATGTGGTCGAATAAACCAGATAAAGTGCTGTCGTCGAGGAGCGTCGCTGGAAAATCTTCGCACATCCTCAGAGTGGTGTGGTGATTGTTAACCAAATCTCTGCCATATCCTAACCCATCCTCCAGCGCTTCACGCTCGGAAGAGCAGTGCACGGGGTTTTGAGGAGCAGGGGACATGGAGTCGTTACCGACAGCAGCAGTCAGACAGCTCGGCCGCCCGCTGACTCACCACCCGTTGCTTCATGCTCGGAAGAGCAGCGCGCGGGGTTTTGGGATGCAGTGGACGTGACGTCATTGCCAACGGACGTGGCTGTGGCTCTACACTGGTTGGCCAACAAGTTCGCGACCGTCACAGGGCAGTGTCGACGTGGTTCGGGCACGAGAGCCGAGGCGTGTCATCCCCTGGATGGTAGGCATACTAAACTCAAGCTACGCGTTTTAGTTGAAGCTATTTAGTGTAAAATTGCATGAGAAACGTACATTTTCTAAAAATGGACACCATCAAGGAAGGCGAGATAGCATCGACGTAGGTCGCCTCCGACAGCCGGGGCGCATTGTGCGCAGCATGGTGGGCGTACTAGACATGAGCTACGTATTTGAGTTGAAGGGTTTTGTCATAAAATCGAATGAGAAACTTACCATTTAAAAAATTGGGGTAGACAGCCCCACCATCAAGGAAGACGAGGCAGCGTCGACGTGTGTCGCTTCCTGCAGCCGTGGCGCGCTGTGTGACGCATGATAGGCCTCCTAAACATGAGCTACACATTTTAGTTGAACTGTTTTGGGGTAAAATTGAATGAGAAACGTACATTTTTAAAAATTGGGCGTATCACAGAAAGCGATGCAGTGTCAATGCGTGTCGCCTCCGGCAGCCGCGGCACGTTGTGCGCCGCATGGTAGGCATACTAAACGTGAGCTAGGCATCTTAGTTGAAGGGTTTGCACATGGAATTGAATGAGAAACTCACGTTCCTAATTTTTGATCGGATTCACCTCCATCACGAAAGGCAGCCGTGCGTCGACGCGTTGTTGCTGAGACAGTCGGAGCGTATCGCACGTCGGCTAGAGAGCATTCTAGACGTGAGCTACATATTTTATTTGAAGGGTATTGGTCAAGAGATGAACGAGCAACTCACTTTCGAAAGAAATGCGGCGGGTCTGATTCCCATCAGGAAACGATGGGTGACATTGGCGCGTCTTGGTCGCAATAGGCGGGGTGTATTGTGGGTCAGCTAGAGGGCATCCTGAAGGTGAGCTATGTATGTTAGTTGAAGGGTTTGGGCAAAAAACTGAATGAGATACTTACGTTTCAAGAAAATGGGTTGGGCAGCACTGCCATCAAGCAAGTCGGCGGAGAGTTGGCCCGTGTCGCTTTCAGCAGCCGGGGCGCATTGTGTCTCATGGTAGGGAGCCTAATCGTGAGCAACGTCTTTTAGTTGAAAGGTTGGGGTATAAAATCAGACCAGAAACTTACAATTTAAATTTGGGTAAGGCAGGAGAGGTCGATGTGGGGTCAATAAGGAACATCTTAGAGTGACGGCGGAGGGGCAGGCGGAACAAAAAGGCGTGGGTAGGGCTCTATATAGGATGTTTCAAAAGGAACTGCGGGAAAAAATAGGAAATACGCACGAATATAAACAATGTGATGTCATACTATGCGACATCATGGAAAATGTCGGTAGCATGGTCCGTGCACAAGGGTTGACATGAAATCTGTGAGCTGACAAAGGTCTGCTCACAGATTTCTAGTCCAGGTCATGTGAGTTTCCAAGGCTCGGACATCTGATAGTGGATTAATAGGTTAAATAGAATCGCGCCGAGGAGACTCACCCAAAATGTAGTCGGAGTGCAGCGTGGTGGGTGCTTAGATGCCAGCGGGCCCAGGAACAGTCGCCCTGAACGCAGGTATCGCCAGCAGCGCGCGCACGCCGCGGTCAAACCGCACAAGGTTCTGGCATGCAGTGCCACGCAAAGTACCACGGTATGAACACGCACGCGTCCCAAGGGCGCATGACATCGCCGAGCACGCTCGACATGACACGGATCGCGGGCGTGTGGAGCGCGAAGCGTGAAGCTGCGCTGCTTGACAAATGTGGTGAGGTCCGACGTCGAGGAGCGGCGTCATGGCGGCGCTGTGGTACTGGCATGGCGGCACTATGGTACCCGAATAGCACGGTGACCACAGCGCACATCGCTGGCCACTGTCGAGCCAGGCCTTGAGCGCGTGATGGGGCAGGAGAGTACACAGTTCGCTGGGCTGTTGTAGCAGCCGATGCTGAGGTCAGTATGGTGGTGCAGGGTGGGGGTGATGGCATCCGCACCGAGGTTGACAGCGAGCATGGTGGACACGCCGAGTACCGGTTCACCGTTCTGCACAGCAGCGCCATTGCACACATCCGTGTCGATTTGATGGGTCCACTAGCTTCTCGTTCGTCCCGATGCTGGCATGGTCATTGTCGCCGGTGCAGGAGGCCGATTTGTGGGAAGATCACTTGGACCCCAGTGCCTGTGCAGTGAGTTGCTCTGAAGCTACATACAATGTGCATCGTCAATGACGGTGCATGAAGGCAGGGGTAGCCGCTACTCACGAAGACACTGTCCTCGGCTTAGATCAAGACCACGGCATATTGGATCAGACACGAAAGCGCAGGTCCCGCGATGACAAGGACCATCTTGTCAGACAGATCCGGGTTTGCACGCAGCACCAATGGTGGTGCTATAGTCGGAAGTTGAGCGGCAGAGTCTCGGCGATGGGGAGGGGGAACATCTGAGCTTGCCTGCATGAGTACCCTGCACACTTTATGGACAATTATAAAAGAAACGTACGGATTGGTACAAAATGGGATCGTGTGTGGTGCCATCCATCATGAATGTCCGCAGCGGGCCCATGGAAGCAGAAGGCATATGAGTTTGTGGGGACGCGGTATCTCTCGAATAAAAAACTCGGGTGCACCAATCCGGAATAGAAACATGCGAGCAATGGCTGCACGGAGAGCCACAAGAGGTCATCGTGGAGCCACCAGATGTCAAATCAAACTCGGGGGCGGTACGGGTGAGGGATTGTAGGGGTAGACCATTCAACAGCTAAAAGGTTCCGCGCGCGCGTCAGGTAGAGGTAATTGCGTGTGCGGAAGGACGAGGCAGCGAGTTGCTTCAGCTACCACCTATACTTTGCACCATACAGCTTCAACGTAACATGATCTTAAGCACGGCTCAGAGAGGTACATTTTCGTAGAAAAAGATTTAATTCATACCTCAATCCGCATGACGAGCACCGCTGGCGTCATACAGATCAAACTCCTGCCAGTGGCAGTGGGGCGCGAGAAGTCAAGCCATACGAGCCACAGTAGTATGATTGTCCGTTACGAAGCTTTGAAGTCCATGCTGCAGGAGGTCCGTATTTGCGCCTGTTGAAGGTCGACAAACAATTCCACAAACAACCGGGCACGTGTGTCGACGCGACGCGTCGACGCGTTCAAGAAGTGAAAGTGGCTACCCTATGTTCCATTACCTTTAAATCACTCCCAGTGCATTGGAGTTGAATTGCTACTCAGTTTTAAGACTGAAATTCTACATAAAGATTTGGGCAAGTTGAGGTCAAAGCCAGTCATGCAACAAAATTTCGAAATAGAAATGGAAAGGAAGAGACAAGGAAGAGAATAAAGACAGTAAGAAGGGTCAGAATAATTTGGAACATGCTACTGTGACTGGCCCATGCACCGGTTAGCCAAATTGTGCCCGGCTGGGGCCACAGTGAAGTGAAGGACACAAAATTTGTTTTCCTGCCCGCAATAAGTAAAATAAGTAGCAATAAGACTTATTTTCAGATCAATTTACAGTAAATTGATCTGGATTTACAGGATTTACAGACCCCGTGACCGCTGGCACGCGCCAGCGCGCGCAGTTTCCGACATCTATTGGACCCTAAAAATCTTTGGAGGCTACAACATTACACCTTAGGTAGCTTTTGGTGGTTTGCAACTGATTTACAAGAAATACATGCACTGGTGGAGACTGCTGCACTCGAGTAAGCTAAGGTAAGTATGGATGATGCTTTCAGGTATTTCGGTGTTAGATTGGATAAAACGGCTCAAAAAAAAATGATTGAAGCTCTGTACTTAAGTGTGATAGCCCATATAACAAATTTTAAGGCCGTTTCAGGCCTTTGATTGAACAGATTCACCACCGTGAATTTATTTAAAATCATTTTGAAGTGATGTGCATATTGACAGGTTTGGGACTGCACTGACGCGTTTATTTTCAGTATTGACGCGTCAAAGACTCCTCCAGTGCTGTTTGAAGCGTAAATGGGATTTTTTCTATCTTGGAACAATTTTAATAAAGTGGGCCGTGCAAAAAGATTGTTACTTTTGGTGAGACTGGACAAAATATTGGCTGTAGGAAGGTACAGCTGGTGGCTACAGAAGAAAGTTGTTATATAATGAATTCAAGTGTGTTTTGTCTACTTAAAACTTCAAATTTGTCCTTGGAAGCAAAGGGTCAAAGGCCGGCAGCGACGACGTTCTGATGGGACAGTTGATGTGCCTCAATTAATTTTGAGGTGCCCTTCAGTTTTCTGCGGTTCTTTCTTTTCCATTGCCTTAATATTCGCCTTACTGTCCCTTTGTTACTTATGTGCACGCTCATTTTGCTTCCAGGCATCAAACCGTGAGTTCGATGACGCAGATGCACATTGATGTTAACACACTCTCCGCCAACATCAATGTGCATCTGCGTCATAGTGGTCAGCAGACCACCAGGGGTCGAGAAAAAAACTCCTTCCCTTGTCATCTTCCCTTGGTATAGTGATTGGCTGTGATAAAACGAGATGCGATTAAACTAAAAATATTTGTTGTGAGTTTTCCCTTCCAAAAAAAAAAGAAATTGACGGTTAGGCACTGTCCAGGTACTGATCTGGGAGTGCTCGCTGCAAGCGGTTGCGCAGTTTGTATGACTTGAACGAGCACTGGTGCGCCGCACGCGCTCCCCAAAGCTTCCAGACAACTAAAAATAGTGCATCAATCAGAGATCTGAGATCTCGATCACCGGTAACTAACGGATTAGGAAGGTGATCTTATCATAGGGTTTACAGGATTTACAATATAATTTCGTAAATCAACACAGATAAACATACTTATTTCCGAGAATTTACGGTCTTATCGCACAGCCGCCGCCCTTTGATCCCCGGTGATCGGCATAGCCACAACCCCTTTAGGGAAAAGGGTCGTGTTTGGTCCGGCGTTTGATGCCGGGCACGCCAAGCGGAGCGGCATTTGGTGGTGAGCGGAATTTGGTGGTGTTCTGAAGTGGAAAAAAAGGCAGAGGTCATGGAGTGGAGGGTGGCTAGATTCAGGTGTGGATATCTGGCTTGCTTCTAGGTTTGGTCCAGCATTTGATGCCGAGCACACCAAGCGGTATTTGATGGTGAGTTCTGATTCACTGAAGTGGAAAAAAAAGGCAGAGGTCATGGAGTGGAGGGCGGCTAGGTTCGGGTGGAGATATCTGGCTTCTAGGTAGCAGCACATTGCGACTGGTTAGATAGGTCAGTTCGGAGTTCGGACGTCTCAAATAAAGATGATCCGAGACTCCGAGTTCCGTGCGCCAATTTGGTGGTGAGTTCTGAAGTGAAAAAAAAAGGCAGAGGTCATGGAGTGGAATGCAGCTAGGTTTGGGTGGAGATATCCGGCTAGGTAGCAGCACATTGCGACTGGTTAGATAGGTCAGTTCGGACGTCTCAAATAAAGATGATCCGAGTTCCGTGCGCCAATTTGGTGGTGAGTTCTGAAGTGAAAAAAAAGGCAGAGGTCATGGAGTGGAAGGCAGCTAGGTTTGGGTGGAGATATCTGGCTTCTAGGTAGCAGCACATTGCGACTGGTTAGATAGGTCAGTTCGGACGTCTCAAATAAAGATGATCCGAGTTCCGTGCGCCAATTTGGTGGTGAGTTCTGAAGTGAAAAAAAAGGCAGAGGTCATGGAGTGGAAGGCAGCTAGGTTCGGGTGGAGATATCTGGCTTCTAGGTAGCAGCACATTGCAACTGGTTACATAGGTCAGTTCGGACGTCTCAAGTCGGTGACAGAAAAATGATCCGAGTTCCGTGCGCCAACTTGAAGTCGCCTCGCTTTGTCTCAAGAAGGTTCGGTGGAGACAATTAGTACCAATTCTTGAGTTCCAGAATTATTCAGAGTCACTGAACTGAACTACCAGGTATAAAGTAAACTAAGAAGGTGGATAAATCAAGGCATTGAACGTAACGTAAGATAGGTTATAAACAGTGGTAGAGTAGTAGTAGGGAGTAATAATGGTATATGAGGAGAGAGAGAGGCCCTCTAGAATTAGACTCTTGTCCTGCGGGTTCGTCCGTTCCGTTGCCTAATTGCACTCAGCAGCAGTGTGATCTTCCGATACTCGGGGTAGGCAGCTTTGAAGGTCATGTCGTCGCTTCCAAACCTGTGGGAGAGGCCGGTGATTAGATTATTAGGACACATAAATGAGCAAAGGATGGCAATACACTCACCGTTCATATTCTTCAGCCAGGAGCTTGCGAGCACTGTATAAAACACCTGTTTTCACTCTCATATGGCCGGAATACCAGTGTTTCGGCCAATCTTTCAACGCAGTTGTCAAGCCCTTGGTTGGATCGGCATGATACCATTGGTCAATCGCCCTCTTCCAAGCGTGATCACCTTTCCCTACACCGGGAATGATGGCACCTACGATAGGAACAACACCAATCACTTCCGAGTCCGCCGATCCGTCGGCAACAGGCATGTCCTGATTCACTGCGGCGATTGAACCAATTCCTGAGAGTGTTTGGGAGTGAAGGGAGCGAACGGGATAAACAAGCTTGTTGATGGGATTGCCAGGAACTCCTGTGTCCACCGACGAAGGATTCAAAGAACTAGTAGGCGGCACAGGTGGAGACCGTGGGAGAGAACACGACACGCCTTGCATGGCTGCGGCAATGCTGGCAGCCGACACGGAGGATTCACCCAAGCTTATAAGCTTCGTTAAGATCTGGCCTCCCAGCAGGCGAAACTCGGCCGTTGTGGGCGGCTGAAGCGAATTGTGGTCCCCCATAAAACTTTTCGCAGGCTCCGTACGAAAAGGATATAGTGCGTCCCCATGGCCAGATTCATAACTTTGGAGAGAGTCTAACAAGTACCGCATTAGAGTGTCCACCTGTTTAAGTTCTGTCAACATAATCATCTTCGAGGGATCAAAAAGAAGAAGTACATGCTCGCCTACTGCCCAGCCGCCCCACCATCGAACAATGCTGAGCGACCAGCGTTTGCCAATTGGGGCAAACATGAATCTATACTGAGCGCCACCCCGTCGAAGGCAGTGAGTCGTAAATATCTTGTCAATCATTGCTCCAGCAGTAAACTCGTTAATGAGGTCCTGCGCTGTGTCGTGTGGCATCGGTTTCTTGGAATGGATGGTACCGTTCGGGCTGATATAGGGGAAGAGATAATCATCCGGCTCAAAATCGCGTCCGAGAAGACGTTGGTACAGATCCCGCCAACGTTTGAGATGAGTAAACATGTCAATCTCAGGACAGTCGTTCTGCTCGTATATTTGATAATGGTTGCCTGAAAAGAGCGCCACATTAGCCACAGGACAGGATGCACAAACGGTGGAATCCTTAATAGCTCACTTTCAAGAGGTCCGTCATATCCTTGCTGATTCTGCCAGCCCTTGCGATTATCAAGAAAGACCCCGAGGAATGGCAAGTAGTGGGGAGAAGGGCCCTGGCCGTCACTCAGATCCCGGTCCTGAATCTGGCAAGTCTCGAAGTTTCTGTGCAAAGCCGCCGGCACAATCAGCTGATGTGCCCACAGTTAATGGAAGAGTTGCCATACCTGGTCCAAAGAACGAAGCCGGAAGCCAAAAAAGCACGGGTCATTGCATGCTTCATCATGAGAAGCAAGTCCTTCGTGTTCTGAGGTTTGCTTTTCTCCAATTTCTGAGACGGGCATTGAGATTCAGACCAGTCCATTAGCAGCTTCATGTCCTCAATAGTTGTGGCTTCAGCATGGCGGCGAGTCGCTGCTGCTCCTTTCACGCGCGCTTTAGTCTTGATGCATTTCACAAAGCTCTGGATTCCTAGAGCACGGGCTGGGTTTCCGCGAACTTTTTCGGTTTCTTCATCGTATGTGTAAGCTCCTGCGTATTGTCCACCAGGCCTGCAAAGCGCAGTTAATCAAAGTAGGTTTTACCAAGAAAAAAAAAAAAACTGACAGCTCATCCCAGAATTTCGCATATGCGCCGTGGATTCCTTCTGCAGTACTCTTCCCATGACCCTCTATAACACACTTCTGGGTCAAATACAGCTCCAGTGCATACACAGAGTGTTTGTTCGGCGGCCCCGTGAAAGCCTTCGCCAAGAGGTCAGTATCAATACCCTCGAGTTCTAGAGAGCTGGGGTCGTTCTTCTCCTTCTCCCTTCTATCGGCAACAACATCTGCTAACACCGCGTGTCCTCGGTCGAGATAGCCTTTATATGCTGTCTTCGTCTTCCCAGAACTGCTGTATTCGCTGTGAACTTCTGCTTTCTTCTTCCTCAATGTGTCCGCAGATCCTGTTGGTATTTTGCTTTTTTTATGCCCAGAAGATGTCTGCTTCTTGACATTGGAGCTGGCAGCGGTTTTCACCTTGGGCATGACAGAGTACGAGCGGGATTTATAGGGGTTCTAGCCGGTGCGTCGATCATCTTGGATACATCAATAAAATTGAGCCACAGTCCTGAGTAGGAGAGAAAGACAATTGGGGTATAGGTAAACTAGTACCAGCTATGAATATGTATTGCTCGCTTCGAGAATAGCTATGTCAGATCAATTATACCTCCCGCCATGTTGTCCTCGTCAGAATATCCCGTCAGATCTACAACACCTTTCTTGCTCAACACTGCACGTTTCGGACGGTGTACGTGTGTTCCCGATCCACCTTCACCGTGGTCATCCGTCAGATCCACAAGTCCCAGCCATTTGACGGCCGCAGGTTTTGCCTTTGGAAGGGCGAAGAAATCAACAGTACCATCTGGCCCCAAAGTACAAGGCACTACCTTCAAAGCAATATTAGTCCCTGACGAGAATTGGAGACAGTATTGCCTACCTGATCTCTGTGGAATGCATTAAGCATACCAGCGAAGTACTTCTCAACTAGCGCAGCTGGAATCCATCGCGCAATGGTCGCTCCGGCAGCACCAGCGGCTGCGGCTGCGGCTCGACCATCAAGGCGTGACAGGGTCCAGCTAGTAAGTCCACCGATAGCGATCTTAATCGCGTACCTCTGCGCACCAGGGGTGTTGTCGTGCTCAAGAATTTCCAAGAAAACCGATAATGGGGGGTTGTTCTCCCTGTATGCGGCCAAGCACAACATGCTCGTAAAGCTGTTGATTCAAATTCAACGGCTGGATGCAGGGAATCAGGTGTGTGTAAAGATAAAGGAGTAAACTATACCTGACTGAGTCGGCGTGTGCATACTCCGGGAAATATCAGCTTCTTGAATTTGCCGACAATGTCAAGCGGAGTCCACCCAAACTTTCTGGTGCAGTACAATGCTAACTCGGGAAGAGATGGGAGCTTGACGGTCCAGCTGTCAACGGGAGGAGGCGCAAATCCCTCCGACCAGGAAGTTGTGGGGTGCACATACAGCTTGAGAACACGGATACTGGGGAACGTATTGGGGATCTTCATGGAAAGAGCACGCTGTTTAGTAGCCAAGTAGCCATGGGAATTGGTGGCTAGCTCTGCTCGGAGTTGCTCCCGCCAGCCAACAAGAAATGTCTGAAGCTGCCCGTTGGTCATGGTCTGGGTAGCCGTGAGTAGGGAGTCTCCATAGCCACTGCGAGCGAGTGCGTGAGCAATATTGGTCCCACATTTGGCGAGTCCGACCTGGAGGGGAGCGTTTAGAATAGGCACATGAATATCATAGCAGGACCCTACCGTGTCATAATCCCCGCCGCCCAACACTGCAAGCAACAATATGCCGCCAAGCGTTAGACCAACTGGGCTGCTCTGCAACGAATCTGAGGTGTACACGGTAATTTCATTCTTGTCCTTCTTATTTAGCCTGAGCGACCGAGTCAGAGCAAGAATAGAAGCAACCGGCATATGACCTACATTCTGATGATACGGCGAGCACCAAATACAGCGGCGTCTCCATCATCTGTGAGGACGGCGTCGATATAATTGAGACGATTGAGATGCGCGAGTTCCGCCTCTGCTTCTCCTGGGGCCTACATCCAATAATGTCATCAACACGTCCACTCCAAAGGATCAAAATTTACCGTGTACGAGTAGAACCCAAACAAGTTAATCATCTCGGTGAATTCCTCGATGAGCCAGTGCGGCTTTGCCCTGACACGCTTATTGCGCTTAATGGAGGGCCTGTTTGGACCATCAAAAACCCAGACAAAGATTGCACCAGCCTCGTTTAGAGCTGCTAGCTTGTAGAAAAGAATTCGCAGCTCGGGGTTTCGACCCCTCTGAGCATGACGAGGTTTGTGAAAGACTGCCTCGCATTGGGTCAGATACAAGCTACAGCAATGAATCAGTCCCCTGCTAATACAGGTGAATACAAGCACCAACCATGCATCGACGCCAACAACCATGGCTCCGGTGTTGCGACGTTTCTCACTAATGGTCTCATCAGCGCTGAGTTCCTTGAAAGACATGATCTTCGATGCAGGCGCAGCAAGCTAGGCAAACCTGGTTTAGTAAACTTGACTAGCAGGAGAGAAAGGCTCATACCGGCCAAAACCCTGGAACACCCATGGTTTACGAGGAGAAAGAGATGATCTCCTATCTTGGGCCCACCCGGACAAACATATGATCGATCTTTTATTGGCATTGCAATACGACTACAGGTGGCTAAAATCCTACAGAATTGAGAGTGCGGTGAAGGCGATATGCTACGAGTTTCCTGTGGTATGAACCTATGAAGAAATTAGTGATGTAGTCGACAACTCCCACTGTCATCGCTTACCTGGTAATTAAGTGTCTCCCGACCGTGAACAACAGGACCTGGTGTGCATCAGCTAACAGGCATCCTGGACACAGGCTACGGACTTTACTTTGAGGGATTTGAGGGAAATTCGAATAAGAAACTTATGTTCTGAAAATTGATGTGGTCGAATAAACCAGATAAAGTGCTGTCGTCGAGGAGCGTCGCTGGAAAATCTTCGCACATCCTCAGAGTGGTGTGGTGATTGTTAACCAAATCTCTGCCATATCCTAACCCATCCTCCAGCGCTTCACGCTCGGAAGAGCAGTGCACGGGGTTTTGAGGAGCAGGGGACATGGAGTCGTTACCGACAGCAGCAGTCAGACAGCTCGGCCGCCCGCTGACTCACCACCCGTTGCTTCATGCTCGGAAGAGCAGCGCGCGGGGTTTTGGGATGCAGTGGACGTGACGTCATTGCCAACGGACGTGGCTGTGGCTCTACACTGGTTGGCCAACAAGTTCGCGACCGTCACAGGGCAGTGTCGACGTGGTTCGGGCACGAGAGCCGAGGCGTGTCATCCCCTGGATGGTAGGCATACTAAACTCAAGCTACGCGTTTTAGTTGAAGCTATTTAGTGTAAAATTGCATGAGAAACGTACATTTTCTAAAAATGGACACCATCAAGGAAGGCGAGATAGCATCGACGTAGGTCGCCTCCGACAGCCGGGGCGCATTGTGCGCAGCATGGTGGGCGTACTAGACATGAGCTACGTATTTGAGTTGAAGGGTTTTGTCATAAAATCGAATGAGAAACTTACCATTTAAAAAATTGGGGTAGACAGCCCCACCATCAAGGAAGACGAGGCAGCGTCGACGTGTGTCGCTTCCTGCAGCCGTGGCGCGCTGTGTGACGCATGATAGGCCTCCTAAACATGAGCTACACATTTTAGTTGAACTGTTTTGGGGTAAAATTGAATGAGAAACGTACATTTTTAAAAATTGGGCGTATCACAGAAAGCGATGCAGTGTCAATGCGTGTCGCCTCCGGCAGCCGCGGCACGTTGTGCGCCGCATGGTAGGCATACTAAACGTGAGCTAGGCATCTTAGTTGAAGGGTTTGCACATGGAATTGAATGAGAAACTCACGTTCCTAATTTTTGATCGGATTCACCTCCATCACGAAAGGCAGCCGTGCGTCGACGCGTTGTTGCTGAGACAGTCGGAGCGTATCGCACGTCGGCTAGAGAGCATTCTAGACGTGAGCTACATATTTTATTTGAAGGGTATTGGTCAAGAGATGAACGAGCAACTCACTTTCGAAAGAAATGCGGCGGGTCTGATTCCCATCAGGAAACGATGGGTGACATTGGCGCGTCTTGGTCGCAATAGGCGGGGTGTATTGTGGGTCAGCTAGAGGGCATCCTGAAGGTGAGCTATGTATGTTAGTTGAAGGGTTTGGGCAAAAAACTGAATGAGATACTTACGTTTCAAGAAAATGGGTTGGGCAGCACTGCCATCAAGCAAGTCGGCGGAGAGTTGGCCCGTGTCGCTTTCAGCAGCCGGGGCGCATTGTGTCTCATGGTAGGGAGCCTAATCGTGAGCAACGTCTTTTAGTTGAAAGGTTGGGGTATAAAATCAGACCAGAAACTTACAATTTAAATTTGGGTAAGGCAGGAGAGGTCGATGTGGGGTCAATAAGGAACATCTTAGAGTGACGGCGGAGGGGCAGGCGGAACAAAAAGGCGTGGGTAGGGCTCTATATAGGATGTTTCAAAAGGAACTGCGGGAAAAAATAGGAAATACGCACGAATATAAACAATGTGATGTCATACTATGCGACATCATGGAAAATGTCGGTAGCATGGTCCGTGCACAAGGGTTGACATGAAATCTGTGAGCTGACAAAGGTCTGCTCACAGATTTCTAGTCCAGGTCATGTGAGTTTCCAAGGCTCGGACATCTGATAGTGGATTAATAGGTTAAATAGAATCGCGCCGAGGAGACTCACCCAAAATGTAGTCGGAGTGCAGCGTGGTGGGTGCTTAGATGCCAGCGGGCCCAGGAACAGTCGCCCTGAACGCAGGTATCGCCAGCAGCGCGCGCACGCCGCGGTCAAACCGCACAAGGTTCTGGCATGCAGTGCCACGCAAAGTACCACGGTATGAACACGCACGCGTCCCAAGGGCGCATGACATCGCCGAGCACGCTCGACATGACACGGATCGCGGGCGTGTGGAGCGCGAAGCGTGAAGCTGCGCTGCTTGACAAATGTGGTGAGGTCCGACGTCGAGGAGCGGCGTCATGGCGGCGCTGTGGTACTGGCATGGCGGCACTATGGTACCCGAATAGCACGGTGACCACAGCGCACATCGCTGGCCACTGTCGAGCCAGGCCTTGAGCGCGTGATGGGGCAGGAGAGTACACAAGTTCGCTGGGCTGTTGTAGCAGCCGATGCTGAGGTCAGTATGGTGGTGCAGGGTGGGGGTGATGGCATCCGCACCGAGGTTGACAGCGAGCATGGTGGACACGCCGAGTACCGGTTCACCGTTCTGCACAGCAGCGCCATTGCACACATCCGTGTCGATTTGATGGGTCCACTAGCTTCTCGTTCGTCCCGATGCTGGCATGGTCATTGTCGCCGGTGCAGGAGGCCGATTTGTGGGAAGATCACTTGGACCCCAGTGCCTGTGCAGTGAGTTGCTCTGAAGCTACATACAATGTGCATCGTCAATGACGGTGCATGAAGGCAGGGGTAGCCGCTACTCACGAAGACACTGTCCTCGGCTTAGATCAAGACCACGGCATATTGGATCAGACACGAAAGCGCAGGTCCCGCGATGACAAGGACCATCTTGTCAGACAGATCCGGGTTTGCACGCAGCACCAATGGTGGTGCTATAGTCGGAAGTTGAGCGGCAGAGTCTCGGCGATGGGGAGGGGGAACATCTGAGCTTGCCTGCATGAGTACCCTGCACACTTTATGGACAATTATAAAAGAAACGTACGGATTGGTACAAAATGGGATCGTGTGTGGTGCCATCCATCATGAATGTCCGCAGCGGGCCCATGGAAGCAGAAGGCATATGAGTTTGTGGGGACGCGGTATCTCTCGAATAAAAAACTCGGGTGCACCAATCCGGAATAGAAACATGCGAGCAATGGCTGCACGGAGAGCCACAAGAGGTCATCGTGGAGCCACCAGATGTCAAATCAAACTCGGGGGCGGTACGGGTGAGGGATTGTAGGGGTAGACCATTCAACAGCTAAAAGGTTCCGCGCGCGCGTCAGGTAGAGGTAATTGCGTGTGCGGAAGGACGAGGCAGCGAGTTGCTTCAGCTACCACCTATACTTTGCACCATACAGCTTCAACGTAACATGATCTTAAGCACGGCTCAGAGAGGTACATTTTCGTAGAAAAAGATTTAATTCATACCTCAATCCGCATGACGAGCACCGCTGGCGTCATACAGATCAAACTCCTGCCAGTGGCAGTGGGGCGCGAGAAGTCAAGCCATACGAGCCACAGTAGTATGATTGTCCGTTACGAAGCTTTGAAGTCCATGCTGCAGGAGGTCCGTATTTGCGCCTGTTGAAGGTCGACAAACAATTCCACAAACAACCGGGCACGTGTGTCGACGCGACGCGTCGACGCGTTCAAGAAGTGAAAGTGGCTACCCTATGTTCCATTACCTTTAAATCACTCCCAGTGCATTGGAGTTGAATTGCTACTCAGTTTTAAGACTGAAATTCTACATAAAGATTTGGGCAAGTTGAGGTCAAAGCCAGTCATGCAACAAAATTTCGAAATAGAAATGGAAAGGAAGAGACAAGGAAGAGAATAAAGACAGTAAGAAGGGTCAGAATAATTTGGAACATGCTACTGTGACTGGCCCATGCACCGGTTAGCCAAATTGTGCCCGGCTGGGGCCACAGTGAAGTGAAGGACACAAAATTTGTTTTCCTGCCCGCAATAAGTAAAATAAGTAGCAATAAGACTTATTTTCAGATCAATTTACAGTAAATTGATCTGGATTTACAGGATTTACAGACCCCGTGACCGCTGGCACGCGCCAGCGCGCGCAGTTTCCGACATCTATTGGACCCTAAAAATCTTTGGAGGCTACAACATTACACCTTAGGTAGCTTTTGGTGGTTTGCAACTGATTTACAAGAAATACATGCACTGGTGGAGACTGCTGCACTCGAGTAAGCTAAGGTAAGTATGGATGATGCTTTCAGGTATTTCGGTGTTAGATTGGATAAAACGGCTCAAAAAAAAATGATTGAAGCTCTGTACTTAAGTGTGATAGCCCATATAACAAATTTTAAGGCCGTTTCAGGCCTTTGATTGAACAGATTCACCACCGTGAATTTATTTAAAATCATTTTGAAGTGATGTGCATATTGACAGGTTTGGGACTGCACTGACGCGTTTATTTTCAGTATTGACGCGTCAAAGACTCCTCCAGTGCTGTTTGAAGCGTAAATGGGATTTTTTCTATCTTGGAACAATTTTAATAAAGTGGGCCGTGCAAAAAGATTGTTACTTTTGGTGAGACTGGACAAAATATTGGCTGTAGGAAGGTACAGCTGGTGGCTACAGAAGAAAGTTGTTATATAATGAATTCAAGTGTGTTTTGTCTACTTAAAACTTCAAATTTGTCCTTGGAAGCAAAGGGTCAAAGGCCGGCAGCGACGACGTTCTGATGGGACAGTTGATGTGCCTCAATTAATTTTGAGGTGCCCTTCAGTTTTCTGCGGTTCTTTCTTTTCCATTGCCTTAATATTCGCCTTACTGTCCCTTTGTTACTTATGTGCACGCTCATTTTGCTTCCAGGCATCAAACCGTGAGTTCGATGACGCAGATGCACATTGATGTTAACACACTCTCCGCCAACATCAATGTGCATCTGCGTCATAGTGGTCAGCAGACCACCAGGGGTCGAGAAAAAAACTCCTTCCCTTGTCATCTTCCCTTGGTATAGTGATTGGCTGTGATAAAACGAGATGCGATTAAACTAAAAATATTTGTTGTGAGTTTTCCCTTCCAAAAAAAAAGAAATTGACGGTTAGGCACTGTCCAGGTACTGATCTGGGAGTGCTCGCTGCAAGCGGTTGCGCAGTTTGTATGACTTGAACGAGCACTGGTGCGCCGCACGCGCTCCCCAAAGCTTCCAGACAACTAAAAATAGTGCATCAATCAGAGATCTGAGATCTCGATCACCGGTAACTAACGGATTAGGAAGGTGATCTTATCATAGGGTTTACAGGATTTACAATATAATTTCGTAAATCAACACAGATAAACATACTTATTTTCGTCGTGACTTTAAGTTTCAAGTTTGGCCTTAGCTTTTTTCTCTCAGTATGCTCGTCGCCATTAGCAGAAGCATGTGTGGATGGGGATGGTTCGCCAGGCCGTGCGGTCTGTCAAATGGTGTGTTAGAATACGGTAGTATATTTCAATCTCGTTCCTTTCCCGCGCCGAGTACTGGCTTCCGAGTCTCTCGGGGACAGACGCTTTAATGGATCTAACTCGTACCCCGTTCACTAAACTGGCTTCCCCTTTTGTCTCGTAGTCACATGTCACCCTCAGCGCTCGTTTCCTTACGCGTTCGCTGAGGGTGCGTCTACCACATTCATTCTAGCTATATTTTACTTACACCTTATGTAGAGTTCTCACTCTTTTAGGTATTTAATATAGCGCTCGTCTCCTTACGCATTCGCTGAGGAGTTCTCACTCTTTTATGGTGAACGACAGCGGGCTCCCTCTCGTGTCCATGAGTGAAAATGAGCGAGGTTGAAAGCAGCAGGCCAGAGGTGAAAAAAAGAGAGGAAGGCCAAACTTGGTGAAGTTGCCAAGCCATACAGCTTGACATCCCATTCGGTAACTTAAAGAAGTTTGATTCTTGCACGGTCCCATATTGGGAATCCACCATGAACTCCATCAAATGGTACGTAGTACTTGGGTATAAATACCTCGACGTTTCTTTGTACTCGCCGCTCAACTGTCTGTCGCCTGCCCTCACTCTTTCCTCCGTGATTCGCACAATCATGCCTCCAACTCGAACGGAAGAGTAAGCTACTTTCTCCAAGCCTTTCTGGTTTGTCTGATCGCGCCTTAGACACTCCGAGTCGGGCTTCATGTTCCGTAATGCGAGGAACTTTGCCATAAATAATGGTACATTCAATATCATCGACAATCGGTACCAGCTTCTTCCGACTGTGCGCACCTCCAGCAGTGCGATTTATTATTTTTATTTGAGCGCTCTCATGGATCTGATGGCCTGTGACCAGGCGGTGCATCGCCTCTTCCGGCAGGCCTACATATTATACTATCAATTTTCTTCCTCTGACCGTTTCTGATCTAGATTGCCAGCGACGAGTCAATCGAGTTCGTGAGACAATTAATATGCGGCATGAATTATCGGATCCATGCCGCCAAGCTAGAGGGTCGCGCTGTGGCCGTTAAAGTCTTCAGTGGTACGCGGGCCCAGGAGGTAATCAACGTACAATATATTTAATACAATATGGTCTAATATTATACCTCATAGGACCACGATGAAGCAGTAGCCACCGGCCGTAATTGGATGTCAGAAAGTTTGCATTTCACACCACTAAATTTTGACATTAGTCACCAGGCATCCAAATTTCTTGCAGATCATGGGATGCTCCTCGAAATATTCCCCAGATCCGTTCATCATATATCACGGCGGTAAGAAAGGATGCCACTGAACGCCTTCAATTATCGTTGATTCGCAAGCAGTGTTTGAAGGCTCCGCGAAATGCATGATCGCCTCGGTATTGCGGGAAGAACTCTCCAAGTGCCTTCTTCTCGGCGTCCAACTGGTGCGCCTGAAACTTTTTAACTCGAAATTCTTCACTCATACTGCCTTGTTTAACAAGGTTCACGGGATTTCGGTTGGCATTTGTGTTCTCAGGTTCACCTCGTAATCTCTAAAAGTCATTGCAGTCAGGGTTGAGCTATCTCGAAGACAAGCGATATCCTCTAGAATATGTGGAACCAACAGTGCGTCTAGCCTGCTCTCATTCAAGCACAAGGGACTGACGATCTGCTTCGAAACTGCAAGGACTTCGATCTCTTAATCGGGAACGACGGGAATCTTAAACTTTGTTTCAAACGGAATCCATTATCTCCTTCCGACTGTGATATGGATTCCCCGACGTCCCTAGCGCAAACACAGCAGAGGCATGCCGCGCTTGAGTTGTTCGACAACTTGTGTCGCATGGTACGTTTCCTCACCTTTCCTTAGGAATTGCTACTAAAAATTCTGAATGGTTTCAGGCTTTCAAGGACGCCAACCGGCAACTTTACCGTAACTTTTTCTTTGGTATCTATTGCAGATTTGACATATATACCTTGTGAATGCAGGTGACGAGGTCGATCGGACGACGGACACCGCACCCGATTTTTTAACAGGTTCCTATTCAACCATCAATTTAGATTCATTTTTGGGTCAGCAATCTCCAACCGAAGCCAGCATTAGTGTCGGAAGTGCTGGCAGAAGGGAGCTCAT
Source organism: Mycena rebaudengoi (assembly GCA_029282285.1). Lineage (NCBI taxonomy): Eukaryota > Fungi > Basidiomycota > Agaricomycetes > Agaricales > Mycenaceae > Mycena > Mycena rebaudengoi. The sequence goes on from JARJCX010000028.1 coordinate 503,964, forward strand.
CTGGAAATCGTCTGACAAAGGTGTGACTCTGGCGGAAGTGTCGGAACAGGCCCAGGAGTTTCTGTTCTACCTGCGAACTGCTCATACCGGAAGGATTATCCGACACTACGTATCAAGTACAAAGTCAAAATCCTACCATCGCTGTCCGGGATATTCTCGTGAGGAGATCATACTTGGATCGCAGGCACACAGTACCGTTATTGTTTCCCACTCCACTCCAAGTCCACGGGAAGTCTGTACTGTTTGCGGACACATAGTTGAAGATGGAGGCTGGTTCAGATGCGGCTGCGGGAAGCCCGGTGCGTAGTTGTATCTGCATAAATACGACAAATGCCTTACTGGGCTCAGACGACGGCCTAGAGCCCACCACAAATTGTATCGGGTGCAATTCCTGGCACCACGTTCACTGCTCGTGCGTTGGAGGTCTTCTAACACCTACGACGAGTCAAGAAGGCGCTGCTGCCAGTCCACGCGCCACTAAAGCAGAGGGGAGACGGCGTAATGGCCAGAGCCCCACATCCACCGCTGAGTACCACATCTCGATCGAGGACGAGGACGCGTACCCCAAGGGGCGGCAGGAGGCATCCAACGAGGACCTCGAGGACTTCCTCCCGAGCTCGCTCACGGACTTGCTCACGCCCGAGGAGCGCTCCCGCCGCAGGTCGCGCTTCAACTCGGCCCAGCCGCCTACGTCGCTCAGCCGGCACGGGCTCGGTCTGGTGCCCAGTCGCTCAGCGAGTCTCAAGCGGGGTGACGACGCCGAAGTATATTCCCCACGGAAATCCCCCTCGCTGAATCGTACCCCGCAGCCGTCCGGCTCGCATGCCACCCGCGCCTCCACTGCTGCCCCACGCCTCAACAGCAACGCAGTGGCGGATGCAGTCCAGCAACCACGGCGCGTAGTCTCTCGTAGACAGACACTTTAACAAATGAAGCTCGTACCTCGCTTGTTAAAGTCTGTTAGCGATCGCGGGGGTCCGATCGGGCTAGAAAGTTGTTACGTAATTGCGGAGTTTGAAATCTCATCGCACAATCGTACGCTCGAAGTTCTGCTACCCTGAGGATATAATACACGCCCAAATCATACACACATATTCTGAAATATATGGGATTTGATTGTTTCTGCATTTTTTTTTCTACCCTCAGCCCGAATTTCGGTCCAAGGGTGCTACAGCTCGTCACCGATCAGTCACTCTGTCACATCGATTCCTGTGATCTTATACTGAGAGCTAGGAAAGCAGGATGAAAAATCTAAAGCGGCAGATTCTCATAATTACATACAGAGCTCTCATCCATTCAGAATTCAAATGAAAAGACGCATTTTTGGTTGAACATGAGTCGCGACGAAATTCAAACTCCGCGATTACATAACAACTTTCTAGCCCGATCGGACCCCCGTGATGGCAACAGGACTACACGGCGCGGCAGCACTGCACAGTTCACACCCCGCCGCAATAGCAGCGCTGCGGTCGATTCTGAAGCCGTCCGCCGCGCAAGTCCTGTGCAGCGGCGCGGCAGCACTGTAGGACGACGATGGACAAACAATTGAACCAAACGATCACGTGAGCCGTGGTTGAAACGAGCGAAGAATGGCGACGCGAGAACCATGCATACCATAGCTTATGACAATTGGTAGCAACAATACACGTTAAAGACAAAAATAAATTAAAATGAAGCAACAAGCAAGCTGTGTCTGAGAATAACTTCCCCATCAAGTCACTGACGGCGGAACAATTTGGCTCTCAACGCGCATGGGTGTCTCGGTATAAAAAGCACGCTTACGATGGCTCAGAGCCACCTGAGCTCTTAGCCACTCGGGCCCCGGCCCTGCACGGCCGCGCGAGCCAAGGGCGCACGGCTGGATGGCAACGGCCCCGGAATGCGCCGAAACGCATTTTTTGACCTGCCGGATCATCTAGTCGATCCAAGACTAAGCGCCTGACCGGGCCTGCGCAGTTCCCACTCGCTCAATCGCGCGCAAGCAAGGATTGATGAAGGTGACTCTGCACCGGTAAAAATGACTTTAAAAAAATCCGACAATGCGGGCAGTGTGCGGACAATTCAACAAATACAAACGGATATCGATGTTCCTCGATGTTCGCGGTGGAAATTGCTATAAGTTGATTAGAACAGGCAAAATAATAACATTGTATCACCAGAGTGACGCAGTAGGCAGGAAATCCTGGAGCCGTCTCTCTGAGTCTCAGGCTGTAATTTTACTGAAATTCGTTGTGCGACGTCGGAGAGAAAGAGCCGACAAGTCACTGCGGTAGGGTGTGTACACCTGTTTGGCTGCACCCTCCGCCCATTAGTCAGTAGGATACGCATGACATCAGGAAAACCAGAATGTAAGTATGAGTGCTTTGCAGCGCTGTCAAGCGCTAGCCACCTAGAAGGCGGCTGCATAGAGGGTATGTAGGTATGAGTGCTTGACAGCGCTGCATATGGCTTCATAGAGCTTCATAGCAACTTCATAGCGTCTCATAGCGAGCTCGGCTACGGTTTTCCTGATGATGTTTGGCACAGATTCTCCCTTGCTTTATCCCTTGCACTGCGACATTGCGGGATCCACTGGCGACTGGCGACTGGCATTCGGGATACACTACTGCATCACACCGTCATATCCCGTCATAGCTCTTTCTCGCAGCAAACTTTCCGGTCTGTCTGGAGCCTTTCATCCAGGCGATTGGCGCGTTTTATCCTTCAAAAGGTATCCGGAATACGGATATTATACTCATCCCAGTGGAGCCGGGGATTCCAGTGCTTAGCTGGCATCATTCACATTCTTTTCTGTGTCGCGCAAGTAGCTTGAATACTTCAGCAAGTTCTGGCCACAAGAAATCTCGAGGAAACCCTTTTAAAAAATCCTTGTGAATGGCAGCCTTTGAACGGTGTGTAGTGGGGCATTGTAGACATGTTTGTGTCGTTCCCCAACAGATACCTAGGCACACTATTCGAGCAACTATTCGAGCACTTAGACGCGCTCAGTTGGGTACACAGGTGGTGCCCATTCCTCTTGAAGGCGTGCGGTGATGGCGACGACGCATGCGACGCCGTGGACGCTGCAGCGGGCGGCTTTCCCGAGAGCGCAGAGTGGCGGTAGAGGTCGTTTTGGTCGAGTTTTACCTGCAGCATCGTTAGACTACTACATACATACAATGGCGCAACGACGTACGGGGGGGGACCTTGATCTTGGTTATTTCGGCAGTGTACGCCTTGTCGTAGAGACAGTTTCCGAGCACGTTCCCAAAACTGCGCAGGGTGCGCTTCAGCCCGTCTGTTACCGCCTCTTTTTTGCACTGCAGGTATAATAAATAAAGTGAGCGTTGGCGCGAACGCCAACGCACCTTGTCCAGCGCCATGCCCTTCGCCTTGGCATTCTCAATCATTCCATAGCCAATATCCTCGTGGCACACGCCCTCGCGGATCGTCACGCGCATGAGCGCCGTCACCCCGACGTTGTACCTTCGCGTCTCCTCATTGTAGTCGAGATAGTCTGTCGTGAGGCTGACAATGTTCAAGCTCCACCCGTCGAACCAAAACACCTCGTTCGCGAGGTTGATGATCTTCCACCCCTCCGCGTACGTGAGCTTCGTGCCCGCCGCCGGGGCCAGGGCGCTGCGAGATGAATTCGGGGCCGAGCTTCTGGTTGAACTTGGCCTGGAGACGCATTACGCGGTCGTACGCGGATTCGCCCATGCTCGCCGACGCCTGCGAGAGGCTGAACGACTGGTTGGGGGATGTGCTCATGTTGGGGTTGAAGCCGCCGCCGTGCATGCTGGGGTTGAACAAGATCAGCCCATCGGTGCAGATTGACGATTCATATAGGTTGAATATGTGCCCACTCAGTGCGCCAGCCATTTCGCAGCAAGATATCCAAGAAAACTAGGAACTGTGGTGGCAGGGAACGAAAACGGTTGGGAGTCATCATGTGATCGCGATGTCACCGTCACGTCACTCGTGGGATTAAATGTTTTAACTTACTGTATTTAGTTATCCAATTTGGTTCAAAAAGGATGTAAACAGCGTATGTCTTCGCATGTATTTGTTGCGTTCACACACACATATATATATTTAAAAAAGCAGCCTCTCAATTTTCATGGTCAGTGGTGCCCCGGCACGATTTTCATGCCCAGGCCCAGCCCTGAAGCCCGGGCCTATGTACTGCCTATAAAGTCGATGTGCACCAGCAAGTTTCCACTGAAAATTTCCGCAAAACGGCTCAGCAAAGTGAAGGGACTGATATTTTGAAAGAAATTGCCGCTCATAAAATCAAAATGTTTACCCCATTCGACTTCAACTCCATACTCGGCAAGTTCCGGTTCCGCACACTGTTCGTTCGCTTGGTCCAGAAATGTGAAAATAGGTGAAAATGAAGTTATCGAGGCTTCCAAATAATGTTGTTATACACTTACAGGTGTTCTACGACACTCTTCATTTTCAACCAAGGCTTGTTCAAGTCCTCAAAAAAAAATCCCCAAAGCCCGGGCCTGGGCTCGGGGCCTACTTGCGGCCCTGTCTGAGGGCTCGGTCTTGGGCCTGCAAAATCCTAAGCCCGAGCCCGCTCGGGCCGGGCCGGGCCCTGGGCATCACTAGGCGTAGAACAGGGCAGAAAGTTTGAGTTGCCGATGGAAGACACATGCACCCAATATCATTCCATTTGTTTGGATGAACAAGTCTATGTATTACTCAGAAACATTCCTCAATTACAGTGAAAATCGGTGGACTCCAGTGGATGATGTGAACTGCAATATTAATGGTTTGCTGTTGATCCCTGGCAGGGTTTGGCTAACGCCGGAGATGGCCACTGATGTCCACCGGTGTCTGGCAATATACTTTCATGTGGTGGGTATATAAACTCCGGTGGAACAGCACCATGATTGGCACTGCCCCTCCAAAAAGAGGAATACAGTTCAAATTGGAAGAACCCATATTCATATTTAACAGTCATTATTAGGGACTTTTTTACTTTTTTTGTCTTGATGTCTTGTTCCCCTCTTTGATTTTCTTCTCGAATATATGCCGCAGGTAAAAGACATCAGGGGCGCCGGAAACAATGTTCCGACTTTCCCGGGTTGCTCACGGTCAATAGTTCAAACCATCTGTGAGGGCACCTGTAATTATACGCATTCAGAACCAGGATATCTAACCTTCCCGTCAACATCGGGCAAGTTTTCGTTATTCATGACTGAAGAGCAGAAAATAATTGTTTCTCCGGCGTTATGTTTGGTGCTGGGTCGGAAATGGGGAAGGAAGGAAGTTGTATAACCGCGGTGGTCCCATCGAGGAACATACGGGCACTGTAGAGGATTCTCTGATTCGACGTCCGTATGTTGTCGAAAAGATCAATTCTTTTGACAGTTGGATGACAGATGATGAGTGATTGAGGGAGATCCTCCACTTCCATCGGCACTCTGCATTGTTATAAAATGGGAGGCTTTCGGTCTCCGATTCTTCAGCTTGTCCAGTTCAAAAGAAACTAAAAGTACAATGTTCTCCAAGTCGCTCATCTGCTTTGCTTCCATCGCTGCTGCCTCGGCGCTCGCCGTTGCCCCCACCCCCGTACGTCTCTCTCAAAACACATGTTCCGCTAGCTAAAATACTGCTTAGGACGCCGAACCCAAGGTTACCCTGTGCGGCGGTAGCGGCAGCGTCGGTGGATGCGCCGAAATCCCCCTCAATTTAGACCCGGATGATTGCCATGACCTTACCGCCAGCTTCAAGGTCCTCAACGACAACGTTTTCAGCGCGGATATCCCTTTCGGAACGAGCTGCCGTTTCTACGAGTGCGTTCAATTAAATTTATCTGAGCTGCGAGTGAGAACTAATTAATGTCAATGTCCATACAGCAATGCGGGGTGCCTCAGCAGCAAAGACACTGATGTCGTCTTCCTGTCGGCTGGGTTGTGGAACTTCTTAATAATTCCGGGAACCCGTGGCATCGTCGACTTCCACGATAGGGCGAGCTCGTTCGACTGCTCATAACAAGTTACTTCTAGTTGTTTGTTAAATACCGTCACGGTCGACTGAATTGTCTCTGTTCTCAGTCTTAGTCTGTTCTTCTTTGTCGTTGTTGTGTATTTATGGAAAAAATGTTTATGATTTACCGGTGCATTCAGTACAGGGTAAAGCCAGTAACCTCCATATCCCGGCGGGCTACGGATTTGAATATCCCACAAATTTCGCAGAGACAGTGTCGCGGTGAATTATATGGCATAGTTTTCCCACTCAGATCTGTAGCTGATTCAGGTGACCGATGAGATCGAATTTTAATACTGTACCAGTTACCTTACATGAATAATGTCAAATCAGGCAACGATCCAGAAGCCCTGATGGTTAGTTAATAAACACATTCATTCCGTATGCCTCAAGGCCCCTGAATATTTACAATAATTTTCGGCAGCCAAACAGCTTGGGAGTTGAAATGAACCACGCTTTGTTCATGTTTGCATGCTTTCTACCTCAGCCTGATTTATCACTTCAAATTTCTCCCCCCTTCTACTCTGTTGATGAGACGATACATACCTAGTCTGATGATATTTATTGCAATTTGGAAAAGTACTCCTTGGTTCCCGACTTGGGAACCAGGTCTCTTTGTGCCTTTGTCCACCGCCATGGTATCTCTTCGAGACCGACGCCATACTATGGCATGTTGACAATGCGGTTCAAAATCAACCGCTTTTTCGTCACCGACAGTGCTGGACTCGCGACTCCGGAACCGACTAACGACTTACCTCCACGCGACCCGTCACGGTACGTCCTGCTTGCAATTCGGAGGCCGTAACTCAAAATTTTCAATAGCTCTGCATAACCTTCACCTATTCAGGAATGAAATTTAATTTTTTCTGCTCCCTCCAAATAGCACCGCCCTCAGAGCATACCTGGTTCCTCCGGGTTACCGTTATATCCGAATCCCGATATGCATTTTTTTCTGTGTTTGACCTCCGGGAGGTAAATCAATAATTTACAGTGACTGAAGGTGGGTTTCACTGGCCACTAGCAGGTCGAAGTTCTAATTGAATATCAACTCCAGGGTGAAATGATTAATAGCGTCCCATTGCAAGTGCGGTGACCGCACGACTATATCCTTGCTTGTATTCTTGTGATGTGCAATTTCAACAAGGGTCTGCTATGTTCCAAGATGGTCATGAAAAATCAATTGAACAGATTCTAGAGATGAAAGGCAAATGGTTGCTTCTTACACGACTCGGACGACGACGCAGATGAGCCGGACGCAAAGCGCGCTATCTCGACGCTGAAACTACTACTCCGCTCAGTGATGACAGCAGCCTGATGCGTTCAGGACCTGACGGGACTGCTTCTAATTAGCCTCTCCGCTGAAACTTCTCTCTGCCATTTGATGCTTTAGGTGTTCTGAACATCAGCTTCGAAACAACTTCTGTGAGTTGTAGTCTTGTAGATGATAAAAAGGATTAGTTGGGTAAACCTACCTTCGTTGAATCAGAGAATGCAGAACTCTGTTCAAGAAATTTTGACACTGTTCTGGATTAACAGCTTCCTCGTTTTTTAACCAAAATTTGGAGTCCTATTGGTTGGCAAAAAAAAAAGAACACCTTGTTGAACAAAAATTACAATGCTGATTCAGAAGGAATGTTTCGGTGCTTTAGATATCGAACCCGGTTGGCATGGCTGGTTGCAGCCGAAATAACTTATGTGTAGGGCATAAATTTATGTTTACGCAGGCCGAAGACGAGTAAGATTGCGCCCTGTATCTTTGCGAATATTTTAGAGTAGAATACGCATATTTTAGGGGCAAGCTTGGGAAAATTGACAAGGTCGAAAGTATCCGATGGTTGAGGTTGAAGCGAAAGAGTTTCCAGTGCTCGGAAACCCTGAGAGCGCGGGTATTTTTTGTGAAGCTAGCGGCATATCTGTTGTGCTCGCTAGTGTCATTCTCTTGCGCATGTTTCCCTGGACGTGTCAATAGCAAGTAATACAATAGAACTATATAAAATGGAGTACACCCAGTTGGAAGGATTTACCTGGCCCGCTGTGGGACTGAGGATTTTTCTGGATTCGGGGGCGACCTTTGTGAAGATGAGACTACGTCAGTTTTGTGACTTTCGTCTCATTTCAAATTTGCAGTATGCTCGTCGCCATTAGCAGAAGTATATGTGGATGGGGATGGCTTTTCGGGCCGTGCGGTGCTGTCAAATGGTGACCGGCAGTGGGCTCCCTCTCGTTGTGTCTATGATTGAGAATGAGCGAGGTTGAAAGCAGCAGGCCAGAGGCAATACGGATCAACAGTGTACTCAATTCCGTAACCAGGAGAGGCACTTTTATCGGAAACTCTGCGGGCGTGCTCGGTCCGTACTCCCTTCTGGTAAAATCGGCTGTTTGACCGACCTCTTTTAGCCCTCGTGTACAATGGAGTTAATCCTTCGATCAATGCTGTACGCAACAAGCACAAAATTCTTGGTAGTATGGGGGGTGGTGGAACAACCGGGCTATTGTACAAATCTACCGGTAATTCCACCAATTTCACTGCTTTCAGCCATGATCCTGATTTTTACTCGCCGTCAACCGGTGTGAGACCTGCGCTCGCGGAGGCGACTTTCATGTCAGGCGTGGCAGGGATCTGGAGTTATGTGAAAAATAATGTTTAATCGTTGCTGAACCGTAATTTGACCCTCCCTCCTCCTTCTCGCCTTATTAGCCCTGTGAACTAATATCAAAAACGCCTCCGCCTGAGCTTTTGACCGCTATGATTCGAGCGCTTCTTACCCATATCTGCATCACCAAATGTGGGAGATCGTTATAAGGCTATGCAATGGGCATAATGTGACATAATCCAGGCAATGTCCACAATCATTGTGAATTTTTCGAAATCCCTTGCAACCACTTAAAGAAGCCACAATGTCCACAATATTGTGATGATTGTCAATTGTCCCAGTGCCTTGCCACTTGCTGCAATGTGCGGTAATGCCGGTAGGGACTGGGCTTATACAGTATCGGATTATTCACAACACTCAATGAAATTTGCAGAAAGGTTTAAACATGCAATGAAAAAATGTGATTGGCCATATAGAAATACAAAATACTGTGCACCAGTGGCAGTCGCCAGCACGGAGTCACATCCGGTCTTGTCCGCCATGTCTGGTATCGCGGGTGCGAATCAGATACCTCTCCAGCGTGCTCCATGTTGACATGAGAACCAGACATTTTGATTTCCCCAGAAGATCAGCTTGCCCGAGCGTTGTTGTCGGCAACTTGACAAGATACGAGAAACCATGGACAAGAACCACAGGGAGAGACAGGGAAGCAAATGATAGGTAGGCTTGGGTGCTTGAAGGAAGGTAAAGAGTAGCTTGAGGAGGAACACAAAGTCCAAGATTGGTGCAAGTCTTGTGGATCTTAACGAGGTCACGCAAAGCGTGGCACGGGCAAGGCTCAATGGTCCAGGAATGGGTAGGTTTGGATGCCTGAAGTTAAAGAGCAGCTTGAGGGATGGCACCGATACATTTATTTGCGGATCTTGAGAACAAATCACTGAAGGTTTGCTGCGGTGCGGACAAAGGCTTGGTGCGGTGTGGACAAAGCCTCGAGCAGGTTTGGATGTTTGGGGGTATGTACAGTGCAGTTGAAGGAAGGGAGCACAGCTAGAGTTGTTCAAGCAAATCTTGAACTGTTCAAGCAGGTCTTGGGGTCTTGAAGAGGGCGGACAAGGTGGGAGGAGAGGAAGAGAGAGATCAACGACACACATCAATATCAACATTGATCAGTATCAATCACGCGTTTTGATTGATCGGAGTTTCAATTCACTTCGCACCGGACTTGGGGTAAAGGGCCGTGGCGTTGCCCGGCATGCAACTCGTACTTACTTTTTTTTTTTGTTATATGTTCCAAGTACCAAATGATAAGATTAGGCATAAGAATAAAATAATATCAGAAGAAGAATGGCCTCGCATCGCCTTCGGCATCCCGTCCCAGGGTTTCTCAAAGTTGATGCGCTGCGGTGGGCGGGAGGCGCAGCGCAGCGGGCCGACTTGTTGATGCGCTGCAGTGGGTGGGAGGCGCATGGCGATGCGGGATGCTCAGTGCAGCAGCGCAGGGCGGAGCGGGCCAGTGCATAGGTGTGGAAGATTAGGGAGCGCTCGTTGATGCGGTACGAGAGTCAGTAGAACGAAGCAGTGAAATCAAATAACAAACCAATGGACCGTCAACAATATTTGAAGACAGATTGTGCAGGGATAGTGTTGAATCCAGTGCAGGTGTGGAACAATTCACCATTGGCTATTATTGTTCATATACTCCAAAACCAGGCCATAAACAAATGAGTGCCGGAAAATAAATGCGCATTTGATAGCAGTATGCGGGATCAGCTCAAACATGGTGGTGTAGTGTATTGCTATTTTCCCAAGAAATTCCCTGGAAGGACATGTTCAAGGCAGCGTCACACCCCAATTGTTGATGGAATTGGGAGTGTAGGGGGTAGGTATATTTGGGCTGCAAAGTGTCGTCTAATCTGTATTGGGGTAGCCAGATTATATAAAAAGTAATAGGATCATTTAGGGTGAACATATGTACTTCTAGCATATTTATTAGCAGGGGGGTCGGCTAGTAACGGGCAGGAGGGCGCATGTTGGGGGTGTGAGTGTAAGAGAGTTGGCGGGCGGCTAGGGGGCGGGAGCTGTTGCGAGGCGGGCCGGTGACACAGGAGGCGGGGCAGGCAGTGCTGTGGGCGGGAGGCGCATCGGAGGCCCCGTGAAGCTCCTGCCAAGGGTTGTCCGGAACATAAGCTTTTTCAGGGCGAAAATTTTGAAAATCCTTGTCCAAACATAAGCTTTTTCAGGCCATCTTCCGACTGTTTCATCCAAATTTCACAAGACATTTGACCCAATCTTGTACTGATATTAGTCTTAATCTTGAATTGATCCATCGCGAAATGCCGACCTCGGCATTTCCAGCATTTCGTTCTTCTCTCTTACCTCTCACGATGCATGCCACCACTGCCAGCGGCGTCGGTTGGGTTTCGCGCTTCCATCATTAACGTATTCAATCCCTTCTTAGGAAATACAACGCCACTCGTCCGATTCCTTTTTTTTTTGGTAATAGGGTCCCCAATCTGATGATGAGGATGAAGATGATGCAAAAGATCCTTTGTTCTCTTGCTATGCAAAGACGACTCAGCTTTATACCCACACAGGAGTGGAACATCTTCTCTTCAATATTGGCCCCAATGCATTTGAGCGGACCGAAAAAGGATTGATACATCAGACTCTGAAGCCCTACACTGCAAAATGCTGGACAACCTTGACTAGATCGGGCGGCGCCGTGTCGAAGGAGATAAAATTAACACTCAAGATTAATGCTAAAGCTATTTAATGTAACTGCTTATCATCAGCTCGGGTTAGGTGCCACGCTGGGGAGCGATTTTTTTTTAGGAACACGTGATGACCCCTGTCCGATGTAAGCTTTTTTAGGCCCAAAATCCGCCCCAGGACAAGCTTTTTTAGGGCCGGATTTGAGATTTTGCCTGGACAACCCTTGGCGGGAGCTTCACGGGGCCTCGCATCGGGGATGGCGGGACGGAACGTTGAGTGCGGGGCCACATGTGTTCGACGCAGGGGGTGGTGCGCGGAGGGAGCACTCCGTGAGATATGCCTCGATCTGGGCCTTCTTCCCATCTTCATCAGCCAATTGACAAATTGATTGTGACGTTTTTGGCGTTTTTTGGTGTTTTCGCATTGTTGACAACTTCACAATGCCAAGGTGAAAAAACACCAGCCAAAAAAAAATCTTACCCCCCATTGAAATGTGCTGAGAACCGCAGTGCAATGATAAAAAAAAATCTGAGAGAGACGTTGTCAGTTTTTTTTTCAAAAATTGCGGCATTTCGACATTTCGGCGTTTTTTGGTGTTTTTTGGTCGTGTTGTGGGGTTTTGGCAGGGCGTTGTCACGTTGCACAAGCCTAACAACGCCGAAATCAAAATGTCAAAACACTGATGTTCGGTGTTTGCGATCTAGAGACAAAGATGGCGGCTGCATAGAGTGCAATGGAATAATTGAGGCTGGGTGTGGTTTATGGTGAGAGCGAGGCAGTCAACGTGGTGGTGAGAGGGAGAGATATCATAGACACAAATATGTCAGCCACGCACTAGGGCAAGTTGCCGACCTGCCGTCATCGAATGCTGCCGCCTGGCCGCCATCAAATTTCCCGTTTTGGGTTGCCACGTTATGGCGGAAAGTCAGGAGTGATCATTGTGTACTTACATGAACGGAACCAAACAAAACGCAGCCTCTGCTGCCAATCAAAGCCAAACACTATGCCCCGTGCCCCCATTTCCCGCGATAAATATTGCAACCACATTCTAAGTATATCATATGCCGTTATACAATATTGAAAGCGGCATAAATATGCCATACAAAAAAAGTTGCGCTCCACTGTAGTTAGACACGGTTCGTCACAAGTTCGTCGGAGGATCCCGACGCCCGTCCTGTTTTTATGGTTTTCAGTTTCTTCAAGTCCGAAAGGGGGAAGGAGATTGCCGAAGGATGACGGTGACTACAAAAATTTTTTTTGCCATTGTTTGCGCAAGTGATGATTTTTCACCGAGTAGGGGGTATTTTTCCCCGAGTATGTAAATACGAACAATTAACCAAATACGAACAAAGGCACAGCCGCTATTTTTCATATGTTTTCAACTAATAGAAATAGGATAAAGACTACACACAGCCACTAAAGGGGTCCCTCAACGAAATCGGAAACTAGTAAAAAAGTGATCGATTTTGGGTGCCCTGAGATTTGAAAGAAACGATAACATATGTAAACATAAGTACTCGTAATTCGCAGTTGCAAAGCCCGTGACTTCTTGAGAAAGAGACATAAAATGAAACCACGTCTTTTATTCTTCCTGACTTGAAACCAATTTTCAGAAAAAGATGAAGAACTTCAACCCATCTTATTCGTGTCCAGCTGTCAGCTGAATTTCCACTGGCCATAAAATTAATGGGAACAATATCAAGTTGGCTGTAGGGACATAAATATAAGTTCTCTTTTTCTGTGCAGCAGACATTTGCTTTCATGCCACGCAATTTGTAAGAATAAAAAACTTCCTGATGCAACGAATTGTTTTCTGAAGATGATCTAATAAGATAGTACCTCTATGAGTGTTTGTATATGCGGGAGACGATGTCTGACTCACTGTAAAAGAATTAGACACGCTACAATTGATCACGGGGTAATGTTGACAAAAAGTCGGCCCATTCTGTTGAACGGGCATATGTATAGAAATTTTGCGAAGGCAGCCACAATAATTATCTACAAGTCAAGTACTTGCCACATACTACCATGATTCCCACTCTACCCAAATCATTGCATGCACATTGCCAATGGAGCGGCACGGTTGGGCGGACATGGCAATGACTGGCAATGAGCGCACAATGGTTGTGATTTGATTGCAATCAGCTGGAATGATGGCGCTGTTCGGCAGCTATCGGAACGTTTCTCCAGATTTGGTGATGTGGCGCCTCAGTACACACATACCAAGGCAGGGATCTGACATCTTCGAGAATTCATGACTAGGCATGGTTGTGTCGCAATCCTACCGCTATAAATGATCATTGTGCTCTTCATCTCTGTTCCCAGTCCTCCCCTGCTGAAGCTGTTCGTGGCCTGCGGTGCGCGCGGCTGTCACGCAATGTCGACTGATTCTCATATAGCTAGTGTCCGACGCCCAACAAGACATCATAGGACAAGTCACCCGCAAAGGTCACTTGGCCAGAGCCTGAGGTGAAAAAGAGGAAGGACAGCTCGGCTTACAGCTTTACATCCCATTTGGGAAGGAAGTTTGATCAAAAGGCAGTGTACATTAACCGCTTTGTTGGCTCCTTTTCTGGTCACGGTGGTGTTCTGTGGTGTTGGTGGCAACACATGCTTATAGCTGCGCCGGGTTTCCGAATATGCGCACAATCATGCCTACAGCTCGAACGGAAAAGTAAATTACTTTCTCCAAGCCTTTCTCGTTTGTCTGATCGCGCTTTAGACACTCCGAGTCGCGCTTCATGTTCCGCAATGCGAGGAACTTTGCCATAAATAATGGTACTTTCAATATCATCGACAATCGGTACCAGCTTCTTCCGACTGTGCGCACCTCCAGCAGTGCGATTTATTATTTTTATTTGAGCGCTTCTCATGGCTCTGATGGCCTGTGACTAGGCGGTCCGTCGCCTCTTCCGGCAGGCCTATTATATATATATCATCAATTTTCTTCCTCTGACCGTTTCCGATCTAGATTGTCAGCGACGAGTCAATCGAGCTAGTGAGGCAATTGATATGCGGTCCGAATTATCGGATCCATGCCGCCAAGGCTAGAGGGTCGCGCTGTGGCCGTTAAAGTCTTCAGTGGTACGCGGGCCCAGGAGGTAGGGCAACATACAATAGCTTTAATATGATTGATCTAATATTGTACCTCATAGGACCGCGATGAAGGCAGTAGCCACCGGCCGTAATTGGATGTCAGGAAGTTTTGCATTTCACAACGCCAAATTTTGACACTAGTCACCAGGCATCCAAATTTCTTGCAGATCATGGGATGCTCCTCGAAATATTCCCCAGATCCGTTCATCATATATCACGGCGGTAAGAAAGGATACCACTGAACGCCTTCAATTATCGTTGATTCGCAAGCAGCGTTTGAAGGCTCCTGCGAAATGCATGATCGCCTTCAGTATTGCGGGCAGGAACTGCTCCAAGTGCCTTCTTCTCGGCGTCCAACTGGTGCGCCGCTGAAACTTTTTAACTCGAAATCCTTCACTCATACTGTCTTGTTTAACAAGGTTCATGGGATTTCGGTCGGCATCGGTGTTTTGCGGTTCACGTTATAATGTCTCAAGGTCATTACAGGCAGGGCTGAGCTATCTCGAAGACAAGCGATATCCTCTAGAATATGTGGAACCAACAGTGCGTCTAGCCTGCTCTCATTCAAGCACAAAGGACTGACGATCTGCTTCGAAACTGCAAGGATATCGATCTCTTAATCGGGAATGACGGGAATCTTAAACTTTGTTTCAAACGGAATTCATTATCTCCTTCCGACTGTGATATGGATTCTCCGACGTCCCTAGCGCAAACACAGCAGAGGCATGCCGCGCTTGAGTTGCTCGACAACTTGTGTCGCATGGTACGTTTCCTCACCTTTCCCTAGGAATTGCTACTAAAATTCTGAATCGTTTCAGGCTTTCAAGGACGCCAACCGGCAACTTTACCGTAACTTTTTCTTTGGTATCTATTGCAGATTTGACATATATACCTTGTGAATGCAGGTGACGAGGTCGATCGGACGACGGACGTCGCACCCGATTCTTTAACAGGTTCCTATTCAACCATCAATTTAGATTCATTTTTGGGTCAGCAATCTCCAACCGAAGCCTAGCATTAGTGTCGGAAGTGCTGGCAGAAGGGAGCTCGTCTGGAAATCGTCTGACAAAAGTGCGACTCTGGTAGAAGTGTCGGAACAGGTCCAGGAGTTTCTGTTCTGCCTTCGAACTGCTCATACCAGAAGGATGATCCGACACTACGTATCAAGTACAAGGTCAAAATCCCACCACCGCTTTCCGGGATATTCCCGTGAGGAGATCATACTTGGATCGCAGGCACACAGTACCGTTATTGTCTCCCACTCCACTCCAAGTCCACGGGAAGTCTGTACTGTTTGCGGACACATAGTCGAAGATGGAGGCTGGTTCAGATGCGGCTGCGGGAAGCCTGGTGCGTAGTTGTATTTGCATAAATACGACGAATGCCTTACTGGGCTCAGACAACGGCCTAGAGCCTACCACAAATTGTACCGGGTGCAATTCCTGGCACCACGTTCACTGCTCGTGCGTTGGAGGTCTTCTAACACCTATACGACCAGGCAAGAAGGCGCTGCTGCCAGTCCACGCGCCACTAAAGCAGAGGAGAGACGGCGTAATGGCCAGAGCCCCACATCCACCGCTGAGTACCACATCTCGATCGAGGACGAGGACGCGTACCCCAAGGGCTCGGCGGGAGGCGTCCAACGAGGACCTCGAGGACTTCCTCCCGAGCTCGCTCACTGGACCTTGCTCACGCCCGAGGAGCGCTCCCGCCGCAGGTCGCGCTTCAACTCGGCCCAGCCGCCTACGTCGCCCAGCCGGCACGGGCTCGGTCTGGTGCCCAGTCGCTCAGCGAGTCTCAAGCGGGGTGACGACGCCGAAGTCTACTCCCCACCCAACTCCCCCTCGCTGAACCGCACCCCGCGGCCGTCCGGCTCGCATGCTACCCGCGCCTCCACTGCTACCCCGCGCCGCAACAGCAACGCAGTGGCGGATGCAGTCCAGCAACCACGGCGCAGCAGCAATGCACAGTTCACGCCCCGCCGCAATAGCAACGCTGTGGCCGATGCTGAAGCCGTCCGCCGCGCAAGTCCTGTGCAGCGGCGCGCCAGCACCGTAGGATGACGATGGACAAACAATTGAACCAAATGATCACGTGAGCCGGGTTGAAAACGAGAAGAATGGCGACGCGAAAACAATGCATAATACATAAAAACAGGCAGTACGTTTCAATACAGAAATGAACTAGTATGAAGCCGCAAGCAAGCTGCCTCTGAGAACAACTTCCCCATCAAGCCACTGACGGCGGAACAATTTGGCTCTCAACGAGCACGGGTGTCTCCGAGTCGGTATAAAAAGCACGCATACGACGGCTCAGAGCTACCTGATTCGCCTAGAACGCACGGCTGGCTAGCAACGGCGGAATGCGCCGAAACGCTGCCGGATCATCTGGTCGATCCAAGACCAAGCGCCTGGCCGGGCCTGCGCAGCTCCCACTCGCCCAATCGCGCGAAAGCAGCATCGAAGCGTTGGATCACCTCACCTATCGTCGGCCGCAGGACAGGATCTGTCTTCGTCATTTTCTCCACCAGAGGCTGGAGGAATTGAAGCGGCATGTGAATCCTGTCGCGCTATGAGACAGTAAGCAAAAGGTAAGATATTGAACCATGCAGTGTGAAAAGCAGACAAACCACAGCGCATTAGTCAGAGCGAATGAAATGTCGCTTTAGAAGGTTCCCCAAATAGTAGATGTCGGTCGGGAATGGATTACTCCTTACCTTGGCGTACTCCGGAGGAGCTTTGTCGCCATGCGTAAGCGTTGGAGTCGGCTCAGTAGGCGGTCCCTTGGCGGGACTATAACGACGAGAGAGTCCGAAGTCTATGATGTAGTAGCGCGGCCAGCAAGCAGTGCGTTTGAGAGAATGGGCGAGTGCATCGTGGTTTGTATTCATGCAATAATTCACGGGATGAAAGCCTGAGTGGTAGAGTTGTTCTGGATCCTGCATGATATTGAGCAGGCCGCAGTCGCTTGAAGACAGTTAACGAAAGTTCATAGATTAAATGACGCGGTGCATACCGATGCGCAACAAAATTCTGGTGCATAATTTGGATTCCCGGGTCATAAAGATATAAGAGATGTAAGAAGACAATAGAATCCACCTCCGACTCACCTCAAATATCTGGCGAAAACAATCTAGGACTTTGGCGAGTCAATGGCGACAGTGTCAAGACGGGTTCATCAAAGTGTATCAGCCGCGGCGTCACGATAATCTGCTTTCATTCACATTCTTTTCTGCGGCGCAGAACGTGTGTCGCGCAAGTAGCTTGAATACTTCAGCAAGCTCTGGGCAAAATAAAGTTCAAAGAAACCCTTTTTAAAAATCCTTTGTGAACGGCAGCCTTTGAACGGTGTGTAGTGGGGCACTGTAGACATGTTTGTGATCGTTCCTCACTGAACCTAGGCACATTATTTGAGCGCTCAGTTGGGTACACAGGTGGTCCGCACGCCCATTCCTCATGCCTGCTTCGTCGAGGTCTGACTTATTTTATACAGGAATTAACTCATAACGAGTCGTAAGTCCAGTCCCTCCAATGTCTGTCGGTGTGCTGTAATCGCTACCAGATCAGAGCCATGGTTGACATAAGCCAACCATTTCCTGAGCGTGTGTGAGCTTGACCGGTTTTCCTTGCCGCAGATATAGCTGAAGTATATTAAGGTTCATTCAAAAAGGTATACAGCCCTCGTTGATTAAATGGTAAATCACCCACCGAGATTAATGCCACTAATTCTGTGCAGTGGGAGATGAAGGTTCGAATCCTCCCGAGGGCATGATGTTGGTAATGAAGGATCTTTTTTTCTTTCTTCCTGCACCGAAGCAGTACCAGTGAGCCGTCAGATGGCGGAAAAAGACAGATTCTGAGCAGATCCAGATATTCGGAGATCTCGATCCACGGACAAGATTTTTTTTTTGGAGTGTGCCAAATTTGAAGGTAAATACTTAATTTCCCGCAGTTGTAAGCAGATGGGGATCATAATCAGGTTCGGTGAAGAAATCGGTGATAAATTTGAAATCACCCACTAAAGATACGGAAATTGTGGACTTTCCATCGCTACTTTAGATCCACACGATGGACTTGCGCGGTAATGCCCGAACTGGACCGGCTTTTTTTTAGATCCACAGTGCAGTAATATCTGGCGATATGTCATTCAAAAGGCATAAAAGCCCTCGTCGATTAAACAGTAAATTGTTCACTCCACTTGGCGCTTGGTAGCCACAGCTGAGCGTCAGAGATGGAGGTTCAAATCCTCCCGAGGGCATCAGTTTGATTGGAGGCAGACCATTTTTTCGTTTTGTGTTATAATATAATTTGTCCCGATGTACATATTTACATCCACTTGTTAATAATAGTAATACTAAGTACTCCCCGCATCCGTCTCTTGCGAATATTCTACGCACCGGTCAAAGCGATGGATCGCCCGATCATCCGGGCCGGGCCGCCATCAACACGTGCACGCAAGAGGACTCAGATCCTCTTCCGTGCACGTCTTTCTACCTCTGCGCGGGAATCCGTTGGCGGCCTCTGGGACTTATGGCGAACTCATTAAACTTTGGGGACTGACTGTCTTGCCGCTCGCCTTGGAAGACTGCCACAGCCCCCAGAGCTCCTGCAAATATCTTGAGGACTAGTCGGCCAGGTCTACCACGCCGCCCGCACGGTCACCAGCACCAAGGTCTTGCACGTCGCGCCCGCAGAACTCACCTTCTTCTCTAGATTATATATTTCGGTTAGTCGTCATTTCTTATCTTCCTTGTCTTCCCCGGCTTTTTTTATATATTTGCCACGCGCAGTCCTCCATGTACGACCTTGTTGCACGGAACTGGTGCCACCCACTGCGCGGATCGGATAGGATCGGCGCAGCGGTGTCCCACCAGCACAGCGGCGACCTCACGCTCTTTTAGCTGTGCGGCCCTAACATTAACGCTCGGAGAATAGCTCCTTGCTTTCGTCTCGTCTGCACCGCCTTTCTTTATCCGCCCCTTCGACGTCCGCGGCAAGGATGCGCCACGAGTACGCGCGCTCTCCGCTGCGTCGACGCAGGTCCGTGCCTCACCAACCTGCCACCTCTGGCGTTGGCATGAGGATGCGGGAGTACGGAAGGGGAGACCGCGCTGGGTAAGCTCCTTCTCTCTTTATCCCCACCTACTCGCGCCACCTTCATGATTGTCATTCATCCGTCTTCCCTACCTTTCGCCCCGCCACCAAGTGTCCCCCGTACCTCCTTTCCTTCCCCCCATATGGTTTTCATCTTGCTCCCATCATGCGCCCAGAATACTGACTTTCGATCCGATCCGATTAGATTCTACCAGCACGACATCCCGGATTCCTTCTCGACGGTATCGATACCCTCGCAACGCTGCAGGCCCTCGTAGCCCGATCCGCCGGGAGCGCGCGCAGGGCTTTCCGCCGTCCCACCCTCTCGCTTCCGCATCGACTGCTCGCAGCGCCATACCGCCTACAGCGCTCTCTAATCCGTGTCCTTCCCGTGGTCAACGCCCTGCTGCACCCCCGTGCCGGCGGGAGTTGTACTGCGCCGTCGTAACAGGTGTACTGCGCCGACGCAGCAGGTGTACTGCACTGGCGTAACCACCGCCGCGCGCATCGCGCAGGACAAGACGATCTCGGCGTTCTGGTGTGCCTACTGAATCGCCGATGCGGATGTACCGACTTCGTCCTGCACCTGCACCACACATACCATTATTAGGGCGCCTCCCGATGACGCAGCACATCCGCCTCAAGACGTACAATACCGTCCTGGCTCCCCCGCGCATGGCTCCCGCGTATTGCGCCAAGCGGAGGCCAAGCGGACGGCGCTGCAGGTCGCCCCCGTCGCCCGATGGATGGCAACACCTGCGCGCGCCGGGCACAGATGGAGACGCAATGCACCCGCCGGAACCCCCGCCCGCCCAGCGCAGTGCGACGGCAAGCACTCGTCGAGTGCCCTTCCTCGCGCGGCGCGCACCCGTGGCCATATCCGCATCGTGGCCTCATCGGGGTCTCATCGGGGTCTCACCGTGCAGGCTCCACCCAAGTTCGCGCTGCGGCCAGTGCCTCGTGCCCACAGGGTCGCGTTATCTCCATCCACATGCCCCGCCACGTCTTCCGTCCCGTCCATCGCGCTTCGCCACGCGCACTCCGACTTATCACTTCGTGCCGCCGCACGTGCGAGGTGCGAGATTCCCGCCGGCGTGCGCGCGCTGAGGATTCGACCTCCGCCAGCAGCGCATCGGCACTCCTACTTCGCGTATTGTCCCGCAGTGCGCGCGCGCTATTTCGCGCAAATGCCTCCGCCAGCCTGACCCACCTACTGACCCCGCATGCGACCAGTAGCAGCGGCGCATCTGCATTACTCAGCGCGTCCTCGCCCTTACATCTCCGCCACCACGTTGTCTCGGCACCCCGCCTGCGCCTTCGTCTCCGCTGCCGAGGAGCTGTGGGGGAATGATGATGCGGCGGGCGGTTGCCCTCGCCGTGAGCGGTATCGACACTGGTCTCGGGGTGCGGGTGCGGGTGGTGGTTAGCGGGCACGACGGGACGTTTTGTATACGCGCAGCCCATTCGCGCTATCGACGTTGTGGGAATGGAGATGCGGCCGAGGCGCGCGCGCGGGAGGATAGCGGAGGAGAGAGAACCCCGTGTCGAAGTTGCGCTGCCCTCCCGTAGTCGCCGTGGTGCTGGTGGTGGATGTCGTCCGGGTGGGAGTGGTGGTGCGGGCGGGCGCAGGGAAGACGTGTCGTCCGCGTTGCGCTGCCCGTATGGTGTAGAGTATACCCGGGCATGGAGTTGGTGCTAGTGGTGGTGCGGGACATGGACAGAATGAGTCGGGCTGGCGGGCCGAGGCCGAATGATGTGTCTCTGCGCTTCTGGGCGTGCCCTGAGCTCACCGCGCGCGCCTCCAAGCTTTGCAGTTTCAGCGGGAGGGCTTCAATCGCGTTATCCGGCTCCATACGGAGGTGGGTGCGTTCTGGGACACTGCTTTCCCCTCCTGTTTTTGCGATATCATTGCATTGTCATACTTTCCAGTCTTCCTCTCCTTTGTTACCTACATACCTCCCATATCGTTCCACTCTCATCTATCTACCAACCCAATCGAACCCATTCTCCTCCTCGCATCCAGTTTATTTATTCCTCCATCCTTCCTCCGCCATTATCCCAACGCGCTTCAGAATATACTTCAGCGTTACCCTCCTGCACGCATTACTTATTCCATCCACAGCCTAACTGTACTCGTGTATCTCACCGCGCCCCTTGACAATAACGAGCGGCCTGGACATCGTCGGCAGAGACGCTGCCAACATGGTGCCAGGGGTACTGTCGCCTCGCAATTTGAGAAGCAGTTGGTTGTTTAGTAGACAGGCCGATTATATTAGGCCACCTTCAGCTATTCTTCCCTTTCCCCTCGGTTGGGGACTGGTATCTATTTGTTCACTCCATTATTGCCAATACTAATCATCATTTTTGGTCTGCGAGTTTCGTAGGCGTTCTACACGTACTATTCGCCAGCGATGCAGGGAATGAATCAGTAATGTAAAACTTGACGCCAATACTTGAGCTTGAAAATAAATAAATAAAATCGGGCGGAGGGCCCACCCACAAGTGGGTCAAAGAAATGTCGGTATAACATCAACATTGAACCGCTGGCCATTACAATTGAAAATAATCGAAAACCCAACTCTTTCAACTATTCCTCCACTTATGATCCAAGTTATGTGGTGCAGCGATGCAGAATGGAATATTGTCTGTGGAAGAAGGATGAGGAAAGGCGAAGGCACGTGCTCCAGAAGAAGGAATAACAGAAAAGGTCGTCGAGAACAGAAGAATCGATGCCAAAGACCCGCTATAATATTGGGAATCGAGAAAAGCACAAAGCGTGAAGTGCGTGACACACCAACACCAATAGGAAATCAGTCGTCGCCATCATCACTACTAGCCTCCTCATCCTCATCCAGATCGTCATCTGAATCATCATCCAAAACTTGGATGACTTTGATGCGCGGGAAAGCGGCACGATACTCCGCCTGGTCACGCCGGGAGTGGGTGACGTGGAGAGAGTCGAGGGAACAGTGTGATCTGGAGAGAAAGGAGGTGATGGTGGAAATCGGATCGAAGGCGAGCTCGCGTTCGGATATTGAGAGATGTCGCAGGGCCGGTGTGGTGAGTGCATCAAGGAGTAGTTGTTGGGAATCGCGGAAAAAATCTTCGACGGAAAATATGATCAAGGATTCGAGATGAACAAGTCGCCTTACGGCTCTTGGAACATCATCGACTTCCCTTAGGCTGCAGCGGAAATTCACGAGGACGGTGGCCTTCCGCAGAATGTTGGCTGCATCTTCGAGCGCAAGACTCTCAGCAGTGATGCTGGTAAGCTGTGACCACGGCAGGACCACATCGGACAGTTCGAATAACTCGCCAAGTACGACACTTGTCAAGTGTGGTGCATCGTGAAACAATGTCAATTTTTTACGAGCTTTTCCCACCCTAGATGAGGGTACGAGTGTCAGTCGGCAAAGCAGCGGAAACGGGCCTGCAATCCAGTCAAGGTTATTGAAGCCGGTTATTTCCACGTGTTCCCAGCGCGCTGCGTGCGAGATGAGGGTGTCCGTGAAATAGGACAGTTTGGAGACCCTCAGCAGTCTGTCTTGTTCCAAGGATAGAGATAGACGGCAGCTCCTGGAGCGCGAAAGCCATGTTTTGAGAACAATCAGTTGTGCATCCGTTGAATATTGGTTCCGGCCTGGGATGTGTAATTTGATGGCTCTCCATAACGAGGGCTTGTCAAATGCTATCGCCCTCCAATCCCGGCAGACTTGTCCCAGCACCGCGGGCGAAAAAAGGCCGGTCATCGGAGAACACTCTGGGTACACCGGGAGATACGCGATGAATATCTCGGAGGTGATTTCGGCGGGGAGGGTGAGGACAGGGTATTTGTAGTCGTCAAGTCGCGACTGGAGGTCCTCTCGCTCGCGACGTGCGGCAGCGAGAGAGTTTTCGAGAGCGAGGATATGAGCATCCATCTCGGATATTTGGTTGCGAATCTCGGAGAGGAAAGATCTGCTGCTGGAGGTATCCTTGGAATCGGCCATCGTCGTCTTCGTGCCACCACAGGGACTAGAAACCGCCGGTCAGTGGAATAGATTGAAGAGAGCAGTGCTTGCTCGCTGTTTGACTCTCGGAAAGGCAGAAGATAAACTGCGCTGCGGTGAGGAAGGTACAGCGAGTCGGTGGTGATGGGAAGGGGACTAGAAATCGCCGGTCAGTGGAATGGATTGAAGAGAGCAGTGCTTGCTCACCGTTTGACTCTCGGAAAGGCAGAAGATAAACTGCGCTGCGGTGAGGAAGGCAAAGCGAGTCGGTGGTGATGGGAAGAGAACCTCATTGGGTTCATCGAGGTATTTATACCTAAGTACAGCTGTACGCTGTACGTAGATGCATATGACAGCTAAGTCAAAAACGATAGACAGTTTCAATTTTGGAGCAGAGTTCGGGCCGAGCACAGCCCGACCAAATAAATCTTAAATTAGCACACCACGTAACTAATTTTATCCATCCTCCCGTTCTCCACCACAAAATAACCTTTATGACGACTCTTCTGGCGTCGGTGGGGCGTATAAGATGGAGGAGCGAATGACGCAGGCAACCTGGTTATTTTAATTTTTTATTTGGTCGGACTGTGCTCGGCCCGGACTCCCAAAATCGAAACTGTCTAAGTATCGTTTTTGAGATAGCTGTCTCCAAACTTCTAGAGCTCACCACAAATTGTACTGGGTGTAATTCCTGGCACTACATTCACTGCTCGTGCGTTGGAGGTCGTCTAACACCTCCTACGACCAGGAAAGACGGCGCTGCTGCCAGTCCACGCGCCACTAAAGCAGAGGAGAGACAACGTAATAGCCAGAGCCCCGCATCCACCGCCAAGTGTAGATTCGTTACTAGTCTGTAACCGATATCCAAAAAATGTGGCAAGCACTTTTGGCAACGAGTCTACGCCGAGTACTACATCTCGATCGAGGATGAGGACGCGTACCCCAAGGGGCAGCGGGAGGCGTCCAACGAAGACCTCGAGGACATCCTCCATCCTCCCGAGCTCGCTCACGGACCTGCTCATGCCCGAGGAGCGCTCTCGCCTCATGTCGTGCTTCAACTCGGCCCAGCTGCCTACGTCGCCCAGCCGGCACTGGTGCCCAGTCGCTCAGCGAGTCTCAAGCGGGGTGACGACGCCTTCCCCACCCAAATCCCCCTCGCTGAACCGCACCCCGCGGCCGTCTGGCTCGCATGCCACCCGCGCCTCCACTGCTGCCCCACGCCGCAACAGCAACGCAGTGGCAGATGCAGTCCAGCAACCACAGCGCGGAAGCACTACACAGTTCACACCCCGCCGCAATAGCAACGCTGTAGCCGATGCTGAAGGAAGCCGTTCACCGCACAAGTCCTGTGCAGCGGCGCGGCAGCACCGTAGGACGATGATCGAACCAAATGATCACGTGAGCCGTGGTTGACAATGAGCGAAGATTGGCGACGCGAAAACAATGTATAATACACGAAAATTGGTAGTAATAATACAGGTTGAAGACAAAAATAAATTGGAATGAAGCCGCAAGCAAGCTGTCTCTGAGAACAACTTCCCCATCAAGTCACATCCAATTGAGATCCATGGGTGGTTTGTGCCGGTTTTTTTGGTGGAGCACCAGATGGATAAATTTCAAAAGGAGAATTTGCGGCCGTGGGTGGATGTAAAACAGTGTTGCTCTCACCTCCCGAAATTCAGTCTGACGAAGGGATTGCAGTCTGCGAAACAATTGCCCACCATTGATTCTCATCAGAATAAGACACAAGTTGAAAATAAAACAATCTCCCACCTTTTTATTTTCTAATTTGCCCCAGGCAAAGGGAAAGAGAGAGAGAGAGAACAGCCTACTCTGCAGGACAGAGCAGAACAGGGAGACTCCCGACCATGTCAATGGCCGTGCCGTAAGACACTGTTATTAATATGTGTACTACATCGTGAACCTAAATGCATTGTTAAGATGTCCAGCCAGATATGGATGCCTGTGTCTGTTCCACAGCAGCCAGATTGTTACAGTTCTGCAGTGCAGCCTCAACATCCTTCACATCACCTGATCTTCGATATTGGTCCCTGAACAATCATGCCGCCAGATCATTAAGATGTCCAGCCAGGTCTGGATGCTCCTTGGGTGTCTGCTCCACAGCATCCCGATTGTTTTGCAGTGCTGCCTCGAGGTCCCTCACATCACCTGGACTTCTATATTTGTTTGATGAACAACACTGCCAGATGCTGGAGATGTACAGCTAGGTCCAGATTAGACTTGTTACCAGTCTGTAACCAAAATCCGAAAAATTGTGGCAAGCACTTTCGGTGGTCACAGACTGGTACAACTTGTTGACGCTGTCTGCGGAGTTTGAAAATCTGGCAGGTGCCGCGAAGCGAACCATCAAATGGGTCAAATCCATCATTTCTGCCCAAATTTGATCTCTCTTTCCTCCCTACTAAATAGATTGATACAAAACTTAAGAGACAGATGTTATTGTTTTTGGCAGTTGATCATTTCCATGTACTTCAACTTCATTTAAATCCAAAGGTCATAGGACAGCCCAACGACGGTTGACAAGCTGTACCAGTCTGTAACCACCGAAAGTGCTTGCCACAATTTTTCGGATTTGGTTAGAGACTGGTAATGAGTCTAGGTCCAGATGCCCCTCAGGTGTCTGCTCCACAGCAGCCTGCAGTGCAGCCTCAAGGTCCCTCACATCACCTGAACTTCTATATTGTTCAGCCAATGTCACTGCGAGACGCTGGAAATGTCCAGCTAGGTCCGCTGGATGCCCGCCACCAGGTGTATGTTCCACAGTGACCTGATTGTTCTGCAGTGCAGTCTTGAGGTCCTTCATGTTAGGTGTTAGAAGACCGCCAATGCACAAGCACTGAACATGGTGCCAGGAATTGCACGCGGTACAATTTGTGGTGGGCTCTAGGCCGTCATCTGAGTCCAGTAAGTAAGGCATTCGTTATCTTTATGCAGATGTAACTACGCACCAGGCTTCCCGCAGCTACATTTGAACCAGCCTCCATCTTCTACTATGTGTCCGCAGACAGTACAGACTTCCCGTGGACTTGGAGTGGAGTGAGAAACAATAACAGTACTATGGGCCTGCGATCCAAGTATGATCTCCTCACGGGAGTAACCCGGACAGCGATGGTGGGATTTTGACCTTCCACTTGATACATAGTGTCGGATTATCCTTTTGGTATGAGCGGTTCGAAGGGAGAAAAGAAACTCCTCGACTTGTTCCGATACCTCTGCCAAAGTCGCACTTTTATCAGACGATTTCCAGACGAGTTCCCTTCTGCCAGCACTTCCGATACTGATACTGGCTTCGCTTGGCGATCGCTGACCCAAAGATGAATCTAAATTGACAGTTGAATGAGAACCTATGAGAGAGTCGGGTGCGACGTCCGCCATCCGATCGACCTCGTCACCTGCAATCGCAAGGTATGTCATATCTGCAATAGGTACCAAAGAAAAAAGTTACGGTAAAGCTGCCGGTTGGCGTCTTTGAAAGCCTGAAACCATATTTATAATAATTTTTAGTCGCAAATTTCTCGGGGAATGTGAAAAGCTGTACCCTGCGACACAAGTTATCCAGCAACTCAAGCGCGGCATGCCTCTGCTGCGTTTGCGCCGGGGAATCTGGGGCATCCATATCACAGTCGGAAGGAAGTAATGAATTCCGTTTGAAACAAAGTTTAAGATTCCCGTCATCCCCGATTAAGAGATCGAAATCCTTGAAGCAGATCGTCCGTCCTAAATTTGTGCTTGAATAAGAGCGGGTTAGACGCACCGTTGGTTCCACATATTCTAGAGGATATCGCTTGTCTTCGAGATAGCTCAGCCCTGACTGTAATGACCTTTAGGGATTACAATGTAAACTGGAGAACACCGATGCCGACCGAAATCCCGTGAACCTTGTTGAACAAGACAGGATGAGCGAAGGTTTCGAGTTAAAAAACAAGTTTCAGGCGCACCAGTTCCACACCGAGAAGAAGGCACTTGGAGAGTTCTTCCCGCAATACCGAGGCGATCATGCATTTCGCGGAGCCTTCAAACACTGTTCGCGAACATGCCACATCAACGATAATCGAGGGCGTTCAGTGGTGTCCTTCCTCACCGCCGTGATATATGATGAACGGATCTGGGGAATATTCCGAGGAGCATCCCATGATCTGCAAGAAATTTGGATGTCTGTTGACTATTAGTGAATGAGGTGGTGCGAAATTCAAAACTTTCTGGCCTGAAATAACGACTGGTGGCTATTGCTTCATCGTGGTCCTAGGAAGTACAATATTGGATCAATCGTATTAAAGATACTGTATGTTGCCTACCTCTTGGGCCCGCGTACCACTGAAGACTTTAACGGCCACGGCGCGACCGTTTAGTTTGCCAGCGTGGATCCGATAATTTGGACCGCATATCAATTGTTTTATCAGCTCGATTGACTCGTCGCTGAAAATCTAGATAGGAAGCGCTCAGAGTAAGAAAATCGATGATATAATAAATAGGCCTACCGGAAGATGCGATGGACCACCTAGTCCCAAACATCGGATCCATGAGAGCTCTCAAATAAAAAGAATAAATCTCACGGGTAGAGGTACGCACAGTCCACGGCGGAAGCTGGTACCGATTGTCAATGATATTGAAAGTACCATTGTGTATGGCAAAATTCCTCGCATTGCGGAACATGAAGCGCGACTGGGAGTGTCTAAAGCGCGATCAGACAAACGAGAAAGGCTTTGGAAGAAGTAGCTTACTTTTCCGTTCGAGTCGGAGGCATGATTCTGCGGAAAAAGCTCGGAGGAGAGACCGAGGGAAGGCACAGACAGGTGAGTGGAGTACAAAGAAGTAAACGTGGTTGTGGCTTGGGTGTGTCTTAGCTGTGACTCGCAGGTCACCATTTTGACAGCGAAGAACCATCTTTGAGTGCTTCCACCGCACTCACGCCGACGAGGATACTGAGCGAAAAAGAAAAAGCTGAGGCTCTCGAATCAAGAAATGGGACGAAACTGAGGAAAACATGGTTGAAGCGAGCCGATCCGATAATGGTGGACAAGCCGGCGCGGTTCAAACGGCGGGCCGCAAGTCGTTCAAGTTGACTCGATTCTCAATTTTTTGGGAGGCTGTTTTTCAAGAGAAACGAATAAATTCTTTCGAAGCAACCCGATTGCATTCAAAACGACACCAAGAAGTCTCAAGGTGAAATAATAAATGTACAGCGAATTATACAACAATCCCTCCCCTTCCGTTCTCCATTTAACTCACCAGCCAGTGACACAGAAGTCCTAGGGAGAAAATAATCTATCCCAATTTATCCCTGAAAAGGTACTCGAGGTTTACCAGCACGAAGAGCAACATCACAACCTACATGTAATCTCGGCATTCCCTCAAGACGAAGGCGAATACATAACACCCCAACTTGAAGGTTCGTTCTTTTCAAATATGCCGACTCAAAAAAGAGCCTCAGAAGTCCTGAGATGAGCAAATTTCATTCTTCCCTTCCAAATGTCTGCATACGAATCCCAAAATTGTGGAAAGCACGTCGTGGAAGCGCTTGCCACGGTTTTCGGCATATTATACAGGCCCCTTTGCGGTAGGTCCTGCTCACAATTCGGTGCGCAAAACCAGCCGTAACTCAAAATTTCCTCAACAACTCTGTATAACAATTTTTTCAAAGGCTATTAAGATTGAACAACGCCTCACCTATTCAGGAATGGCATTTAAATTCCTTCTGCTCCCTCCAAATTATTTCGAACTAAACGATCACGTGAGCCGTGGTTGAAAATGAGCGATGAATATTAATGGCGACGCGAAAGCGATGCATACCATAACTTATGACAATCGGCGGTAATAATACACGTTCGAATCCAGAAATAAATTAGAGTGAAGCCACAAGCAAGCTGTCTCTGAGAACAACTTCCCCATCAAGTCACTGACGGCGGAACAAGTTGGCTTTCAGCGCGCACGGGTGTCTCGGTATAAAAAGCACGCATACGAGGGCTCAGAGCTACTTGAGCCAAGGGCGCACGACTGGCCGACAACGGCGGAATGCGCCGAAACGCATTTTTTACCTGCCGGATCATCTGGTCGATCCAAGAATACCAATCACTAAGCGCCTGGCCGGGCCTGCGCAGCTCCCATTCGCCCAATCGCGCGCAAGCAGCATCAAAGCGCTGGATCACCTCACCGATCGTCGGCCGCAGGGCAGGATCTGTCTTCGTCATTTCGTCCACCAGAGGCTGGAGGAATTGAAGCGGCATGTGAATGCCCCCGTCTCGCTATGACACAGTAAGCAAAAGGTGAAATATTGAACCATGGAGTGTAAAAAGCAGACGAACCACAGAGCATTGATCAGAACGGATGAAATGCCGCCTTAGAAGGTTCCCCAAATAGTAGATGTCGGTCGGGAATGGATTACTCTCTGCCGCGGCGTACTCCGGAGGAGCTTTGTCGCCATTTGTAAGCGTTGGAGTCGGTTCAGCAGGCGGTCCCTTGGCGGGACTATAACGACGAGAGAGTCCGAAGTCTATGATGTAGTAGCGCGGCCAGCAAGCGGTGCGTTTGAGAGAATGGGCGAGTCCATCGTGGTTTGTGTTCATGCAATAATTCACGGGATGAAAGCCAGAGGGATAGAGTTGTTCTGGATCCTGCATGATATTGAGCAGACCGCAGTCGCTTGAAGACAGTTAACAAAAGTTCATAGATCAAATGACGCAGTGCGTACCGATGCGCAACAAAATTCTGATGCATAAATTGAATTCCCTGTCCATGAACATATAAGTGATGTAATAAGACAATAGAACACATCTCCGACTTACTTGAAATATCTGGCGAAAACAATCTATAACCTCGCCAACTGTGTCGAACGTCGGTTCATCAAAGCGTATCAGCCGCGGCATCACGATAATTTGCTTGTCTGCGTCCTGCGGATCCTGCAGCACATCCAGCAACGGCACGCAATGGTTCCGCGCACTTCGCGAAAGCGGCGGAGCCGAGAACAGCTTCCCGATCTCGACCTCGAACGGATGAGTCTTCTTCGACACCCATTTGAGCATCACGTCCTTCCCGTCAGAAATGTGCACGGCGTCCATGATGTGTTTCTTCTGCATAAACAAGGAGAGTGAATTAGAATGGATAGCAGTAGTTCACTCACCGGATGCCGAGCTGTATATTCATCACCGAGGTTATAGCGGCTGGGCGGCTTGGAGGCGATGTAAGATTTCTGGCGCAGGCAATAGCCGGCTTTTTCCAGGAAAACACGTCGCTGGACCCAAAAAAGCTCCTTGGTGGGGCTCGCGAATTTCATCTTTTCGGCCATGGATGGAGGACGGGTTGGACGAGGGAGGGCGACAAGCCACTGGAGAAGGTCATTAATATTTATAGCCCAGCTCCTTACCTGGTGCACATGTTCATGAGGCGAAATTGCTCGCAAGCGTGCTGGGCCGAGTAGCTGGAACCCCTGGCAAGCTGCTTGTTGACCTTCGAAGGTAATTCAGCGCAAGAGGGAAAAAACAGCGATTATAATTATGGCGAAAGGAAACCACACGTCAGAACACGGCACACTAGTCCGCCCACCGGAAATTAAACCCTCATTGGCGTGTCAAGCGGCTCCAAACACCCCTGCGCCCGACCTTCACGCGTTGTTCTTCACCTCTCGCGCGCAAAATCCGTACGAGCCCCTCGACAACACTGTCGACGCCGTCTCCCGTCTTCGCAGACGCCTCTGTAAAGGGACAGTCCAGCTCCCGCGCAAGCGCCTCACCCTCTGCGCGCGAAACCTCCTGGTCATGCGGCGGGCGGTCGCTCTGGTGGGCCACCAGCGTGATAACGGGATTATTCGAGTAGGTGGCCTTGGCGCGGCGCACCGCACGCGTGTAGGCGACGACGTCCTGGAGGGAGTAGGGCGACGTGGTGCTGTACATGATGATGAACGCGTCTGCCTCGCTGTCAAGAAGCGTAATTAGCATGATTTAGATTGGCAAGAGACGGAGGGGAGGCAACCGAAGAAGGCCATCCACAACCTCATCGTCCTCCTCATTGCCTAGAATCTGGCGGTTAGTTCAACAGAATGGCTTGCTTGATCTCTTGGCATACGCGGCGACTGGTACACGTCGAACATAGATACAACGGTATCTCGGTCGTCTACAGCGAATTGGATGGCGAAACCCTGTGTTATCGAGGTGCTGTCAAGTCGCTAGGTACGCGTCAGTGTTGATAGATAGTTTTGCCACATAATAACCAACTGGAGAGAATCGGCTTATAAGTGGGTTTGATACCGTCAGATTCTTTCCAGCTCACCTTTGAATTCATCCAGCACAAACTACACACACGCATGAGCGATGCAGACGGGTCGGTTCTACAAATGACCTACTCGGCCAATGAAGCGCGACTTGCCAACTCCAGGTGCGCCAACCATCGCGATAGTCCAGGCGTCAGGGTCATTAGCATCGATGGTCATTAAGAGTCGTGAGAGGGTTTAGAAGGGATACTTCACAGCCTTTATACTTAATGGAAAATTCATGCAGCAATGTGGCAGAAATGATGAATGTGGTGCCGAAGCGCTATCTGCCGGTTGACACGTCGAGCGCTCGGTGCAATGTTGCTCCATGGGATTGATGACGGTGACTCTGCGCCGGTAAAAATGACTTTTAAAAAAATCCGTCAATGCCAGCAGTGTGCAGGCAATTCGACAAATACAAACGATATCGATGTTCGCGGTGAAAATTGCTATAAGTTGATTAGAACAGACAAAATAATAACATCGTATCACCAGAGTGACGCAGTAGGCAGGAAATCCTGGAGCCGTCTCTCTAGATCTGAGTCCCAGGCTGTATAATTTACTGAAATTCATTGTGCGATGTCGGAGAGAAAGAGCCGACAAGTCACACCGTCACATCCCGTCATTGCTCTTTCCCGCAGCAAACTGTCTGGTCTGTCTGGAGCCTTTCATCCAGGCGATTGGCGCGTTTTATCCTTCAAAAGGTATCCGGAATACGGATATTATACTCATCCCAGTGGAACCGGGGATTCCAGTGCTTAGCTGGCATCATTCATATTCTTTTCTGCGGCGCGGAACGTGCGTCGCGCAAGTAGCTTGAATACTTCAGCAAGTTCTGGCCAAAGGAAATCTCGAGAAAACCCTTTTAAAAAATCCTTGTGAACGGCAGCCTTTGAACGGTGTGTAGTGGGGCACTGTAAACACGTTTGTGATCGTTCCTCAACCGATATCTAGGCACATTATTCGAGCACTTAGACGCGCTCAGTTGGGTACACAGGTGGTGCCCATTCCTCATGCCTGCTTCGAGGTCTGACTTGTATTATACAGGAATTAACTCATAACTATCGTAAGCCCAGTCTCTCCGATGTCCTGTCGGTGTGCTGTAATCACTACCAGATCAGAGCCATGGTCGACACGTCACTAGAGGCGCCAGAAAGCCGCCAAAACTCCCGCTCCAAGCACCAACGGTGTAATCCATAAGCCAACCAGTCCGGACCCCGACGCCCAAGAACTGGTGATCAGCTCCTTGCGCCTGCAGATCCAGGATCTCTTCTCCCAGGTGACGCAGCTCAATGGCAAGCTCGTCAAATCGTACGACCGCGTCTCGGACCTTGAGGATGATCTGCATATGGCGTCGGCAACCGCACGCCAGGCCTCACTCAAAATATCGCAGCTCGAGCTCGAACGCACGCAGCACCTCTCCGCACTTAACACAGGCCTGCTTGTCGAGAAGTCGCACGTAACGGCGGAACTCACGCGCTTGATGGAAAAGGCGACAGATGAGGCGAAACAGCGCGGGCAGGCCGAGAGCGCCAAAGCCGATATCGAAAAGGATTTGGACGATTTAAGCGCAACATTATTTGCGCAGGCGAACACAATGGTGGCAGAGGCCCGCTATTCGCAGGCGATGACGGAGCGCAAAGTGGAGCAGTCGGAGACGGCATTAAGAGGCGCAGAGGAGATGGTGGGCATCATGCAACAGCAGATGCAGACACTGCAAGCAGAAAAAGAGGAGGCGGAGCTTAAGGCTCGCGATATGCAGGTTATGATGGGGAAGGGCAAATGGGTGGATAGACGGCAGAGCGGAGGTAGCGGAATGCTTGGGAAGGAGACGCGTCTCCTGAGCTCGCACCTTCCGTACCAGGAGTTTCTGCTGTTGGTCGCACACTTACGCTCAGTGCACCCGTCGTCAACGTCTCCGCCTGCGATTACGACCCTCCTGCCTATGGCATTCTTGGCGCGGCTGTCCTCGGAGGATTCGTGAGTCTTTTTTGTCGACACGATGGCGCCTCTTCCGATTCTCATGTCTTTTATAGCGAACCGACCGTTAGGCTCGACCTGGCACCCTCTCTCAACTGGCTTTCCCGCCGCTCCGTCATGGCCGCCATCCACACCGGGCAATTAACCATTGAGCCCATGTCGTCAATCGCTCTATTATCCGAATCGTCCGCGACCGGCTCCGGAGGCTCAAATATACCCGGCCTTAACAGTAGCAGCAACAATATCTCCTGTGCCCTTTGTGGCACTCCGATATTCTCGAACCCCGAACAAGGACCACACCATCACCAGCGCCCGCCGACCCATCCCGCCACCGCGAACAACCCTAACTCGTGGTCTACTTCCGTCTTCAAGAAGTCTCCTGTACCTCCTCCGAGGTCCCTCTCGCGCCCTCAGTCGCAGCACGCTACGCAACCCGCGCCCTACCCGCCACAAGTATACATCTTCCGCATCGCCTCATCGACGCCGCTCCCACCACCCCAGCCAATGAATCCGCCCACGCGTACCTCCAGCCCCTCGCCCTTCCTCCCCTCCGTCGGCTCCTCCCGCGCCACCCCACCACCGCAGAACACAGGCATCAGCGCCAGCACGCTCCCCACGCTCTCGCTAAACGCACTCACCCAGTCCTCCTCCGCGTCCGCGACCATCTACCCGCTCTGCACCTCCGGCTGGTGCCTCGCGCGCCTGCGCACGACGTGCACGCTCTGGTCCTTCGTCCGCACGGGCATCATCGAGCGCGTCTGGGAAGAGGAGGTCCCCAGCCTCCTCCCCGCGCCGCCAACCGACGCCGCAGCCCCAGGCGCACCCCCGCCTGTCCCTCCGCGCCGACGCGGACTCTGGGGGATGGCCAGCAAGCTCGGGGAGCGTGCGGCAAGCTGGAGCGGGGACGGTAGCAAGGACAAGAAGCCCTCGGAGGACAAGAACCTGCCCGTCCCGCCGCCCATGCAGCCCGTGAGCTCCGCGCCCACGCGGTCCAGCTCGCCTGCGCCACCGCTGCCGAAACGCAACGCGGGGCGCCCGATGTCGACGCTCCCTCCGCCGCCGCCTGTTCACCCCACGCACGGAGCCGGAGCCCGACCTCCCGAACCCACACCCGCTTCCGCCTGCTAATGCGGTGGTCAACAAGCGCTTCTCTGCGCACCAGGTGCCGCTCCCTGATTCGCGTCCTTCGACGCCCGCCGCTGAAGCGCCGGTTGTTATATTTGAGACGACGGAGGCGGCCGTTGATGAAGCGCCTGAGGCTTCACCTGTTGCCGAAGTCGTCAAGCCTGTCGCCGTTCCCGCTGCCACTGGGCAACAGACCCCGTCGCCACACCCATTGAGGGGTCCCCTGTTCCTGGGAGTGCGCCGCCGCCGCTTCCTCGTCGCGCGGCAGCGCGTGCAACAAGGCCGATTCCCTACTCCGTCGCGGCCGGCCACCCCTGGTAACGCAGAGGGCGCCGATGCCGGTGCCGGTGCCGTTCCCAAAGCTGACGGCTCGCTGGTCGAGGAACCTGCAAAGGACGAGAAAGTCGAACCTGCGACGGAGACTGACCAGGCAGCGAAGGCGGAGGAGTCGTCGAAAACGGATGACGCTAGCGAAAGAGGCCGCTACAGAAGTTGAAGCGACCCCAGCTCCTCCTGTAGACGCAGTAGAGGTGCCGCGGGTGGATTCACCTATACCCATACCCATGCCAGTGGAGGAGACAGCGAAGGTAGAGGAGAAGGTAGAGGAGAAGCCCGCCGTTAACGGACGAGAAGAGAAGGAGGAAGAAAAGAAGGAGGAGGAGGAAATCCACAGAAGTGTACATTGGGGATGTGACGTGGGAGGAGCGGACGTGGAAAGAGGTCGTCCGGCTGCGGGAAGATATGTTCTGGGCCAGGATCGGGGGGCTCAGGGCGTAAGGCGTCGCCGTAGACGGTGTATTTATTCAATTCCCTGTGCGCATACAGTAACTTTATTCTGCTATCTCAACACCGTTTCCTTTTTTTAGACAACTGCGACGTGTCCCTTTCAAAGTCGTATAAGCCATTATCCCCACTCTCGAGTCTCCGCTAGTTGGCCTCCGCCTCCAGCGACCTGGCACCTTGTTTAAACTGTTCTTTTGGGTTCTCATGTTCGCCCCAACTCTACATCAAGAAACAAAACGCCCCTCCCTCTTTCCTCTTATTCTACTTGAGCGTCTGCGCCGACTCTGCGGCCTATTTTCCCTCGCGGGAGGCATCACCAATGCCAGGTTGTCAGGTCCTCGTTGCCGCCTCATCGAGCCCCTCGCCGTCTACCTCGTTATTTTTATCGTCTTCATTGTTTTTTTATCATCCGCGCTCTCTCAACACTCCTCCGAGTCCTTGCACTCCGCATGCCAGGGGAACTCCGACTCTCCAACCCGTACTCCGGAGGCACCCGGCCATATTTTGCTTGGGCTTTCTCATCAGGGTCCTGATTTGAAACTCGGCGCTGAACAAAGAGCTGCGGGCGGACCGCGTCGTCGACTTCATGTGCACGAAGTCAGTTGCCACCGGTGCGCTTCGTTCCTAATTCTCTAGACTCTCATCCGAGGATCTCATGAATAAGTTGTCAAGAATTCAAGTTATATTTCCCACACGTCCAGTACTTTATACCCTTGTATTCAGCCCATAGTCCCTATATATTACAGAGAAACAAGGCAGAAAAGGAAAACGTTTTGCTCAATGGAGATTGACCGGCGACTGCCTTGGCCAGTAGTGCGGCCGCCACCGTTTGATATTGGACTGAACGACGGCCACCTCAATACCACTCCAGCAACTACGTCTTTCAAGGATATTGGGCCCATTCATTCTGTTCTCCGAGTCGGCTTAGCTATAAAAAAGTCGGCTAAGAAGGCCGGCCTCGAATTGCCAAGGCTGCTCGGTGTTAGTTAACAGTAGCCTTCTCGTCAATCTCTCTAGGCAGACTGTGCAGCGATTCCGACTCCAAACCCCGAATCTCATCGGTATTTCACTGTAATCTGAGGCGACATGGATCCGGGTCCAGGCTCCACGTCCTTCTCGGCCGAGTCCTACTTCGCAACGCAACCAGCACCTCCATCTCTTGCTCAGGACATCGCTGGGGTGCAAGAGTTCATTGCTCGTCAAGTCGCACAGAACCGAAAGGTCGTGCTCGTCACCTGTACGTGTCATCGACCGATAATGGATAATAATCGCCATCTCATGCGACTTAGAGTGGCGGGACAACGGTGCCCTTGGAACTGAACGTGTGAGAGCGTTACACTTGTGTGCGGTGCGTCCACAGCTCACGCTTCTGCAGCGTGCGTTTCCTGGACAACTTCAGTGCCGGTGAGCAGTCTTGATAATGCGCGAAACCACCCGCCCACATTGTGCATCTCAGGAACGCGCGGTGCGACCTCCGCTGAATACTTCCTGAAAGCGGGATATGCTGTCATATTCATGCACCGGCAGTTCAGCCTGCAGCCATTCAGCCGGCATTACTCGCACTCGACAAACCCGTTCCTCGACTTTCTCGTGGTCGAGCCGGGCGGCGATACCGTCGGCGTTGAAGCGGAGAAGCGGGGGGACCTACTGGGTGTGCTGGCGGCGTATAAGGGCGTGCAAGCCGCCGGCGTGCTGCACACGCTCACGTTCGTCACAGTAAACGACTACCTCTGGCTCCTCCGCGCCATCTCCCAGGAGATGTCCCTCCTGCGGCGAAAGGCCATGTACTACCTCGCCGCTGCAGTGAGCGACTTCTTCCTGCCCAGGCAGAAAATGGTGCGTGTGATTTATCTCACCTCATTGCGATTCTAATATAACGGCAGTCCGAGCACAAGATTCAGTCCGGCAAGGGAAGTCTCCACATCGAGATGGACCAAGTGCCCAAAGTGCTTAAGCCCCTCGTGGAGGAATGGACACCCGACGGCTACATCGTCTCGTTCAAGGTGTG
Organism: Mycena rebaudengoi; assembly: GCA_029282285.1. NCBI lineage: Eukaryota > Fungi > Basidiomycota > Agaricomycetes > Agaricales > Mycenaceae > Mycena > Mycena rebaudengoi. Next base: position 541,586 of record JARJCX010000028.1, read on the forward strand.
TCCTCATTCCTTTCTCTTACTCCCTACTCCTAACAACCAAATGTGCGCACCTGCAGCTCGAAACGGACGAACACCTCCTCATCCCCAAGGCGCGCGCGGCGCTCGAGCGCTACGGGCACCAGGTCGTCATCGGGAATGACCTCCACACGCGCAAGTACCAGGTCGTGTTTGTCTCGCGGAAGAAGAAACCGCTGCCGCCGCTGCCTCCCGGCGCAGATCAGCAGGAAGAAGCGGAGCCAGAAACAAATGTCGTAGACAAGGGTGTGACGACGGGGGAAGCGCAGGTGCAGGCGCCTACTCCCTCCGACGCCCCCGACGCTGCCCAGTCGGAGACGACGCCAGCCGCCGAAACTATCCCCACGCCCACCAATGTGGCTTCCACCGATGGGCCCTTCCGTCGACGCCACCGCACCCACCTCCGTTGACGCGGAACCCGCCCTTTCCCCCAACGCGACGTCCCCAGAGATGGATGAATCCGCACCCCCGCCCCCGCCGCCACCCAAGCCGCATCCACCAGCACCCATCCCGGACGCGCGCGACGAGGAAGAGAGCCTGACCTTCGTCGAGTCGTGGCTGCGCATCGCGCCAGCGGCGGCGACGGCGGGCATGGGCGCGAAGGAGATCGAGGAGGACATCGTCGGGGAGCTCGTGCGGCGGCATGGGGTGTGGATAGCCGGGGAGCAGTTGTAGAGCGCTGCCTGTTGGCCATGATCTAGAAGTTACATGACTACCGATACTGATAGTAAAATACCTATACCCACTCTGTAATGCATTGCGTTAACCCTTTCCTTCTCTTATCCCCTGCGAGATTACTCGTTTCTAATCGTTCATTTCCAAAATCGGAATAAGATATCGTCAGTACGTAATTACATGCAGTGCTTGTAGTACACGGCCAAGTCCAGGTGTGAATGAAGTGGAGTGAGTGATGGGTAATTCATGGGTAAGGTATGTAGGCAAGTATAGCGGCGACAATGTGCAGGCCAAGTAGAAATACAACACGATGCAAATAATTTGTCCATGACGCATATAAAGATGCGAAGTAAGAACATAATACACTGACCTAGATGCTATGATTCAGAGAGTGCACTGGAGCGTCGCGCACCCAGGGGCACGCGACCCGCGCCAACGCCCGCCATGGACATCGGTCGCGGTGTGGGGTCCGTCGATTCGTCTGCGACGTCAGAGCTGGGGAGGAGCGGGACCTGGACGCTGAGGACGCGGCTATGCCGCGGGGTCTCGGGGTCCAGGTCCTCCAAGAGCGGCGAATGACTCGGCGGGGACAACGGGGTCTCCGCAGGGTCCGCCTCTGGCCATGGCTGTTGTGGGGTCTCGTGGACATGCGCTGGTGGCGCGCCGTCCTTGTGCTGTACCTTCCCCTCGTCCGCGCTCGGCTCGAGCTTGCGGTCCGTGCTCATCGTGCGCTGCGAATGCTGCATGTACGCTTCGTACCGCCGCCCGCGCATGTCGTCTGAGTGAGGCAGCCCGTCGTCCTCATGCTCGTCCGGACGCCCCCCACGGCGCGCGAGCTGGTAGCCGCCCAGCGCGAGCGCCAAGTCCCGTTTCGCGTCCCGCCCCAGCATGTCCGCGTCGTCCCCGCCGCGCCGTCGCAAGCGGTGGCGCACGAACAGCCACCGCAGCCCGAAGAGCAGGAGGCACAGCCCGACGAAGCTGCCGAGCCCAATGAGCACGGGGACGGCCACAGTGGACTTGTGTGAGCGATTGCTGGGGGAATCATCGATGGGCCCCGTGTTGCCGGACGAGAGCGGCTGGTTCAGCACGCGCACGCGGATGAAACTCGTCGAGCGCAACGGTGGGATCGGTGAGTGGCATGAGCCCGAGCCGCGGGCGTACGGGGATGCCTGTTCGGTTGACGGATGAGGGGAAGGAGCCGTCAGCGTTGGGGACTTCGTACGCGAGCACGGTGTACACGTTACGCAGGAAGGGTACACCGAGGATCATGTCACCGAGGCCAGAAGAGGGGTCGCTGAGTGTTGAGTCAGCAGAGGTCTGAATGAGGCCGATGCACATGTCTGGATGAGAGGAGGACGAAGGTGGTAGAGTGGTCAAGTCCAACGGGTGAAGTGGGATTTCGGCGCGGGAGTCCAGTGTGATGGTCATGTTAAGCGGAGTCCGACACTGAACATAATCTGCGGCGTTTCACAAGTGAGAAAAGAATGAGCTCAGACAGAAGGAGGAACGTACAGGTTCCATCTGAGCCCTGCTGGACTCCAAGGGCACCATAAATGGCGTCGGCAAGAGTCTTGGTACTCAGGATTACCGGCACACCTGTGTCGAGCACCCCGGTGGGGAATATACCGCTGACACCGAGCCCAAGATCGATTGGCAGCCGCGCAGCGTCGGTATAGACGGTGATGGCGCGCACCGATCCCTTCCAGAAGAGCGGGCCATTGATGCCGCCCCCATAGAGCATCTCGTACATCACACGCGAGGGGTCCGGGACGAGCCCGGAAGGATGTCGCCCGATGCCGAGTACCGACGGCACGGCATCGCTGCCAGGGCGCGCCAGTGCAAAAGACACGAAACGCGCGGCGGGTGCGGACTCTACGGGTGTAATGCCGAAGAGGTTGGACGTCAACACGGCACCGTCAGGAGCGTCATTAACCCCTGGCGGGATGAGTCCCGCTATGACGGAGTTGGCGGGGAGCGCCAGTCCCAGAACTCCCGAGAAGTGTGCGGACAGGGGCTCAGATTCCACATAGTCAGCAGCAGCTAGGTGGAGCGTAAGAACAGTTGTGGGATAGAAATTGAGGCGTACCGAGAGCTTGATTATCTATGTTGTAGCCACCGACGGACACTGTATCCCATACAACGGGCCCTGAGACCTCGCCAATTAAGTATTGAATCTCAAAACCGAACGGCGTAGAAGTCTCGGTGGTGGGGTTGTATGCTGGGGCCTGGGAACACGCAGAAGAGCCGCACGAGGACGATGCAATCCACTGCGACATATAAGTGGTTGACGAATATCCCGAATGAAAAACACGAACCAAATCAGAAGAGCCAGTGTCGATTTGCACCGACAGATTTTGGGCGGATGATCCGGACCCCACAAGAATCGGAAGCGTATAAGAGCTGAAAGGTAAAACGGAAGTCAGCCCCGGTAGATCAGAATTGTTCGCGAACTCTCCACAGCCACCCCCACAATTGCCGTTCCTCTACCAGAGGTACGATGGTAGGAATATTGAGCACCAGTTACGCTGGTGCGCAGTACTCCACTCCAGACAACTCCACTCCATACAGAGACACCAAAAGTTTGGAACTCACATATCATATGGTCCGTCGCTAAGAAACTGCAGGGGCAGCACGATGCCCTCCGAACCACCGCTTCCCTCCTGGAGCAGAGTTGCTGGTGCTCTTGGGGCCACGCGACGTCCAAATGGCGGTGTCGTCGCCCTGCCTTTGCCTTTTGCAGAGAACATGCCTTGGACGCCAAAAGACCCAGTAAACAGTCGAGACCAGATTTTTATAGACACTTTGGCCGCCCCAGAGAGTTCTACGCAGAACCACACGACTCCGGCAGGATTTGTGGTGAGGAACCTTGACAAGAGGAAAACAGGGCTGAAGTCAGCCGTGTCCAATGACCCCACAAATCAGATCAAAGTTCACCGAAAACGGAAGCTGTCACAAAGTCTGCAACACAGCAACTCAACAATATCTTGGCAAAGCCGAAAGATCCGATCTCGTTACAAAGAGCCTGCCCACTTGAGGCCAATCGAAAAAAAAATTGAACCACGTCGAGGAAGGAAAGAAGAGAAGAAGCAGAGCTTGCTTATTCATTATTTGGTGCGGCGATCGGTCCGTAAGTTTCCGACTATCAATCATGATTGGCATTGGCATGAAGTGCGAGCTTTTAAGATTAAGGTTACTGAGGACCAGCCTGGAAGTTGTCTACCCGAGAAGGGAATGTAAAAATAATCAACGGCGGTCAGCACTTCGGAAGATATTATATATATGTTCAAGTCTAATTAGCATCGACACGGGCTAAACCCGGCCGGAACAAGTATAATTAAAAGCCCAGAAATATAATTAATATTAGATGCCGTCTGTGGAGCCGATGAACATCATGGGAGCGCCTATAATTGTAAGTATAACTTACAGTACGGCGCATTGAGGTAATGAGGTACCGACGTTGGCAGGTTGGGCTATCAATAGTCCTGCTAGGGATAGTCCTACTAAGTGTGCCAGTACCAGTGAGACCAGCATTGCGCGGCAGCTGGGGGTTCTCCGCGGCGGGTAGAGTGCTATTGCTATTGCGGGAGCGGGAGCGAGATCCGGGAGCGGTTCGACTGGTGGGAGATAGGGAGGGGGCGCTGCCTTCGGGTACAGGAGGTGCATGGGACTGAGACGGATCGGGGTAAATGTGGTCGGGCTGGTGTGGCATCGGAGCTCGAGTAAGAAAGGGCCAACGGGGACCATACTTTAGTATACGGTTGCAAAGCGTATGAAAGCAAAGAGGTGCGAATCACGAACACTGCTGCTCAGTATAAAAGCAAGAAAGCAACCGAAGTAGATGAGCCACAGACCGCTTTGGGTTTAACAACTTGAAGAGCCATCATTCAGGAGTATTGGATTGTATCATTCATTACCTGGCAGGAATCGTGCAGATATTCGTTATTTTTGTTGAAGGATTGAATGGTTCCATATACATAGAGTAGTTGTTGAACTGCCAGTTGACTGCCAGCGCCAGTGCGATTGATGTCCGAGTCGTTGTGACGTTGTCGCTGCCCGCTCCGATTTTTTGCTACTCCCAAGCCTGGATAAAATGCTTGGAGGAGGTACCATGTTTTTATAATAAGTGATGGGCAAGGTCGAAGCAAGCGGCAGGACATCGGCCAAAGATTCGGAGAATCGGAGGTTAGGAGGTGTTTGTTCATATTTGTAAAACGTCACACGCTTTTTTTGGGTTGTTGATCCTTCCGGAAATTCACGGGCTTCCGGAACCTTCCGAGCTTCATAAATTGGATAGCGCGTCAGAATGCAAACCTCTGCGCTTCCGAACGCGACCTTGTAACACTGACATGTCAACTTTTTTAGAACGCAGAATTCTCCAATGAGTTCAATTGTGAAATGTTACCCAGACGTCTTTTTTCTTGTCCAGAAGCCTCATTTTGTATCCCAGTGCACAGATATTTGACATTTCATCTAAGGAAGGGGTGTCTCTTCAGCATTATTGTTGCTGGCGACAACAATTGGATTAAAAAATAGAGATGTTCACTATGCAATTTGCCACTATTTCTTCACTTGCTTCATCATGGCGTTTGTGAGCATGATCCACACTTTGGTAACGCACGCTGGGTCGTAGCAAACCGGCGCCCATAAGTCTTCCAAAGCCGGCTTGCGAGTGCGAAAGACGAGTTTCCTGGAGAAAGGTCGGTGTTGAGCATGATGCGAGAGCAAACATTGAAATCCGGCTTACGACCCCACTACAGCCTGGCGGGGACCGTGACTTTCGATTCCCAGGACCACCGTCGCGAGACACGTCTTGTTCATGCATTTCCACATCTCCGGCACAGGCGAAGAGCTGTTTTGCAAAAGAATGCTGCAGTCCGAGAGCCGTGCGGTTGCACAGTTCGTCGGATACCTTGTACGGAGGGCCAATGTCGCATGATCTCTCGTTCGCCGCTAGAAAATCGGGTGGAGTCGGTACGACTACCTTGTAGCGCACGGGATTTAGGCCATTCAAAATCGTGAATTCGTCTGTTGTAATCATTTTAAACAATACCGCACTCGTACCGAGCATTGAACTTACAACGGATTTCATCATTCGCATGTGGGAAGTCAAGCGACGCACATTTGTCAGAGAGGTGCAAATTCTCCGTGACGAGCTCGATAACAGGAGGGTTCGGGACGGCAAGGTACCTGTCGTGGTCCTCGGATTCGACATATCTACCGGGTCCATATTAGACAACGCGCCAGGAGGATACATGAGAGACAAACCTATTGTCTATGACCGCAATGCACTGGCATGCGAGTCCCCAGGACTCTTTGGCCCGCGCTGCTCGCTCTTCTGCTGGATTCATACGAACAAATGGTGGATTCAGTGGCGCAATTGGCTTGAGGGGTTTGTTAACTTCTCCCCGACAAAGCTGCTTGTGGCCCTGCTTCCACGAAACGAGCTGGCTGGCGCAGCCGATCTTGTCAGTAAATATTCACGATTTAGAATACCTGTTGGCTGCATGAGCTCACCATTCCCTTGAACAATAGGCGGTCCTTCTGCATCCTGTGCACACAAGGATACCTTCCTTATCCACACAGTGTCGACAGAGCATCACGCCTGGATAGTAGATGTGGGAGGTTGTGGCTCCAAGGGTTTTCTGGATTCCTGCACTATGTACATCAGTCCTGGTGATTCGGTACGAAAGTACTCATCAAGTCAAAAAGCAGAACGAAACGCTCTAGTTTTACCGCAACAGGAAGGATGAAATAGTAAGAGTCTCACCTTGCTTCGCGTTGGTGCAAGGTTGGTGGCAAACGGGAAAGCTGGAAGTATTTTTGGTGGGACTTTCAGCCGCTGATCCGGTAATATCCGGGGTGATCCGAATACCTGAACTGACAGAAACCTTTTAGTCTTCGTCCAAGTCTCTTTCAAAATTGGAAGTGGTTGCAGCGGACAGAGATATTTAGTACCGTTTATATTCATCAATGCGAAAATTTCTTGCAAATGAAACCGCCCAGCGGGGCAACCGGCGGGGGCACCTCAGCTGCGACCCCGGCTAACTTGTCATGTCCATGGTCGTGAACAAGCTCGATTATAAGCTGCTACGAATATTCTCAAGATATCTGGAAGAATGACTATGCACGCGCTTTGACCTGGGTATTTTAACAAACCAATTGCAGAAAACTTATATCTACGAGGGGAGTAATTTATTAGAATCACAAGGGGAAATGGGGAAGTTGGAAGATAATCTCACTTAGAACGAAAAATGACGAAGTGAAGTATCTGCTTCAGAGACGCGCAGAATGCCTCTCCTGTTCAATGCTGGAAGTAAAGGTCGTAGCTGCTCCGCTGCTATCGGGCCGACGAACCAGGAACAGCCTACGTGGACCTCCTCCACGTCGACTCCTAATGACTGGCTGAGAAGAGTATCGATCTCGGGCCAGTATTGGTGCTGTGTGATATCGTCTCTGTCGAAAACATCCTTGATTGTGACCGTTTTCAGGGCAGCGAGCTTCGATAGATTCCCCAGTTTTTTTAGTATCGACAAGATGAGGTCCAGGCTGGTCGATTCGAGGTGGAGAGAGTGCAGGAAGTTCTGCTCTGGAAGTAGCATGTCCAGTGGCTCAATGTGATAATCTAGTGCTCTTTAAACTCCGAGACGACAAAGAAATCGACATGAGGCTCACCTGGCCAGAAGCACCTTATTGTAACTTCCCGAATAAAAGGATTGGCTCGCACAAGATTGATTATTGAGCAATTGTCGCACTGAAGTGAGCGAAGATGTGTTGCATCCACAAGCGTATTCATGGCCGTGAAGGCAGCAACCAATGATTCAAAGTCTTCGGGTCTCAGTTGAACTAATCGTAGAGTATTCAGAACGACCTGCGGCCGCCCAGCACCAGCGGTCTCGAGAGCAGATGTATCTTTCAATGTGATGCTGCGAAGCGTCAAGTCCTTCAGTGCAAGACTGTTATACAAAAGGGTTTGGAGCTCCAACACATCTTCAAAAATGTGTTCCCTGATTTCGAGGACTTGGAGGGAGGGAAGGGAGAGTGCTGCAGTAAAGGAATCTCTGGGACAATAAGGGATATGAGAGATCCATGTTTCCGACCATGGGGAGAAAAGCAGAGCCTTCATGTTCCCAACCGAAGAGAGAATATGGTCGAGAGATTGGGATCGACCAGTGGGATATTCGAAAAGAAGGGCTCTCACATACGCAGCGATGTGAGGGCGGGAGGAGATTAATGTAGAAAACTTCCGGATAAGCGGACCAGGCGATGTGCTGTTGTCCAAGAGGCGGAGATCGACTGTGGAAAACAGTTTCATCTGGCTCGGCCGCACAAAGGCACGGGCTACGAGCGCGCAAGACTTCAAAGCAGCTTGGGAGATATTCCATTCTTTGGAAGGCGCATACCGAAATGGTGGTGGTGGCATGTCGAATTCATCGATAATTGCATCGATGAGCTCCTGGGGAAGTCGCGCAACATCTCTGGAAGGCGCCTTGAGTGCGGTGAATTTATATGGAGATGAATCTCTACATGACGTGGTTGTTTGAAACGAGTCGGCGTCTAGGAGGCATGTCTCCAGTTGCGTCTCGCACTCTTAGCGGAAGCAAGCGCTTGGTGGAACTCAAGAAGCGGCGGCCGCTGGCGACGATGCAAGACATGTAAAATTCAAGCCTTCACGGTCCAGGTGGCAGTGGATCGGAGGCGTATGGTTAAATGTGAGCGCTGAGTAGACGAAGAGAGTCGTAGTAATTTTGCGGAAAGAGAAAGGAATTCCGCGCTTGAGATGTTTGTATTATTTGGAAGGCCTTGGCCAAATATTGAAATATGGTTCTTGGTTTTCACCCTTTTCGCGCACGGCCGCCTCGATTCGCCTGCTTCACGCGACGACTGGGGTCAACCGCTCTTGGGAATCGGTTCAAAATTCTGTTCCTAGGCCGTGACGAATTTTCTTGTCTCGTTTTCAAGCACTTGTACTCTGCGGAAGGTCCAGACATCTTCTCTGGACCAAACATGTAATTTACGACGCTGCAGATGTCTGGGGCAGTATATCAGTTGCCACGAAGCCAGGTCCTTGTGCGCCCGTCTTTTTGCATCTTTTCTGGCCAACTCTCATGTTTTTTGAGTGATTAGCACCTCTGCACGCTCTCGCACAGTCAATGAACGTGCCCTTCGATTTTATTCCTGCTAAAAAGTCGGACTTTAAGTACTGGATACCACCCTCGCCGTTCTCTGCACCAGACCCGCACCATGTCCTCATCACGGCATCTTTCGGGCGCATCCTCACTCCAGCGCAGCTCGATCTATTTGCCCCTGCGCGACGGCTCAACCTCCACGGCTCCATTCTGCCGGCTTATCGCGGCCCAGCACCCATCCATCACGCTATAATAAACAGCGAGGCGGAAACTGGCGTCTCCGTCGTGCAAATGCGCAAATATGGCATTGACAAAGGCCCGGTGTGGGGCACGGCCAAAATCGTGTGCTTCCTTCCGTTCATCTTCTCGACGTGGCTAATGTGAATTGTTTTCAAGCCCATAAGCCCCGACGCGACATTCTCGTCGCTTCGAGTCGAGCTCGCAGACCTAGGCGCACGACTTCTCGTCGACGTCCTGCGCCAGATGATTGCGGGGACGGTCAGTCACAGCCCCTTTCGCATCCGCCTCTGACCTAAAATGCTCTCCCAGGCGGTATCCACCCCTCAGCCACCAGAATCGCCCACGCCCCACGCCCACAGCATCACCACCGCCGACGCCATCCTCGACTTTACCACCATGTCCGCCACGGACATTCTCGCGCGCCACCGCGCCATCGGGCACCAGGTACTCAACGCCTACACGCACCCCGAGCCACATTCAGCTGACCCTCGCTTTCCAGCGCGCCTTGACGACATGGATGCCGTCGGGCGTCCGCCTGCAGCTACACGCCCCTACCTCCGCCCCAGGCCCGTATAGCCTCTCTCTCGTCCCCGGCGCAACGACCTACGACAAGCACTCGGGTATGCTCCTCATCCGCTGCTCTGGCGAGTCCTGTCATTGCGGTGCCGCGTGTGCAGAAGGAAAAGGCGACACGCACGCTGGAGGCGCGCGAGTTTTGGAACGGCGTCATCTCGCTCCCAAAACAGCTGGTGGACCGCGAGCTGCGACTAGGACGTTTGGAGAGGACCCAGGATCGGTGACTGTAGCAGTGCCATCGCAAATGCAATGCGTTTTACGCGCGCTGGCGACTTGTAGTAGGCGGGAGTGGCGGCAGGGGCCCAAAGCGTCAATGACGTTCAAGTCCTCGAGCCGTTACATGTCCCTGCGGTATTCCAACGGCTATGTGCGTTGTAGGCCAGACAGACACGTATAAATATGTGCCTGGTGGTCCTCTGTGCGCCATGGATGGTGACGACGCCTATCCGCGATCACCACTCCCTTTCTTCCTCTTACCATGTGACGTGTCCAAAGTTCATTCAGCGCTGTATTGCCCATCGTCGGATTTCCCTCGAGAAGGCCGACTGCTACAGCTGCGAGTCACTACCTTATAGCGATGAGCACACCCACACACAACCCATTCGCTTCCCTCAACAAGCTTCTACACCCAAACCCCTACGCCTGAATAACGCAGAACGACCTCCTGAGGCGGCCGGTTATGACACCACGCACATCTCGTGGACTGAGTTCCATGGGTCCGTTGCGGTTCTCATTATTCATTTAGCAGTCCGTGAAACAGCGAGAGCAAAGGCAACGTAAAGGATGTGCGCAGCCGTTGAGTTGTGGCATAATATTAATTCGATGTGTGGTCTGGTGCAAATAAAAACGGTCAGTCTCCTTTTCGGGTCTACTATTCCTGGAGCCAAAAAAGGCGACTTCCATATTGTATATTGTAAACGGAAAGCGTCGGTCGGACGCGCTAAGCGCTAGGGTTTCGCCGCTCGCCTGGACCACACAGTATATACGACAGGATCTGAGAACACACGAAGATCTACTTAAAAAATAGGAAGGTACTTTTTGAAGCGGAATAACCCAAGTCTTGAGAACCCGAAAGAACGCGCAAGCAATAGTAGATGCCATTCGAAATTGGTATTCAACAAACAGTAACGTGGGTATTCTCGATCCCCTGGACTCCAGCCCAGTGGCAAGACGTTAGGCAGGGCGACGCTTCGATAATCATAATGTTGTCCAACACAAGAAATTTGGCCGACTGTGAGCTTGACAATGTCCTGCGCTATCTATCCGCTCCGTGCAACATGGGGTACAAGTGCCGATCTCCGACTATTGGCGCAAGGGTAGGAATGACCAAGGAATGACGCGACGAATCTGGAAATCTCGCCTGTTATTGATAATACTATTTTGACCTGGGCGAATGAGACGAGATGCTCCACGTCTAAAAATATTGTGAGGTATTTCTAACACTCCAGCTGCAAGCATACCTGGTGACTCAGTCTTCCCGATCCCTTCTGGTATATATGTTAGTGAGCAGGAAGGGTAAAGAAAAAAAGTGTACATGTGGTACAATTCTGAAATGTCCAGAGACCCGTTCACCACCATTGCATGCACTCCAATACAATACGCTATCGGCTGTTCATATTGTCCATTTGCGAGATATAAGCTCCGGGGTGCACAAGGCATGGCGATGGTAACAGCGAGCTGAAGATGAGATGCTCCCTCGCATTATCCTCAAGGCTTTTCCGATTCGGAGAGCGGCGTGGGTCTCCTGATTCATTCGCACCAATCGTTGGTGGCACCGGAGGCGACTCCGTCGTTGACAAACTCACTGAGAAGGGCTGAAGTCCTTGTAAGGACCTAGGGCCAAACTCTGCGCACACGGTAGCTACCTACCGTCACATTTCTCCACATTGCATCTGTATAGTCGCGCCCGACAAGGACTTCAGTAAAGACATCGCGAAGCTCCGGCCGGGGGCCTCCTCGCTCTATTTCCGCCTCGCCGCCATCGGAAGTCGGGAGTGGGTGAACGCTACGCCAATCCCATACACAACTGATTCCTACGAGTATGGTGAGCGCGAGAAGGGCTGCAAATGCGATAGGGACTCCGAAATTAGAGAAAGACACCATTCAAGATAAGGCAAAGGCATAGCAGCGCCGCTGACACTTCCGTGGGTGTCGTCGACCTCTCCTGGAAGGAGCTCAGAGTCGCTAAGAATAGCCTGAGGATCATGGGACCAAAGATCAAAACACGATGGAGTAACGCTCACGTGCTCACGCGTCACTTCCTCATCATACCCCATTGCTATTAGTTTTGCGGGGCTTTGGCTACGTACCGCGACGTCAGTGGTGCTTGGGAAATACTTAAATACACGGAAGAGCGTCGATATTTTTTCACAAACACAATCCCCACCAACTCACACATTAACACATTTTCAACCCCCTGTTCAACTTCACGAAAACATAATGCCTCTTTTCGGATCATCTCACACTCACGACACCAACAAGGTGCGTTCTGAGCGTTCCTGTATCAACTCGTCTAACGATATTTGTCCATTAGCTCGAGAAAACACACCACGGCGTCGCCGGCGAGCCCCACCACCTGCAAGGCGCAGGCGCTGGGTACGATGACGGTATGGGTACCACCGCCCCCATGGTCGGACATCACCACATGGCCAACGACACATATCCCGCCACCACTGCTGGCACAGGAGCCGCCGATACCAGGATTTTAGGCACTGCACCCATGGGTATGGGTGGAGGCTTGGCCTCAACAACTATGGTAATTTTTGTTTTAACCGCATCTGTAATTTTACTGATAAGCTCGCTCAGCCTGGTGGAAATACGACAGGGACACCACAATGCCGGCCTCACGAATACTGCAGGGCATGAGCCGACGATGGCCGGTCACCACCACGCAGGTACCGGTGCTGCCATTCCACCAATTGGGGCTGTCAGCGGCACCCAGAACCATCATAGCAGCGGCGGCGGAGGTGCAATGACCGGCAAAATTGAGCACGCTATCGGAACTATCGTCGGCAGCAGTTCTCTAAAGGCCAAGGGCCTTCAGAAGGAGGAGTAAGTGTTAACATTTGCAGTTTACGTTTTCGTAACTGACCGCTTTATGTAGGGAAGCTCGCGGATTGAAAATTCAAAGCCAAGAGCTCGCCGAGGCTGAGCGCTTGGAGAGCCAGGCTGCTCTCCGCCGAGAGCGTGCTGTCGCTCATGGTGCACATCCCGACAACAGACATGTTGGGGGAATCGGCGGCGCTGGCAATAATACCACGTATTAAATCCACCACTAATGGACATCGCTAATGTACCAGTAATCCAATTGTATTAGTTCTACCATAATCTCTTTTGGCGGAAGATTTACTCCAAGGCTTCCTTTAGACCGCGTTATGAAAATAGAATGGTGAGGATACTAAAATATTTCTTATCCTTCACCGCTGTCGGATCTGCTCCAGCTGACGAGTTAACTCTGCTTTCAGCCCATCGCGTTCCTTCTCCATCTCAGAGTACATACTCCTCCACCTCTTGGCTTCCGCTCGTCGTCGCTCCAGTAGAACGCGCACTCTTGATAGATCTCGTAATGGGTCCGCAGTTTGTTGCTGCGAATTCGTCACGACCTCGCCTTTCTCTGCGCCCAAATCCTCTGCGTCCAAATCCTCTTCATCTTCCTTCAATTCCTCAAAGAGCCGGCGCCATTCCGCATTGTACCGATATATCTCTCCATTCTCGCGACAAAAAATGCCGAATGTCGCCAGACGTTCCACCAAGTGCCCGATATTCTGCTTTGCTTCCCAATGCTGGATGTCTCTGGAGCGTGCGCTCGAGAGCTCCGCCTCCAAAGCCTCTTCACGACGTCGTGAGCTCTCCTTGAGCGCTGCTAAATTAGCCTGAAGCTCCGCGGTTTCTTTCCGAGCAGCGGCTGTGTGGGCCGCGATCTCTGATTCGATGAGGGAGAGTAGGAGATCTGCGCCCTGGTGAATGGCCGCGGACTGATTTATCCGATTGCCAACGGCGGGTTCGGGAGGGGTCATGGTGAATGAATATGTACACCTTGTACACATGAGGCGCTGATTACTACCTTCCCAATCAGCTGATGAACTTCGCACGCAGACTCGGAGAAGGCAGGACGTAGATTCAGTACCGAGAAGAGGTTTCTTGAATGGTTTGCGTCTTGCAAGTTATATTCAAGTTGCCAGCATAAATGGAAGGTGTCGTAATTAATGCCGGTGTGAAAGTCTGCCATCCATCCGAAGCGATTCCTGAACCAGAAGAGGAGCTGTGTAGAAAGGGGAATGAATTGTGAGGAAATCACACAGAGTGTCGATATGCCAACTTTTTCAGCGGCCGGTTGGAATACCATTAGCAGGATCCAAGAAAAAGTACCCGGCGGGCTAGACTCGTAACCAGCCCTACGTTGATTAACTAGACAGCGGAGGAGCATGCAAGTTATTTTAAGTTGATCCGATGAAAATTGACAAAGAAAAAAAAATGCATTAAGAGTTACTCGAACGTAGGGACTGGGACGTCAATAGAATTTGCACGTGATGAATAAAAAAAGGATTTAGAAAAATTTCGCCGTTTGGATTTTTGACTTCAACAAAATAAAATTCTGAGTGATAGGAAAGCTTCATATGTTCCTAAATACATTGCCCATATAGTTTAATCTGCGTCAATTACGCATTCCACCGCACAGGGAATAAAACAGTACAATTTAGGTACTTTGATCTCAAGCCTCCAGGAGTCAAAATGTAGGTAACAAAAATTATTTTCAGGAACTAGTATGATTAGAAAATGTACCTTTGGAGGATGGAACATTCTCCTTCATTGAATTCTTCCATCTACTGCAGGCCAGCCTCCAATGCAGTCGAGGAAACATCTGCTTCTCATGTCTCCCCTAAGTGAGAATATTGTCAACTTAAAGGCAGTGGGGGCCAAAACAACCTGTTGAAAGTGCACACAGCCCTTTTCAAGCCTCTAGAATATGCTGAGGAGGAGCAATGGAAGAGACAAAGTGGACCGGCATCTACCGCTTAAAGTTGATGGGTGGCTGTGAGGTGGCTATGAAGGCCGGTCCGCGTTACCGTTGCTCGCCATTTTCTTGTTTGCGCCGCCGTACATACACTTTGCACAGAATTAAATGTATTCATCCAAACGGCGAAATTTTTCTGAGTCCTTTTTATTCATCACGTGCAAATTCTATTGACCCTTTTTCCGTGCTAAGTTCAAGAGGAGAGCGGCAATTCCCGGCCGGACATCGACCTCCTTGACAGTGCCCCCAAATCGGGAATGCCGGACCCGGCGATAACTTTGTTCGATACCGATCCTAAACTTTTTATTCCTCCTTCATTTCCGTTCATGTACTTTAGATATTTTGCCTACCCCCCCATTTACACCTAGAATGAAAAGATCTGTCGACTCAAAATATTATTTTTCATTCGCTACTACATGGTAGGCATGCATGAAGATTTGTGATGCGATCAATTAATCCTCGGCTGAGCCGGACGACGGTGCTTAACTGCTGACCAATGACCCCTCTGCTCTCTGGATTTACTGCTTTGAGGCTCGCTTAGTCGCTTAATCCCCCCCTCTGAACCACCACCGATTCTGGAAAATCTTCCTGGCGCATCTGTATCTTGCTTAACTGCTAGGCAACTATACCTTGGAACATAACTTCTTCCGAGTCTTGGCTTGACCTCCAATGACTTCACTTATACTTTCTCTTTCATCGTCGTCGGACATCCGACCCCTATCTGGCGGCCACTCTGCGACTCTGCCGGCTTATCTATGGTCTTAAGTGACGCTGTTCATGCCGCGTGATGTTCTGGGCCAACTGGCCTCCGCCGATGCATCGCTTCCAGTGAACTTGAGTCCCGTCAAGGGACCGCGGCGCACTCTGTCCCCTGGGCCCTGGCTGCCAGTGTTCTGGGACATGGGATAAGACTCACAGAGCACCCCGGGATAAGACTCGCAGAGCACCCTCTCCCACGACATAAACCCCGGTGAATGCTAGCTGCCTAAGCCACTGTGCGTGCGGGGGGTATCGGACTGCGAGCAATGGCTCAGGGCCTTTCCGAGACACGCGGAACAGCGGTCCGAGATGTCTCACGCCCCTATCGCTCCTCCTCCGCCGTCCCCGATATCTTTGTCAAGGCAAGCAGTCTCATAGATTCAAATTGCCCTGTAGACCATCTGGACATGACTGGCTTTCCCAGCATGATTTTGAATGGCTAATGTAAGAGGCTAAGATCGTAGACCGTGACGCCCTGACTGGGCAGCCCCTTCTCAGTGTTTCGGCGAAACTCCCGTGTCGGGCGAAATCAGTGACTTTCAGAGCGGAAACTATCTGCCCTTGTCTACAAGCATTTGATGATTAATCATTATCTTGGCGTGTCTGACTGCCACCACAATTCTGCTGTTTTCGTGTCGGGCGAAATCAGTGACTTTCAGAGCGGAAACTATCTGCCCTTGTCTATCCTCGAAGCATTTGATGATTAATCATTATCTTGGCGTGTCTGACTGCCACCACAATTCTGCTGTTTCGTATCTCAGCCATTCCAGCGGAATCTGACACTCTAGTCGCCATGAACATCGCGGAGAGAATGGGCAGAAAAGTATGATGTCTTTCCAGCATCCCACAACGGCTTCCGGGAGAAATACCGCACGCATAATAATAGTTTTATTCTGTGATGTGCGATCGATAGAGCAAGGGCCTCGGGTAAGCCTCTCTATGTGGCATTCATCGATTTTACCAACGCCTTTCCATCTACCGACCTCCCTACGCTATGGATGAAGCTGTTCGCTGCTGGTGTCACAGGCGCCTTGTTTGATTGGCTCCGCATGCTGTACGCCCGCATGTCTTACGTTGTAAAGCAAGGAGACGATCTCGCCGACGCGTTCAAATCTTTGACTGGTGTGCTGACCGGCGACTCGGTGTCTCCCATCCTCTGGAACGTCTACATCGCAGATCTGGCCGATGTTTTTGTCACTGACGCCGATGACATTATCCTTCACGGAGCGGCAATATCACATCTGGAGCAGGCTGACGATGTCGCGCTGTTCTCAACCACACATGCAGGCCTACAGCGGAAGCTCAACTTGTTCTTCGGATGGTGCAAGCTCAATTCATGGTCATCAGCGTGCTGAAGACTAAATGGATGCTATTTGGAGAATTGCCTCGAACAATCCCTCTGTTATTCGTCGCGGGAAAGGCGATCGAATTGGTGAAACTCTACAAATTTGTTGGAGTCATTTTCACTTTGACCCAAAAAATATATTTTCTGGACATTATCTCAAAAAGGCGTCTAAAGCGAGGAACGTGGCCAACGCAACTTTTGCTGCGAAGACCAACATCGGATGCTTGCCTCCTGCTGACGGCATCCGCTTGTATATGGCGCGTGTCGATTCCCATCTGACATTCGGGTGTGAGGTCTGCCTCGACACGGACGCAGGCAATATACGCGAACTCACGGATGTTCAGCACAAGTTCATCAGGAGACTCTTGGGTGTCCACGACCACTCAATCCTTGCACCTCTGTTTACCGAGACCGGCATTCTTCCATCAACTTACCGTCGTCCCTTTTTGGCTCTGGGATATTTGATCTACCTCATAGATCTTGCTCCCACGCATTTGGCCAAGGTTGCATATCTGGACAGCTTATCTCTTGCCGCCTCTGGGATGCCATGCTGGTTTTCCGACCTCCGCATTGTACTCGCATCTCTACCGATCTCCGTCGCACTCCCTCTGGGACCGCTGACCTCGGAGATAATTGCGGAGCTTCGAAAGGCTGAAGTCACCGCCTGCCAACAGCACTACTTAAATTCCACGAAGAAGCTCGCGTCTCGACTACCTTTAATCCAGGGAGGACTTGAGCGCAATGAGGACGGGAATTTCGTCGAAACTTCCTTGAAGCTCTGACAGTACCTCCGTGTTCCAGTGCCGGCTCATCGGAAGGCACTCACGCGGCTATATTTGTCATGCTACACCCTTGGAATCGAGGTGCTCCGTTACAAGGAACGCTACCGCAAACGTACTCCCCAGGAATGGACACTATGCTGTTTTTGTGGGCGAGATGTTGAGATTGAGAGCTATGCTCTCGTAGTCTGCAGGGGGCATGTTGACCTAGATCAACTCCACTCGTCGTTCCTGCAGGATATCTACCAACTCGTACCTCGTCTGCCCCGAACAGCGGCCTCCGCGGACGCTTTCCTTCTCGAACTTGTGCTGTGCAGAAGCCTTGACGTTGCCAAACGGCTGGCTAAATACACCTTCGATATATTTGCTGTATATGCGACTCGTGATGCGCTTAAGCCCGCCGAGTATCTGTTTACTTCGTTGGAATAAATTGCCATTCTTTTCCTACTTGATATCATCTGATGTCCGGGCACCCTGGGGATTCTCTGGATTCTGTGCCTCCAATAGTTTCAAGTTTGTTTTTCTTGTCATTGGTGTATAGGGTCACAACAGAGCGTAGCTCAGGTAATCGAAGGACGGATGGTTGATAGTATCCGTAGCATACATAATGACGCGATGTATGTAGTACGGACCCCGGTTGTTCCTTAATGGGACCGCGCCGGTAATACTACCTACCTACCTACCTGACAGCTGTCAAAACTTTTTGAGGTCTGTGTCGAAAACTTTATTCCCGCTTGCCTCTTGACTAAGTTCTCCCAGTCCCTACGTTCGAGTAACTCTTAATGCATTTTTTTTTTCTTTGTCAATTTTCATTGGATCAACTTAAAATAACTTGCATGCTCCTCCGCTGTCTAGTTACTCAACGTAGGGCTAGTTACGAGTCTACCGGCGGGCTAACTTGAGGCGCTTGAACTTGAACATTCACATAGCGATAACCAGACTGAGATTCAAGTAGAACAACCGACGCCCATGTAGAAATATCGCATGGGATTTCTGCAGCGTTTGGTGCGGCACTAGGCCATGAGCGAAAGGGAAGGGGATGAAACGATTTGATGGCATCAGTCGCCTTTTTCACGTTTGTTTTGAACTTTTGTTGCGGCTCAAATCCTCTCGACCAGACCTTCTTAAATGATCCCGGATATTTTCCAAAGGGTATCTTCAGTACCCGAATATTCTGCTACAGCACGGTATCTTCCAGCAAGTGCCGCGTATTTTTACCTGACGTGTTTTTTTTGGAGTTGTGACAGATAGTATTATCTTGGCCAATTCTATCATAGGAATACAGGCTATTGAAACATTCGCGTCCGTGTTCGTGTATCCACCCTCGGCAGAGCCTTTCTCCCAGATATTTAATTGATGTGGACATGTCGCCCGAGTTGGAACGAAAAGTGTGGCCGCATTCCGAAGAAGGTGACGTACACGAGCCTGCGTGCAGAAATGCGATTAGGTGTGCTCCAGACACAGCGCCCAAGGCGCCAACGTACCCGGGGATTATCGTTCGTCGTTTATGTGTGTCTGTGGAATAAATTAACTACTCTGCCCCGCTTGGAATAGGAGTCAACAACATACGAGTAACGCGGGGTCCTTGAAGACTGGAATGAAATATGAGAATAGGTGGATGGGTTGAAGTTAATATGCTTACTGGTAGCCCATGTTGTGGTGAGAGTAGAGAGAGGTGTGGAGTAGGAATGTGGATGTCGCGTGCTGTAATGTTCAACTGTGACGTCATCGGCTGTAAGTGGATGACCTGTTGTAGGTTGCTGCTGGTTGCACCAAATATTCTCTTTGGTCGGGGGTCCGGGCCAGCTTTCGCTTCGTGGATTGGCGTCCAGAAAAGTCAGCCGTCGCACCAGAATAAAATAAAAATAAAAACGAGAACCAGCCGAACCGGATTTTCTCTAGAGTCAATAGTCATCCTGGAGTCGGAAAAAATTGCTCCAACGCTTCGAATCTGAATGAGGACACAGTCTCTCCGAGTTACCGATATCCAGGCGCGAAACTTCGCTCAAGTTCACCGTCACGGAGCTGATCAGATGGAGAAACCAAGCCTCGGGAACTACTAGTTTCAACTCTTGAGGTCGGAACAGCGCTCTTTCAGGAGCTTGATTGCTGGGCTGGGGAGGGATAGTCATCACTTGGCGGCAGACTTTGAAAGATTCGAACTGGCGAGCTTCCTGAACATTTTCTGAGAGCTATGCATTGTTGTAGACTGGTTACGAGTCTAGCGTTGTTGATGTGTTTGGTTCAGGTGCAGGCAACCGGTTTATTGGCGCCTTCGCGGTTGGACGAGAGAGGAGGGTTTTAGGGAATGTATGCAACATGTATGCCGAGAGGCGCTATTCGGCGCCGCGCATTGGCGTTATATACCTGTAACGTTCGGGGACCCGGTCTTGTTCTCCGTTCCCAGCAACGACTCGGCGGAGTTTGCTTCGGTGGAATCTAGAACGAAATTGAAACATAAGCCATGGCCGGACGAGTTTGTGCCAGGCTTGAGCCCCTGAGCTTGGGCTTGGCTTGGGCCACTACGTGTCGTCGCGTGGTGGTTTGTTAACCTTTGTTTTGACCCGTGTCAAACAATCGGCAATCAACAAACTTCGGGCGGTGCGCGTCAGGTTGTCTTCCTCTTTCTGGGTTGAAAATCCACACCCCGCTCGGGCTTCTTGGCTTCTTTATGGACACAACTGCAGGGCCGTTCTTCGGGATTTACTCTGAATCCCTGGCACTGTCGCAGATTCTGACTTGACACTGGCATCCGTATGCACCGGTTCGAGGGCACTTCAAAGCTCTACGTCTTGACATCCTTAGGTGGCTTATCGCGTCTGGCGACTCGGCAAAGACTGCTCTGCTTCTGGTGTTCTTCATCTGCAGTATTTTATAGACCTCTATAGCTCGCTTTCGACACGTTCGTCGTCATCACACATACCGTGTTCACCAGTAGCCCTATTCAAGTTGTTGCGAGGCGCATTTGTCGTTGGACACTATTTTCTGAGCTCTACTCCACCTCTCGGCTAATACATTCCGTTACTAGACGGAGAACACGGTCTCAGAACAGAAGAGCGGCCCTTCGGCCGTCAACAATTTATAGTTTGCTGTAAGTTTGTTGCCTCTACGTTATCTTGCCGGCATTTGTATATTTATTCCGTTTCTGTCAAAAATGGGCTCCTGGCCGCCTGGCGTGATTTTTATCGAGGAGACGCGCACTTGTCCATTTTTAGCCTCTCGACGCGTTGCAAAAATATGGCTGCACTTCAGTGCTTCAGCTAGGTGCTTGGATTGCGTCAACCGAACGACCACTGAGGAGGTTGGCCATGGACGATGATGAAGGAGTTTCCTTGACCGCTTAAAGGCTTTCGGCGCGCCAACGTGCGCTCGCTGCATGGCAACCTTCGTTCATTATTGGCACCGCCATCCCCGGATGATGGTTTGAGGTTGGCGGTTTGATGTCTTAGACTGAGCGCCGAGGCGGCAAAGCATGTTGTGTACCCCAAAGCATATATTATTGGGCTGCGAGGGAGCACTGCATCGATGTGCTAAGTGTGCTTCACGGCCACAGATGCCATGAGCATGAGGAAGCGAAACGAAATCGAAGCGAGCGGCGTATGTACGCCGTTTTGTGAGCGAGCGGGATTTCAATGTGATTTTTGTAGAGGCGATGCGGACGCTGGGCACTGCAGTTCCTGACACGGGGATTATTTCCGTCCGAGTTGGGAAGGAGGCGATGTTTTCCCCCTGAGAGTTGCTTGTGCTTGTTTGTCACGAGCCTCCTTTAACACCGTCACCAGAATCTTTATAACTCCCCATCCACCGTCTCTCTTCCTTCTCTTTCTTGACCACTTTCCTGTTCATTCAACAGGCCCTTATATTCTCTCCTAGGTTTGTCTTTCTCCGTTTAAAAGGGACCCATACTGACCTCGTTAACCCTTAGCTACTACTTCTTCCAACGCGATGTGTGGTATCTTTGCCTACTGCAGTTTCCTCAAGGACACTGTACGTGCAGACGTTACTTTTTATGCTGGGATGTCCGCCGTATCGAGATATCGAGATCGGATTCCCTGACAGCCAGATTGTGGTGCGATTCAGCGCCAGCGCCTTTTCAGCGGCGGCAAGTCGCTTAACCCGACTGCCACGCCATGGCGGGGCTACTACGCTTCTATGGCCTCATATCCTATTTGCCTGCAGAATCTGGAATATTCGCCTTTACTGACCAGTAACTTTAGCGCCGTCAAGAAATTCTTGAGGTCCTGTGCGCTGGCCTTGCTCGCCAGGAGTACCGCGGATACGACTCTGCCGGAATCGGGATCGATGGCGATAAGACTGGCGAGGTCCTGTTCTTCAAGGAAGTTGGAAAGGTCGCCGGTCTGCGTAAGAAGATCGCGGGATCCTCCGTCGATGTGAACAAGACCTTCGTGTCTCAGGTCTCCATCGCCCACACTCGCTGGGCAACACACGGACCGCCGTCTGAGCGTAACTGCCACCCTGTCCGCTCTGACGAAACCGCTGAATTCCTGCTTGTTCACAACGGAATCGTCACCAACAGCGCTGAGCTGAGACTAGTCTTGCAAAAGCGAGGCTATGTTTTCGAGACGGAGACGGATACCGAGGCCGTCGCGAAGCTCGCCAAATATGTGTACGACTCGCAGCCTGACAAGCGTATCACTTTCACGGAATTGATCAAGACCGTGCTCAAGGAACTTGAGGGCTCGTTCGCATTCGTCTTCAAGTCGAGGCACTACCCCAATGAAGTCGTCACTGCTCGTCGTGGTTCTCCCCTCTTGATTGGTGTCAAGACCGACAAGAAGCTCAAGGTCGACTTTGTGGACGTTGAATTCGCTGGACAGGACAGCGACGCCAAGACCGATGCTTGTGCGTTGTTTGCTTTTTTGTCAAATTGCCTGCATCCTAACGCTGCTGTGATTCAGATCAGCCCCAGTCGCCGGGCTCTCTGCTCGCCCCGCCCACCACCAACCCCAAAGTTCTGCGCACCCAGTCGCGCGCCTTCATGTCCGACGACGGCCTCCCCCAGCCGATCGAATTCTACATTGCCTCTGACGCAGCAGCTGTCGTGGAACACACCAAGCGCGTGCTGTACCTCGAGGACGATGACATCGCCCACATCGCGGAGGGCGAGCTCCACATCCATCGCCTGCGCCGCAAGGAGGATGGCGACCAGACGCCGAGCCAGATTGCCTCGACGCGCAGCATCGAGACGCTCGAGCTCGAGATTGCCGCGATCATGAAGGGCAAGTTCGACACTTTCATGCAGAAGGAGATCTACGAGCAGCCCGAGTCGGTCGTCAACACCATGCGTGGTCGTGTCAACTTCGACGCGAACAAGATCACCCTCGGTGGCCTGCGCGCGTATCTCCCCATCATGCGCCGCTGCCGCCGCATCGTGTTCATCGCGTGCGGGACTAGCTATCACTCGTGCTTGGCGACGCGCGCGATCTTTGAGGAGCTGACGGAGATTCCCGTCAGCGTGGAGCTTGCGAGTGACTTCTTGGACCGCAAGACGCCCATCTTCAGGGATGACGTGTGCGTATTCCTGAGCCAGAGCGGAGAGACCGCGGACACCATCTTGGCCCTGCGCTACTGCCTTGAGCGCGGCGCTCTGTGCGTCGGTGTCGTGAACACCGTCGGGTCTACCCTCTCCCGCGAGACCCACTGTGGTGTGCACATCAATGCTGGGCCCGAAGTCGGTGTTGCGTCGACCAAGGTGCGGACTGATTCTTGGGAACCGTGCTCTGTTATTGACTATTGGCTTGGCTTGCTTAGGCTTACACGTCCCAGTACATTGCCCTGCTGCTGATGGCTCTTCAGCTGTCCGAGGACCGTATTTCCTTCTCCGAGCGCCGTAACCAGATCATCGACGCCCTGCACGCCATGCCCGCGCAGATCAAAAAGGTGCTTGAGCAGGACAAGCAGCTCCAACAGCTTGCGACCACCATCGCCGACAACAAGAGCTTGTTGCTCATGGGTAGAGGATACCAGTACGTTTTCTGCTACCGTGATGCTATCGCAATGCTGACACGTCCTCCAGATATGCGACCTGCCTGGAGGGCGCGCTCAAGATCAAGGAAATCAGCTACATGCACTCCGAAGGTACGCCGCCTTCCGTGCCCATCCTCATCGCATTGAGCTCACGTCGTGTCTACAGGTATCCTCGCCGGAGAGCTCAAGCACGGCCCGCTCGCCCTGATCGACGAGAACATGCCCGTCATTATCATCATGACGCAGGACTCGCTGTACCCCAAGGTGCAGTCCGCGTTTGCGCAGATCACCGCGCGCAAGGCGCAGCCCATCATCCTGTGCAACGAGGGCGACGAGGCCATCCCCGCCGGCGCCAAGACGATCCGCGTACCCAAAACCATTGACTGCTTGCAGGGACTGCTCAACATCATCCCGCTGCAGCTCCTCAGCTACCACCTTGCCGTCAAGAACGGCTGCGACGTCGACTTCCCCAGGAATCTGTGCGTCTTTTCTCTTCCTTCTCATCCATACATCGAGTGCTCATTGTGACTGTAGGGCCAAGTCGGTTACGGTGGAGTAAATAGATGCTATAGATGCGTGCGTTCGTAAACAAGTTTCCGTTCTGATATCGCTCCTTTCACCTGCGCATACATAGTTCGCGCCTCGTACACACATGATGTGGCTGGCGCTCTTACGGACTTGAAAATTAGTGTACTTCTACTTTATATGGACTTGCAATCCATATTAGCTGTGATTTGTGGATTATTCCTTAGGCTCTGGCACGATCAAGAAGTGGGTCGATATTTCAGAGGGTAAATATGTACAGGAACCTTCATCATCTTGCTTTTCGACTCTGCCACCTTGGTCAAATCTTATCGTGGAGTTGGAAGGGCAAGGTCAATGACGAAAGAAGGGGGGACTTCCTTCTGCCAAAGCTGAACTTTGGCTCCTACATCTCCTGGGACAACATCCTCGTCATTAAAATCATCGTCGTCGTCTTCTTCGTCACTGTCTCCCCGACAAAAATCTTCCACCGAAATCTCCTTGTATGTAGCCGCCTCGTCACCAAGTTGAATGTCGCCATCAGCATCCTGCATCTCGCCTTGAGGACTCTTCGTTGCCGCCGCCTAGCTGTTCCGGAATCGACTGTTAGCTTCTTGGGAGAGAAAAATTCGTGCGCCGCCAAGAGTGATGAGGATGGGGACGTGTTCCATAGAGCTTCGGAAACCTCCTGATGATATGTTCGTAGGCGACAAAGGAAGGAATAAAATCGAAACCAGCCGATGGGGGTATCAAGAGTGAATGCGTTGTCGTGCCGGTTGAAACGGTACTGATAGCCTTCAGCTCCGGCCTCTTCCCACCAGGAAGTGATGATGTCGACCTTGGAATGGCGGACGCTGAATGCATGGTTCTTGACGTTGGCCAGGCCCAAGGCGCGGTTGACGGCCTGCATAGCAGCACTGTCCAGTATGGCCTGCCGTCCATTATTGACAAGTCCGCCCTTGTACTCCATGAAAGCCAGAATGTATTCTCGAGGGAGGCTGGGGCTAGCATAGACCACGTTACGTAGGTTGGAGAGTATAGGGAAGAGGGATGACAACGGCACCGTCGGCCGTAGCGATAGATGTCGGTCCGTGAGGCACTTGACGTTGATCGTATTTTACAACGTGAACCGTAGTTTCCACACTGCACGGAGATGAGTTGACTTATAGCTAATTGGAAGAGAAACCCACAGATAGGCACTACTGGCCAACGTGTCGGCGTCTGTCTCGAAAGCAAGTGAAAATAAATCGTCGACTGCGCGACGAATCGCAGCTTCGGAATCCACTTCGTGCGAGAGCCCCCCGAAACTGATTATACATGCGGCATAAGAGTTGCATATGCGCCTCGAAGTGCATAGTGTCCTCTGGGACCAGTTGGAATGAAGTTTCGGTCTCGACTGAAAAGCTGCATATCCGTTTCGGAGATGAGGGGGGAGAAGGGATGTTTCTCTTGAGAGTCTTCCAAAGCGGCCTCGATTAAATGTGGGAGATGCGCTGGGAGTGTTATAGGTCGGACGAGAAGCTCATGCATTTCGCTCGACTCGACGATCTGAGCGCTGGCGCAAAATGCATTCCAGCGTTTGCACTGATTCGCTCATTGGATATGGAAACGATGTGCTCCGGTCACGAGATTTGTAGCTTGGACCGCTTACAGCATCTCCCTGCACTGCATGATATCATGCAAGTGCGCTTTATCGCTAGCGGCTACCCCCATTCGCGTTCGTGCTCGCTACAATGCTTTGTGTTGGCCAAGGTTGGCCACAGTGCCTACGTGCGTTCGTGCCTGCCCCAGCGTCCCCAGGGCGCTCGCTCTCACTTCAACGCTGCCGGGTGTTTATCAACACCGCAACGCCTCTATGTCCTCGTTATTGCTAACATCTGCGTTGAAGGGGGCTCGTTCGTACTATACCGCCTACGTGTCCCGTTCCTGTTCCAGCCTCTCATCTGCGCCTGTGGAGGCTCGCCCCTGGATGTGCTCTCTCTTGTTACAACACGCCTGTGTGCTCGTCCATGTTCCAGTTTCTGTGCGCGTTCGTTCCCACTACAGTGCCCGCATGCGCTCTTTCCCTGTTGCCGCCACAGCGCCCGTCCCCGTACCGTACACTGTTCGCTTGATTTTTCTTCTTTTTTTTCTCCACACCTGGGTGCGCTCGTTCACGTTACAGCGCGACGCGCGCTCGTTTCTCTTCTAGCATCTCGCTGTATGCGCCTCTTCGCCATACCGTACGTGACTGCCGTTACCGCTACAGCGCCTAACGTGCTTCACGTTTTTGCGGCGCCGCCGTGCTATCGCTCCCGCTTCAGCTCCTGTGTGCGCTCGGCATGGCGCCCATGTGCGGCTCGTCCCCACTACAGCTACTTAAGACCCTTGCCAATCGTTCGCTGCCTCGCTGCTTACGCCAACCGCTCTCGCTTCAACCATTGCTCCCATCGTGCTCGCCCGCTCGCTTCTATATCTGGCATGCGCTGGCAGCGCACCAATGACCCCTCGTCGACAATCACACGTACGATTCCGAGTCAATCCCAGTCCTCCTCGTTCGCTGCTCCATTACCGGCTCCACCCCCTGTTCCGCTTCTTGGCAATGCTCGCTCCGAGTCAAGACTTTCTGCTTTAGGTATCCCTGTCAAAGGCGACAATACACACATCAAATATTCTTCCCATTGAGTCTATAAAATTTGGATTCAGGAGGTACCGCAGGTCCCAAGTCAACTGACAGGTCTAACGTAAATGTGTATGACAATCTAGCTTGCTCCCTTGAGGTAGTGCAAGGATTTGGCAGTACGCAGAAAATCCGCGAGGTTGCCTATGTGCCCATCTCTCGTACGCCGGTGCTTTCCCGAATGCGATTTCTGTGACTAGGATCTGTTCTCGACAATTCAATTAGAGAAATTCGTAGTAAGCCTTAACTCCACACACTGACCAGTATGTCGGCAGTTAGGCCTTTAATCTGGGACGCCGTGCTCCGAAACGTCGTGTCCACAGGTATCCTCGCCGGAGAGCTCAAGCACGGCCTGCTCGCCCTGATCGACGAGAACATGCCCGTCATCATCATCATGACGCAGGACTCGCTGTACCCCAAGGTGCAGTCCGCGTTCGCGCAGATCACCGCGCGCAAGGCGCAGCCCATCATCCTATGCAACGAGGGCGACGAGGCCATCCCCGCCGGCGCCAAGACGATCCGCGTACCCAAAACCATTGACTGCTTGCAGGGACTGCTCAACATCATCCCGCTGCAGCTCCTCAGCTATCACCTTGCCGTCAAGAACGGCTGCGACGTCGACTTCCCCAGGAATCTGTGCGTCTTTTCTCTTCCCTTCTCATCCATACATCGAGTGCTCATTGTGTCTGTAGGGCCAAGTCGGTTACGGTGGAGTAAATAGATGCTATAGATGAGTGCGTTCGTAAACAAGTTTCCGTTCTGATATCGCTCTTTTCTCCCCACCACACATGATGTGGCTGGCGCTCTTACGGACTTGAAAATTAGTGTACTTCTACTTTATATGGACTTGCAATCCATATTAGCTGTGATTTGTGGATTATTCCTTGAGGCTCTACTCCAGTGTTTCATCCATGGCACGATCAAGAGAGGTCGATGACAAAAGAAGGGGCAACGTCCTTTTGCCAAAGCTGCACTTTTGCTCCTACATCTATTGGGGCCACATCCTCATCATTTAAATCGCCGTCGTCTTCTTCGTCGCTGTCTTCAGCCTGACAAAACCTTTCCACCGAAATCTCCCTATATGTGGACGCCTCTTCACCAAGCCCAATGTCGTCATCAGCATCCTGCATCTCGCCCTGACCCTCATCATCAGGAGGAGACCCTTCGTTGCCGCCGCCTAGCTGTTCCGGTATAGACGACAGCTTCCCACAGAACAGTTCGCGCGCAGTCAAGAGAGATGGTGATGCTGTACGGAGAGCTTCGCGAACCACACGATGATATATGCGGAGCCGACAGAGGAAAGAATAAAAGCGGAACCACCCGATGGGCGC
Organism: Mycena rebaudengoi; assembly: GCA_029282285.1. Taxonomy (NCBI): domain Eukaryota; kingdom Fungi; phylum Basidiomycota; class Agaricomycetes; order Agaricales; family Mycenaceae; genus Mycena; species Mycena rebaudengoi. The sequence goes on from JARJCX010000028.1 coordinate 569,615, forward strand.
GTTCGAGCTCAAATTTGTCGTTTCGTCGCTTGTAGCAGTACTGATAGCCTTCAGTTCCAATCTTCTCCCACCAGGAGGTGATGGTGTCGACCTTGTGATGGCGGGCGCTGAATGCATAGTTTTTGATGCCGACCAGGCCCAAGGCGCGGTTCACGGCCTGCATCGCGGCGCTATCTAATATGGCCTGCCATCCGTTGTTGACAAGGCCGCCTTGAACTCGATGAAGGATTGGATATATTCTTCACAGAGGTTGGGGCCAGCGTAGACAACGTTATAAGCTCGGAGAGCTTGCGGAAGGGGGATGACGACGGCGCCGTCGGCCGTAGCGATAGATGTCGGTCCATGGGGCACTTGACATTGATCGTATTTTACAACGTGAACCTTAGTTTCCACGCTGTACGGAGATGAGTTGACTTGTGGATAATTGAAAGAGAAACCCACCGATAGGAACTATTGGCTATTGTTTCCACATCTGTTTCGAAGGCAAGTGAAAACAAATTGTCGACTGCGCGGCGAATAGCGGCTTCGGAGCTGTTCTGTGTTAAAGCTCTTCTAAACTGATTGTACAGGCGGCATAGATGTTTCATATGCGCCTCGAAGTGCATGGAATCCTCTGGTACCAGCTGGATGAAGGCTTCGTCTTCGCTGAAGAACTGCAAATCCGCTTGCGAGATGAGAGGGGAGAATGGAAATCTCTCTTTAGAGCCTATTAGACCGGCCTCGATTATTTCTGGCAAATGAGTCGGGAGTGTTATGGGTTGGAGTAGAAGGTCGTTGGGATCCGTGGACTCTACGATCTGAGCGGAGGCGCAAAATGCATTCCAGCTTTCCACAGAACCGCCGCAGAACCTAGGAAAGAGGAAACGTGTGAGTGAAATACGTTGGGGGGAACGAGGTGTGGCATACTTGGAGGATTCGCTCATTGGCGGTTTCGAAACGATGGTAGAGCTCAGTCCGACAGGAGCCCGGTAATTGCCGCCGGTATTGATGGGAATCTTGTGTTGCCGGTGGCCGGTCCGCTTGCTCCGGTGCATTTTCGGCGCGGGCGCCGGGCAGCTCTTCCTGAACTTGGTGAACTTGCCTTCCGCACTTTTGTTTCACGCTACAACGCCTCCACGCCGGCAAGAACGCTTAGAGAGACGCTTGTGTTCCTGCTGCCTCTCTTTATCATCTCTTTCTGGCGGTGCCCATTTTGTCCGTGCGCCACATCTCGATTTATCATTCCACGTCCTTTACGCGCATTCTTTCATGACACATATGTTATGGCTCGCGCCGAGGGCCGCGCCTCTTTCGGCCGCGTTGCCTTTTCCTCGCTCCACGCCTAACGATGTCGCAAGGCGCTGCCTCTCCTTCCTTGACGCCGCTTCACAGTCGACGGCGAAATCTACTTGCGTCTGCTTACATTGTCTCGCTTCGTCGCTGCTACTGTTTTTATGCACCCCCTTTCGTGTTGACGCCTGAGCACCCACTGCCTGTAGGCGTCGCACCATTCGCGGTCCCTCGCCTTGGCGCACTGTCGTAACGCCTTGTTCATATAACCGCGGTGTCTATTGGTCCCGCCTTTTTTGTACATTGCGGCTCGTCCCCACTACAGCTAAGACCCTTGCCAATCGTCCGCTGCCTCGTTGCTTACGCCAACCGCTCTCGCTTCGACCATTGTTCCCATGGTGCTCGCCCGCTCGCTTCCATATCTGGCATGCGCTGGCAGCGCACCAATGACCCCTCGTCGACAATCGCGCGTACGATTCCGAGTCGATCCCAGTCCTCCTCGTTCGCTGCTCCATTACCGGCTCCACCCCCGTTCCGCTTCTTGGCAATGCTCGCTCCGAGTCAAGACTTTCTGCTTTAGGTATCCCTGTCAACATCAAATATTCTTCCCATTGAGTCTATAAAATTTGGATTCAGGAGGTACCGCAGGTCCCAAGTCAACTGACAGGTCTAATGTAAATGTGTGTGACAATCTAGCTGCTCCCTTGAGGCAGTGCAAGGATTTGGCAGTACGCAGAAAATCCGCGAGGTTGCCCGTGTGCCCATCTCTCGTACGCCGGTGCTTTCCCGAATGCGATTTCCGTGACTAGGATCTATTCTCAACAATTCAATTGAGAGCAAATCGTAAGGCTTAACTACACACACTGACCAGTATGTCGGCAGTTAGGCCTTTAATCGGGGACGCCGTGCTCCGAAACCGATGCATTCGATACATGAGATTACCGAGGAGGGGTACAACCGTATCGGAGGTGCTCTTTGTTGTAATTGAAATGGGGGTACAGAAAGTACAATTATTTACGCACATGCAATTCGGTGTCATATATCCAATCCTCGCCGGATGGAACGAGATCTTCATTGCGGGCCAGATTGGGGTCCAGAATGGCCCCAAGTGGGTGGCTGAAGATATGGGATACTTCATCCTCGGCTGCTTTAAGAGAAGTCAAGACAGAAGGGTCGGCCAAGAACGCGACAACGGGTGTCACGACGAGCTTGTGCAGCGAGATGAAAGGTTCAAGGGTGGCAAGGGTGTAGATATCCGGACAAGCCAGAGGAAGTGCCACTTCTTCGTAAGCCTCGCGGATACTAGAGCAGAGAATAAGCGACTGCGTTCACGACTTCTCGAAACGCACAGCGGTGTCGATGAGACTAGAGTCCGACTCGTCTGACCGGCCTCCGGGAAGAGCGGTCTGGCCGGCATGGGTTCTCAAAGACTTGGAGCGCGTTGTGAGCAGCACCCGGAGTTCGCCGACCTCCTCATACAGAAGCACCAGAACAGCCGCGAGCCGAGATTTGGGGAAAGCGGAACTGGTGGAAGAATTGAATGTGCGAAGACAAGGGATAAGGGGACAGAGACGGACAGGTCTGGTGAATCCGAATTGTGGGATGCAATGCGGATTATTGCCTCCCTCGATGAGCTAGATAGATTTTCTAAAATCGACGGAGGTGGAAGTGAGCTGGAGTCCATCGAGCTGGGACGCCGGAGCTTCGTTGACCTAATTGGTCCATTCGCAAGCTCGGAGTGTCAGTTCAAGTTCATGAAGCTAGTCTTCTCAAGGTCTAGTGGTGTAGTTGGTTTATCACATCCGCTTCACATTTAGTCTGACGCGGGCGGTCCTCGGTTCGATCCCGGGCTGGATCACTTTTTTTTGTTTTCTACCCGTCTCATCGATATGTTTTTTCAACCATTGTGCAGGCTTTTCCTCAAGTTTTCAACGACCGGCAGCCGAAAATACCCCTACCCAACTCTTTCCCTTGTACTCTTCTGGCTCAACTCTGACGAAAAATGTCTTTCGTAGCGTCAACTTGAAACGTTCCGCACAGTTGTACAGAAGGAAATCGATGAAATAAAATTCTGTCTACGAGCTAATCCAAGTTGTCCCGAGATGACTTATCCGTCCGCCGTCCCTAGTCTGTTATATACCGTTATAGCAATATACCGCAATTCTACGTATCTCTCGCAGCGCTATGGAGTCCAAAATTATGCAACTCGGCCTGGACGCTCTCTAGCCGGCGCCGCCTCGCAATTAGATCGTCGCGCCGAGCAACCAATCTCGGATCCTCCGCGAGGAAAGCCGCACACACTGCATTGGCATTCACACCACCAAGTCCAAATTCAGAGATGAGATCCTGCTGTAGGGTCCGCGTGAGTGCGCGCAAAAATTTGGAGTCGATGAGAGCGGGGATGTTGTCGATTACGCGCTGTTGAGAAGATGAGTGGTGTCTAGAATAACCATATTAACATCGGTGCGAACCTTATAAGCAACCTAGAGAGCACAAATTAATATCAATTAATGGGCGGAATCAAAGGCTGCGTGCATACCTGGAAATATCCTCGGACTTCAGCCATGACAGCAATTTCCGTCTCGTATTCGTCGACGGGACGTAGCTTTCCGAAATCGTCTGCTGTAAGCCCGGGATACCCTAATTCGGCCAGCTGTGCCAGTATACCGTTGATTTTTTCCGGGTCGCTCGCTGAGGTCGGCGCGGCGGGGGATGATACCTCCGGCTGAGGGAGCGGGACTTTGAAACCACCAAATCCCGCCTGGAATGGGGGATTCGCATCCGGTGGCACTGTTCGCAAAGGGTTTAGGTGAGCCGAAAGCACCGACTCCGGCTTGCGGGACTGCAGGAGCAAACTTGACTGCAAAAAAATTGTGTCAGTTTCAGCCGCAAATACAACCATCCTCTTACAGGGTTCAGCAGGCTTACTGGTAGTCGCGGTCGGCTGATTAGAATTAATCTTGCGACGTTTGCTGGCTGGCTCATTCATCAGCACCGGTCTTCCCGGCTCGCTGCTCTTTGTAGCGCGCCAGCCATTTGTCCGGTGGCCGATTGCAGGTAGTGATCATTCATCGTAAATGGCATTTGTTCAACCTCGAGTATCGCCATAAGGAAGTCCCCGCAGGAATCATAGTATCTCGAAGCGAACCGCGTAACACAATCCCTTGATTTAGGTCAGAGGAAACCCCTGGCGTCACCAACATGCACTTACTTCAAACGGCTGTGAAGAACTTCGTAACGTCCGAACATCTCATCAATTTTCCTCATGAGGAGGGCGAGCATCGACTGCTTTACGCTGTCGAAGCACTCGGCCGCGGATGCGAGCCAAGTTTGTTGAAAAGCGGTGATGAGCGATTTCTTCGCAGAAAATGGTATGTTTCCGGGGAGCTCGCGCGTGACAGACCTGTGCAGAAAACGGAATGTCAACTCCTCGATAAGAGAACGTCAACATGGAAACACACCTGGCAATATGGTCGCGGACATCGTTCAAATTGTGTGCTTTTTGGGTGCTGATCAAATCTTCAGCCGTAACGGCGTCGTCGTCGTCGATAACGTAGATTACAGGATTACCTGTCTGTCCAGGAGCACGCGCAATGAAATTGGGCTGAGTTTTCCTGATGGCCTGCTTGAATGCAGCGAATGCGGCATTGCGCTCGTGTATCAAGGCACTCATATCGGATTGGACCGTCGACGTACTGGCGAACTTCGGTGCAGAACGCAGTAATGAGGTTAAGCATGTGAGTTGCTGGTTCACCAACGACCTTGTCAGGCAGGGCGCTAAGCTCCCGCCGACAAGCCTCCATCCGCTCGTTCGCCATTTGCCTAATGAGCGGAAGCCTATGGTGGGTACGTGAATATAAAGCCACACATTACACTACTATTTACTCGCCTATCGTTGATGACTTGCACGAGTAACGTGCTGAGAGTTGAAATCAGATTAGCAGTTCCGAAACGGTCCTTATGCGAAGAGGTCCGCCCAGGGGGTAGTCTCGCCGAAGAACGACGCCTCAGTCTGCCTAGCCTGTGCCGGCGTTATCGAATTGCTCCGTTCCGCGTCGTCGGGCTGCCGAGTACAATAGTAACCATGATGCAGAACGTGCCGACGCCCTTCTATAACATCGAGCCACAAGTCGCGAGCTTTGGTTGAACCGGCAGATAGCATATCTGGTTTGGTCATGACACCTTGTTTATGTGAGCGTTAGTGGTGGGAGGAGAACAAGAGTTATGGTTACCGATTGTCCGTCTACCCTCAGGATCCACTTGATGAGCCAGCCGCAGAGCCTTTTGATTCTCGATGTCGTCTACGAGAAATTCAGGATTGTATGCCAGTCAAAAGCAAACTCTCTAACCTGTCATCGGGAGTGCCACCAAGATTAGGCAGTGTCCACGAATATGAGAGACGACCATCTCCTCAACCAACTGGACGATATGAGGTTCTGCGTTTTGAATAATTCCTAAGAATATGAATAAGTTGAGGGAGGGACGAAATAAGCAAGGCCATACCTGGCAAATCAAGAAAGTACAAATCCGTCAGATCAGGCCCTGGTAATGCGATTAGAGAGGAACGGTAAGCTATGAAGATAATCGTACCTTCTAAATCGACACAAACAACATTGCGCGAGAAAAGAAGCGGTTCGTGGTTTGGAATTCCCTTCCTGAGTTGCTCCTCGTCCATCTCCAATATCTCCGCAAACCCGACGCCAGGATTGAGAACTGCAAGCTGAGCGCGCCTCAGTGCGACCTCAACCTTGTTCTTATCGGTGATCATTTCGCCGAATCGCTGTTCGCTAACATCTTGGAGCTGCCGACCAGCGTTGTCAAATTCAAGTCTAATGGAGATGCGGCAAGACCAGGCGCTATTCGAGCTTGACAATCTGCATTCCATCGGGCAGCGCGTGCAAGTGCCTAAACAAATTAGAAGAGGACAGAGAGGACAGAGGACGCGAGTGGCACCTGCATCCCGAGGTACTTTGATCTGCAAAATGATTAGTACTGAGCGCTGAAATCGTCAAAGAAACATGCCCCAGAAATAGCTTCAACGACAGAGGATTTTCCTGTTGATCATTAGGATATCTGGATATGTTTATGCTTTATGCGACGTTACCTGCGCTCTGGTTGCCGATGACGGTAATTCGGGGCAAGTCGAGTTCACCTTGAGCTCCCACCGACCGAAGCTGGCTCATGAGAGCGAGGAGTTCTTTGCGCTGAACCGCATACTGGCTTTCCGAAAGTTGGGGAGCATCTGGGGTGGCCATGGCTCGCGACAAGAGTGAAAGAAGAGAGGACCACAATATCTGCAAACATACGGACGCGGTCACGTGATTTGTGACTCTTCTTAAAGTTTTCGCCCCTAGATGGTACATTGGTACATCTCCGCAAGAGTTTAATTAGTACTTACGCTCTCTTTTCATACGCTCTCTATGAAACTCTCCTTAGTATCGCATTATCTCCGGCCAGCCGGCTGTGTATTTGTGCATCGCCTCAGCCTAAGCCCTTAACCTTACCGTGTAAAATAATATTATGTTTCTGAGTTCAGTGAACTCAACGACGCAATACTCTTTTGGTAATAGAACAGCCCCAGCTACGCGTCTGCCTAATTCTTCCCGAGATCACCATCGCATCCTCGGCAGACTTTGAGCGCCAACTCGCAGTGACTCGAGCTGCCCCATAGCGGGGTACGGGCTATGAGCACACATCCTAATGTGCACTCTAGGCCTCTCCGAGCTGGCCGCTCGGTTCCTTCGTCCCCGAATTTGCGAGCCGTTCATCTCATTTAACCCCAAAGAAATCTTCCCCGGGCAAGGTTAAGAGACGACGACGGTACGACTTTAAGCCAACTCAACTCGAACTCAACTCCCCAGAAATAAAGGCTACTCGATCAATGAATCCCTATGCGCAAGGAGGCTGGTCCAACCCACTAAATCCCAATGCGGTCAATAATCCAACCGGGACAAGCACTTCTGTGTATGGGGCACTCCCATATTTCAGCCAATCCGCCTACACCCGCCTTCCTCTCTTTCATCTTCGCCTCGACGGATGGGACAGTCCTGAATTCTACCATTATTGGCCCACAGTCGCGAAAGTATTTCCAAGTGTCCACCGACTCCACAACCTCTGGCTATTCAGTCGTTCAAAACTCACAGCTGGAGAGTGTCGCCATGATCGAATGGGGAAACAATCCCATCGTTGAGATACGCGAAATTGTAGCAAGACAACAGACCTCACAGTTTCTACCACTATCCCCAGATAAATCGCAAGTCATCTCCATCCTACAGTATTCGTGCCCCGATCTCATCTCACCATTCACAGGTATAGACTAATGAGTGCACGAGGCAGGCGCTTTCGTTGGACGCCAAGTGATAGATACATTGAAGTAAATTCATTTTTAACTACGAAAACTCCCCTTCTCATATGAACTGCCAGTTGTACAGCACAAGCACCGCCAATCCTCGACTCTTTGCCCGAATATCTCAGCGTCAAAGCGGCATCAAACTTGAAATTACGGCAGAAGGAGTCCAAATCGGCCTGCTGGAAGTTTGCGTTGTCTCGGCTCTCCTTCTCATGAGTGGACACAGCATAGACTGATTCCGAATATTTATATTCGCATAACTCTGAATATACTTCGATATAGCGCGTGTGCTTTAGCTTGTATTACCTACCATTCATCCTTATTTTACTCGACCGTAATGAATATAATATTGCAGTTACATGGACGTCTGAACCTCTTAGTTGGATTTCATATATAAAAACATGCCAAAGCCTCTGGCTGCACTACAACTGGAGGAGTTTGACGTTAATGGGCTTGTTGGAATTTATGTTACATGCTGATAACCAGACAATAGAATATGATAATTCTTCATAACTGAGTCCGATGTTCCTGTCGTTTACAGAAGTACAGTGAAATGACTGGATCCTTTTTCTCACTAAAGTGGACCTTTCAAAGAGACTGAAAAGGCTGTGTTGACAGGTGTTGACGCTTCAAGTTCAAGTTGGCGTAGGGCCGCTTATGAGATCTAACATCTTTTCGGTGTGGGCTAATTATCAAGAAAAGTATCTTCTCGTCGTGTCTTCGATATTGGACTTCTCTAACCCCACTTCTTTCTTCAACCGGTTGGAGGGCGCTTGAGTAGACTAGCTGAGTTTATCGCGATGTATTTCTCTAGCTCGAGCTTTCGCTCCGAAGATCATTAATTATTACTGAACCGGAACTTATTGGTATGCTGTTGCTGTTCGATATATAGATAGCTAACGAGTAGACTCGTAACCAGTCTGTAACCAATTCCCGAAAAATGTGGCAAGCACTTTCGGTGGTTACAGACTGGTACAACTCGGGACGTTGTATTGGGCTGACAGCGGAGTTTAAAATTTGGCTGAGGCCCGTGTTCTCTCTTGCACTTTGAAATTTAAGGAAATTCGAATTATCATGAACCTTCATATGCTAGAAATAAGTACATTTGCCTCTTCAGATTTTTTCTCATTGCGGATGAAAGAGCAGGAAAGGCCATCGAGTTTGGTCGATTTTGATGGCTCGCTTATCGGCCGATCGCGGCACCTGCCAATTTTTTCAAACTCCGTTGGCAGCTCAATCCCCTTTCCCGAGATGTACCAGTCTGTAAAACGCCGAAGCGCTCGCCGCATTTTTTCGGCATTCGTTTTACAGACTGGTTACGAGTCTAGCTAACGAGGGTGCACTCACAACCATTCATTTAAAACTCCGCTCAAGTTCTCCATCAGATCAAAACACTGCGTTCCGAGGCTATGTTGGCAGCATGTGCCGTACAAATGTTGACGTGTGCCGGGTCAGCACTGCGTGCCGAGCCGATACACGTCAGCATTTGTCCGGCAGCGCTGCCGACATCGCCTCGGAACGCAGTGAAAGTGCACGGCCCGCTTGTCATGAGATTATCGCTCTTTCCCAACAGTCATGTCCCCAGTGTGGCCCGGCTTGTCCTCTGGCATTGAATCGCGAGTATTGACCATAAATGACCTCCAAATGCACATCCTAGAGGCGGTTCCGGCTCATACCGGCTCAGCCGAGGGCAAAGCACCCCTCGTCGTGCTCCTGCACGGATTTCCTGAGATAGCGTAGTGCGTGTCTGTTTTAAAACGTATAGACAAAACAGTGGATCGCTGACTAGCTGCAAAAGCTCTTGGAGGAAAGTTATGGGCCCTCTTTCGGCAGGCAGGGTACCACGTCGTTGCACCCGACCAAAGAGGGTATGGGCGCACCATCCAGAGTTCGAACTCTGCCGGGGCTATCATTAAATATGAAGACGACCTCAATCCATTCCGCATGACAAACATGGTGAAAGACGTGGTCGCACTCGTCTACACCCTGGGCTATGAATCGGTTACCGCCGTGGTCGGGCACGACTTTGGTTCATCGGTTGCAGGGTTTTGCGCCTTGATCCGTCCAGACATCTTCAAATCGGTGGTCCTGATGAGCGCGCCGTTCCCAGGCGTCCCGAAACCGGCCTCAGCAGGTCAACCGTCATGCATCGCTTAATATGAAACAGGTGAATGAAGCACTCGCTACGCTGGACCCACCACGAAAACATTATATGGTGTATTACTCCACCCCCGAGGCGAGTGCGCACATGATAGATGCGCCGGGTGGACTACACGCATTCCTGCGTGAATATTATCACGTCAAGAGCGCCGACTGGGATCACAACTGAACCTCATCCTCTCGCGGCACCCCAAGCATCCGTTATGGCAGAATTGCCTCACTACTATATAATGCTCATGCACGAGACGATGCCCGAGTCCGTGCATGGATTCGGACCCACTGCCGACGAGATCCAGAAAAACCGCTGGTTGCCCGACGAAGAATTAGGCGTATATGTACGGGAGTACGGGCGCACAGGGCTCCAGGGGGGGCTCAATCATTACCGGATTTTGACCAATCCTACCTGGACTTCCGACCTGGGGGTCTTCGCCGGAAAGCAGATCGATGTTCCTGCGATGTTTATCGCCGGGAAGCAGGATTGGGGCACGTATCAGCTTCCTGGGCTTGCGGAGACGATGCGGACGAAGGCGTGTAAGTATATGGACGAGGGAGATTTTGTGCTCATTGATGGCGCCGGACATTGGGTGCAGCAGGAGAAAGGCGATGCGGTGGTTGAGCAGTTGCTGCGCTTCTTCAAGAAAAATTAATCCTGTAAAGGACTCGAGGTGTACGTTAGGAATTATGCTGCGTTCTCTGGAACGACCAAGTTAAACGAGACGAGCACGGTAATTGTGCAAAAAGCCGGTAGTTTTACCTTCACTCACTGTCGAGCGTTTCTTCGTCTTCAACTGTAATTCCTCCTGGAAGATCAGAATTATAGACGGACAATCCAAAGTGGTTTATCCCAAGTTAACGTTGGACGGATGGTTTCGCTAAAGTAGAGGATGTTGGAGGTGTCCTGCCGCGTTTCGCGGCGGATCAATCAGACCTTCAATCTGTGTGTTCGAGTCACCGCTCAGTCTACTTCAACGCCATCAGCAGCCTATTTCTCTCTCCGCTTAGCTCTTGCTTTGGCCGATTTGGAGAGGTTCTCATCAGAAGCGGCTGGTATCTAATGAATTAAGGTCAGAAAACTCGGCGACTCTATATAACAAACGTATCTCACGTCGTCGTAGTAGAAAGATCCACCAGCACGGTCCGGCTCAACGTGATCTTCATGAAGGGCGTGTCCTTCATCTTCAAACTGCCATCCATTGAAGCATCAGCGCAGCACCAGGGACTGATAATCTACCTTTACTTACTGTGTCTTGCCCTCTAGTGCCGCCGCGATTGCTTCAGGGCGGGCATCTTCGCTCTCTTGCGACTCGGGGGAACCCAGACCCAGATCCTCGAGCGTGCCCATTTCGTTGTACCGGTGCAATCCAGTAAGCGTGCTCGAGTGCTGCAGCTCTAGCTTTTTCACGTATTCACGCTTGATTATCTCGACGACAGAGATGAGGCGCGAGATTGTAGATGTTACGACCGACACGCGCGGCGCGGCCGCTTTGCAATTGCGACAGCAGGAGCATCATCCAGGATTGGTTGAGCGGCGGGTTTCGGGAGTGTATGTAGAACGATGGATATGTCTTCGTGTTTCTGCTGACTCATGAGTGTTGAAACTGCGATTGCGAACAAACCTCTAGAACAAACCTCGAGAAAGTCGAGTGCAAAGGCTATCCAAGCGGTTGTTTTCCCGTTGCTCACGATACGAATTAGCTGGGGATTTTCTGGCTTGGCTGTTGGGGGCTCTTCAGGAGTTTTGCCCTTGCCTTTCCGGTTCAGCTAGGTTCGGAGCAAGCCTGTGCCGCTCCGGCCCGGCACGCCGGCCCTTCGCTGAAGGGGCTTGCTTCAAAGTCTGCCAAACAAAGGGGTCAATCATCACTTCACTCCACCCTCGACTCACTACATATTCCCTAATGGTAGTCTATATCTTGTATTCAATGCTATTAGGTGTCTAAAGCACATTTTCTTGGAATTTTATGGCACACAGAACTTCTGCTATTTGCGGGTCAGTGATGGGACTAGCAATTTTGATAGATTCCTCTGTGCAGCTCTAGTAGGGCCTCATATTGTGTGTTCCAATAGTTCATATCGCTTTATGTGATCGTCAGACTACCCCAAAATATTTTGAAGCGCTGTGGAAAGCCTCCGATGTTCAGGGAGCTTGCACGAGCAGGCCACTCAATGAGTCATGTGACACATAGGGGACCATTACCACTGCTGAGCACTGAAAATGGTCCTATAACGGGAGTCTTGGATGCTCAACTCATTTCAAAGTGTATTGTGTGCTTCCCCGTAAAATTTGGGCTCACGCAACTCCCTCCAGGTCGATCTGGAGTGAGGGACATAGGTTTTGTGTTAATTAGACCCTCTGATGTCTTGGATGGCCTGAAAAACTGGAAGGTTGCTCGAAAAAGGTCGGATGAATGTTCAGAAAGGTTTCCATACAGTTTTTGAATTTTTGGATGCCATTCAAGCAAGGGTATTGAACGTGCGCCAACTGCTTGTCACGTTCTGGCGGAGAGTCACACTTAGTCACACCGGCGGAACGCAATGAAGAGCAGCGTCGGGGGCGGGATACAATACAATATTTGCCCAGGTCTCATGAGTATTCTTTAGATAGAGCATGGGAATAGCTTCGATTGAAATTTCCCGGGATTCCAAGCTGAAATAAATATTTGGGAGGGGTTTTTTAAAAAAAGCGTGTTTTCGCGCAACTTCCCCCTCCCAGACCGTGGACAATTGTGGATGTACCCATACAGTTGAGTAGCCAAAGTTGGAGCCAGACATGTGAAGTTTGATTTCTACCACTTGACGCCTATGTTCCGAGGCCCCGCTTCCATGTTATAGGTGATCTCCCAACCCCCCCGATTTCCGGACTCTGCAGCAAGCCCCTTCTGACGAAAGCGCGCGTGGTCTATTTCTAAGGATTTAAACCCAGATCGACCGGTCTCTCTATGAACGATTTTCTTCATACGAGAGATCGGTTACCGGTCTATCCGAACCTAGGTTCAGCATGTAAACAACAGTTGTTGGTACATGTTGACATTTTGATGCGTACTCACGTCACCGCCATCCCTCACTCATTCTTTGCGCTCCCCAAAGCCGTTATGCACGCGCTAGTACAGCGGCCACGTCCTGACTCCTGCAAAACCTGAAACTACCTATGATTCCTTAGAGATTTCTTACAACCTCCTTCGCATCCGCGCCGTCTCTTACGGTACGCACCTCCTCTTATCCGCTCCCTAGCTCATACTATACTCTCACTGTATTCCCATCGCCCCCAGCCTCAGCAGCCCCCCCCACGTCTTCCGCGCAGAGACAGATCACACGGTGCGCCCCTCTTTCACCCTTCTCTTCTCCGAATCGGCTGGCGGGACGAGCGCTGCGTGGCCAACGCACAGCTGCCGCGCCACACCAGCGCACACGATGCGACGTTTCAACACAAGATGGCGCACTTCGAGCAACCCAACGTGCTGCGTACTTAACGTGGTGAGCGCCGTGCTGCATGCAAAGTCCGCGATCCCGCGCCGTCGCGCCCGCCGCGTTTGGTCCAACGAGCTGCGTCTCCGCAAGAGTACCTCCTCGTCGACACCGCTTCACCCGCGCAGGAGGCTGCGCCGCGCACGCGATTTCGACCTAGCTCGACTGCACGGCTGACCCCCACCTCCCTACCTCTGGCGTGACGCTTGCGGCTCGCGCACCCCCCCATCGAGTCGCTCACGCCTCGCGGGCCTCATTGGCACCCGACCTCGCAGTCTCGGATGCGACGCCGGCGCGCTGTTCGCATGCCCTGGCGGATGCCGCGCGACCCGCGCGCCGAGCGCAGTTCCGCGTCGAACTACGCGCGCGCGGCGCTTGCGAATTTGCCCAAGAGGCAAATTGTTTCAAAAAATGTTCCATTGGACCATCCATCCCATGAACATTGATAGTCTACCCCAAAAATTCAATCAGTCCACGCAAATCGATAAATGTTTTGATCTGCCTTGAGATTGATTCATTTGGATTTTAATTCAAGCCCCGAATGCAAAGACAAAGTGATATGGATGTTTTCGAAACCTTGAAAAAGGGTTGAGTGTTTAAACAGTTTCATTTCCCTTGATACACCGCGGGCAAAAGCCGGGGCAGGTAGAAGTGTAAGTCAGTTAAGGCAGGTGATGAGCATTAAGCGGAGCACTGTCTGTTATTGTGTCTGATTTGTTCTTGATGCGCACAGTGCAACCAAATACAGGTGAAGGGCGGCGGGCGGCCTTGTTCTCTGGAATGGTGACACCTCAAAATCAGGAGTTTGTTCCAAGTTTGAACAAAGAAATACATCTGCGATGAATGTTACAATGTAATGGCAGTGACAAACCACGCCTCAAGGCTGGTTTGGTGCTCAGAAACTCCTGTGCACTTGCCACAACCGCAGTACGAATTTCACAGCCGCGGTTTTTTTTTTTTTTTTTTTGGGGGGGGGGGGGGTTTCCCGCGGTGATACAAGCATTCTCCATTTTTCGTGGTCCTCTAATGACCAAAACGTGATCTGACACTCGTCCATGAACTTTTCATACATTATGTATGAAAAGTTCATGGATATGATACATTACTGAGTGCGTGATGTAATTAATATTAAATTATGACATGACCTAAAGTAGAATGCACAAAGGACAAAGGTTTGTTTTAATTTAACTGCCCTGCCAAGGGCCGTTGAACTGCCGAACGATTGCCTCTACGGCATGTTGGTCTTGCCCGTTGTATGGACCCCGGAACTGGAATTGGAATATTAATTCTATACAATACAGACGCGGTCACGTGGTTTGTGACGCGACTTTCTTTGAAGTTCGTCCCAGACGGTACATCGGTGGATGTCTGTGAGCGTTTAATCGGCACTTACGCTCTCTTTTCATACGCTCTCTATGAAACTCTCCTTAGTATCACATTATCTCCACCCAGCCGGCTGTGTATTTGTGCATCGCCTTAAGTAGTGATGTTGGGGTCGGCCAAGTCCGGGCTTTGGGTCGGGCCCGGGTGGGCTTGGGCTCTAAGATATCCCGAGCCCAACCCTCCTTGGATCTTGGGCCCGGGTCGGGTCGGGCTTGGACCCAAGCCCGGGCTGGACTGAATTTTTTTTACACAAGGCATACAGTAAGTTGAGCGATGAGAGAGCTTGTTATGTTATTGCTTACCTCCCCTGAGGCTCCGTTGATTTTCTGGGGTTGCAAATGGCTTGCGAGACCGATCCAGATGATAGTCGACCTGGATCAAAATATCGGGATGTTCCTTACTGGGGACGCGGCCTCAAGAAAGACGTTAGCGATGCCTAGAAGTCTAGAGGAGAATTTTGGCAAGTCCTAAGTCACATAGAAATTGAAGTTACTCACCAAGATTTTACCCCCACAAGATATGTCCACCGACCCGGGCCCAAGCCTAGGTCTCGAGTCGGAGGAGATCCTGAGCCCAACCCTGCCAGTTTGAGCGTCGGGCTCAAAAGACCCGGGTCTTAGGTCGGCTCTGGGCTCGAGCTCAAGCCCGGAACAACACCGCGTAAAGTGATACTATGTTCTGAGTTCAGTGAACTCAACGACGCAATACTCTTTTGGTAATAGAACAGCCCCAGCTACGCGTCTGCCTGATTCTTTCCGAGATCACCTTTGCATCTCGGCAGACTTTGAGCGCCAACTCGCAGTAACTCAATCTGCTCCTTGGCGGGGGTACGGGCTATGAGCACACATCCTAATGTGCACTCCAGGCCTCTCCGAGCTGGCCGCTCGGTCCCTTCGTCCCCGAATTTGCGAGCCGCTCATCTCATTTAACCCGAAAGAAATCTTCCCCGGACAAGGTTTAAGAGACGACGAAGGTACGACTTTAAGCCAACTCAGCTCGAACTCAACTCTCTACATACAAAGGCTACTCGATCAATGAATCCCTACGCGCAAGGAGGCTGGTCCAACCCACTAAATCCCAATGCGGTCAATAATCCAACCGGGACAAATGCTGCTGTGTACGGGGCACTCCCATATTTCAGCCAATCCGCTGCACCCGCCTTCCTCTCTTTCATCTTCGCCTCGACGGATGGAACAGTCCTGAATTTTACCATTATTGGCCCACAGTCGCGAAAGTATTTCCAAGTGTCCACCGACTCTACAATCTCTGGCTATTCAGTCGTTCAAAACTCACAACTGGAGAGTGTCGCGCTGATCGAATGGGAAAACCATCCCATCGTTGAGATACGCGAAATTGTAGCGAGACAACAAACTGCGCAGTTTCTACCACTGTCCCCAGATAAATCGCAAGTCATCTCGATGTTATAGTATTCGCGGCACAATCTCATTTCACCACCCACAGGTATAGACTAATGAGTGCTCGAGGAAGACGCTTTCGTTGGACGCCAGGTGATAGATACATTGAAGTAAGTTCCTTTAACTACGAAAATTTCCCCTTCTCATATGAATCACCAGTTGTACGGCACAAGCACGTCCAATCCTCAACTCTTTGCCCGAATATCTCAGCGTCAAAGTGGCATCCAACTTGAAATTACGGCAGAAGGAGTCCAAATCGGCCTGCTGGAAGTTTGCGTTGTATCGGCTCTCCTTCTCATGAGTGGACACAGCATTGACTAATTGTGAAGATTTATATTCAGAATATACTTCGATATAGAGCGTGTGCTTTAGCTGTATTACCATTCGTCCTTATTTTACTTGACCGTACTAGTAGTTATGAATATAATATTGCAATTGCATGGACGTCTGAACCTCTCAGTTGGATTTTTTATATGAAAAAACATGCCAGAGCCTCTGGCTGCGCTACAACTAGAGGAGTCCGATGTTAATGGGCTCGTTGGAATTTATGTTATATGCTGATATCCACAAAATATAATATAATAATTCTTCATAACTGAATCCGATGTTCCTGTCTTTTATACTATATCACGCTGGGAAGTGGGCCACTTAAGAGAAATCAGTGAATAGCAGCATTCACACACCTTAAAAAATGGGGCTTTGTGTCCTTGGGATCGAAGATAGGCATGTTATAGACCTGTGAGGCATTTTTAGCCGATTTGTGGTGGGTTGGTTGGAGGCCTCAGAAATTTATTTCGGCGGCAGTCCAAAAGAGGTAAATATCAGGAAGCGGACCAGGCGGCCAAATCGTGTATTTTTCCATCGATAACTGCGACGAAACCACTTTGATACATGAAGGGGGAACAAATACACCGTCTAACATATGCAAATGCTTGGTAACGCGAGTAGTATTGGTAGCAATATTTACTTCTCCGCTGTGCATGTTGTCGAAAATCATGCTGATTGATGAATTGTGGCTAATACATCCCTGACGCGCATTGGGGGGACCAAAACATTCATTGAGCAGTTTCATACGATATATATCAACGGTACTGAAGCGGAATATTCACGCCTACACGAAGATGGAGTCCACAAAAAATCTGCAAATTCCAATGTCAGATGATATCTGGTTTGCAACAATCACAGCCGCCCAGCACCAAATCAGCCAAAATAAATATTGGCGATTATGCTGTCCCCTTTGTAAAATAAATAAAATTATATATCGAAGGGGACGGAAATGAACTCAACTGTTGGAAACAATCAAATATTATGTGTCTTGACACCACTCCATTATCTCAAGGCAAGCAGGTATATTTTTTCGACTGTGTTGAAAATTATCACGAGAGACAAGGAGACTTATACGCGTGTTCAACCGAAATATATATCGCCAACTTGGACAAAATATATCGCAAAGGTCGGTTTCACAAATATCTCGCAGGTCGGGCACTTGGGCCATCTTCCGACACCACAGGGAGGCATGTCCGCCCATCGCCCCGCACAGTGAGCGGAGTGATTTTATTTATTTTACAAAGGGGACAGCATAGGCGATTGCTCACAGTCCATTAAATCGGTCACCTTAATCTTTATGTGCCGGGGTAAACTTGTAGCCTTCAGGGTCTACCCACTGCAAAGCGGTCAATGTAAAGCACACTGAACATCTAAGCCTACTTTGGGGAGGGCAAAGTGGCCTAAAATGAGTTGTGTGTCACATCAGTGAACGATTCAAATGAAACGACAGCCTGTGGCGAACATAATGAGCCCCAGAAGTCCCGAATTGGTATAGAACTCGCAGAGAACGAGACGATGGAAGTTGGCGCCGCTAAGCGGTGCGGTTCCCACGACAATATTTGGCTGTCAAACATGCCATAACTTGTGGGTCGACATCTCGCCATCAAACTTGGTACAAACAGGGGTCCAAGGTTGTATTCCATCCTCCAAACACAAAGTATGTAAGAAAGTAACTGGCTAGTTGTATATTGTCCAATGGCCCACTACCTGGGGGTGGCCCACTTCCCAGCAGGTTATAGTAGAAGTAAACTAAAAGACTGAAAAGGCTGTGTTCAAGTTCAAGTTGGCGTAGGGCCGCTTATGAGATCTAACATCTTTTCGGTGTGGGCTAATTATCAAGAAAAGTATCTTTCTCGTCGTGTCTTCGATATTGGACTTCTCTAATCCCACTTCTTTCTTCAACCGGTTGGATGGCGCTTGAATAGACTAGCTAAGTTTATCGCGATGTATTTCTCTAGCTCGAGCTTTCGCTCCGAAGATCATATAATTACTACTGAACCGGAACTTATTGGTATGCTGTTCGATGTATAGATAGCTAACGAGGGTGCACGCACAACCCTTCATTTAAAACTCCGCTCAAGTTCGCCATCAGATCAAAAGTGCACGGCCCGCTTCACTGCGGGGGTCCACACATCTCAAAAATGAGGTTCAAAGATGTCTGCCTGTTTCGCCAAATTTAGGGCCTGTGACAAAGATAAGATGAAAAAGGCAAGATTGTCTTCCCCCTTTTGCCAATGTCTCTTTCGATGGTCAAAATCGGGCCAAAGGGTTATTGAAACAATGTTTGTTTCTTGGTGGCACAAATAAAACATTATTGGAGCATGAAAGACTGGATGGACAATGGGGCCCATTGTTCAATCAATCTTTGGTATTACAAATAGAATCAATTTTCGACCGGAAGAAATTCTGCAAAGCCACTTTATTAGTCAGAAAATATTCTATCAAGAGGGAAAAATGAAGAAAAACCCGACATCTTTGGCTTTTTTTTTCCTGTGCCCCAAACAATTAACGAAACTGGTAGACATCTTTGAAAGCCATTTTTGGGTTTGAAAGATGCATGAGCCCCGGCAGTGCTTGTCACGAGATTATCGCTCTTTCCCAACAGTCATGTCCCCAGTGTGGCCGGCTTGCCCCCTGGCATTGAATCGCGAATACTGACTATAAATGACCTCCAAATGCACATCCTAGAGGCGGTTCCGGCTCATACCGGTCCAGCCGAGGGCAAAGCACCCCCCCCCCTCGTCGTGCTCCTGCACGGATTTCCTGAGATAGCATAGTGCGTGTCTGTTTTAAAACGTATAGACAAATCAATGGATCGCTGACGAGCTGCAAAAGCTCTTGGAGGAAAGTTATGGGCCCTCTTTCGGCGGCAGGGTACCACGTCGTTGCACCCGACCAAAGAGGGTATGGGCGCACCATCCAGAATTCGAACTCTGCTGGGGCTATTATTAAATATGAAGACGACCTCAATCCATTCCGCATGACAAACTTGGTGAAAGACGTGGTCGCACTCGTCTACACCCTGGGCTAGGGTTCAACACGGGTATCGGGTCCATACACGGGTTTGGACCCGCGGGTCAGCCGGGTTCGGGTACGGGTTGAGATTTTCAACCCGTCGCAATACCGTGGACCCGCACGGGTAAACCCGCGGGTTTTCGGCCGACAAGAGCTTACCTACAAGTAGTCAGTCGCCTTCGGCCGTATACGACGTCAAACCGTATATATACGGCTATTCGATTTTCAAACGAGTACAAATGGGATACTCTCTTAGACCCTGAAGTGATAATGACTTTTGACGGCTCTATTTTCGTTCTGTCCGCAGGGCCGTTACCTCTCGGTATTTGTTCATAGATTCCTAGACATGGAAAGTAGTATTCCTGAGTGCCATAATTTTGGATGCTTTTCGACGAAGTTATGAGGTCCCCCTAGAAGTGATAACCCTTTTTGGCGATGTTTTGATCGCATCAAAAATATATGTTTTCTTTTTTTTCTGTCCGCCTATTGGGCTCCAGAACTTAAAGAAGTTGACAAAACCTTCGAGAATACATACTTGCATGTCATTATTTTTTCTCAGAGCATAGGAGGACGAATTACGGTGAGCATCAGTGAATTATCACTTCTAGTCACATTATCACATCTTGGCCTATTATAGTGGAAAAAGTGAGGTGACTGACAAAATCCGGCAAATTGCGAAGAATTCAAGTGCTGCAAGATGATCGCCGCCGATCGAATCAGAGTCCGTCATCGTTCTGGCTTCACTCTGGCCGCATATCCACTCAACCTCTCATTCTTTGTTCAACTGCTGCATTACACCTATCAAACACAACACTCATATGAGACCTACATGCACTACTTGTTGCTTTTTTTTTTAGTTGCATACCGCGGGTTGACCCGACGGGTTTGAGGTACCGCGGGTCATGCAGCACCCGCGGGTGACCCGTACGGGTTTGAGACCCACGGGTTGGTCGGGTACGGTATTGACGGGTCCGGGTCCGGGTTGACCTTTAGGTACCTGCGGGTGGACCCGTGTTGAACCCTACCCTGGGCTATGAATCGGTTACCGCAGTGGTCGGGCACGACTTTGGTTCATCGGTTGCAGGGTTTTGCGCCTTGATCCGTCCAGACATCTTCAAATCGGTGGTCTTGATGAGCGCGCCGTTCCCAGGCGTCCCGAAACCGGCCCCAGCAGGTCAACCGTCAGCATCGTTTAATATGAAACAGGTGGATGAAGCACTCGCTACGCTGGACCCACCACGAAAACATTATATGATGTATTACTCCACCCCCGACAAGAGTGCGCACATGATAGATGCGCCGGGTGGACTACACGCATTCCTGCGTGAATATTATCATGTCAAGAGCGCTGACTGGGATCACAATGAACCTCATCCTCTCGCAGCACCCCAAGCATCCGTTATGGCAGAATTGCCTCGCTACTATATAATACTCATGCATGAGACGATGCCCGAGTCCGTGCATGGATTCGGCCCCACTGCCGACGAGATCAAAAAAAACCGCTGGTTGCCCGACGAAGAATTAGGCGTCTATGTACGGGAGTACAGGCGCACTGGGCTCCGGGGCGGCCTCAATCATTACCGGATTTTGACCGACCCTGCCTGGACTTCCGACCGGGAGGTCTTCGCCGGAAAGCAGATCGATGTTCCTGCGATGTTTGTCGCCGGGAAGCAGGACTGGGGCACGTATCAGTTTCCTGGGCTTTCGGAGACGATGCGGACGAAGGCGTGTAAGTATATGGACGAGGGATATTTTGTGCTCATTGACGGTGCTGGGCATTGGGTGCAGCAGGAGAAAAGCGACGCGGTGGTTGAGCAGTTACTGCGCTTCTTCAAGAAAAAATAATCTGTAAAGGACTCGAGGTGTACGTTAGGAATTAAGCTGCGTTCTCTGGAACGACCAAGTTAATAGGCACGAGAACGGTAACTGTGCGAAAAGCCTGTACTTTCACTCACTTGTCGAACATTTCGTCCTCAACTTCAGTGAGAGCTCCTGCAAGATCCGAATTATGAACGGGCACTCCAAGGTAGTTCATCCCAAGCTAACGTTGAACTGAATGTCTAGCATTTTTCGCTGAAGCACAGGATCTTGGAGGTGCCTGCCGAGTTTTCGCGGGAGATCAATCGGACCCAGAACTTAGTATTCAAAAATTGCTTGGGTCGCCGCTCAGTCTACTTCAACGCCATCAGTAGCCTTTCTCTCTCTTCGTTTAGCTCTTGCTTTGGCCGATTTGGAGAGAGTTCTCATCAGAGGCGGTTGGTACCTAATGAATTAAGGTCAGAAAACTCGGCGACCCTATATAACAAACGTATCTCACGTCGTCGTAGTAGGAAGATCCACCAGCGCGGTCCGGCTCAACGTGATTTTCATGAAGGGCGTGTGCTTCAGCTTCAAACTGCCATACACTAACGCATCAACGCAGCACCAGCGACCGAGAATATACATTTACTTACTGCGTCTTGCCCTCTAGCGCCGCCGCGATCGCTTCAGAGCGTCGGGCATCTTCGCTCTCTTGCGGCTCGGGAGAGCCCAGACCCAGATCTTCGAGCGTGCCCATTTCGTTGTATTGGTGTAATCCAGTAAGCGTGCTCAAGTGCTGCAGCTCTAGCTTTTTCACGTATTCGCGCTTGATTATCTCGACGACGGAGATGAGGCGCGGGATTGTGGAAGTTACGACCGACAGGCGCGACGCGGCCGCTTTTGCGGGAGCTAGAGCATCATCCAAGGTTGGTTGAGATGCGGGTTTTGGAGGCGCTGGAAGTGTATGTAGAACGATGGGTATGTCTTCGTGTTTCTGATGACGTGTGAATGTTGAAAATGAGAAAATACGCGATTGCGAACAAACCTCGAGAAAGTCGAGGGCAAAGGCTACCCAAGAGGTTATTTTACCGTTGCTCGTGATACGGATTAGCTGGGGATTTTCTGGCTCGGCTGTTGGGGGCTCCTCGGGAGCTTTGCCTTTGCCTTTCAGGTCCAGCATGGTGGCGGAAGCGACGGCCGTTGGTATGTGTTGACATTTTGATGCGTACCGTCACAGTGTGACTGATGCGACTTGCTTCCCTCTCTCATGTCGTCAAATATCATGAGGTGGTTTACGTCTCTTCTACTTTCAATTTCAACTTTAAGGATCCCACCAGCTCGGAGGGGAACTTTCTCCGGTTCGGAAGTCTACGCAAACTTCATTTAACGTATCGTCAAGTTGTCGTGCGACATCGGCATTCCATTCAACTTGCCTCTTGTAAAAGAAACTGTGGAGCTGTCGATTTGCTGGTCAAACTTTAGCCATGTTAAGCGCCATGAAATTCTGTCCATCTCTGGCCTTTCCATGTGCGCCACACAACACACTGCCGTTATTCTTCCACTTCCATCCAACATTAAAGGGACTTCTGAAACTGCGTCTGACCGCTGCGACCGCATCATTTTCGAGCTCTGAGCTAGAGACCGGGCCCACACTCATACCCTGGAAGTTGGTCCTTACTGTGTTTCAAGGACGCGGTCTTCGCTTGGTCTTCGCCTATTACATAAATGAAAAGAGGTGAGGCTGATTCTGGCGTCGCTTGCTGGATTTGGTTCTTTACCTTTACCTTGACTGGAGAGCAGGGTCGCCTAGGGTCGTGCCTAACAAACGAGAAACGCCGCCGCCGCCGACCACGATCGCTGACCCTACCCGAGTCTCCATGCAATGGACGTTCGGTTACTTGAGTCGAGTTCTACTAGATCAGCCTACTAGGATGGCTTAATGTCGGTTGCGTGGCTGTTGAGGGCTGTTGACCGAAGAGCTGGCCGAATGGGAAGGCTGTATCTTAGACTGAGGTTCCGTGGGGTGCGGATAGCTATCTGTCGGACGCTGTCGGCGATATTTTTAAATTAAATCCGCGTGGCGCCGGGAGGCTCTCCGGCGACAAGCCTTGGCGATCTTCTTTGATGGGCGCTGGTTGGGGCCCGGCTAAACCAAAAGCAATAATCAAAACGAGAACAAGGACTTGAGAAGAACCTACTGAGGCAGGGTGCCTAGCAGCAGCTGGGAAATTAAGGGACATCCGGGGACGTCCGTCGTCTACCGAGGTGTCCATCGGAGTGGAAGAGAAAGCTCCGTTTGCCTAGGCAATTTACGGCAGACTTCAAGTTGCCGTTCAAAATCCGAGAGCACATCCGACAGTGGACACCACCTCAACGTCTTAGAACGTCGCTGGACTGACCAGACAACTAAAAAAATCAACGTGTATTACGGATGCCCAACATCAACCCTGTCGGCTTTCGTTATTTCTCGTTAACCGTGGCCTGTGCGCATGGATATGCCACAAATTCAACGAAATCCGTCGAAATTGACCGTTCGACTGGGGCCATGAGCCAAAAGGCCCAGCTGGGGACAAATCAGACCAAATTTACGGGCTTTGTTCACACGTCGACCACCGAACACGCATCTCCTTCAAGCAATTACTAGGCGATATCGTGAACGACCTGGGGCTCCACGCGAAGAATCCTAAACTGTTGTAGATTGTTGAAGAAGTAAATTGAGGGGAGAAGGAGGAGCAGAAGTCTGAGAAGAACACGGAGGACAGATCATCGTGCCGAACCTCAGCTGACAGGGCGAAGTTCCCAGGAAGAACCGCAACGAGGCTTCAAAAAGCTCTGCCTTCCTTGTCAGGCGCCTTCAGGCCTAATACCTTCCTCCCTGGCGCTCCCCACTTTCGTGTCAAAATGGTAGATTGGCACTCAGACGCAGAACTTCGCAAGGATGGCGGTAAATCTCTACTACCCTTTCGACGCGTAGGACTCAAGGAAACCTATTGCAGCTGCATTTGGAAAATTTATGCACGCTCTGCTTGGGCTGTACATGTGCGCGTCCTTCACGTCTTAAAATGGCACCCATTTGATTCCTTCGTAGTTGGGAGTGGTTCACGTCCTTGCCCTTCGACTGGGAATACATCTCGGGCAAGAAACAATTCCGCTGGCCCATGGTCAGTCTGTTTTTGCTGCTGCCAGTTGGTGCTCATTCTCCACAGATTTTTTATTTCTTAAACCGATATTGCCTGCTGTTTGCGTTGATTGGAATGTGAGCGCCCACATCGCCATTGCCGAGATTAGCGATCTCACTTGTCGTCATCAAATGCAGTGCGATCGCTTTGAATGTAACGACGTAGGTCATCTTGAGTGTATGTGACTTTTTGGGCTCACGATTCTCGCAGAGAGATCGACTGCCAGAGCTTGTACACCTTTAACCAGTGTTTCGGGAATGCAGCTATTGGTATGTGATTTTGTGCCATAATTTGCGCGTCGTACTTACCATTAATTTCAAAAGGTCTCGCGAGCATTAATCTCTCTTTAAGAACGTGAGCCTCTTCGTCCATATGTGAGGGGCCAATCCTGAACTCTTATTCCAGGATAGCTGTGTGGGGCCAGCGATGGTTTATCGTTGTCCCTCTTGTCGGAATAATTCTTGGACATTGGTCTCTGCTTCTTCATGGTATGCCTACCTTGGCTTGCCTCCACCACATTGCCTGAGTTTCCATAGGCGTCCTCTTAAAAGCGGCTTGGGACCCTGTGCAAGGCTGCGTTATCACGTCGACGGACAGTCACCTTCTCGCTATCACCTTCATATACTCGATGGCGTTTGACTTTACGGTGCTGTCTCTGACGGCGTACAAGCTCGTCCTCCCGACCGGGGGCAAATCGGGTCTTGTAACTCTCATCTTCAATGACGGCCTGATCTACTTCGTCATCGCGTAAGCTTTATTCAGTGGGCATGTTCCGTCCGCGATACTCAACATTACAATGCATAATAGATTCCTGTCCAATTTGCTCGCGACTGTGCGCTTTCCCGCTGGAACCTTCTTACCCTTCAGGCTAATCGACGCGATTATTCCAGATCTTCATGCTGCTTAACCTGAACGCTGTGATGTCGATCATCGCCAACGTGCCCGCCGCAATAGGTTCTACGGTTCGTCGCTTCTCATTAACGGCGACTTACACTCACGGCGGTATCAGATTGTAGCTTGTCGCGCGGTACGGCGCTTGACGAACTACAACTCCACATCCACCGGGGCTCAGATGTTTGGCGGCGGGTACGTTGTCCCGTCACGACCATACCATTGACTGACGGACGAACCTGCTTTCTAGCCCCACTACTGTTGGCAGCTCGACCCTTGCATTCCGAAATACCAGTCAGATAACCACTACGCGTCCCAAGATTGTCACGAAGGCCTCGGACGGCGTACACGTCCAGGTAGGTTTGACTCTCCACCCCTAGATACGATCTAATGGCCCTTGAAGATGGAGACGTTCGAGAGCCCCTCGGAACGCTCCTACCTGGAATACGACGCCGCGGGGAAAATCACGCGCGGCGAGACCTTCGACCCGGAAGCACAGGCCATCAGCAACGAGTTCAAGAGCCCCCCGTACTAGCGCGCCTCCTCCTCCCACTCTCCATATTGCCTTCGTTCCTAACAATCCTTTGTCCCGTCTTGCACACTCGTTATTATCCATTTCTCTTTACCTTCGACCCCGTGTGCATTGCCGCCACCTTGCGATAGATCGTCACCCCTTCGCCCCATTCTTGGACTTGTACTTTTTTCGCATGGCGACTTTTTTTTATACCGAAGATCGAGCCAGATAGTAGCCGTCGCAGCAGAAGTAAAAGTAAAAATTGTTGTATGATCGTACGTGTAATATTACATAGCATAGCATTAGATTTTTTCCAGGAACAAACACCAAGTCCACGCCCAAAAAAATCCAAGAATCCATCAGTTTCTAGGCAGTATTCTGTTCCATGGCAGCTTCTGTTCATCATGCATATTAGGGCTATAGCTGGTGCAGCAGTTGTACGAGCACAGTTTCGCGCGGCCTCCCGCGCGCTGGGTGCAGGGTCTAGACATTTTGACATCATTTTTGTGGTTATAAATATGCGCATCGCGCTGAAGACGGGAATACGTCAGCACCGCGAGCGCCGTTTGTCCGGATTCAGGCGTGTTTTCCTTGAAGAAGGCGCGGCGCGGAAACTGAGCGTGATATAGTGGGCTTGGTGGTGGTGGGGTTCGGCGGCCGTGGACGCTGGTCAAATGCTGGCTCACCCACAGCAGGATATATGACAGACAAAATTGCATCGAGGGTCTTCCAGAAGACTTCAAACGCTCAGAATTATGACACACCTCTTTTCCGCGAAAGTTCTCAGAATAAAGGTGGGTGACAGGAAGACACGTCGAGTCACAGTGACGGGACGCGTCTGTGACATTTGCATCATTCAATGCGTGTTCTCGTGACGCGTTGGACAGGATTTACATCTTGGAAAATGACACCCATCTCGGAAAAATCTACTTCTTCTGTTGAAAGTGTGCGCCATATACTGACAGCACGGCCGTATCTTGCGGAACTCGAATGTTCGTCCAGAACCCCGCAGCGCCTCCGCCACGGAAACAAGTACACGGAATTTTGAACACGCCTTGAAGTAATTCTCCGACAAATGTTGGTGTGCAGAGAGACTCTGATTGTGGATTTGAAACTGTTTATTGAACGAATCCGACAGTTTATTTGTGGGGTATAGTTTCTATCTATCCTTCCACGTTTTCCATTCTCTAAACTTAATTCCTTCGGCGACACGCAGTGACTAATTCAAAGCGCGTTGCCTTTTGCCTCGACATCCGAAAAGTCGCTTCGTTTTAGGTCATCGATGTACTCCACTGCAGGGGACGCGAAGCTCTCCTCAGCATGAGTAAAGGTTTCCATCTTGAGAAAGATTTAGAAAATGCGACTCGAAGGCGAGTGCGAGAAACACCAACCTGAACGTGGACCCCCGGGTGGCCTCCCGTGTGGCCTTTCGCTCCGCCGCGAGTAGATGTCGTGAGTCCGCGGACACCGCTGTGATTGTGGCTGCGGAAGTTCGAGGCCGAACCCGAGGGGTTGCTGTTTTGCGGGTCTGAGTAAAATGCGCCATCATCGCAACTCCGAGAAAAACTTACTACATTTCCGGACCAGTACTTGTGAAGTTGGTCAGACGACGGACTGCGCGCGTTGCGACGATCTGTTTGCGGTTAGTTAGTGGTGTGAGAGAATTTTGAGGGGGGGGTCATACAGTCGATATGATGGCGGCAGGAACGTTAAAAATAATCGTCATGATCGGGTTGAGGGCGAGGAACATGAACACCGTTGCAACTAGGTTTGCGATGAAGCTGTAAAAAGCTTCAGGAATATGAAACAGCTTCGGGGATCTAATACATACGCGAGGAAGAAAAATACCAGCCCGTCTTTGAAGATCATCTTCGCCAACCTGCTGGACCCTTTGCGCTTGATTCCGAGTTTGTATGCATTCAGCATAAATACCAGGAGGTCAAAGCACATCGAGTAAGTGAACGTCGCGATCAAAACTTTGTTGTTTGATCCTAGGATGACGCAGGTGTTTGCTTCTGGAACCCAGGCAGCGGTTAACAGCACGCCTGGAAAATTCGCGTCAAAAAAAAACCGTAAAGATCAAATAGCTTCGACTACGATACCTTGCAGAATTAAGCTCCAATGTCCCAAAATAATCACGAACAGCAGCACTTTTATCCATTTATTTTGAGACCATATCGCCAGCGTTCTAATGCAGAGATTGATGCTCGCGAGACCCACAGCGGCATTGCCTGCAAGCTGGTTGAACGTGTACAGGGCCTGACAATTTATTTCCCTGGAGGAAGATGGATGAGCGATGTGCGGATAGACCCAAGTACCACATACGTCACAGTGTCTAAGGCGACCGCACTAGGCAGGAAAATTTCAACCACATAGAATTTCTCATTTAGAACCGCCTTACATCCCGGCCATTGCGGCCAATAATAGATATCGGTTGGCGAAGTAGAATATCTGCAAGATGGCATTAATAATGCAGGTCATCGATGAATGGAATGAAAGCGCACCAGGGGCCATCGGAATTGCTTGCGGCCGGTGAGAACCTCCCAGTCAAAAGGCAGCGAGATGAACCACTCCCACCTTTTTAAAAGAAGGTTAGCCAAAAAAAATGGCCGGCTCCGCTAGGCTCACGCGTAGAGGCCGAGCAGGGCATGGTTGAACTTGACAAAGATGCCCGCGTCTGTTGCGAGTTCAGCAGGTGAAGACCAGTCGGGCATCGTAGCGTGAAGTTCACTGGGTGGGAAGAGAAGGGCGCCGAAAGGGGTGGTAAAACCAATATATAATTATTGTAAAATGCCGCTTAAGAGTTCGCCGTCCTCAACGCAGGAAACGTGGGCGAGTTTTAGACCCATAAAGAATTGGGCTGGTCGGGGTTGACAGAGAAAAGTCCTTATAGATCCATATAGCAAGTGGAGATCGTGACGTTAAAATGCTTGTCATAGTTGGTCAAAGCCTAAATCTATAGATAAGTCTTGATAACATCTGCTCTGCCACCACGTTCATATTTGCGCTGGACAGGATGCTTGGAAGTCAAGTTGAGATTTCTTTTACGGCGAGCCGCGCGGAAATCTGCCTTGAGATCGACTTCCCACAAATTCCAACATCCGACGCGTATGCCGGAGAACCGTTTCGAGGAGGCGGATCAGATGGAAGAATCCGGTTCCGTCCCCGGCGATCGCCATTTCGGAACAGTATCAAATAATATAGGAATCGGACCACTTCCTCCGACTTTGCCGACTTGTTGTTACAGACAGTTACGCGATCCCAATACAGTATCACAGCCACGCCCTGGCCACGCCACAGCGCAGGCTGGCAGGCTAGCAGTGTGCAGCTCTGAATTAATTCGTACTGAGTTTTGTGGTCCTTGACGATGTACCGCTAGCTCACATCCTATTCTCAAACTGACAATGGCACAACTTTCAAGGTGTTTCCGGAAAGACCCCGGGTGGAAGCAGCTTAGGTCGGCTGTCTCAGCTTGTCACAACTGAAATGAAGTCGGGAAATTGCTCGGCTGTAACGAGGCTGTAACAGTTGTGCCTAGTCGCGCTATGGTGCCACCCGTCAGTAGCCGATAGGACACTCACTATTCAAAGCCCTGAACGATCGGTATTCATTAATTCATCCAGCACTATTGTTTTACGGGCCATACAGCGTAATACGATCAATCCCCAGAGACAGCTTACACACCCTTTTCATCGTCGTCGCTGGTGTTATATCTCCCTTCTGCACCGGCTAGTTATGTCCTATCCGCTCCGAGTCGTCTTTCTTGGCTTATCGACGGCATACCTCTTGACACGCATCGTTCGGGCCAAGTATTTCGCCCGGGATGACGTCCAGCGGTTACCTGGCCCGGTAAGCTTTACCTTGGCCATAGGACATCTGCAGACTCTAAAGGCTCCTAGTCTTCTTCGATAGCAAGCTGGATCTGGGGGCACGAACTTCTAGTCTTCCAGCATGGAGCAACCCAGATGTATTCCACCTGGGCTCGGACCTTCGGAGGCTTATTCAAGATCAAAGGAGCATTATTTCACAGGGACATCGTAGGTTGAAGTAATTGCGGCGAAATCACTACAGCTCATGGCCAAATTACGAAATAAGATAGTTGCGACTGATCACGCTGCTGTCCACCACATCCTCGCGAAAAGCGACTTGTATGTCAAATCTCCGGCCTTCCGGCCGCCCATCATCAATTTGCTGGGAAAAGGCTTGGTCTGGGCAGAAGGGGAGGATTGGCATAGGCAGCGAAGAATACTGAGTCCAGCGTTCTCGTAAGTGACCTTCATGGCTCCTTGAGATGATTGTTAAGCTGCAAATTTACAGCCAAGAATCTGTGAAAGAGATGACATCGCCCATCCACGAATGCGCTGAGCGTCTCGAGACACGACTCACCAACCTCATTCTTTCACACTCCTCGCCGTCGAAAACACTGAACATAGTTGAATATATCAGTGCCTGTACGTGAGTAATTTTTTTGTCTGGGAAGTTACATTTTAATAACCTCTGACGCAACAAAGCCTTGACATCATAGGGGCGGTTGCACTCTCACACTCATTTTCTGCACAATCCATACGACCAGACGTTTACTCGGAAGCTTCCCAGATCAGCAGCTCTTGGTCCACGCATGTAAACAACGGACTAACTCCGCTCGCATTCCTTGCTCCCCTCGTTGTTCGAGCAATACCTATCGTCACAAAGGCTCCCTTGCCCCTGATGCAAAGTCAAGGTGTGGTTAAAGGTATCGTCAAGCGTCTCGGGAGTAATATCCTCGAACGGGAAAACGTTGCCGACGATAGGGGCGAGCCGAAGGACTTTAAACCTCGAAGACAGGGAAAGGATATTATTACTATTCTTCTACGCGCACGGGATCTAGGCGATGAGGCCCAGGAACGGCTAACCGATGAGCAAATCTTAGATAACGTATTTTCGTTCCTCCCCTTTTCTATTTGCTACTGACGCAGTCCTCTTACTAGATAACCACATTCACGTAAGAGCCTACCTAGTTCCAAGTTCGCAAACCCTGTTCAATTTGGTCATTTCACAGTATGGTGGGCCATGAAACGACTGCCGGCAGTCTGTCTTTCACCCTGTGGCAGCTTGCCCGATACCCTGCGGTCCAGGTGAGTTCTATATGTGTACGTCGCCCATTGCGAGTTTAACAGATTGCCGGCGTAGGACCGTTTGCGAGCAGAAGTCCTTTCCCATGGACGAGACCTATCCTACGACGATATCCAAAAACTTGAATATCTGGATGCAGGTAGTGAAAGAAGGGTATGCTTTCTCCATTTTTGTCTCGCGATGGAGGACATAAATGTGTGCGCAGATTGAGACTGCATCCTGCGTCCCCTCAAACCGAGCGACTTGCTCTTGAGGATGATGTCATACCGCTTTCTAAGCCCAGCAAATGGCGTTGCAGCAGACAGTCAGCATAAAAAAGGGACAGGTTCGTAGTCTATTGACCATCTAACGCCATCGAGCTTCCCCTGACGCGGATCCAGGTTATCCATATCCCTTTTATGACAATGAACACCAATCCGCAGGCCTGGGGTCCGTCGGCTTCGGTCTTTGACCCCACCCGGTGGTTAGAGAAACGAGATCCGTCCACTCTACCCCATGGGTGGAGTGGCATTTTGACGTTCTGCGATGGTCCAAGGAATTGCCTCGGATGGAGATTAGGTATGACAAGTCGTTTTTTCTCCTAGACTCTGCGCCTGACGCGAACATACTACTTTCTAGCCGTCCTGGAGTTCAAAATAATTCTGGCAACCGTGATTCGGTCGATTGTTTTCGAGGATACTGGCACAGTCGTGGAGCAAAAGATATCTCCGACTCTTCAGCCCGTCGTAGGAGGCAAGGGCGGGATATTGCCTCTGTCGTTGAAACTGGTTTAATTTTTAGGCCGCCACATAAACTGCGATATTGTATGTTGCATTTCGTGATCTATCCACCGCAATAATGGTTTTCTCTAGACATCTTAACCCATTATGCCCTTTTTTAGTTTACCTCTCTCTCCCCTTCAACTGTAACAACAACGATGGGAGATCATTAATCATTGTGGAGCCGGAGTTGCAATTCAAACCCAAGTGACTGCTGGACACAGTACAAATTTCCGGCGCGCACGCACCTTGTTGAACCTCTTAGTTGCGAATCGGGATGCCGCATACTTAGAAGTGTTCGAATACAAATATTCAGAGCAATATGTTGCCCTCCCACTCGTCAAGAGGCTTCCTTCGATCAAGGTTAGTACTTCCAAAATTCTCAGCTCAGTAGTTGAACAACAAATTCTCCAAATAGGCTTTCGCTGAACTGTACCCCGGATTGGAATAATCCACGAACAGATATTGAATATAATTCTACATGTTGCTAAAGTCGACTCGGCCTTTATTGGCTCTGCTGTCATCGGCGCCGGGAGGGTCAGAGTTCCGAGTCTCGATTTCCAGTGAGACTCGTTATCAGTCTGTTACCAAATGCCGAAAAAAAGTGGCGAGCACTTTGCTCGCCACATTTTTTGTATACACCCAAGTGCTCGCCACATTTTTTCGGCATTTGTATACAGACCAGTGGTTATGAATCTATTAGATATCAAGTTGCATCAAATAAAACTTGAATAAAACCCAGTGGAGGAGTGGGCTCGGATCAGGTCCGGAAGCCACTGGAGTGATCGGACTCGGCATAGTTGAGTAATGAGTGAGTCATCCCGCCGTCGTGCCTCTATGTCACTGTGTGCATGTGTCTACGCCAACTACCCCAAAGTAGGTCTGAATAATGTGTTTAATTTTTCTAGCGCTACTTGACATCCAATTACACTGAGACCGGATTCCCGCTATATTTTCACATTGTTAAAAAACATTGGTTCAATGGAACAATGAGATGGACAGTTTGTGCAGGGTTTTTTGTGCGACATGTTATTTGTCGGCAGAATTTCTATCTCGAAAATTTGTCCCAGTGGCTTTTGAGGTCAAGAGGATTACCCAGAGAGAGAAAAGAGACTTCCCGCTAATTCAAGAGCGGGTAGGTGGCTCGCAGATCCCATAGCGCACTCACAGCGGACCAGTAGGCCTGGTGATGCGCTACTGGTTGTTCAATCCATATCTAATCTAATCCAGGTTGATCTTGTGGCGCATCACCTCCTTTAGAGGAATGCCCAGCAAAGGGCAAGCGGAAGAGGTCCGATCACCGAAGCCACGTTTCCTGAATCCGGATCATCGGAAGTTGATCGGAAGTTGTAAGACAGTATTCGTCATCGCTCCACCGATGTAGAGGCTCTCTTTCCGCTGCGCTTTCCGCTATAACCTCAATGGCGCTTGTCAGGCAAAAAGAGCGGGTTATCCTCACAGAGGAACAGAGGCTCATGTATTCCTCTGAGAAGCTCATGAATTTTCGCTGGATATCTAAGATCATGGCTACCTATTCCCCTTACACTCTATCCTCTGCGGATTTCGCATCGATGGAGGTGCAGGAGTATCTGGCTGACATCGGTATGTGTCTGAAGAAACCAAATATTTCCCACTCACCCAAATTTTAGGTCAGTTTGCTGAAGTAGCCTATAGCACGATACCGACACAGTTCATATTTGACAACCTCGGCACTCTTATGGAGCCTGGTTTCCCCTTGGAGGGCTACGACGCCTTTCGGAACACGACCCTGGTGTCTTCTTTCGTCGGAAAAGTTGCTCAATTGCCTGGCTATGTCGCTTTCCGCCACGAAACAAAACAACTGGTAGTAGCTTTCTGCGGCACTACCTCGGCTATGCAAGCGTTTTACGACGTGCGGGCGTTGCAGCATCGGCATCCGTCGCACCGGGGAAACGTGCACTCGGGTTTCTGGAAATTGTACAAAGGCATCAAGGCGTTCGCTCTCAGCGGGATCCGGAAGGGACTCGATGAGCACGATGTGTCGGAATTGGTTATCACTGGGCACAGCATGGGCGCGACGGTTTCCCAGCTACTCCTTCTCGATATCCTGCGCGATCCAGATCTCATCTCCACGGGCTCTCTTCCACTGAGACTTGTCGTATTCGGAGCCCCAAGAGTCGGAACGAAAGACCTGAGAGATTATTGGCAAATGCTGCTGAACAAACACCGTGAGCAACATGGGGAGTCGTCGTTATCAGAATATTCGGTAAAGACGTACAATGACGGTCAGTTCAACTCGTACACCAGCCCACAAGACTGAAGCTCGTTACGAAAGGTGTCCCCTCACTCCCCCCGCGCGCCTTCGGCTACCGCCACTTCGCGCAGACACCGTTATACTTTGTGCACGGGCGGCTTTATCACGTTCCGCCAGCGTCGCGCGAATACGCGCTGTTTCACGTCACTCCAGACCTGGAAGGCGACGCCGCCCCTCCGGAGCATCCGCGCGGAGGACACAATTACTACAACGGCCGCGACATGGAGAAGTTTGCGCGCCGGATCGGATGGCTCGACAAGGCGATGAAGACGGAGGGCGAGTGGAAGGAGCTGTACCGTGTCAGGGCGGCGAAGCACCACAGTCATCGGTAGGAGCCGGAGCGCGGGTCCTGTTGTTTCCTTTGTGGGCGCTAGTGCTCCGCCGTCGAGCGCCCTGGGTCGGCCGGCCAGAGGATTTGAACGTATTTGCGCTATTCCTGCGAGAGTTCAACCTCAGCAATAACGTCGAACCTTTCACGGGTTCGTTGGCATTTACGGTGGCTGCCATACGAAGAATGGTCATAGTATGCTGGCCACCGTCGACAATAACAATGTGTATACCATCATTGTCATTATTCATACTTGAAGTTGACAGAATCCTTTCGTTCTCACAACGCAATGTAAATTTGTCGATCTTTTCTTTCTCCAGAAGCGTCATGGGCCTCCCACCCAACTTCGAGACTCGGACTTCCGACCCGCAACTTCTAGGCTCCAGCACACGACTCCTTGGAGCAGGCCGCTATACTCTCTATAGAATTTCATTGTGGACACCTGAGACCTTCTTCATTCGTGGATCGCCCATAAATTTAACGCACCTCAAGCTTTCAGTGTTCTTATTCTCCACCCTCTTGAGTAGCGTCCCGACTCGGAGTCGGTGGTTCTTGGTGTTAAGTGCGCCGGGGCATTGGGTCCTACTTGAACAGGGTTGGACGATGCGTTCGCTTCCTTGGGTGGTTTCTTGACGGGTCGAGTTACGATGGCTGTCTCCAAGTCAGCGAGTTTCGGGCTGAGTTTTCCCGAGCCATCCTTTACCCTGCCAGTGCTCTCCTGGCTGGGTTCTCCCGAGCGATCCTTCCCTGTCACCTTGCTGGCCAACTTCTTCCCTCTCTTCAGTGATTTCCCAATGGCCATTCCTACGGTTCTCCCAGCGTCCTTTGCCGATTTTGAGCCGGCGCCGGACCAGGTGGCGTTAGTTTGCCCATAATTGGCGCCCTACGCTGAGTGAAAGCCGTCTGTCCTGTGTGATTGGGGGAGCTTGCTCCCCCGATTCTATTAGGCGATCCGATTTGCGTGTCACGTGTAAAACCGCGGTGGATAAGTCACGAGTTGTGTCCCACGATGGTGCTGCCGCACAGCGGCAGTTCGGTTCGGCCGAAATCCGCGACAGCTCATTTCGGAGATTGATGTCAATTTAAAATAGAAAATAGAAAAATTACATAAATCCTCAATGCAAACATAGACAGAACCGGGAAGTCGCTATCAAGAACACAATTACCACTTACCCTTGCATGAGCTATTACTATTCACAAGAGTCAAGGAATTACTCTTGACGAAGCAACGATTGATGTTGGCAACAAGGATTTTTCCTCAGGCTTTTCTTTTGTTGCAATTTCTGGTATAGCTTTCCGGAAATCCTTTGGGTGGGCTCGGCTGCAAAAACCTGTTACAGAATCAATGAAAATGCTGGAGTATGACACTGCACGTAGGGCTGCACTTGGCTTTGAATTATTCCTGACGCAAGTTCATCGATGTATATTGGTACTTACCACTCGCGATTGGGATATTCCACTCAGGCTCGGGGTGGCCTGGCGGTGCACTTCGACGTCATGCTTCTGACTCCCACAGATAAAAAAGTGCATGTAGATGCTGTCTATGCAAAAAGCCACACCCGAAATCCGCGAAGCGAATCCACCCTCGGACCGCCTTCCGCGAAGCGTGGAAGATGTCCGCCAAAACTTCATCACGAGTGTCCAAGCCATTGCCGTCGTCGTGCGTACAATGGATGCTGCATTCGGATTCAAGGACCACGGCTCACCGGTTCATAGACGGCCCTTTTCGCTGGGATACAAACGCAGCTATTATCAGGCATACCAACCGACCCGCCCGAGAATACCTCACGGTCGCTCATTACCACCCTAACGCTTGTCAGTTACGGGGGTCTCTCCATAAACGTCGGTGCTGCGCTGTCGGCCATGATCTTCCTGGACATCGCTGGGGAGGCGCCAGAGGCTTTCCGGCGCCTTCAACAGAAGAAGCAGAGCACAATGACCGGAGCTTCCTCCCAACTCCGTTCGTCCGCCTCGACGGATCCCGAGAGATTTGCGAGGGGGCTGAAGGTGCTGGTGCTGCATGGCTCGCCCCGCACCCTCCAGCTGGCGTGGTATCACTGCATATCCTCCACGATCCTCGGGACATTCTCGATCCTCCTGCAAATATCTTTTTTGGCCTGGATAAATATACCGCAAAGGGGTGTCTTTGCCGTCACCGTCCTGGCCCTATTTTGGGCTTCCCTGCCATTGCCTGGGTTTTTAATCTATCGCTTTCTTTCTGGACTTGTGGCTGGTGTGAAAGAGGGACTCGAGTCGTGAAGATTATTAATACACAAATTTTGGTAGGCAGATCTAAGTACTCTTTGAAGTGGAGGTGTATGGGATAAGAAAGCAGGTCCGCGGAAGTACAATTAAGAGAACAAATAAAAATAAAAGCTTGAATTTCACCCTCTCCTTGGGTGGTTGACCGTCACCTTTACTCTCTGCCCCAGTATTCCCAAACGATGCGACACATCGTCCTCCGCGCTGATCTCGACTCGGCCTGCACAGTCGCTCGGGCCCTCGCCCATGGAGACATCTGGATTCTTCTTATTCATGAGCCACGCCGAGAGGTCGCTGGGCCTGCGCTTGAGCCCCGTCGACGCGGCACCGCACATGCACTTGTACCAGATGGTGTAGGCCTTGCTTGCGCCAGAGCTCCGGACAGATTTGAGGCGATCTTCGAGGCTGCGGGCGAGTAAGACGAATGCTGAGTATTACGCAAAAAGGAGCGCACACGAAATCCAAGGTCGTGCACTCCTTCAGGTCGCGCGCCACCCGCCGTGCGCGCGCCTTGTTGTCGGTATCCGGGTCCGCGATTATGGAATATGTGCCCTGGAAGCACACGTCGGACGAGCCCCGATCGCGGTATTCGCTGCTTAAGGTCCTTGTAGAGGTCTTTCGCGACCTGGTATCTCTCGAAGGCGGGGTTGTGCGCGGCAGCGGCCTCCTGTCGGTGCTGCAGAAAGGGTCAAGCCGGAACAGACGCCTCGAATAAACGACGCGTACCTTCAACGCCTCGGGCCCCAACGTCGCGTGCTTGAATAGCTCCTTCAGCTGAGCCATGACCTCCGCTGTGTCCTCCACCTTCGCGTCTTTCTTGAGTCGCTTCTTCGGCCCATCCGCCCCTTCGTTTTCGCCATTAGCCTTTCTCTTCTTTTCTTTGCTTGGAACGGCCGTAACAGGAAGTGGCACGCTAGGAATGTTCGCCATCGCGGCGGACGCGAGGAGCATCTTCCGAGCGCGCTTGCGCTCCGTGGCCCTCGTCTTTGCTTCCGATATTTTTTGGCGACAAGAGAGACAGCTTGTGTAACCGACGCCAGAGGGAGGGGCTCTTTTGCACTTGTAACAGACAGGTGGTGGGGCAGGCTGGGATGCAACGGGTGCTTGCATTGATACGTCCTGTAAAACGTCAGTTTTTGCATATAATTCAAGTACGATAATACCATTAGGTCCTATAGCGAGGCTACGAATGACCAAGGATGGTATGGGAGGATGGAGGCAATAAACAAAAACTTGAAAGCGTCAGTGGCGCGTTACCGTGACGGTATCACGTGTGCGTGACCTATCGTGAAAGACTAGAACAGGAATCGGAAAAATAAGATTGAGGTTGTGGTTCCTGCCTGAAGCTGCCATCTAGTATTGCGGCGACGAAAAACGCTTATCTAGATCAGGCGTAGATTATTGAACGCTATCACCACCGCCAACATCGTCGCACACCCTCAACGTTAAGTCGGCCACCCTTTCTCTCGCGACTTTGCCGCCAGAAAACGCGTTCCAAGACGTCTAATGACTCGGATTTCACAGCCTCCATCGCGGGCGTGGCTGTCTTTCTCGTACTTGCATGAGACTTGGATTGAGACCCATCCCACGTCTCGCTTCGCTGAGCGAATCTCTCGAGTCGAGTCGGTGCCCTAGCACGAAGACCCCTGAAGGAGCAGGTGCGAAATTCAGACGTTGTCGGTTAAATGAAACGAAGGATTGACGCGACGCACAGACAAGAAGTTATCCAGACGTATTCACAGCGCTCGCCGCTTACGCCCTGTAAATCGTACGTCGTTGGTGAAGCAAACAGACACCCGCTGTAAATTCGGAATCGGAATATTCGCCCGACTCCACTCGTTGCCTGGCCCTTGCAAGCGACTAGCGCGGCTAGGACCGGTGGGTGGCAGAAACCTGATCTGTGGCATCGATGATCACGTCCCTCGGCCGGCTGATCGTCCGCGCGGTAGAGGAGAAGGCTTCTCCTCCAGTGCAGAGCCTCTGGGTACCAAGCTCCGTCGGTCCATTCCGCGTGGGTCAGTTTGAACCTTTTGTGTTGGGTTGGTTTTTTTGGTTGATGTGATGTGTACGATAGGCTCAGATTGTAGCACGGCGATTCCGCACGGAGACTGCCTATTTACCGGGATTGTCAGCTGGGGTGTCATCGCGCTCACACCCACCAAGCTTTAATTGTCATCCAGATCTTCAGGGGCGTCATTTCGGCCTTTGAGCTGGGATCATCTATTATTGTTGCGCCTCACCCTTTTTTTTTCTGCTCGGTCTGCGTTAGCGCTTTCTTTTGTCCGGGCTGATCTCTCCGACAGCGTTGTCTTTATCTTGTGCATATAATTTCCGACCCTGCATACCTGCAACAGGCACTCATTGAAACACACAGGTTTTATTACCCAAATCACCACACACGCCCACAGCACCCTTCTGGCACTGCTCATCTTACGTCTATAAATTCACCTGCTTTCTCTCGGGAGTCGGAACGGTATTGCGACCTCAGAAGACTTCGCTTCGGTTCCCTTCTACTCCTTCATTTTCGCGTTGATTCTGGGTGGGCGGAAGCAGCAGGGACACTCAGCCCGACATGAGGCACACTATGGGATTGATCTTCGCTCTGCGTGCGCCAAGATTACGCCACGCCCGGATCGAAGAAGATCTGGCTGTCTGAAATTTTCAAGGGTGTGATGGAAGAGGGCGGCAGCTTTCTTGTTAGACAGCTTCGTAAATCGATAACACCACTAACAATTGGAACGCGCACTTTTCCTCTTTTTTTTAGAGGCGCGAGAACCCGTTGTCCTCGAGATATCTTAAAATATTTCTGATGCAGCGCGTTCTCATCATTCTTGCTTGGATCCGCGCCTCGCGAGAGACGAGATAGTACCAGAGCTTGACCAGAGCAGAGCAAAGATTGGCGCTCGCGATGGATGGTTCGGAGGTGGCAGTCAATTTAAACAGCATCACAGTCAATAAAGGTGGACATGGTTGGACAGACCAGCGCAAGTCTCTACGGTGTTATTTCCCGCCGCAATGTCGCATTACAATACCCACCTGGCTGACCGACCCCTGCCATCGTCTGTGTTATTCAACCACAACCGGTCGAACATCACAATGGACGACCGACGCGTTGTGGACGTCAAATTACATACCAACTCCCGCGTCTTTTCAGCCCCGGGAACCTCCAACTAAATTTTGTCTACCATCAACCGAGTATAATGCTCCTTGCGCCACAGCTTCCTCCACGGATTATCCCGAGTAGGCGCAGCGCACCGTCATTCTTCCCTCCTCGATGCAGTAGGCGTCTTCACACCACCCTCCACCCGCCCTGTTTCTCGTGCCACTAGCTCCTCGTTATATTCAACCCCTTATGCCGTTCCCTCCCTCGCCTCCTCGGGATCGCCACCAGCAGCAGTCAAGGAGGAGCAGCCCGATAACGATGGATTTATCATAGATCTCGCCTCCGCACCGCTCCCACAGGCCCTCGCACCGCCCACTGAGGTTCCCCATCGTGCGACACAGGCGAGCGCACGCATGCGCCGCATGATGGGCGTCTTCCGCCTCAACCCCTTCGCCATGCACGCTCACGGCGGACGCGGTGTTACCGTGTTCTTGCGCCTTGGGAGGCGGTTCGCTTCCTGATAATTTGGATTTGCCGAAGGAAAGCTCGCGAGCTCGCGAGCTTGTCGACAAGCTCACAAGGCCAAAAAAGCCCGAAATTGTCACAAGTTTTTTTAAAATGTTCCTCCGGAGTCTAGATCGCCACCAGCAACAGTCGAGGAGGGAAGGAAATAATTCGGGTGACACCTCTCACCCGGCATTGGGAAGAGCAATTCAAACTATTTCCATATTTACCAATTATGGACTTGGGCGGTGAAAATGGCGCCCTTCTTGATCCGCCACGTAAAAATTGTCATCTTCCTTCATACTTGCCTCTCGCAGCCACTTTGTTAGTTTTGCAGCTCTGGAAGATGACTTCGGGCCTCCCGGTGGCCTGGGAAGAGTCAAGATGCTGCGTCGTCGATTTGATCTGATTGCTGCACCTTTGGCGAGATGTTCCAGGAAGTAGCCGCCGCACGTGCTCTGATCCTCTACCTTTTGCCCTCCCCCACCACGACGCACTCGGCGTACCACCTTCGTTAACCATAATCATGCATTCCCTGGCGGTCCTGCTCCCCCTCCTCTCCCTCTCCCTCCCTTTCCTTGTCAAGGCCCAGGGCGCAACATGGTACCCCTAGTTACCACTTTCCTCTACCATTACTTACCTTGTGCTCAGCAACGCTACTACCGCATGCCCCAAATCCGCCCCTTGCTGCAGTGAATTCGGATTTTGTGGTTCGACCCAAGCAGTACGTCCTAGGCGATTTCTTCCGTGCACAATTCGTCAATCTGGAGCGCAACTCAGTTCTGCCTCGGAGGATGCAATCCAATTCATTCAAACACCCTGACGTCTTGCAAACCTCAACCGGTCTGCAAGAATGCGGTGGTAAGCCATGCGTGTTCGACTAAGCCTTCAGCTTTGCCCTGATCCGTGAGCCCCAAAGCATACATTCAAGGACAACTCTCGCATAATCAACGGCACATTCTTCAGCGGAGATGCCGATGAATATGGCACGTCCCACTTCGTCTTGTCTCGTTCTTGTCTCACGCATTCTCACAGATTTCATCCTCGAGAGCGGCAACATCATGAACACGAACACCTCCGGTGGCGAGCTCGCTATGCTCCTTACTAAAGAGAATGGTGGAACTCGAATTTCCTCCACCCGCTACCTCCACTACGGCACTGTGACAGCCACTAGTGCGCGCTTAGCCTCACTGCCAAAGTACTCCTAATTGACCTGCTGTGCAACATCTAGTGAAGACAGGCCGCTGGGCCGGCATTGTCACGGCTTTCATCACCATGAGCAACGTCAAGGACGAAATCGTGGGTTGTTCTTCAACCCTCAATGTCTCTGCTGAACGCGCACGAATTTTCAGGACTGGGAATTTCCTGGAAACACCACTACCGAAGGGCAGAGCAATTACTTCTGGCAAGGGGTCGTTACCCAACCAAACCACGGTGGATTCACAAAGGGTCTCAGTGACACTTTCTCCAACTACCACGATTATACTGTGGGGCATCGATTCAATCCTCTCAATTTGTCTCGTCGCTGAATTTTCGGTAGATCGACTGGAAGCCAGACCAAATGAACTTCCTCGTTGACGGCAAAGTCGTTCGCACGATTAAGAAAGCAGATACGGTGGTTGACGGGGTTAGCCAATACCCCAGCACGCCCTCGCGGATCCAGTTCAGGTAAGGAGTTCAGTATCTGTTTTTTTTTCTCTCCGCCTACTCATCGCCGAATAGCATCTGGCCTGCAGGTACTGCTTCTAGCGCTGCCGGCACCGTCCAATGGTCTGGAGGTCTCATCAACTACCAGGACCCTGACTATGTCTCTGCTGGTGAGTTGACCGTTCCTGGCCAAAGAATACTAACCAATGGTTTGCAGGACACTTTTATGCACTCGTCAAGTCTATTAGCATCACTTGCTCCGACCCCACTCCCCCCGGTGCTGAGATCACAGCCTATGAATACGGCCCTAACTCTACGGCCAACACACCCACCGTCCTTCTCACCAACGCCACAACTCTCCTCAACGGTGCATACAGCATGCATGCTCGGGCCGGCACGGGGTTAGGCGCGCTGTTGGGCGTGGGTACTGCGTTGGCGGTGGGACTGCTCGGGATGCTCGTTTAATGCCCACGCGATCTAGATACCGGATCTTTTATGTGTGCGAATATACCACGTATATAATACAATATGGAGCAACAACAATGCGGTGGACTGCAGTACATACATGCATATGGACGGATAAGATAAGTTAGGTCTACTAGTCTAAGCTAAAAATCGAAGGGAAGAAAGGAAGGCCAGACTCAGTACGACGCTGCCATACTCTGGTCTGGATCGACAACCACGAGGTCGTCCGCAGCACTCCAAAACGCCTCCTCGAATTCCTCCATCAGTCCCTTTGTCTCCTTCACGACGGCGTCGAGTGCCTGAGCCTGCGTCCACGTTGGGGAAGCATTTTCTTCAGCGTTGGCCCCAGGTAGAAGGTCGCGATCATAACCCATGGCTGTTTGTACCATGCGAATCCGACGATACGTCGCTTGCACAAGCACAAGGGAGCGTACCTTCGTTGTTTTGGCCATGAGGCGCATGCGTCCGACACCGGGCGAGACAGACATCCGTTCAGGGGGTGCAATTGGACCCAAATGAATTATCCGCCCCGCGCCATGCACATCATGAGGCGATGATGGCTGGTGGTACCCTGCCTGCCGCTCACGGTCAAGGGGCGGGAACGATGCGCTACTGACATTGAAGAATGACTGGGTGGGGCTAACGCGCGGGGACGCATCCGGCGATGGGACCCCGCTCGGTCTGCGAGGCTTAGCGAAGGCAGTCGAGGCGCGGCGGGAGGTGGCACCATTGTTACTCTGATGAATCTCTTGACTGAGCGCTACTACTTTCTCCCGGATGAAGAGACGCATCTGCAGCATAAGTGGGCTGCGAAGAGCGCATATCAACTCGAGGAATGACCACAATGCGTAATCCACAATTCTAGGACTCGGAAGCGACCTTCCTTGCATGGGAGAGTTGAAGTAAGCGGAAAACGAATTGGGAATGGGCTGTCCGTGATCGAATTGTGAGCTTGTTCGAGGCGATGCATATGGCGACGTCGATGGCGAGAAGTCGCGAGCAGCACGTAGAGCAAAGCTTGCGCTGCCTTCTGCAAGTACGGTCTTTAAAAAGAGAGCCACCCTACTCCATATGCCAGGCAAACAGGCTGACAGGTCAGCTTCCCCTCGGATGAGGATGATCTTCACCACTTGCAGTGCTGCGATGAAC
Source organism: Mycena rebaudengoi (assembly GCA_029282285.1). Lineage (NCBI taxonomy): Eukaryota > Fungi > Basidiomycota > Agaricomycetes > Agaricales > Mycenaceae > Mycena > Mycena rebaudengoi. The sequence continues at coordinate 613,000 of JARJCX010000028.1, forward strand.
GATGTTACGGGCGACTTGTTCACGGCGGCTGCTGAACGGCGGCGATCAGGCGACTTGGAGCGATCTCTTGGATTCGAGTCCAACCTGACATGCAGACATAGCATAGGCCAGCAAACGAGCCCAGGCATTTGTGTGAGCAGCGCGATGCCACGGTTCCGCCCGCATCCCCCCCGCTACGACTCGTTCTCCGGTCTTCAAAATCAATGTCAAAGGAAGTATGACGCCGGCCAGAAATTCGTAGGATGGTTTCCTCCGCTCCAATTCCGCAACCACGTCGCCCCCACGGAGAGAAACGGCCTGCGCCAACAGGGAAACGAGAGCAGAACGACTGGGAAGAGAAAATATCAATTTCTCGGAAGCTGCGAGTTCACATGCGGCAAGGGCTGGAGCGCATATTTGCGTGATGACGACGCGAGAAAACATGGGTTCATTTGCGTACTGGGGATCTGTGGACAGGTGCGCCACTGTATCGAATACACCCGAAAAGTCGAGATTCGAGGCGTAGGTGTTGATAATAGGCGCTAGATCCGTAAGAAAGGTGACGACCATCTTAATGCTTCTTGCGGGAGTTTGTATCAACGAAGTTCTGGTGTATTCGACCACAAATGAAGATATCTGGTCTCGCAGATCGTTCCCCGACTCGCGGAGTATACCCTTGACCAGCTCCAGCGCACGATGAGACGCAGGTGGAGAAAGGTGTCCACCAGAGGTGGTGAGGTTGACGACCAGCGAGAGGTAATCCATTCGCATCTCAAGCAAGTCGCTCGGTGCTTTGGTCTTATCGATATGGGTTTCGACAAATGGATCTGTAAGCAGCGCGTCCATGGATGGTTCTTCCGGGCGAGCAACATCTGGTCCTTTCGACTTGGCAGCTGCTCGCATCATGATGACGCCCAAAGCGTCAATACCCTCCCGCAGTACTTCTCTTGAGGACCCGGTTGCGTGATGAAGGTAGGGCGTCATGAAACGGAAGAAACGCAAGAACTGCTGGGCCCGTATGATGGTGGGATCATGCGCTATGACGGTGAGAAACAGCCGGACGAGATTATCGAGTCCAAGGCGTTTTGTCTCGTATTCTTCGGGGAGATCTATGATGACCTTTGGCTTCTCCTGCGGCGCTCCTCCTTTCCGAAGCGAGGCTAAAAATGTCTGTGGTTTTTCGTCGGCAGTGGAAAATATGAGTGCCTCTCGTTCTTGAAGTTTATTCGCGCCAGATATGCCTGCAGCATCCGGCGTAGAAGGTGGGATCGCTCTCGTCAAGGTCTTGAACAGAGTATATACATTTTGTGCCACCCAGTCTCCATCTATGTCGGGTACAGACATAATGGCAGCCATGGCATCAACGCTTTGAAAAACAAAGGCCTCCTTGTGAAGCGCATAGAATCTGTTGAATGCATACTCGATAGCAAGGCGAATTCCATTGTGCAATTCTGATTCAGCGTAAACTTTTACCCTTTGTGAATGAACCCGATTAGTAAGCTCCAAAAGAAAGGAATGGGAATGTCTTACAGGACTGGTATGAAGAGTGTATAGCCTCCACCTGTTGTGAAAAGACGCCGGAAACGAGTACTCGCAACCATCAAGGCTGCCCAACAAGTCAGCGCGCACCCAGCTTGAACAAAGGGACAAACCTATCAAAGCATGCGCAACGATGCCAATGTCCGATCCATGGGCAAGCAGTATACGATTGAGTCCGTCAATGAGCACGGCGAGTTCATTCCGATCGCTCAGATGGCGAGACATGGAGCGAAAGATTTGCGCAATGAGCAGGAGGTAGCTACGTGAAAGCATTACAGATAGGTTCTTCACCCGACGATCGAGGTACGTCTGTTCTGGGCCCCTGCGCTCTGCCTTGAGGGGCATGAATTCTTTCATCTCGAGGAATGGAGCATCCGGAAGCTGGTCGAAGGAAGGTAACACAAGGCGCGACATGCTCTTGCGTATCACCTGGACATCCTGGGGATGCCGCTTTAGCATGGCTAAAAATAGCATGTTCTGCGACAACCGTATCATAGTCACCGATACTAGATGGGATGGTACATCTTCTGCGGTGGGATCGACGGAGCCGAGAAATCTGGGGAACATCGGTCCTGTCGGAGCCGTCGCCGGAAACCACAACGCCCCCGATGGTATTAAGAACGCTTCTACCTTCGCGCGACGGATTTCTCGAATGGACATATCGCTAACTTGCGTTACAAGTTTTGCCAGAATCGGAATTGTAAGCGCAAAATCGTGCAGCGGGTCTTCGCCTCCTATCGCAGCCTTGAGGCTCGCCTTGAGAAACCCCGCAAGACTGTTAAACACATTGTGCGTCACCGGTGGCGGTAGTACACGCCGAACATGCAAAAACGCGCGAAAGGTCGAAATGGCTATATTCATGTCCCTGTGGGTGCCAGTGAAAAGGTCGAAAACAGGGCGAGTAAGAAGGGCGGGGTCGTTGCGCATGAGGTCGATGATAGTGCTGCGAGCAGTAGCGGCAATAAGAAAGTTGGGGTCGAAGACCGTTGAAGCAAGCCGCGGAAAGATGCCAGCTAGTGACGGGACAAATATAGCCCGACGCTTAACACCATATAACGGACCACCAGAACTGGAGTTTCGCCTGAGAAGTGTAGCGTCCTCCACCTTGTCTGCTGACGCGGAAGCTGAAGGCGAACCCTTTGGCGTGCCCTTTGGTGTGGGGACTGGACTCGCATCGGGCGTCGGTGTCGCAGAGGCAACGGCTTGATCAAGCCCAGCAACCTCCAAGCGGTCAAGGTAGAGTGCAGGCAGATTAGAGATGGGTGTTTTGAGCCATTCCAACTTCTGGTCCACAGGCGCTTCATCCTGTGCCCAGCCGATCTCGGCAAGCCGCTTCCGCAATTCCAAAGGAAGATTGTCCTTCATGTCGCCAGCGTCCTCCTCGTGGACGAACTGCGCGGTCCCAATGTCTGTCGCGACGAAAGGGAGTGGGCCCCTCGCGAGTTTGAATGCTCGATGTGCGCGATCGACGACCACTTGTTGGGACATTATCTGGAACCGAAAGTTCGAGAGTGTATTAATGCGTCGGACAGCATTCAGACGTGTCACGTCGTCAGAGCTAAAATAAATGAGTAACGGCCATGTAACAGATTCGTAAAGTGTGTGCCTACCTCCGAAAATCCACCTCCATAAGAACAACAAGATCGTGGGGCGTCTTCTCGGCACATTGCATTACAAGAAAGCAGGCCTGGGCAATGTCATTTCAGCAAGAGCGAGGCAGAATATGAAGACGAGGAACTAACCGCAGCAACAATGCCGGAATCCAACCCACCGAGATGGTGTTCCCAAACCAGTGGCCCGATGCGCAAAAGATCATCGACACTAAGCAATGTCGACATCGTGACGAGGAGCTTCAACGCCTTGGACATGAATCCCTTCGACAGCGACTTGACAAGCTGCGTCTTCTCCGCAAAGACGCCCGATATTCCAGCCTTGGGGTCGCTCGTTGGACTGGTGTTGAAGCCGCCGTCGTAGGCCGCCGACATGATGATGGTGCCTCGATTCTGCGCAGACAGATGAATGAGTTGATCCAACTAATCTGAGGAGGCGAGTATTTTCACACCTTTTGCCGAGAAGAACCGACGTGGTCCCTCGCAGCAGAGTACAGGCCCTGGATCTGGGCAACGGCATCCACGACCTCCAGGTCAGAGTCGTCATTCAGCTGCGATTCTTCGTGTGCGTCGACGAACCAGGTCACCATCCGCTGGAGCCAACCGGCCCTGCAAAACGCAGTAAGCCAAAATGTGCCAATTGCTCGTGATGCGAACCGTACACTTTGAGTGATCGCGTCAAAAGTCGGATTTCGCGGAACAGCATCATAAAAAGGATGCGCTGTGAGAGAGGGACCAAGGTAGTGCGCTCCTGGATAAGAGTATCAGTAAGGGCATGCGGAATTCGAGGGGTACACGGCGTCCACCTTGACTTCCAGCAACAGCGCCAGTCGCGTCTCCAGCGCAAGAACAAACTTGATGCTGTCAACGTACGCGCTGCTAGGGTTCTGCAGTGGGACGGGTCGGGTGAGCAAACAGATGGGTGCGGAGTAAAATGTAGTATATATGCTCACCGTCGACTGTCCATCCTTTGCGCGACGCAGTATTTGTATCCGGCTAATCACCTCCAGTAATAACACTGACTGCCCCAGACGAGCGACGCCCCAACGTGGCACTGCTCCAACGGAAGGGGCGTTCGCCTTGCTGCCCCCAGCGTCGCTCATCAGCGCAACCGCCATCATCTCCGCATCGCGCGTCCAAAAGTCGGAAAGGAAGCGCGACACGGCGGTGATGGCACATAAGTGATTGAGCACAGTGAAATCCTTGTTGGACGTCGCGCAGGAAAAGAGCGGCTTGTAGAACAGTTGTGGGTACGTCTGCGAGATTTTGTCCAGGAAATCGGTTAAAGGAAGGCAGGGGTGCGGCGGGGGCTCGTCAACAAGGCGCTGAGAAAGGGACAGAGGCGTGTCAGTAAGTATGTATAAGTAACTGACAGAAAGCGGCTTACGTCATTCAAGGTGGGCAACACAACCCCGATCAGCGGCTTGCGCACATCCTCGGGGAGACCTTCAAGCAGCGTCGAAAGCACCGTGAGCACCGCGGGCCAGGGGCTCTCCGTAATCTACACCAGCTTTAAAAGGTAATCACCAGTCAGATATGCACTGCTTACAGAACGCTGCACAGCACTATCGATACTCGTCTTCCAATCCCCTGCGCTGCGGTACCACTCCGCGAGCAACGTCATCGCCCACAGCGCGAGTTCGCGTGGCGCCCCCGGTGCGAGTAGCTCCAGTGCGATGCCCACCACATGTCGTCGCGCCTCCAGCGCAGAGCCACTCGAAACGTGCACCGCAGCGAGTTCTGGCACAACGCGTGTCTGCGTGAAATGCACCACGAACTCCGCGTCCTGCTCCCGTCGCGGCCGCTGGCGCAGCACGGCGAGGCCCATGCGCGTGAAGGTGGCAAGCTTGCGGGCTTGCACGGTGCCGCGTAGCGGGGTGAAACTCGCGCCTTCGGGCTGGCGGAGCCAGTATTCCTGTTCGGCACGTCAGGTTGCGAACGCGCGACAATAGCAGAGGGCGCCCACCTCGACAGCATTGCTTAGGAGCCATCGTCGCGTGGATTCCGCGCCGTTCTCAAGGCAGCGGGCGAGGGCGTCGAGCACGATCGCCTCGCGCACGGCATGGTTGGTGTCCTTTGCAACGAATAGTGCATTGAATTCTTCCTCGACCGAGACGACGTTGAGCTCGCCGCACCCGCCCGCAAGCAGCTGTGCGATGACATCCCGGAGAATCTTCTGGTCTTCGCCCGCGCCGTCTAGCGCGGGTAAGAGAGAAAATAGCCCGGTCGCGAGGGCCTGGATAGACGCAGGGGTGTCAGCGGGGTAGGCAAACTCGGCGGGGTCGAGCATCAGTTGCAAGGCGCGCAGAATGCGGAGGCGAAGCGGGGAGGGCGGGATGAGCGCGGCTTTGCAGCACCACTGGCAGCGTTCGATCGCAACTGCAGGGGTGGGTGGGTTCCACGTCTTGAGAATTATATTAAATGCCTCGAATGCGAACCAGCGGTCCTCTTCGACGCGGAGGGCCTTATCCGGGCTGAGGAATGGGGAGAGGAGTGTGGAGAGGACGTGCGGCTCGTGGGGGAGGACGGGGACGGGGGGGATGCCTTCTGCGGAGGGGCTTGCGTTGTGCAGAAGAGCCTGGTACAGCGGCTTGAGAGATGGCGCGGTGGGTGCGCGCGAAGATGGCACGGCAAGGGACTGCATCGACAGCGGGCGGCGAAGCTCGGCTTTCCCGGGCGCCGTCGCGAGGGAGGTGGTGGACATGAATGGCAAGTACTGGTCTGTTTTACCGGATTTCGAGGTCACATCGACAGAGCGCGCAGCCAAACATGCGCGCTGGAGTTCCTGAGCGAACCTGCGGGTGTCATCGACGACAAGTTCGCGCGCGTGCTCGACGACTTGGCGGAAGCCCAGACGATTAGCTAAACGAGAGGGTTTCGGGGTTGGCGCGCGTGAGGGAACAAAGGAGAAGGCAGAGGAAGACGCAGAGGAGGGTTGCTGCGAGTGAGATGGGGCGAATGGAGGAGGAGTAGGAACAACGTGTTGCCGCAGATGGTCCCAGCGCGCAAGAGACGGAGATGGAGGAGCAGCCTGAGCAGGATCCGGGGTAGGAGAGCGCCCATCCGTTGCCACAGTCAAAGGCCGTCGAGAGTCTAATAACCGCGAGCGGGTTTTATCTGGTTTGGGACTCTCGGAACGACCGTTGCTGCGCGAACGGCCATGAAATGGCCCACCAGAGCGCTCCTCACGTAGGCTTGCTTCATCCACCTGCTCCAACCGAGAAGGGGCGCGAAAATGGCGCCAGGTAGAGTCATTACTAGTAGAGTCCGTGTTTATGCTACTTTCTGAAGTAGAACGTGAGGAAGAAGCTGTTTTATTGGAGTCAAAAGAGAACAGTCGTTTGGGTGTCTTCCTCGGTGGCGGTTCACCTCTGGAAGGCATGGTTCACACAGTAGAGAATTAAACGGGACGGAGGAGAGGTGTTTGTTTGGTTCGCAAGCCATCGTAGTAGATTGGATCAGTTGGCATCGCCTCGCCTAGTTTCCTTTCTTGTTTCCTACCACTACCATCCATTTTCTTGAATATTACAACCATGACCCATACCACATCCCTCTCAGGCCCCTATCTTTAAATTCAGTCGTGAGACGAACGCCGTCCGCGTCGAGAACATCCCCGAAAACGGTATCTTTGTCCTAAATATTTCGCTTTCAACAAGATATTCACTTGTAGCTGTAGTGAATCGCCTGGAGGTGCTTTCGCTCTTCAGTACTCTTATTGGCGATATTCGTGCTTCTCAGGACTCTGACGACGCGTTGGAGATCACCTTTTTCACCGTGGATTCTGCTAGGCGCGTCTCTTTTCAAGCTGTTCAAAGATACTGAAAGTTAATCGATTTATTCCAATACAGGAAAGCGCTGTGTATGAATGGGTACAATGTCGCCGGCTCTGCCCTGTAAGTTGTGCCACTTTCTCTGCTGAACGGAATATCTCCAAGTTCTGTAATGTCTGCACGAGAGCGCGTCTTTCTTTGCGGATGCTCTGCTAGTCCAAGTACGGCCCGAAATATATGTCTAACTCGCTTTTTTTTTTTACAGTCTCGTAACTTCTGTGCTTCGTGCAGCCTCACCTGGTCCATCCCAGGGGCGCCGGACGGATAATCGACGTAATTTATATGTTCTCGGAGTCCCATTTGGCATGACAAAGTATGTTAATTCTCAAAAAATCGCGCATATATCGTGTCCCTTCATAAAATAATTCGACTAACAATCACCTCCCAGCCAATCTCTTGCCGCACTCTTCGCGCCGCATGGCTCTGTAACCCACTGCGTCATCCTTGCGACGCTCGATGGCGCCTCTCGCAGGCGTGGCTTCGTTGTGCTCTCCACGCACGAGGAGGCGAGGCAGGCCATGGCGGCACTCGGTCGTAGCGGGAAAGGGGCGGGCGGAATGGACATCTCCTGGGCGGTGGTCCAGCGCTCAAAGGGTATGTACTTTCTTTCTTTCGTTTATTTCACAAAGTTTATTGGCCCACAGGTTTCTTAGACGGTGGAGATCGCGCAGGAGTCGTGCACCCCCCCACGGCCGTGTTAGGATGCCCCTCTCCTGCGCTCAGCAATTCGCTCCTCCCCGAACAATCAGCCCTGCCCAGCTTGAGCGCTGCGCCGACTTGCACTCTCCTGATCGCCAACCTCCCCTCGCTCCTTTTTGGTTCTGAAGAGGACATGCGCGGCCTGGTGTGCCCCTTTGGAAGTGTAAAGTCTCTGCGTATCATTAGCCTCTCAGCGTCCCCTCCGGCGTCTTCCACCCCCGCCCCTGCAGCGCCCACAACAGCCGCAATCGTGCAGTATGTCGCCCTCCCCGCGGCACAAGACGCGCGTCGCGCGCTTGATGGCGAATCATATGCCGGGTGCACAGTCCGTGTGGCTTACCTCGTCGAGGCCGACGCCGAGCCCAAGTCCGCGCCCGAGTCCCCGTTGCCGCTGACACCGAACTTCCCCGACCCGCTCATTCTCAATCCTGCCCTCGCCGCACCATTCTCTAACGCCGCGCGCTGCGGTCTTGCGCCGCACAAGCCCACGTTCGACGGGCGTAATGTGGGCAATCAACTTCAGCTCCTGCAAGAATATGGGCCGCTCGGCGTGGGGCATGGGCTGTATAGTGCTGGGTATAGCTACAACGGCCGGCAGTGGCAGGACCCCGTGCGCGCCCAGTCGCAGCAACAGCAGTTCGTAGTCGATTCCTACCCTGGGTACCGCGTCAGCGAACGGTGCGTCTTGTTCCTCCTCTTCCTCTCTTCTTCGTTCTACTGAGCCCCTACACCTCAGATGGGCTCCCGATGCCTTGTACACGCGCGCCCCCTCCAGCCGCGACATGGGGTATTATCTCTGAGGCACCACTATGCTTCTCTACTCCTACTCCCATTTTTTTCTTCTTGCTTACTTGCTCGCCCGACTGCTATTGGATTGACGTTGCTTGGACTGAGACTTCTGCTCTTACTCTTGGTGCGGACTCCCAAGACCGAACGTGAAAGGATCGTGGATATGCTCAGATCGATGAATACTCGTGACTCTACCTTGCTCCTGCCCGTCTGCCCAACTGCCCGCGACCTCATAATACGATTCGGATCTGGAAGGATGGATGGATCACAAGAAAATGGCATCCGCACAACAAGCACATAACTATTCCGGGATTACATTGCTGCATTGGGTAATCGAGGTCAGCCTAAGCTTTTCTTTTCTTTTCTTCGCATGCTAATGGAAGCTACAGAAGCAAGTCGGGCTCAAAATGAATCTCCCTGCGCACCTCTTCTTGTCATGTTTTTCTTTCCATTCTGCTGGCCGCTCTTGATTAAATCCTGCGAACACACTGCATCGACGACACCTCAAACCGCGCGATTCCCTCCGTAGTTTTACCTCAAGACATTTCTTTTCTCTAATTCTCGATGGTGCGCCCATTCTTTACACTTGTCATGATTAGAAGCTTATCCTTCTTCAGGACCATCTCAAAACTCAGCGGCACTTCCACCCATCATGATCCAGATACAGACGTCCGTGTATTGCTCTTGCTCCCCGCTCTTCGAAGAACCTGCATGCTGTGCTTTCCGAATCTTGGTCTAGGCTTCCGTTCTCGAAGATTTGAGTGCTTGGGCACGTCATACATGTAAGATTCACATCGGGATCGTATTGTCGTCAGCTCACCTGCTTTTAGTTTTTACATAATGATTGTACTGTAAAAGTTCGGAGGCGTATTCTACATATTTTAAAAAAGTAACTGTAATTACAGCAAAATAATGCATGAACGCATTTGACTGCTTCCCTGAACTGTGAACGCAGGTATGATTGCTTCGCATGTATGCTTGTATCACCAAAACCTCTGAAGTCCGCCTTGGACCACATCCTTTTCCAATTGGTGCTGCGATACGCTCAAATGGGGAGTAGTGAGCGGGCAGGCTAAATGCTCAGTCAATACTATTACTACTAAGCTTCCACCGAAACCGAATTAGGCGTACAGTTGTATATGGCACGTCTTTCCTGCTCATCTCATGCTTCCCGTTCGACGGCCCCGAGAGCAACTTGAATACCCTGAGAAGCTCAGCAACGAAAATGGAATACGAACCGGAGGCGTACCCAGAACCATGCCCTTGAGGGCAGATGGCCACGCGGAATGAGAGCGCGGAGGGGAGGTACGATGGACCTTTATGATTATGAGCTAAGGAATCATTGAGGAAAGAGCGCGAACATACCTAGCTGCGGGACCATCACCGCACGCGCACCGGTGTCGAAATTCGCTGGCGAGCCGTCGGCGCCCAGTAGTTTGGTGGCCATCTGACTTGTTACGACTATCTGAGGAGCAGGTATAAGCTGCTGTATCGGGATATTGCACAGACAAACCGTTACGCCCCGCGAGGCAAGCCGGGCGAGTACTTTTTTGATGTTGTCGAGTATTACGGTCTTTGCCTGCGGTGGCAACTTCTTAGAAGTGGGTTGCAGCGGGAAATGGAGCGAAGAAAGAACGACAAGTGCGAGCTTATATTTATTCATCACGATCAGTACCATTTTAGAAGGAGAAAGGGTGCTTGAACCTTGGGCGTCGCAGCCAGCATCGACGGCAGATGTTGCATGAAGGCAATCAATTCTGGGAGAGTGTGGAGGACATGGTGGGACACTCTTGCTAAAGAGTTCTTTGGAAGCGCTCGACGTAACTCGGATGCAGTCGTCATATTCTGTGTGTCTGCGATTCCAGCTTAGGTGAGAGGAAGGATGCATTTCGAGATGCATTAAACCCACCCATGAATAGGACTTGCTCGTCCGCAGTATCTCTGAGGAACGAGTTGACGATGCCTAGCACGATGGCAGCCTTCGGTGTACCGGGAGGCCCTGAAATCTCGAGTATCCGGCGTCGAGGAAGACCACCGCCGAGTAGCGCATCCAGGGGCAGACAACCTGTGACAATCGGAGGCGCAGAAGAGGTGGACACCGACGCTGGCTGCGTGAGAGGTGCAGTGCGGAGCTGAGTCTGGCGCTGGGTGTGTCGCTGAGAGAATATTGCCTGGGAAGAGGCTAAGGGAATGGAGAGGTCTATAACTGTTGAGGATACATAATGTCAGCAAAAATAGGCACTTACCACTTGATAGTTGTTCGACATTAGAAGAATCGAGATCTTGAACGGTCTCATATCCTGCTCTCATCAGCGCGGAAAGCGTAGAGGCGGGGATAGCCAATGAAGACAGTGGCCGAGCCGCGATTTGGGAAGCATCCATTATCTGGTTTATATATCAGCAGCAAGAGTTTCGCCTTGCTTAAAAAGCTTTCGAATCGAAGAGCCTTCAAGTACGCGGTTTGGGTAAAGGTTCGTCACGGTCACGTGACTCAGACAGTAGCAGTACTTTACGAGGGCTCTGGTCTTGGACGCGTTGGACAGCGCCAAAACTACTCTTTGTGCTTGAACCGCTGGAGTCCAAAGTTTGGGACATGCATAATCTTAAAGAAGAAAAGCAGACTATTACGCTTTAAGTTATTGGCCATAATTTAATTGCTACCGTTCAGAATATTTGCGAATATTCGAGGGTACTATAGGTCTTGAGGCTCTCAGACTCGCCTTCCAATCCAGTACCGGCACGCTGATTTACGCGTAGCTAAGTCTGCGCTATCCAGGTCACTGACCACTTGTTTTCCTAGCCACCTCTCTTCCCCGTCCGTGTGCGGGACCTCGCGAAACACAAAGCCGGCTTCTGTGGCTAACAGAAGAAAGTTCTCACAAATTTCCGGTTTCGTATAGGAACCTGCCTAAAGCCCTCATTTAAGACCCAAAGGTCAAGAGCTTGCCAGAACTTACAGCGACGTGTACCCGGGCATCCGGTGTGTGCGCGAGAAGCGCACCTACGGAGGAAACAAGAGCGGGATGGGAGCTGTGGAAATGGAGGAGGTCAGAGAGAATGATGAGGTCATAACCTGCACCCAGAGGTGTTAGCGCCCTATATTACAGTGGTAAATTTCAAGTTGATATTTGGCAATTTCAGCCACACACAACAGCGATGCGGGGTCTGTACCCCAGTTGTAGCCGCAGTACTTCACAGAACATCCAGGTACCACGAGATTCTTGTTACGGTCTACGTTTCGGACGAGATTGCCTAGGATCCCTGGGTCTGGGTAGTCCGTGACAACGATAATCGAAGGGGGGCGATGTGAGGGTAGACAACAGCAGTGAAGGCAGCGCACATCCTGCCCCAAGCTCGATTACTGGACGACTGTTGTTGAGACCGCTTAAAATACAGCCTGTAGACCTACCCGCTAGCCTATGGGCAGATATGAGCCCCCTTTCAATTCTTTCCGCGAGAAATAGACCAGGAGAGAATAAGTGGTCCGCAAGAAGTGTATTTGCCTTCAGCAAAATTAGTGGAGTAAAATAGTGAGTTCGGAGAAAGTTGAGCACCTTCCCTTCCTTCAGTTCATTTCAGAGTTTGTTAGAATTCATTCAGCCACCAATACTATCGATTCCACCTTGGGCGCAACTGTCAGCTGCAGGTCGCCGTACTTTATTATCTCATCTTCGATGACTTTTCGGCCTCCTAAAAACTCAAGAGCGTCCTGTAGAATGTCGGCGGGGTCTTCCAAGGCGTCAGCCATGTCCGTTCCGACTTGTGGGCAGGTTGTGGTCAAAGAAGAAGATCAGTGACAGGACAAACAGACCAAGACTTGGTGCAGCGCCACCATCAAGAGATGGCCTGTTGTAAATCAACAACGACGACCTCTCGGTGCGCCGAATCTCTTCATGAAATCTCCGTCACCAATTCGAATTTCTAGAAGTCTTGAATCCCAAAATGTTCGCCAACACCATCCAACCTGATATTGTGTCCCTGTTCTCTTCCACAGGATCCGAACCTCTCCAAATCTTTGGGACAACCTCTGATTCTGATTTACCTTCGGACTCCTTCTTCCACTTGCTCGTTGATAAATCTTCGCTTCCCCGACCTCCTGCACCGGCCGTACTTATTTCTCCGCCCGCTTTAGAACAAGGTTCGGATGATGACGTCGAATCCAGGTACTAATTTTCCTCGGAATTTAATTGTCATTCTAGACTTGTTCCTGACGCTCGTTTTCCATGGCAGTAACTCGGGCCTTTCCTTGGGACAGACTGTCCTCCACATTCAATCACCAACTCTACGAACTACTTATATTCGATGTCCTCGAGATACGAAGCCCTCGGCTGATCTCGGGATGAAACATCCCTGGATCCATATTCAAGTAAGGAACATGGGGCGAGAATGGTCCTTTGAGGTTGGTCTGGTCGATCGATCCGGCCGTGCTGGGGTTGTGCGCCTTTCAACATTTCAGGTAATACACGTCCGCGGACTGAACCGTACCCTCAATTACAGCGATGCTGATTGAACTTATTCTCAGAAACAGCCACGTCTCAAACTGCCCACAAATGCGTCGTCGTTACCGCTCCTTCATCTCCCACTATCGTTCCCCCCGATCTCTTCTCGGCCGCTCACAGCTTGGGCCACCGTCACTTTACACCTCCCTACGTTACTCCCCCATTTCACGTCTTCATCTTTACTTCCCCGCGGAACTGACGACGCGCAGACGCCGATGCTAGGCACCAGCATGCCTGCTGGTGCCTTTTCACACACCTCCTTCGTAAAAGTGTACGCGACATGTCGCTTAAGAAGGATCTGGTTCAGCCAGGGCGGTCCCAGCAAGCCAGCCCCATGGGAGTTTGACCTGTATGGGGATGAGTACCGATAAAGAGGATGCACCGTTTAGCGCCCTGCCTGGAGCGAGCACGCTATCTAAAGTTTATCCTGTGGATTTTTTTGTTTCAATCGATTGACGTGTGAAAATCCGGCATCCACACTCTTCGCCTGGGACAGGAAACTCCAGGAGCGGAAGGACACGCCCTGGGCCTGCGTGTCCGGCACCACTCTTCTGCTCTTCGCAGCCATGTGTCCTATTGTCGACAGATTCTGTATCGGGCTTCGCCGAGTTCCACGTTGCATCAATGGCGCTACCGGACATTCCCAAATTCAACTAATAAATAAACGCCATATCACTGCGTACTCCATTTTCCCAACCAATTGGGCAGCTTTTTCGTCGAGGACTGTCATCGGTTCAAGATAAAAAAAAACTCAATACACGCGGTGTTGTCTCGACGGAAATCCAAAACTTGCGATTGCGGTAGATCGAACTTAGCAGTGTCCTTGTCCTTGGCACATGGGAACTACGATTAGCAGGTGTCCCACCAGAGATAAATTTAATCACCATAAAAAATATAACAAGACGGTCGTGATCGCCGTCGGCTGAAGGAGCACTGAACGCGAGCCGGAAATTTATTCAACTATGGAGGCTAAGTGAACGAAGTAAATTCAGACCTAAAGCAAATTTGCCATGCTGAATCTATCTTAGAATTGTTGATGTATCTGCGTCCGGGATGAAATGCGTGTGGTATGCGCATGCAGATTCGACCTAAGTAGACCGACTCACCTCATCGAAGTAGAATTCGACAGCAAGACGTCTCGTCTTGAAGTTTCCTCAGTGAAGTAGGCGATGTCCTGGTCTCGAATATGAGAAGATAGTACGAACTGAAAGGTTTCTCTGATCAATTCAGGACCTTCCGCTACACGCATTACTTGCCTGGGTTGCGGAAGTTAGTATGGCACCGAGATGAGCAGAAGCAAAGCTTGCAACTGGTCTGCGGGATTATTCGGCTTCCCGTACAACAGTCTCATTGTATCGTACTCCTGGCGTCCTCCATGCCTCACTGGCTGTGCAAGAGCCATGTGAACGCATACAATATTAGACTGAGCTCACCGCTGTGTATATTGGAAGTCCAGCGGCGGAATTTTACCGAGTCGCTACAAAATGAGTAAAGCGGTCTTCAGCTCATTTGACACACTGTTCGTTCGTTCGTCTTCGGCCATCGCGGGTCGGAAGGGGACAAGTGCTACGTACTCTGTATCGTCCGCGTCTAAATGCTTGTGCGATAGCCCAAGAACGCAACATGGCCTGGGACGTATTGCTTGAGTCTTCTTGATACCCAGGCTTCTCAACAAGGGGCGAGAAAGTACCTGTTGATTAATAAATTCATCGAGTTACTTTTAATTAAAGAGATACGACGAACTCGACGAACTTGATTCAAAAGCTGTGACCAAACACTTGAAACAGATACCAAAAATTACGATTTGAGGGTAATCGCCACCTAGATCAGGTCCAGTGCATCATTCAGGTCAACGCTTTAGCCAAAGCTACCCCATTGTGAATCAAGCCTACGCAACCTTGAGTAGAGAAAATGGAGGTTTCCTTCACAACCTCTCTGGCGATTTCCTTCAAGCAATCTGGCGATTACAAAACTCGGCCGTCAATAAACTTTAGTAGTTTGATCAGGTTTTGTGTGTTGAACACGTATCCCGTGGCCGGCGTTGATTTTGAACGGTCTACCGGTATCCAGCGGAACGAACTGCTCCCCGTTGACGCATTAACAGCTTGTGATTAGTCGATACATTGCCGGCCATAGCGACTGGGGTGGAACGGCCCTAGTCGTACAGGTGAGAAATATTTCGCACGGTAGGCAGGTCGTTGAGCTTGTCTCGGTTGCTTCAAGCCTGCTTGTTCCCTAGCGCTAACATGGAGCACAGAATCTAAGGAGAAAGCTTTGTTCAAGTGTTGGTTGATGAATTTGGCATCGAGATTCCATTCAGGACAAATTCTGAACAAAAAGTTGGCTGGAATATTATTATGCGGTGAGATCACTTTTCTGTAGGGAAAGAGAAGTTTGATTTCCACACCTTCGTTGAGACACAAATAAGTCCACCAATTTGAAGTTGTAGGATTTCAAACCACATGCGAGTAATCTCATGGCTCTGTAATGCCACAAGTTCCTTCCGAAGGCCTAACATTGATGGCTCTGAAAGCAAGTGAACCGCTCGCTCGTCCAGCTATCAAGCCTGTGAGGGAGCAGAAAAATCTGAGAGTATTTGACAAGTAGATAATTGGGGGCCAAATTCCATCGCAACTAGGAGAATTGAGCCAAATGAACAGATATGCATTGGAATAAAGACTCACGGGCGTCGAAATCATCGAGCTAAATATAACATCACCCTCGTAAGCGGTTATAGACCTTTAGAGACACATCACCACTAGGGTGTCCAACTTTGGAAGTGGATATTCGATGTCAAATACCAGTTCATAGAATGACAGAACCTGAGTCGATTCGAGCGCAACGGTTATTTTTTCTGGAAGTCGCTGCGTGAATTCCAAGGTGCCACCCGATTTCGACCATTATCACTTGCCATATATCCGAACTTGAAGCGTCCGTTGATGGGGCTACAAAATGCAGTTTCCAAGTGCTCGAATCTCCCATTCCCATATGCGACGAGATATGTCGACACTAAATGGGTGTGGTCTCGAACCTCGGGATATTCCACTCAAAGCTGGCATCGGCGTCCGTCGAATTAAAAATCAAACATCCGATGGAATTCCTCCCCAGCAGAGTTCCTTGGTGTGTCCTGGCATATTTCTCAGGTTGCCTACCGGCGCAAGAGATCATATTAATGTTGAACGTTGACCTGAGGGCACCTTCGTCCCAGCACGGAATTGCACGCCTAGCAGCCGTGGACTAGGAATGAGATCAGATAGGTGCATACGCCACAGAAGAACTGCAAATCATGCCTCGAATTGCGTTAAAGCGATCCTTCTCATCTTCGTCGGTTCCAGTGGTAAGCGAGCGATAATATCCGACTATGGGAGCCGGTGAGTTGTCCTGTAAACACGACCAAGAGCTCGACTGTCAATCCGACTGCGAGCGCAAGCATCTTCCATAGAAAATGAAATATTCCGAGGATCGCGATCCGAACTTGCCAAAACGTTCGGCGACTTTGTGAACCAATTGTGAACTTGTGTTTTTTCGGAGTCCGTCAAGACAGTCAATTCAATTGATAATGTGTCGGAGCTAGATCGGTAGGAAGTCGATATTCATCCTATTGAGATTGGTCATTGCTGGCAGTGGTGCCAGGACTAATCAGGTAGGGAGCGAGTAAAATGGTTTGGTGCTGTCACCGGCATATGCCGGCGGTCCGGGCGCCGGGTGGAGCCTCAACCAACCGAAGTTGCCGTCGTTCGTTGAATTTCTTCGAACGCCTCCAGAACGAAGTTGGCGGCATCTAATTCAGTAAGTAACCTTGGTTTTTAGAGTTGAAAAGCTTAAAAGGCAGTTTCGGAAGTTTCCGGGTGACCGGGTCATACCCAATTGCGATGGTTGGTGAATCAATGGTGAATCTTGACGAAGTTCAAGTTATTTTTTGTGCCTTGACCGTACTGAGTAGTCCTTTGCGTCATTCAAATCGCAGCACTTCTACCCCAAGACTGGCCGAGATAAAGGTGGCGATTACATGAACAAGCCTTTATATATCGAACCCAAAGGGCAATTCATAGGTGGTCTAAATTAACAGCCTGGGTTCCCTGGGGCGGCAAACTTCAAGCTCATCGGAAGTTCAACAAAATGGAAGCGGATCTTCAAGAATCAAGCTCCTGCAGTGGGGTTAAAAATCTACTTGGCGCGTAGACAGCTTCGGTTCGGGCGTCCTGGTTGCACATTTGTACCAGACCACGTTCTATTCCGCCGACGTCCCCGGAAACAGGAACGAGCGCACGCAGATGAATCAGCATGGCAGGAAATTCCCTTCTGTTCGAGGCACAATGTCAGAACAATGATAAGAATTTGATCTGAATCTACAATATAGATTAATATGTTGAATATATGAAAGTCAAAAAATGTTCCGCCGTGGGAAGGAGTGACGCACAAGAAGTAAGTTTAGTAGGATAACTCTATTGACGGACAGACGGCTTGACGATGGAACCCAGCAGGAATAAAGGAGCATACAGAGTGAGCATAAGGGGCCGGTGACGGACCAGTAGAGTAGGCTCGAAGGGGACAACAGCAGACTCCCGCAAGAAGCCAAGGGCAAGTCGCCCGGGAGAGGGGTGGGTTTGGTCGTCGCATGACCGCCAGTTTGGTGGGGTCGGAGCACCGATACTCCGCACACCAGAACCGTTTCAGTGAAGCCATTGCGATAAGGACGATAACCTCCATCCGGGACGACGCCGTAGTAAGCACGCACACTCCGAGGCCTATGGCGGGAAGTATAAACTTAGCCCTTCTTGAACCCCGACACTACTATGAGCAACAATTTGGGGCACGGCGCCAGAAGAGAACGTCGGGGCGAGTGTTCAAGCAAATGATGACATTTCTCGGGCCGACAGGCGGGGTGCTAGCGATGAAATGGATGAGCGCGACTGATGTTCGGTGGCGCGTTGACCACAACAGCTTCTCCATCCACGCCGCGTCATGGCACCGCGGACTACAATAGTGTGTACCAGCAGGTTCGATAATAGTCCGAGCAGTTTAGTAATTAGCGCCAAAGCCTTCTGGGTCAGGAAGTCGCAGAGACTAGCCACCGTCGTTCCCTGTCGTTCCAATTCATGGTAGTTTAAGTCCTGAACGTGTGACGGTGGTCACTCCACAGTCACAACTTGAAGCTCTTGTCGAAGTCCCTTGCCTTTGCGAGGCAGGCATGGTCAGCCCCCGGACCTCTCGGGAGAGGTCCGATACACGAACCAAGATCCACTCCTTGAATCGGCCACAAATCGAGCGGACCTAAGCTGTAGTGTACGATGTCACGATTGACATCTTGTCCTATGCCGCTCGAGTCGAGTCAGTGCCCTAGCCCGAAGACCCCTGAAGGAGCAGGTGCGAAGTTCAGACGTTGTCGGTTAAATGAAACGAAGGATTGACGCGACGCATAGGGAAGAAGTTATCCAGACGTATTCACAGCGCTTATGGCCTGTAAATCGTACGTCGTTGGTGGAGCTGTAAACTCGGAATCAGGAGTATTCGCCCGACTCCACTCGTTGCCTGGCCCTTGCAAGCGACTAGCGCGGCCAGGACCAGTGGGTAGGCAGAAACCTGATCTGTGGCATCGATGATCATGACCCTCGGCCAGCTGATCGTCCGCGCGGTAGAGGAGAAGCCTTCCCTCCAGTGCAGAGCCTCTGGGTATCAAGCTCCGTCGGTCCATTCCGTGTGGGTCAGTTTGAACCTTTGTGTTGGGTTGGTTTTTTTGGCTGATGCAAGGCTGATGTGATGTGTACGATAGGCTCAGATTATAGCACGGCGATTCCGCACGGAGACTGCCTATTTACCGGGATTGTCAGCTGGGGTGTCATCGCGCTCACACCCACCAAGCTTTAATTGTCATCAGATCTTCAGGGGCGTCATTTCGGCCTTTGAGCTGGGATCATCTATTATTGTTGCGCCTCACCCTTTTTTTTTCTGCTCGGTCTGCGTTAGCGCTTTCTTTTGTCGGGGTGATCTCTCACGACGACAGCGTTGTCTTTATCTGTCTTGTGTGCATATAATTTCCGACCCTGCATACCTGCAACGGCGCTCATTGAAACACAGGTTTTATTACCCAAAATACCACACACGCCCACAGCACCCTCCTGGCACTGCTCATGTTACGTCCATAAATTCACCTGCTTTCTCTCGGGAGTCGGAACGGTATTGCGACCTCAGAAGACTTCGCTTCGGTTCCCTTCTGCTCCTTCATTTTCGCGTTGATTCTGGGTGGGCGGAAGCAGCAGGGACACTCAGCCCGACATGAGGCGCACTATGGGATTGATCTTCGCTCTGCGTGCGCCAAGATTACGCCACGCCCGGATCGAAGAAGATCTGGGTGTTTGAAATTTTCAAGGGTGCGATGAAAGAGGGCGGCAGCTTTCTTGTTAGACAGCTTCATAAATCGATAACACCGTGACAATTGGAACGCATACTTTTCCTCTTTTTTTTAGAGACTCTTGTCCTCGCTCTTGAAATACCAACACTCGTGGCGCGTTTGTTCTTGGTCGGATCCGTATCCCCATGTGGGATTACGGAATCGACTCGCTGAAATCTCGATGCATGGTTCGGAGGCAACTTAAACAGGATCACAGTCAATGGATTGCTATAAAGGTGGACATGGTTGGACAGACCAGCGCAAGTCTCTACGGTGTTATTTCCCGCCGCAATGTCGCATTACAATACCCACCTGGCTGACCGACCCCTGCCATCGTTGTGTTATTCAACCACAACCGGTCGAACATCACAATGGACGACCGACGCGTTGCGGACGTCAAATTACATACCAACTCCCGCGTCCTTTGTCAGCCACTGGAACTCCCAACTAAATTTTGTCTACCATCAGTCCGAGTATAATGCTCCTTGCGCCACAGCTTCCTCCACTGGATTATCCCGAGTCGGCGCAGCGCACCGTCATCACGCCGCCCTCTTCCCTCCTCGATGCAGTAGGCGTCTTCACACCACCCTTCACCCGCCCTGCTTCTCGCGCCACTAGCTCCTCGTTATATTCAACCCCTTATGGACGTTCCCTCCCCCGCCTCTTCGGGATCGCCACCAGCAGCAGTCAAGGAGGAGCAGCCCTGATGACGATGGATTCATCATAGATTTCGCCTCCGCACCGCTCCCGCAGGCCCTCGCGCCGCCCACCTGAGGTTCCCCTTCGTGCGACGCAGGCGAGCGCACGCATGCGCCGCATGATGGGCGTCTTCCGCCTCAACCCCTTCGCCATGCACGCTCACGGCGGACGCGGTGTCCTTGCGCCTTGGGCAGGTGGCGAAGCGCGTCCTCTCGACGAGGAGCCTCAGATTTTCGAATTCCAGCTCGCCCTTGCAGACGAGGAGGAAGAGCCGAAGGAGGAACTTGCGGACGAGGGCCTGCACACGTTCGCCGACGATTTCGAATTCGATTTGCCTGAGCAGGACGAGCCCGCCCGTTGGGAGCTCCGAGTCGGATACCCCGCCATGCCAAGCTTTGACCCCGCGGCGACGTACCCACGAATGCTGCACCAATACCATGTAAGCATTCCTTTAAACTTGCATTGGATCCGGCTGACTGCCGCTCGCAGCCCTCACCCCGCCGCTGGTCCCATCCGCAGGACGCCTCGTTCCTGATGTAGCGACACTCTTATTTAATTTTGCTGGACCGTTGAACACCGAAGTAATAGGTAATATGCAGCCATTGTATTCGTTCGTCGTGCTAGTGTAGCGGTCTTCTTGCGCGGATGCAGGCATCCTGGGTTGAGTTAAACAATATGTAGCGAAGTAATAGATCCAAAACCTTCAATGCTCATCTCCGACTCGATTGCAAGCAACTGTGGATGACGCGTGAGCAGATCGTATCAATCCGATGCACACGGCGAGATGCTCCGGGGTATCCAGTACCGGTGGTGGGTAGATAGGTGGCGTTAGCATAGCACCACCGGTATTAAAGCCGAAGCAGCCAGGATGTACCGCGGCACGGATTGCGCGGAACGCAAAACGGGTTAACAATCGGACACAAATTCCACCGTAAGAGCAAGATATGGTCTCCCAAAGGAGTCAAGAGTAGGCATCGGGAGGTAAGGAACCAAATCCGCGAATGAAGCCTCCAGTAGCCTACTACGGTCCTAATTTCTGAGAGCACAAGCTGCCAGCCGCAGGACTCTTTCGCCGTCCTTGCTGTGAAAGGTTGCAGCGTACTCTTGCCAATTGTCTCTGAGGTTTGTGGACCAGATGGCAGAAGATGTCCAAATGGAGCCTGAATTTCGATCAGATTTGACCTAGATCTCACAGCCAAACAATGACTCAAACCATCACCATCATCTGAACGATCGCTTGGACCGACAAGACCGAGATGGAGGCTGGTGTCTCTTCTACAGCCGATGAAACCCTCGAATAACCTCTGGAGCAGGTCATAAATCCCCGAGCTGCGCTTTTGTCAAACTACGAAGTGCTGTCCCTTCTGCGTGATCTCGAGAGCGAACATCTGGCGCGCACAAAAACAGCGCACCGTATAAAAAAAGAGGAAGAGGTGGCTGGGGTAAACTCTGCGTTTCCACCGGGTGGAGGTAAGGATCCGACTGTCGTAGAGGTCAGCGAGAACCTTCGGACCATCTCCTTCGAGGTGAGATAGAGTCCTTTGGGATGTCGGGAATATCTGGCTCAGTACGGTGCTCAGGCAATTCAATATCTTTCTTCGGATTATCAACCCACCTCTGCACAAACTCCAGAAACTATCACCCAGCTGGTGAAGTCTCTGGAGCCGTTTGGTCTCACAAAGGCAGAAAAATTGCAGATTGTGAATCTCGCTCCACAAAATCATATTGAGCTATATGTCGTGCGTGTGGTTATGTTCTCGGATGGTATATATAAATCCAAGATGGGATATAGATTGTGGAGGAACTTGAAGACAGGCTTGCTGAACGTATGGAGGAGGTTGTATCGCATGTTCAGGCTTCCCTTGTACTTGATGAGACTGGGATGACGACTGTCCCTGCACTGACGATACGGCCCACGGCTGGGCAGTCAGGAGACTGGGGCGATGAGGACTTGGTTTACCCTGAAGACGATTTTGATGACAAAGGCGAGGGGGCGGGGGTTGAGGGTGATCTTGATATGGACGATGATTAATATAATTTGAGGCACCTTCCTAAATTGTAGTGAATCTCGAAAGGAGAAGAACGCGCAACATAGGAGAATTATGGCCCTGCGGCCCTATCAGGGCCGTAATTTTTTCTTAGGACGCATGGGAGGAGGAGGAGGAGGATGTATTACTGCGGTGGTCCCTAAAAGCAACAAGCAGGTAGTACCTACGTGGGTGAAGCTGGTAAGGTTGGAGAAAGACAAAAAAGGATCTAGTTTTTCCCCCGGATCCTGGTTTTACTTCAATTTTTTGATATTGAAACCAGGTCTGCGGAAAGGTGGAAAGGAGCACTTCGCATGTATTTGACAATTTACAAATTGTAATCGATCAATGAGACACAAGAACTCTAACCCCTATCACTGATGCATATTTAACTGAAGTGTGGCCCACCTTCAAAAGTTCCGACTCTCCCCCGTCCACCCGCCTCCTTTTTTCACTCCCCCCCCCTCCCCGCCGCGCTCCCCATCATGCCCCACGTAAAAATCAGGAGCACCGCCGGGCCGGCCAACATTCACTACAACATCGCGACACCGAAGAATCCCTCAGCCAAGACGATTGACAAGACTTTACCCACCGTTATCATGGTCCACCCAGTCTACATCGCCTCAGAACTCTTCGAACGTAGGTGGCTTTTTTTTGACAGTGCAAGGTCTCAATTAACTCACTGAACAGTTCAACTCGCGGATCCTATCTTGAGACGATTCAACATCGTCACTTTAGATCTTCGTAGTCACGGCGAGACATCGGGAAAAGTCGGGCCCACATACGGTCGGGAAGAGGCGGCAGATGACCTCCTCAAGTTTATGGTTCGGCGTTGTCGTCCTGCTGAAAATATTTTTAACTGAAATGAAATATTACGCAGGAAGCACTGCGTCTGCCTCCCTGCCATTTCGTCGGCGTGTCCATGGGCGCCTGCATTTCTCTGCAGTTCTCGATCTCATACCCGACGAAAGCGTTGTCTATAACGCTCATCTCACCATTGCCGCTTGAAGAGGTACGTGTAACATCTTGTTGAAAGAGGACAAACTCCTAATTCTCACCGATTCCAGCCCGAAGACGTCGCGGACGGTCGGGAACAGATCCACGATTGCTGGGTAGCAGCGTTCGAGGGATCCAAGGTTGACCAAACCGCCCTTCTCGATGCTGTATGCGGCGCTCTCCAACTTGGGTTCAGCGGGGAGCAGACAAGCTTCATCAGCGCGTAAGCCTCCACGTCGGAGTCTGATGGCTTGATAACTGACTTTCATTAATAGTCTGACTGCAAGGGCTGTTCCCTACTCTTTAAAAAACTGGGGTCCCTCGAAATTGAAAGAATACCGTATCGCAACGGTCGATTTTTTCGTCAAGCGGAAGGCACAAACGCCCGAGGCCGTGCGCAGGATTACTTGCCCCGTCAAACTCATACATTGCGGAGCGGATATTGCATACACCAGGGAAGACACTGCCGCCGTATTGGCCTTACTCCGAAACAACGGGGTCGACGCCGAGCTGGATGTAGGTGGAAGGTGCGTAGTCTCCCTCTTGATAGGCGCTTCTCAGTAGACCTAACTCGTATCGAAGGCGCTTTCCATTTCGGCAATGTCTCGCACTACAAAGAGTGAGTTGATCATATATATCATAGTCCTATTGGTGACTAACATACCTGCTTAAAGGATTAATGCCCTTATCCACGCCACTGTTGTGCAGAATTCACCAGGAATGACCATTCCCGCTGCGCGAGCGTCCGTGGTTTCGCCATTTACTGCCACCCTGGTGAAAAATGGATACGGCAACGACGAAAATTCTGATTCTGATTAGACCGAATGAGTACTTATATTGTGGACATTTTGGGGAAGCGTATTTTCACGCCTGTATTACATCGCATTTATCTGTTACAATACACTATCTTGCAGCGCGCACCGAATGATGAGCGGCACAAGTCGCTTGGCTGCTCCCAACTATGTCCTCGGTTGGCCATAGATCGCGCGGTTCACCATCCCAATTGGAATGTCGTATAGTTCTGGAACGACGTCGTTGCTAGCATACGGAATATATGGATTGCGGTCTTGATTTATGCTCGGCAAATGAGCAGGAGAATCTGCATACCAAGTCATTTTCTGGGAGCGAATGACACAGAAAAACATACCAGTGATTGAGCTCATATCGGAAAACGATGGCGCACCGAATAAGGCGAGAGCAAAATACACGAAATAAGTCAAGAGCGCGATGACCACGGAGTATGCAGGGAAGAGCAATGCCCATTCTCTGGAAAGTCAATTTATCACCTAGGATTTGTCTGGAGGACGAGACTTGCCGATTCGGGTACCAGGTGATACCCATCCATATTATGAATTCATCCGGGAGTAATGCCCACAGGACGTAGACACAAAAGAGAAAGGACGTGGATGTCCACGCGACAAATCCATAGAATTCCGGGGCTCGGCTGCGATATTCGGAAGATGGAATTGGGGGGTATGGGGCTAGAGGAGACAGCGGAGAAGTAGGATCTTCCCCCATCGCATAAGTAGCAGATTTGGATAAAGCGTACTGACAAGAAATCAATGCTGCAGTATTGACGTCCGGTTTGGTCTTTGATGGTGGCGGTCCACAGGCTTTCCTTCTTCGGCGACTTCCCTCAATCCACTGAAGATGGGCTGCAATGGCTCTGAAGGCAGAGAAAAAAATTCTGAGAAAAGTGATGAACTCGAAACTTCGTAGTTTATCTTCTTCTAATATTCAAGACCAATGTTCGTTCAGATGTATCGAAATGCCTTTCTACTTCCGCGGCTGACTCGTCTGGCAGCAAGGGTTATAACGGCCACAGTTCTAGCTCTCCCCTCGTTTATTCGTTCAAAATCAGTCAGCTGTTATCTCAGCATGCCCTCTGGAGAAGTCGACACATCATCTTTGGTCCGGGAAATTTTACGTCGCGGTACGGTCAAAAAAGCTCTCAGCGGTGTCCCATCTCAACACTTATTTGGGTGATTTACAGGGAAGACTCTCTTCGTCCCAAAGATTGACACTGCCACAGATGGGCGCATGGAGTTTCTCCAAGTATACGACGAAGAGGATTTGAACTCTCTGCCCAGCGGAGTTTGGGGCATTAAAGAGCCGAATCACACTTGGAATGGACACCCACGCGCGAGCGGTATGTATGCTGGCTAGTCGCTGTAAAATCTTCCCCATATTGTCTCCAGCAATTGAGGCGGGCTTGGACATGGTTCTACTTCCAGGTGTGTTTCGTCTATCTCCAGGCTGCAGCAGTACTCACTTTCGGAAGGTCTTGCCTTTGATCGTTCGTTTTCGCGTCTCGGACACGGTAAAGGATACTATGATAAATTCGTGTCTGCGTATTGTGAGGCTAGACGCTCGCCCCCACTTCTAGGTTCGCCTATTTTTATCCCAAGGACTGAGGTTGATTGCGGGCTTCAGTTGCAGTTGTCTTTGAAGGAACAGCTGCTCGACTCAAAGGCTGTTCCGGTTGGGGACCACGATTGGAAGATGGCGTGTATAGTCACAGAAGAAGGAGAGTTGTCCGACCCAGATACATAAAGTGTGCGCAATAATGCGGATCGTGCCTATGGGTCTCTCGTACTCGCTAGCTTTCACCGGTGCTCCAACTTGATAAGTGCTCTTGATTTATGTAGATGAAAAGTGGAACTTAGTACTAGTGATATCCATAGCTGCAGCGGTCACAGAACCCGAAGCCACAAAACCGATACACACTAGGCCGCTGTCCAGTGACCTGTCCACAAGCTGTCGCCCGGAACCTGGCTCATTGATTCCGCCTGGATGATGTCATTTGCCCATTGTACAGCCGAGACATTCATACATCGCTGTAAATGTTACATTGAAACGGCTCACTAGTACCATTAACTAGCTCAACTCCTACTAAGCACATTGACCTCCCAATCCACCCACACCGAAATATTGCTGACATCGCGGCGAGTTTTGACCTGCACAAGGCGAGGATTGGTTGAGCTTGGCCGGTTCGTTGCAGAACCCGATACGACGGCGCAAACCACGAACCTGGCGGCATCGTCTGATTTACGCACACATATGCAAAATAATCGAAGTCTGCGATAATATACAGGTTGAACAGAGTCAGTACCGCAAGAAGCCACAGCACAAGAAGAAGAGAAGCGAAACCCGTGGACAAAGCTTCCGTATATTACAACTTTGTTCGACTAAGTCGCCCATAGTGCAGGGAAAGTCAGTTGTTCCAATTAGTAAACAACCCTCGTCCTCGGTAGAGACCGAACCGCTCACCTGAGAGAGGTCATGAGAATGACTGGGGCATAAACGTTGTTCATCGAGTAAGGAAGGTTGCTTCAGAAGGGAAGGATGAAGTATCTAGAATGGGGCTCGTGGCATAATTGTCGTCATCAGTGTCCCAGTGGCCAACTGCGGCCCTGGGGCTTGTTTGGGGGCTTGTTTGGGTTTGGGGTAAATGTGGTGCCCTGCGGCGTCCGTGAGGAAGAGTATCCACCCATCTCACATTGAAACGCTGTGAGCTTAGCGAAGACGGTGGCGGCGTGGGCGGCGGGGTCGCTACAGTAGTCTCTTTGAACACTGTTTGATGCGGTGGGGATGGCGGTGTGCTACTCAGATTACCAGTCGGATGGGTACGAAAGTGGCGCCTGGCATTAGAGCGAACACTGAACGTTCTGGGACAGCCTGGAAACCCGCACTCGTGCGCTGTAATGTGGCTTAGAGGAAAGATTTAGACAAAGGAAACAAATGACGCACGTTTCCTATCATAATGCGAATTCATGTGCGTGTCTAGCCCGCTTGGACTGTAGTTATGATGGTCGGCGGATGTGAATTTTTTAACTGTCGCTACTCACCGAGGAAACTTTTTAAAGCAGATCTCGCACATGTGCATTCTTGTTTGCTTGGTTTTCCGCCGCGAAGTGCTAGGGACGTGCTGTCGCAGCAACCTGCGGAAGGACCCCGGTGGTTGGGCCCGGGGACAAGCTAATCTCGGATATCGACTCCGGTGAATCAGGGCTTAAGCGAACAGATCTTTCGCTAGAGCCAAGAACTGATGAATTTTCAGCTCTGAATGGGTAGTCGACGGTGGACTCCGAGAAGTTTGGTACTCTGTGCGTAAAAAGTTAGAGTTGTTGACATTTATGTGGGAAGTGACCGACATGGGAATGAAATCTGAGCCATTCTGGCGCTGTTTCTGGTAGTTGAGATCACCGCATTCACGGGAGTACAGCAGTCCAGAGCTACCAGTATCAAAAGGGCGCAGATGGCTTGGGTATCCAGATAAGGGATATGGACCAGAATCTAGATTTAGATTCGCCGATGACGACGAGTAAGGGAATGGCGGTGGGTTGTAGAAAAATGGGGGTTGGTTGGAAGGCGGTGGGCGATCAGATGGGATGGGAGCCGAAGAATAGCACGATCCGGAGGCCGTCATTTCAGCGGTATAAGAAACGTGCTCGCAGTTTTTGTGCGCGGAAAGTACGGCTTCAGGCGTATCGTGCGTAGGAGCAAAGTCGATGCTGCCAATCTGAGTTCGCTGAGACGACTCGGGATAGCGGGTGGATACGTTCGTGTTTAGTTCCAAGGAATGTGGGTGGATTGGAGATTGGAGTATCGGGGAATGAGAATAAAGAAGTTTATTGGTCGGTATGGTGTAACCAACGCCTCGTTGGTCATCGTTAGTCGATGGAGTGGCTAGATGGTAATTGGCGCGGCGGGCCCGTGGATCGTCCCTATGAGATTTCTTCGGATACATGGCTAATTCTCCAGGCGTGACGTGGAAATATAGATGCGATCCGAGTCAGGGTCGGGGCGTTGAATAGTCACTAGGTGTTTCGTGTCTGATACCGATAACTCAGTGACAGCGGACTTCAAGTTGTAGAACCTAAAGTCAAAGGTGGTGGCACTTGACGAAAAGAAATAGATAGAAGTCGTGTATGGTGTTGGTTAAAGAGTAAAGGTCGCGGCTAGGTCTTCTATTCATTACAAAGCATCGCCGTATCCACAGAATTGAACATACTCTGGAAGAAAGCGCTAGTGACTGCCAGTGTAGAGATGCACAAGTCGCATTTCCAATGGGGAAAAGAAAATTGCACCCTTGCCAGTAAACCTAATGCGGGTTCAGCAAGGGAGAGTCAGGTGCGGCAGGGACAAGTCAGCGGTCGAGTTTTCGAAAGGAACGGAAGTGTGAAGAGAGACAAGCAGCTTTGTGATGCAAGATGACGTGTGTCAATCAAATTGGATCCAAACTTGACCAAACGGAATCAAAGAAAGAACTTCCCTTTTCTTTTTTTGTGGTGGCAATGGTGCGGAGACTGCTTGTCTTTTACTCTTCGATGCATATTGCCGCAGTGCAGCACGGCCCTCAGGGCTGGACCAGAATCTCCGACCGCAGCATATACTTAGCAGCAGACGCCTTGCCGACTAGAGGCTATATATATTGCCTGGCATCGAGATTCCTTTCTGGCTGCGCTTTGTAAAGCGCAGCACTCCTTACTTTTCTAGCTCTCGTCATTAACACTACCAGCGGACCAAGGCGGCCCAGTGTCAAAATGATGAGGGGAGTATATATATAGCACACTCATCCGAGAAATTCAAAATGTCTGCCTCGTCTCCCTCCGGGACTTCATCTGGAATATCCTATCCATCGACGCCAGTATCTACTCCACCGTATGTTGGAGTGGGAGCGCCCGCACCTGCGCCTTCTGGAATTCAGCTAACTCGCGACGCCGACTACCTGATTCAATCTTTTCTCCCGCAACGAGAATCCCAACCTCGGTCTCATCTCTCCGACCTCCCTCTCCCCTACTGCACACCCCAGATTTCCACGGGCTTCGATGCCCCTTTTGCCAGAGGCTACAGCACTGCTTTGGAAACCGTCGACATATCCCAAGAGGAACTTCTCGCGTTCATCGATGGACTGAATCTGGCCATGACAGCTAGCCCGCCCCTGCGTGTTGTGAATTTGGCTGGGATGGTGCTAGGTTTAGTGTCAGTTTTGAACAACACTTCATTATATTTTTGACCGACCATCCACGTAATAGGCCATACCACTGGGCTCAAATTGCTGCTATTGCAGTACAAACAGCTGCTACAGCAGGCATGCGCGTTCTGTCCAAGACGCTCACTGACCGCTTTCTCCGCGCAGCAAACCTCCGCCTCTTCCAGCCACGCGGGCTTTCCGTGCGCATATGCACAGCGGAGGCAATGCAGCAGCTTGTCATGCAGACTCAGGCTGCTGCCGCCCCGTCGAAGCTAAAACGCTTCGGCCGTGGGGTTGGAAGCGTCCTCATGCAGATTCCACTCCCCTGTACGAGCGTCGTCGTACACGCCGTCGCCGACAAGCCGCCCACAGTGCCTGCGATGGATCCCGGATCATTCGCTGGGAGCAGCAAAAAGATGCTGGCGAACGCAACGGCGCGTCGCCGCACTCGAGGGGTATGCGCTCCAGCTGGACTTCAATATGCCGAAACCGACGAAGGCGGAGGGCGTGATGGACACCATGGCTTCGTGGGGGGTCAAGTTCGATTCGTGGCGTGAAGGAAGGAAGCAGAGCAAGGCGGAGGAGCGACGCATAGAGCTCGAGCAGATCAAGCGCCAGCAGGAAAGGGGGGGTGTTGGACAACAGCAAGCAGCAAGGTGGGCGAGCCAGTGGAGTTCAAGGAGGATTGAGAGCTCTTCTGGCGAATCGCCGTGGCGGCTTGTTATTGAGGGGTGTGGGTAGTCGCATGGGCCAGGGAGGAGGATATGACACGTCGGGCGGTGGGCTCATTGGCGGGCTCGGACGGGCTAGGTTAGGGGGCAGATTTGGACGAGGAGGTGGTGGATTCGGCTCCCTGCGGGGCGGCAACACACGCGCGCTTGAGCTGCAGGTTGCGGACGCAGATCTACTGGAGCACTGGCACTCGTCCAAGGTACTATGGGTCGTGATTATGAGCTCCGAAAAGGGTGCGTCGTCCGCGTCTCTCTTGCAGTTTTACTTTTCGGTTCTGATTGCTGCTACAGATAAGGAGATAGAGGGGATAGATATGGCGGAGAGCATGGATGACGAGGAGCGTGTAGGACGAGCGGACATGGCAAACGGAGATGGGCGCAGAGCGCGAGGAGCTTGAGTTTGAGGAGGAGCTGGCGCGCGTTGCCGCCGAGTCCGGGAAGAAATAAGATGTAGTACTACATACTGAATAAGATCTTTCAATTAACGCGTCCGAATATGTTTACGACGCGTGAATGAATGGAGAAACAGAGCGTGACACTAAGTACGCGTTGTTTGGTCTTGTCTGTCAAGCTCCTTGTCTTCCTCCGTCACCTTCCTACCAAATTCCCCGCTTTCAAGTGTCTCTTCCTCTTCTCATTCTTATGCGCTGTTCGTCTGTTCCGGAGACCACACCTTGACATGGGGATTTCTGGTTTGCTGCCAGCTCTCAAGTCCATCTCGAACCAAAAACATCTTTCCGAGTTCGCTGGACAAACTCTTGCAGTGGATGCATATGTCTGGCTACATCGCGGCGTATTTACTTGTGCTACGGAGCTCGCCACCGGCAAAGACACCCATAAGTATGTTTCTGCGCTCTTTAGGACGCCTCTCAGTCGACTCAACGTCCTCAGGTATGTCGACTACGCGATGCACCGAGTTCGCCTCCTGCGCTACCACAAGATAGAGCCTTACATTGTCTTTGACGGTGGGCCACTCCCGGCAAAGAAGGGCACGGAAGTCGACCGCCAGAAGAAGCGTGCTGAGCACCTCGCCCGCGGGAAACGCCCTTACAGCCCAGGGGAAGCGCACCCAGGCGCAAGAAGCACTACGTCAAGTGCGTCGATGTTACGCCACAAATGGCCTTTCAGTTCATCAAGGCTTGTGCTCCGGCTTTCTATTTACCCTCTGCCACTGACCCCGCCACAGGCACTTGCGCGCCGAATCAGTCCCCTACGTCGTCGCGCCATATGAGGCGGACGCACAACTCGCGTACCTCGAGCGCATCGGGCTCGTCGACGGCATCATCACAGAGGACTCAGGACCTGCTCGTCTTTGGGTGCCGGACCGTGCTCTTCAAGATGGACTGCCGTCAGCAGCACTGCAGTCTGCATTGACCGCGCCGACTTTGCGAGCGTCGCGCCCGCGGACGGCATCTCGCTTGGTGGCTGGTCCGACGCGCAGTTCCGCGCGATGGCGATACTCAGCGGGTGCGATTACCTGCCGAGCATCCCTGGAATTGGGCTCAAGACCGCGTGCACGCTGCTTCGCAAGTGGAAGACGGTCGAACAGGCGCTGCGCGCGATCGCGATGGAGGGCAAGAAGACGATCCCGCGCAAGTATCTGCAGAGCTTCAGGCTCGCGGAGAAGTGTTTCTTGCATCAGCGCGTGTACGATCCGCTGCAGCAGAAAGCTGGTGCATTTGGGTGAGGTGGACGACGAGTGGGATGAGGAGATGGACGCGTATGTGGGCGGGTAGGTTCCTTTCCTCGTATCGTGTGGCGCCAGTGCTGACTGTGTGTGTGTAGCTGACCTTGAACCGGCGGTGGCGAAGCTGCTCGGGGAAGGTGATTTAGGACCCTGTAACGCTTGCTGCCAATGGTAGACATAAATCCTCGATACGTTCCTCGTGTGCTCAAGACGTTGAACTTCGTCGAGAACGGAGTGAATAGCAAGGGGAAGGGAAAGGCGCCATCTTCTGGCGGCGGTATCCTCAGCTTCTTCGGTGTGTTTTATTTATTTATAGAGTTTCGAACGTTCCTCATGCTGTGCTTCAGGTCCGAACCCCATAATTCCTCCGCGCACAAAACTCGTCGCTCCTGCAAAACCAAACATGCTCGTTGGAAAGGCTAGCGGGAAGAGATCGTTGGCAGCGGAGATGGATCGCGACATGGCAGCCAAGAGGAAGAAGCAGGGGGATGTTGCTGTGCCTCCCAGTACACAGTCGCGATTCTTCCCATCCTCGTCCTGAAGCTGACCTAATCCCTGTTGCTGGACCTTCCCGTCCCCGGAGTGACAAAGAAAACGTTCCGGTCGACGACGCAGAGGAGGGCGATGAATTAGACTTGACCATCACCGAAGCAGACCTAGAATGGGACAGCCTGTCGTTGGTTGCACAGGCAGAGATGGATCCCGAATTGGAGATGGATGTGGAGGAGCCAGACGATGCTGTAGAGCAGGAGGACGGGTACATATCGCCGACGCCGTCGCGTTCGCGGGACGCTGAAGACCTGTCGTCGCCGCTTCGGCCCGGAGTAACCCCTCCACGGCGGAAGCGTCTGAAGACGGAACTCGAGGCGGACTTGGATGTGGATGCGGTGTCTAGTCCGCCGGAGGAGGCACGGGAGCGCGGCGGGCGATTACCTGCCCTCTCCCTCTGTCGTTCACGCTCCCACAGCCCTATGGGTGCGATCCTTGTCGCCGCTTCCCCTGATCCACCGCGCGGGGTCGATTTGCGCCACTGCATTCGGAGACGAGCGCACAAGTGATATCGATTTCTTCGAGGAGGACGCGCAACACGAATCTGGCTCTACTCCCACCCCTTCGCCTTCGCCCTTGACCCCTGCCGAGGATCAGGGTGGGGACCTGGCGCTCGTGTTAGACCCGGAGGAGCTGGCGGCACAGGCGAATCTGGAGCGCAGTGAGGCGGTGGCGGCGGGGTGGCGGAGTCGCTGGGCGAACAACGGCACGGCGAGTTCGAATGGAAAGGGGCGGGAGAAGGAGACTGTCCACTCGGTGCTCAAGCGGCGAGAGACGACGGTCACACCTACAGGGCGGCATCTCCCTATCAATGCGCGCCTGCGGCTGCACCCGTATCTGCAGGATGCACCGTCGTCCGTGCCTGCAAAGAGCGCCGGCAAGTTGCAGAGCAGACGGAGTTTGACCTTTCTCGACTCGGTGCGGCCTTTGAAGGCCAAGGCACGGCCGTCGGACAGGTTTGAGGTGCCCGCTGTGGAGGAAGATGGAAACGATGTGCTGGCAAAGGCCCAGACACGCCTCGCACAGTTCAGGTGAGTTGAGCGGTACCTTGCGCGTTCGGCTGCTGACGAAACTTTTAGACGTCCTCTTTGAAGCCGCAGACAATGTACATACAATACTACTGGCTCCAATAATATCGCTGCCTTGATTTCGAAAAGTTCAAGTTTGCCTCCTCATTTATTTCGTGTGGTGTAGGATAATATCCTTTTCTTCACGATTTGGAGTGTCGTCGAGGACGTCTAGATTTCTGACAGGGATCCGTCCGCTCATCAATGACATCGTGATCCGGGAGTAAGAGTCATCTCCAAAAATCAGGCTGCTTCAGGGCCACCACCTGGCACTAAGCCTTAACTATCCCCTGGTATAGCCCGGTTATCGGTCATGGGTATTCATTACTGACCTGCTGGAAGACAATGTTGCCCATTTTCCCCCAGGAGCTTATTGATCTCATTATCGACAAGCTATACGACGATCCCCCCACTCTCAGAGCATTCTCGCTCGTATGCCGTGCCGCGGTTGCCTCTTCGCAAATAAACATCTTTCATACGGTCGTTCTGAAGCTGTTGCGATCTGAAAAAGACGGCCTCACTCCATGTCAGAAGCTCTCGAAGCTTCTGACCTCTTCTCCCCATCTCGCCCCCCTCATCAAAGATCTGCAGGTCATAGACGTCGATGGATATACCCCACAAGTGAACGCCTCTGCACAGCAAATATCCTCGATACTCCCCCTGCTCCACCTCACACACATTTCGATCCACTGCAGCGCACATTTGGCCTGGAGAACTCTGCCGAAGATATTACAGGATTCTCTACAAAAGACATTCGGATCCCCCGGGTTGGAGTCCATTCAAATCTGGGGAATCTATCTTCCATGTTCACTCGAATATTCGGCCTTTTATGTATTCGGCAGCGCTCCTTCCAGCTTACAGACGCTGGCATTTGGAGTAGATGGTAGCGACTATTCGCATCTTCCTCCGCCTTCCTTCGAGTGGCTCCCAAAACTTCGGTCGTTAGCCATCTCATCCTTGGAATGGGACTGTCCCGAGCATCTTGCGTGTGCTTTGTCGAATCCCGCTCTGGATTTTTCTTTCCTTCGGTCTTTATCCATTTCCGATCTCGTCGCGTCGGAAGTCCGGCTTCTGCTCGATGCGATCCGAAACCCAAGTGCACTGCAGGAGCTTAGCGTGTGGCTTAATACCGGTTTGTCGTCTCGCCTCGCATTGGACCTCATTAATTGAAAACTTCATCACAGAGGACACATACGTGCTTCCCTTGGCCGCACTTTCTAATTTGCGCTCAGTTCGTTTCACATTTTCCCGTAATTCGGTCTCCAATCTTCTCGACGCCATCCGCGATTGTGCGACGAATCCCTGTCTTGAACATATTGTGCTTTGTCTCGGCCACCACGACGACGCAATATCTATTTCAGATTGGGTGGA
Source organism: Mycena rebaudengoi (assembly GCA_029282285.1). NCBI lineage: Eukaryota > Fungi > Basidiomycota > Agaricomycetes > Agaricales > Mycenaceae > Mycena > Mycena rebaudengoi. Next base: position 647,440 of record JARJCX010000028.1, read on the forward strand.
CGTTGCTGTCGCAGTTATAGCTGGCGGAAAACGTGTTGAAATTCACATTGACGGCTCGAGTGGCGCGGCCTTGCAGAAAGCCCAAGTTGGGATGACCTTTATTGACACACAGGGGCTTCTGATCTTGAAGGACTCGTAAGTGGTTTTTTATTCTCAATACTGATAGAAAATTCTGATGCGCGTCCGCCAGAAAATGGCTTTCCCTGCAAGACATCTGTATGCAGGACTAGTGTAAATTCTTGCAAATCCGAAAAGATGACATTCGTTGATGATGTTGGATTTTTATTTCCTTTTGGTAAACAAAGGCTAGCTTCACCATGAAATATTGTTTGTTTTTTCCTTCGTACCTGTCACTATATTTGGATGATACTTCTAAATTCCGACTACTTCACCCCTCATGCTGCTGCGTCACCGGCGCAGAGCCACTCACTGCGTTGAGGCCGTTTGTAGTCAGAGGGTAGGCTACGTTCGCCTACCTTGGTCTACCTTGGTCTACCCCTTGTCTATCCCCGTAGACGAGGGGATCGACATATATGTTTGTCTACGTTTGTCTAGCCTGGTCTACACACGGTAGTCACATGCTGTCACAGGTGTGACTACATTGGACTACTCCATGTAGACCCATGTAGACCCATGTCGACACACCATATATGAATACAATATAACAATTTGACATCTACCTATGTGCAGGTATCGATTACACTCTGTAGGCAGACTCTGCAGAGCGTGTCTAAAATGGCGCCACGTGCGGCTAGCGCGTCGCATCAGGGAACCAAACATGTCATAACTTCGACAATCATGGCCCACGTCAGAAGTTAGGATGAGAATTATTGGACAGATACTTGGAAAATACCGGTACAAGCCTACCAATGTAAATGGGAGCTCAAAGATGGTTCTCCAGCTTGGTGTACCTGGGTCTACCCTGGGTCTACCAAGGTAGACACAGCTTGGATAGGGTAGACCATGCGTAGACATACTGTGTTTACACGATTTTACCCATGTACACATAGGTCCGTGTCTACCCCCTTGTCTACCCCCGTAGCCACACCCTGTGACTACAAACGGCTTCAACGCAGTGACTTCTTTCAGGTCGTTTTGACGTCACCGCAAAGGTCGAGCGACTTTGTGGAGAGCTTCAACCCGTGTTAACGCTTCGAACAGCTTTTAACCTCTTCTGCTCATCTCGCGCCACTTCTGAAGGGCTTACGGATCATCGAAGACCGTTCCGACGGACGTGGAGAGGAATGGGTGCTTAACTCTGCGCATGTGCTCTCCTCAATCCTCCCGCGCGTAAACCTGAAACGAATAACGATTCGGTGCTCGCTGGATGTCAATTGGCAATCTGTTGATCCATTACTCCAAATTGCGTTGCAGAGGACATTCAACACTCCCGGGCTTTCGACTTGTGGAATACATTTCCCACCAGCCCATATATTCACTGCGGCGCCCGCAAGTCTAAAGACGCTGGCCGTTTTATTCAATGTCGCAGGAGGGATTCCTGATAATCCACAGGCAGGTAATGCTGCGCCCCCCTGGCTTCCGAGACTGTAATCGCTGGCTATTAACACAGAATGGGCCTCCTCTGCGAGTGTCGCCCGCTCTTTCTCGAACCCGGCTCTAAAATTTTCTAACATTCCCTGTCAATATCCGGTATCGACACGCAAGACATCCACCGCCTGCTTACCGCGATCCACGGTCGCTGTGCACTGGAATATCTCAACATCTGGTTCGGCTATGGTTCGACATGCGTCCGATTTCACCGCCGTTGATATGTGCTGATCAAACGCATCCCAGGAGATGCGCACGTACCCGGTGCACTCGCGTTACTCTCACATCTACGCTCCGTTCATGTCATATTCGAATACGCACTGCAAAACATGCAAATCCTCCACGCCATCGTGGACGACTGCTCGACTACAACGCTCGAACGCCTCGTGCTAGACATTGGCGTGCTCGACATCGGTGTTGCCCAGTGGGCAGAGGCCGCGGCCGCAGTTGCACGGAGCGGAAAAGCCACAGAGATTGTGTTCAGTGCTTCCGATGGATATTGTCCACCGCGGCTTCCTTAAAGCCCTGGGGAGGGCCGCGGAGGGTATCAATTCTGTCGACACCAATCGACTACTGACCTTAAGAACATCGTACGTGCGTTGCCTTTCTCGCCAATACTTAACTCATGCCATTCAGGCCCCGTTTGACCTTCGAAGATTTTTGCACTGCGTGATTATATAAAATATAATTGCACTCCAAACTCAACCCAATACTTCCACCACGTCGCCACAAAAGGCAATCCTTATTCCATTTTGGGCTCTGCTAGCGGGACTTGCTGACGTTTGTACTGTGCTGTACTGTTACTTGTGCATACGTATAAAAGCAACAGTCCATACTATACACACGCAGGCCTATAGACGCGCGCGCGCATCGGGGCACGGCGCAACTCACAAATGTAACCAAAGCCTCGCCCTCAAGTCCTGCGCCGGAGCTTGACGGAACAATTCGTCGGCGTCATCGTTACACCGGGCTCCCACTTCAGTAGCAGCCGCTTCTGCTCTTCGAGCGGCAGGGCCCGTAGACTATCCGGAATATCTATCTCGTAGTTGCGCACGAGACTCGCGAGCGCGCAGACGCTCTCTGTCAGCGCGAACCGTTGCCCGATGCAGTTGCGCGCGCCGCCGGAGAACGCGAGGACTGTGGAGTGTAGTATCAGTGAGATTTAACGGGCACGGAATGGGCATGAAAGGCTGACAGGCTTCCCGTGGCCATTTATACGACTCGCTATCGAGGAAGCGCTCCGGCTTGAAGTCGCCAACGTCTCGACCCCAGTACATAGCTGTGCGCGCAGTGGGTGAGCAGGATACGGAAGGGCAGAGCATGTAGGATAGGACGCACGGTTCATGTGCAAGCCTAAAATATCGACGATGATCATGCTCCCTGCCTGCACCGGCACAGAAAACGGGGTTATGTCGACGACGTCACCCTGTGTATCAACGCTGAAGCGGTGTGCAGTCAAGCTCATATCTGCGTTGGCCATTTTGGCGAGACGGATCACGGGCGTGTGGAGACGCAGTATCTCGTGGAAGGTCGCCTGCGTGTATTGCTGGAATACAGTGAGTAGGCGAGAATAATGAGGTATACATGTGGCACAGACCAGGTTGGGCATCGACTCTTTGTAGGACTATGCGAGGGCAGATTAGTCAGAAAGACGGATGTTATGCAGAAGTAAAATTACTCACTGCGGTCGAGGCAGTTGTTGGGCATCCACCCGGCCAGAGCCTGAGAGTCTCCTCATATATTTTTTTCTGGACGTCGGGGTTAAGTGCCAGTTGCGCCACAGCAAAGCTCAAGGAATGGGCGGAAGTCTCTGTATTCGCTCGGTTAACGTGCTGCTCAAATGAGTCAGATATCGGATGACAGACCGTGTCCAGCCAGAAGAAATGTCTAAAGCACAGCTCGTCAGCAGAAATGACGAGAGTTCAGCGACGCACGAATATATTAGATAGCAACTCCTCATCCGTGAGCCGCTTGTGGTGGGCGTCGTCAGCTTGCGTCATGTTCGCCTCTACCAGATTTCGCAGCAGACCCGCGTCCATCCCAGACCCCTTGCCGCCCACGACCCACGCTCTGGACAGCGATACCAAATCGAGCATATGCCCCTTCAGCGCCGCAAATGAGTCAATCGTGTCCTTCAGCATGGGCCCGATCCACGGCAAGTGTACGCGCTCAGAGATGTGGAATAACCACTTGGGAGTGAGAACCCTGGGGTATAAGTGCTCGAGTGCGGTGGTGACGGCGGGGCGGAACGCGACGTCGTGCCCTGGCGGCGGTTGCGTGGACGAATCCTCTTGCCACGATGCGCGTCGACCAAAACCGGCGGAGGAGATTACGAGCAGCGTCACCTAGCGCAGTTGTCAATCGCATAACAGGCGCAGGGGCAGCCAGAAATGGCACCTGAACCAGATGTTCCACGACATTGATTGTGGTCCACCCCGAGGAGTCGCGTTTCGCAGTGTCTATGGCGGCAAACCACTCATTGACGACGCGGATTGTCTCTATCCACACAAACGCGTTGCTGGCCTGCAAAATATATTAAAGTGACACAATGGAATATTCACCACGCCTACCTCGTTAAACGCGGGATTCGCCACTCTTCGATGTCGTTTCCAATCTGCACCCTCTGTGCCGACCATATTATCGCCATAGATGTTCAATGCTTCATACTGCGCTCGCTACCATAAACATCCTATTTTCTTTTCATTTGAGAACTCACCGCTTCGACGTCCTTCTGAAAAATGGTGGATGCGGATGTGACTGACTTGATGCTACCCGCGTCAGCGATCCAGATGGTCGGAATCGCGCCCGCAAGCGTCACCGAGCCGATGAGGGTGCTTCCGTACTGGGCGTAGACTGCATTGTGCTGCTTTCAGAACGCAGTGACAAAAAAACGCGAGCTACTGACACCTAAATCCCGCATAGTAGTGTCCCATCTGGCTTGGGAACGGGAACCATGGCCCCAGAATTGTGCCCAAGCTACGAAATGGATGGATCCAAAGGAGACCGGCATTTGGATACGCGCTAGGAGTGAGGAGCTTGCAAACTCGTTGGCGCCGTGCGTTGTATAGTTTGCTCACCGCAAAGGGCGGGAAGACGACCGGAGAGCGACGAATTTCTCCACGGCCACCTTTGCTACCCAGAGAGCCAAGATGGTGATGGCAAGACGATGCATCCCTCAGCGCTCAGCAAAGATACGAAGGTATGATCCAGTCCGGCAGCGAGGTAGCTACGTAGAGGGAACAGCGAGGTCGTCCAGTACTTAATGGCAGCAGTGGCGCCACAAAGTGGTACATTCCGATTAATACTTTAGGCGAGATAACGAAAGCCTGTGAGACCTCGGAAGTCTGCGAGGCCGAGATGGACGACGGAGCTTTGCGGCCCAGTGTCACTGTGGGCTGCCTGGATGCCCAGAGCCCACCAAATAATATATGGCGACGATGAACGGAGGAAGACAGAGTCTAGAGAGCTACTGGCACGTCGGCGTATCCTTTTCTCCTTGAAAAGAGCTATAGATTAGACCCATTCCTGCCTTTTGTCTTGCTTTATACCACCGTGGCGCACGGCATCGCAAATGCGTACTGGACCAAGGATACCAGGCACCTTGAAGAGCGTGAGGATTCCTTCGACTCGCGGGAGGCTCTGCAACTGCATCCAAATGACCGAGGCCGCACAACCCATGCCCTACTCCCATTCCTTGAGGTCCCTTCGTTACGTCTCGTCCTGAGTGAATAATGGCTGGTTCATACGCCTCATCCTGGGCCTGGTCGTGGTGGACAACGAAGGCGAACGTCGTCACGGGCCGGGGTCTTTTGGAGTACGAAAATATTGACGCGCCATCAAGCTGCCACAAAGCATTCCACTTCCGGTCCACTGAGACTCGAGAGACTACTTTTCGTCGGTCGTTCTACTAGAACTGTCATCAAGCGACGGCTGGCGACGGCCTCACTCCAAGTCAAAAACTCTTCTCTTCATCTCGCCCCATCCAGGATGGACGATGTGGCAAAGCTATAGCTCCCAACTGGTGGAATCTGCTCCGCGATAGTCCTTCATACCTCAAGCGCATTTCGATTCAGTGCAGCGCACCTTGGGCCTCCAAAGATATTACAGGATTTTTTCTCTCCAGAGGACACCCCAGATTAGCGCTAGGTATTAAAATCTGGTGAATCTATCTTCGTCTTCACTTTGGGATTCGCGGCAGCTGGCCATGCCATTCTATCGTCAAAATTTCAGTCATTGACATTGGACGCCTCCCCCCATGACTTCGTCTGTCCCGGCCCGAGATACCTTGTTGAATCCCGCTCTGGACGTTCAAGTTCCGTGGTGGACAACGAAGGCGAACGTCGTCGCGGGTCGGGGTCTTTTGGAGTACGAAATATTGACGCGCCATCAAACTGCCACAAAGCATTTCGCTTCCGGTCCACTGAGAGACTACTCTTTCGTAGGTCGTTCTACTAGAACTGTCATCGAGCGACGGCCTCACTCCATGTCAAAAACTCTTCTCTCCGTCTCGCCCCCATTCAGGATGGACGATGTGGCAAAGTTATAGCTCCCAACCAGTGGTGGGATCTGCACCGGAAGCATCCTTCAACCACACCTCAAGCGCATTTCGATTCGGTGCAGCGCACCTTGGGCCTCCAAAGATATTATAGTATTTTTTTCTCTTCAGAGGACACCCCAGATTGGCGCCTATGTATTAAAATCTGATGAATCTATCTTCGTGTTCACTTTGGGATTCGCGGCAGCTGGTGAGGTACGAATTAGATCTGTTGAAGCGTCTGTCTAGGAGAGACTAGCTGTTCATGCCATTTCTTGGCTCTCAAATTTCAGTCATTAAACATCGGACGCCTCCCCCCATGACTTCGTCGCATAATTCTAATGAGCAACCCGGTTTCTCGGAGAAACCCTCCACATCAGAAAAATCTTCAGAATTTCTACAGTAATCGGAAACCCCTCCGGGATATTGGCGTCGGTGGCCAATGGAGTTGCGGCCAACTGGACATCCCACGCTATATCCGACGCTTAGGACGGCTGCAAAACCTGTTGCAGCGCGATGAAGATATGAAGACATTGTTCTAGCTGGGTATGCTCTCTTTCAGTCTGCAATTGAATTCCGTGAAGCCACTCAAGAGACACTGTTGTATTTTCGCTGCGGGTCATGACTTATCACGGGCCTACGATGCAAAAGCTCTGCACTTTTCTCATTTTCCATATGCATTGCACAAGATATATCCACTAATTCATGATCTCCGAAGTGTTACACAAGAAGGCCCAAGCCCGCTTTATTTTTAAATATTCTCCGTGTGATGCATCAACACCGTGTTTCTGGGTCGCCTTCCGACGTCTCATTGATATTTTTTTTGGTTCACGGGCCGTTTTACTACTAGCCGGCGGCCGGCCTCCTCCTCATAATATCGTCTGACCGTATCAATTTTCTGAGCACGTATAGCAGTCGGAATGAAGTCAGTGACCTATTTCTCAACATGGACAACTCCAGCTCCGAATATCTACTAGTACTACACCCCAACGGCGACGATTAAATATTCTGCCTTTTATTTTGCAGCACTCACATTCCAGGCGGCTGCAGAACTTCAATACCCACAGATTTACGACCCCAAAACTGTGTGTGTATGGGCGTTCACCAACGAGATCAGGGCCCAAAACCTCGGCAATCTAAGTATAAACTGAGTAACCCACTGGAGGTATCGGCGGCCGGCAGGGGTTTCCCGAGAAACCCGGCGGTTCCCCAATAAATTAAGCGTATCCAATTTTGGAGGGGCTTCTCTGAGAAACCGGGTTGCTCATTAGAATTATCCGACTTCGTCTGTCCCGAGCATCTTGCGCGGACCTTGTTGAATCCCGCTCTGGACGTTCGGGTTTCCTTCCTTTGTCCTATATCTCTAGCTGATGTCTACAAGCCGCAATCCGCGGTTCTGCAGCTTGAAGCTTCTGCTGAACGTGGTTCGAGATCGACGGCAGTATTCATCGACCTCTCCCGCAGACGACGCATAGGCACTTCTTTTCGGCACACGTTCCAGTCTACACTCAGCTCATTTCACATTTGAAGACAACCTTGTCAAAAATCGGCGACACACGCGACGAATTCCCACCTTGAAAATATCGTGCTTGTGTCGGACACAACGACGCGGTAGCTATTTCGGATTGGACGGATGTAATTGTCGTGGTTAGCACCGACGGAAAGTCATTAAAATTCATGTAGAAGGTTCGAGCAATATCCTGGCCTCGCAGAAAGCCGAAGTTGGGACGGCCTGGATCGCCACGAAGGGTGAAAGACACGCCCGTTCTTTTTAAATATTTTCAATATACAATTCTGACTCTTGCGTCAGTCAGAAAGTATTCATCGCTACAAGACATTTGCGCGCGGCACTAGTGTAAATTTATGCGTAATGTCCACTGGTAATCCTAGAATGGCGGTATTCGTTGGAGACATTGAACTTGATAAATTGACATTTTTGCCATTGTACTTCTAAACTGCTTTTCTTTTGTTCACCGGCGTCTGCCGTGTATGTACGAACGGGATAACATCAATCTGCTACAACCGATAACCCTCTTCTTCAAACGCAGCCGCGTCTTCGTTCAGATACTCGCGCCGTCCAAATCGAAAGATCCATTTGTCGGCACACTTGCGCACCTCGTCCTTCCCCCATTTCAAATCCAGTCCCTGCCCATACACCCACTTTCGTTTCTCTAAAATCGCGCACGGTGGTCAGCCTCGCATATATCATACATTGACTCACGCCTCGGAAATAAAGTAGTATGTACTCACCACCAACCAGCACGTACACCGCACCCCCAGCCTGAAATTCCACCTCGATGTGCTTGTGCAGCGGAGTCGCGATGTTCTTGAGCAGCAGACCCTGCACCGCGGCCTGGAAACATGCAATTAATATGACGTATATATACACCGCGAAATGAGACGGACCGTGATATCTTCCTGCGCGTCGCAAAATGCCGCGACTTCCTCACGCGTCGGCGACCTTCAAGACGCGTTAGCTAGCCCTGGTGTGCAGGACAGAAGTGAAACTTTCGTACGCGGTTTGCGGCTTGATCATCACCTGCGCGACATGCGGCGCGTGCAAGCCCAGCTCGGCCTGGGGAGGGAAGAACACGAGCGTCGCTTCGCCGAGGCGCAGAAGGTACGGCGGGTGCGGCATCGTGATCGTCGTGGTGGGGCAGAGAAAGTCACCTGGGGTACGCGACGGATAATACGTACTGTACGTCCCGAAAAAGGCAACTCGGCTTTCATTTCGGGGCTTGATATCTAATGTTTATTTCTGACTTTTTGCTTCTATAGCTAGTAGTCGACTGGTGCGTGAGCTCGGCTCGGGAGATTATTAGAGGTGGGGGACGATAGTGTACATATTTTTGCCTGTTGTATACTGGGATACTTCCCCGCCCCGGCGTCCTAAGCGGGACCGTGCCGTGTAATACTACCTACCTAACGCGGCTCGGATTCATGCGATAATGATTTAGTTGGAAAGTAGAGATGCCGCGACAGATTAGTCCCATGTTGAGTAATATATAATTACATAGCGTAATGTATAATTATATAGCATGAATACTGCCCTGCATTCGCAAGGGAACCCCGGGCGGCTTTTTGCAGAGATTCGCGTGTTAAGCGCTGCCCGGGGATTCCCTTGCAAGCCCTTCCACTTAGATATATCCATTGAAATTGCATGGATGTAGACGGTTAATTACAAGCGTAAGGGGTTCGGATGCTCTGTCGAGTGTATGGGCTGTGAATGCGGAGTCGGGCGGGACAGTATGTCAAATTGATCTGGCAGGCCACCACCGGCGGCCGGTGGATACACAGTGGGCTCCCTTCTTCCTGCGTCGCGCCGGTGTCTCCAAACTGACTTGAAATTCATTCGCATGTATAGGAACCCCGCCGAGAGTGGGTTTTTTTTTTATAAAAAAAAAAAAAAGAGCAGTGTTCAACCTGCCTGCCCAAGTACAAAACGTACATAATTTTCAACCGGGGCCGGCAAGGCTTAGGTTTGATTCTATATGCATTCAGAAAGCCGGGACTGCGAACGCGAATTTGTAACCTGGCGACGCGGGCGACGAGATTCGTATCGTATATCATTCTCAGGCTGAGCTGTCCCGAGGCTGGGTTCAAAATCGCTTGTGAGAGCCGATATCATAGAAAGTGGGGTGGGGCTAACAAATAAAAAATTGTACGCCAAATGCATTTTATTTAGAGCAAAGAAGAAGGCGTTGTTCAACTGTGGGTTGAACATGCCGGCGAATCCTCGGCGCTGGATAGATAAGCATGATAACGCAGATAAGATAAGATAACGATCCATCACATTCCCGGGCCGGTTGAGGCCGCCTTGCCATTCTCCAGGACGCGACGCGCGCTCACCATGTTTCTGTATTCTCGAACTCTTCCGAGGTGGCTCCGCTCCTTAATGCCTACGCGTTTCATAGGCTCTCACGTTGGCTGAGCTCTTGCTTTCTTTATTCGTCCACCCCTGGCCAGTGGCGCACTGGGCCGGCACATGCATCTTTGCGGTGGTTTTAAACCTGATCTTGTTCCATAGGCTCCTTGAGACCTTTGAGAAATGCGTGAAGCTGTGGCGTCTGGTGGCTGCTTCTCTGTATTTGCTTCCGTGTCGCGACTGCTCACAGCCTCCCAGGCTCCGCGCAGAGCCGTAAAGTCCGAGGACAAACAGACCAGTGAGATGCATGCATATCCCGCCATAGCGAACAGCCAGTTTCTGTTCGACGCCCCAATCGCGTTTTCCTACGTCCTCAGGAAAGTCCACAAAAGCATTATCGGCTAGACCCGTAGTATTCTAGGGTCCTGACTCCTCCGACCCTTATTAGATCCTTTATCAGTACGTGCTGCTTGTCTTTTTTTGCATCGTGACCGAGTCGCCGACCGCCGACTGCCCGTATCGAATATTAATAATGTGCCTTATCGCTCCCGCCCCCACGGACCGGCGAAATTTGCGTCCGTCTGCGGATTCACAAATTTCTGGACTGCAGCCGTATCGGAATTTCGGAATTGTCGGAAGGATGCAAAACTGAGTTCATTACAACACTGGATTCCATGGAAGACCAATTCCGCGACGGGGCTACTTAACCCGCCGAACCGGGATTGTGTCCTGCATTTACCCTTTCAAGTGTGGGAGGACAAGGTGTTCTTTGTATGCGGGTGTTGTGTTGGGTTGCTTATACAAGACCACGCGAGCTGCCACGAGGGATCGATTCTGTTTCTGTATCTCTTGTTTTCTGCAGGGTTGTGGATTCCTCTAGAGTGGTCGAGTAGCCACAGCAATGTGCGGCCATGACCGGCTCCGCCCGCCCCATGCCCGCCATGGTCGCCGACGCAGTGCAGACATCGGCGGCCTCCATCTCGCAACCTCTCAGAACGGCGAGCATGGCCAGGGCTGGCTGGGCCATTCTGGCGAGCTCCAGTATGTCTATCCAACTACTGCCACTGCGAGACGTCTGACAGCCATTTCTTTGCTTGCTGTAGAACCCGCTTTGCGGAACTGCTCAGTGACATGTACACCCAGACGCTCAATGCCGTCAAGGAGTACAGCGCTGACTGGCAAGTCCACCCTCATCGCGGTCGTCTCCCTGATCCACAACTTTGTTTTGTCGCAGCGTCTCCACCGATCTCCCGCCAGAAACCCGATTGCGGCTTATCACGGCTCTCGACAGCTGGAATTTTGAACCCCGCATGATCACAGACGAAAGCCACGTCGTCCAGTGTGCCATCATCCTTTTTGAGGGCCTTTTTCGCATCGAGGGTATGGAGGAGTCGGTCGGCATCTCATTATGTACGTATTATGATTTCTGGCCAACTGGAGCCCGATTTCGAGCAGGAAAGTTGGATGTAAATCGTGCTTCGGACCACCAACTCCAAGACCGTTGTCCTTCTGGAGAAAAATGAGACTCGGGTTGTGGTTCGAAGCTGGTCCCAACTTGGGTCATCTTTTTTTCTCGGCTGGAAGGATAACAGGTGAAATTGGAGCTGTGAATGGTTCGAGGCACAATTTTGACACGGCGACATCTTCCGTGCTCCGGATTATTTCAGGTCCCAGAATCTTGGCTCGAAATCGGGCCCCAAACGAGCTCAAAATTATTGGTGCACCTTTACTTACACTTACTTCCAGCACAAATCCCCGCGTTCATCCACCACCTGCGCCAGATCTACCGTTGGCAAAACTCGTACCACAACTTCGAGCACGCTTTAGACGTCCTCCAGGCCTCCTACTCTTATCTGCGCGGTGCCGGCATGGTCCCGCCCTTAACTATCCTTCTCGAGCCGAGCACCCGCATGTGGAAGCCTACTCGCGTGTTTGACAGTGGTCCGCTCATGACCAGTCTCGAGCTGCACGACCTCTTCATTATCTACATCGCTGCGATCGGGCATGACGTCGGCCACCCCGGCTTCACCAACCTCTTCATGAACAACGCCGCCACCCCGCTCTCCGTAGTCTTCGATGGCAAGTCCGCGCTGGAGCAGATGCACTGCCAGTTGCTTTTGCGTGTGATGCGGCACCATGGGCTGGGGTGCATACTCGACGACCCCAAGCGCGGCGTGCAGATGCGCAAGCTGTTGTGGGAGACGGTGTTGGCGACGGATATGAGCGTACACACAGCCTTCATGGAACGCTTCCAGAACCTCATCAAGGACCGCGAGGGGAGCACGCTCATGTACCGGCGCATCACGATATGTCAGGCGATCCTTAAGTGCGCGGATATAAGCAATCCGGTGCGTTTCTCCTTTTGTGTTGGGATTAATTTCCAGTAGCTCATAATGCCCCGTTTAGAGCCGTCCCTACTACATTTCACAACACTGGGCCACCGCCCTGATGCGCGAATGGAACTCGCAGGCGATCCTCGAGAAGCACCACCAACTGCCGCCGACGGTCGAGTCGTCGGACCATCCAATGAAGGAGGTGCATTCGCAAATCTTCTTTATTCCGAATTTCGTGAAACCGCTCTTGGATCTGACGATGCAGGCAGTGCCTGGCAAGTGCCTGCGTTCATCCTCCACTTCCATTCCTCATGATCTTCTGTAGAAATGCGCCCATACGTATCCCAGTGTGATCTGAACCTGGTATTGTGGACCGCTAAGCTCAAGGCGCTACAAAAGGCGGAAAACGCCAACAACGACACCAACGACACCAAGACCCCCACTACTACGCGCGCTACGCGCAAACCCAACAAGACGCGTGTAGTGACAGTAACGCCAAAGGCACGAACGGTCGTCCCACCACGCCAGCCTGAGGACTACAACTCCGCCTTCCCACTCACCCTGCCCGCGGGGCACCGCAGCACGACGACGCCCGCGACGACCCCGTTTGCGAGCGGGGATACGCCTCTGCTGAGCTGGAGCCCACTGCCGCCAATACTCTTCCCTCCACCCTCGTCCTCGTCTTCTTCAAACTCCTCAGCAACGTTCTCCCCGCCTCCGTCGTACGCCTCGTGTCCGCCCTCGGAAGGGGAGGGTGAAGCAGAGTCGGAGGAGGGGTCCGGGGCGTCTGACACCGCGTCGTTCACGTTCTCCGGGTCCTCCGTGCGCCCGCCGTCGAGCGCGAGCACCAGCACCAGCTCGCCCGCGCCGACGTCCGCATCATCCGCAACGCCCACCTCGTCGATCGTGTGCGCCTGATGACGCGACAGCGGCGATCCGCGCAGCGGCGGAGCGCGCGGGGCGTGGAAGGGGCGCGTGGCACAGTGCGGGCATCAATGGGAGCACGAGGGCGCAGCACCGGAATTCGTGGAGCCCGGCCTTGCAGCGGCCGGCGGCCGTTTCATAGGCCCACGGGCTCGGAGTGGGTGGATGGGTCGTAGGGTGTGGCTGGTTTGTGCATGCGGTACGGCGTGCGTGGGCGAGCAAGAAAAGCGGTATATCACGTTGCGCGGGTGTCCTCCCCCCGCCAGGCCAGCCAACGTACCGGACCGCGCGGTGGCTGGCGAACGGCGGGTGGACTTGCCTGCCTGACGCGCGCGCCTGCCTGCCCACCTGCCATGGCGTCGCGAACGATGATGCAGGTGTACGACGATGAGGCGTGTATGCATGCATGCATCGCCGATGACGGGTGGAGACTCCACGATTCGATTCGATTCATCCCGACTGAGACTTGGACTTTCGAAGCAAGGCATCGATCATCTTGTTGTGTTTTTAGGTTGTTTTTTTTTTTTCCATTTCTTTTCGTTTTTCTCATATATATTTACTTGGGTGTACTTGGCCTACCTAGCCCTATATACTTAGCTATCTCTCTGATGTATTACCACTACTGAATTGAATTGACTGATTTGTATAGCGGTGGCGTGATTCAACGCGCTTAGTTCCTTCTTGCCATCATCACCTTTTGCGGACGAGAATCAGGACGGCAGATGAGGCCTGGAACACCTTGAATATGCACGCACGCAATCCGTACAAGACACCGCCTGATTTTAGAGCGCTGGCAACTGCGTACCCCGCTTTGCTGCCTTGGTCAGTCGGTCGATTATGGCCCAAGGGTGCTCGTTTGATTTCTGTCTCAGTATCATCCCAGCCCCAGCTGGCACCGTCACGATTGACTTCAAGGACGAGGTGGCGCAGAGGTAGGGTGATTTATTTCAACACCAGAACGTTTGTCGTAACCGTCCTGTTGTGCCAGGCGCCTAACGGAAGCCCTCCTTCATCGGGATTTCGGTATCTCGCTGGAGGTTCCGATGAATCGTCTCTGTCCTCCAGTATTTATTCATTTATTCAGCGGTCATCTAATATCCTTAAACGTTATTCGTTAAGGTACCCAACAGGTTTGATATTTCCTCCGCTACCACGACGCGTTTTTACCGATTAATTGCCTCGGTCCATCAGACTGAACTATGTTCTCTGGATCCAAGATATCCTCGACGCTGCAGGCCCCGTGGACCCCCAGCGGATATATGGGATCGATATGTAAGTAGGGTTTTACATCTTACACACTGTAGGCAGCACACTGACACAGCGGCAGTGGGACAGGCGCATCCGCCATCTATCCGTTGCTTTCGTGCAAGCTGAGTCCCGACTGGAACTTTGTCGCGACAGGTAAGTTGCGCCGATCATATCGTTTGCATTTTAACATGTATCTTAATTAATCAACGCAGACGTCGACGAGCTCTCTCTGGCTTGCGCGCGCTCGAACGTCGAGAAGAACGGCCTGCTCGGCCGGATCGAGATCTTCGAAGCGAGTGCCGAAGGAGCAATATATGCGCCCATTACCAGAGACCCGACTTCCAGGTGCGTGAGCTTTATTTATTCTATTATTCAGCCCTGTTGAGGAGAGCTGGCGCAGATTCGATTTCACGATGTGCAATCCCCCGTTCTACAGCAGCCCGGATGATGTTGCCGCCTCAGCACACGCCAAAGAGTTTGAGCCCAATGCTGTATTTTCTTCTCAATTCGATCCTTCGTAGCTATTTCCCTGACCCTATCGCAAGGTATGCACAGGTGCCGACGTCGAAATGATCACCCCGGGCGGTGAATCCTTATTCGTGCGCCGCATGGTGCTCGAAAGTATGCAGCTCGGAGAGCGCTGTCGGTGAGCAACCCAGACTGCATCCCAGATAGCTGCTTGCGTTTAACCAAAATATTCATCGTCAGATGGTACACCTCGATGCTCGGCAAAATGGCCTCCTTGACGGAAGTGGTTTCTGCTCTTCGGGAGAACTCAGTGAGATTATTGATGTCCTCTGGACGACGAAAGAAGCTTATATCTTGAATAGATAGAAAACTACGGAATCACGGAATTTGTGCAGGGCACCACGCGACGCTGGGCCATCGTGTGGTCCTTCAGCGACTTACGACTGCCCGACGTAAGCCCATATCATACTATGAATAAAACGTCCACCGACCATCATCCATCCAGGCGATAGCTCGAATATCGAATCCTCATTTACAGTCCATAATGCCACCTCGAAATACGCTTCGGCAACCATTCCAGTTCCTTGAGAATGGAGCAGAGCGTATTGTGGATATTCTCACTGGGGCTCTGGCGTCGGTGGACGGTGCTCGTGTGTCGAGGGACGACGCCTCCGAGCACCCGACTTTCACGATACACGCAACCCACAACACCTGGTCCCGCGCCGCACGCCGGAAGCAGAGGCAAAACGCGGATGCTCTGTTGTCAGCAGAACCCTCTACGCCCAATCTCACCTGTTGCATGCAATGGATTTTCCCAGCGCCGGAAGACGCAAATAGCCCCGAAATCGTGCTGGAATGCCGGTGGATCCATGGCAAGGATCGTGCATTGTTCGAGGGCTTCTCGAGCCATGTTAGCAGAAAGGTCGCCGTCGCACTCACGACCGTATAATTCTCTGCTGGAACGATATGCGTCCCTACTATATGGACACAAGATGCGAGTGTCAACCCTGGCTACACTACGCCCAATCTACGCCGAACTACCAAACGGAGCCGCGCATACTGGCTATAGACCCTCCATCTCTCAGCTGAGCAACGACCAGGTCAATCCGAATACGCCATCGAAACGAAAATTTCACTCACCGCCTGCTTGATCTGATTATGCACGACCGATAAATCTACAGCGAGCAGTCAGCACGCTGCATGCGAGACGCAGTACCAGGGAAAGGGATACGCACAGTCCGTGTATGCCAGCGCACCGGTGTTTTGGTCCTCCACGAGCATGTCACTAAACTCCAGCTCCGCGCCGTCGAGGTTCTGCCGCGCGATGAAAAACTTCGGTACCCGACCATGCCGCTGCACGCTCCGGTGCGCCAGGATATTGTGCACCTGCGTCGACAGGTGTGTTTCTAAACGCGGAAGCTCATTCTGCACCATCCAATCAGCATGCCAACAAAACAAAAGCAGCAGCATTGCGCTAACACGTGCCATTTGCGGGTCGATCGCCATGAGGTCATCCGTGCCAAACAGATCGAGCAGGAGCTGCGGCGAGGCGCTCCCGCCAACCCATAGAATCGTCGCCTCGCCATTATCTGTGAGAGCGTCAGCCCAGCGGACGAACGGTAAAAAGGAAAGATGGACCGATGAGGTACACGCCGTGCGCCTCCATGTACAAGTGACTGTCGCGCATGATGTCCGGCAGCTGCAGCCGCCCCGTAGTCGGATCCTGCAGTGCCGTCTCAGGGGTGAGGTCGTGCAGCGCGAGCAGGGGTGGGTAGAGCAGGTGTACGAGGCTCCGCACGCTCATAGACAGCATCCTGTGCGAAAAGTAGTTCCGCACGTCGGACGAGACGTTCCGAGCTGTTGATGAATGTGATTGATTAGCTTTGGTATGGAAGGAGCAAAGATGAAAGCGACCTCGTAGACATTTTGATTTGAGGGTGGCCAGTGTATAGATTGGCAGTCCCTTGAAGGCTTCAGGGAGAATTAACTGCGCCAACGTCAGCTGGGAGCGGGACATGATTGGAACAGGCCAAGTGCACCTGATCATGCGACGATGTATTGGAGCATTTATTCCGGTAGGCGAGCAGTATAGAGGAGCAGTTCTCTGTCAGGTCGTCGCGGATGTTCGACATCTTCTCCGAGTTCATCTGCGAGATGGCTGTCGAAAAGTCAGCACAAGCAGACCGACAGGGTGCCCAGAGTAAGCTAACCCCGGCGTGCGAGATGGTATACAGTGGCATCCATATCCGACAGGCGGAACACATTCCACGCGAGCTCGACAACGGGCAGCGCGAGGTTGATCGTCCGTACCCTCCGAAATCCGTCCACGGTCGTATAGAGCACCGCGGCCTGCAAATACACGTATCCACGCGTGTCGAGCCTCCCGCCCGAGTGCTGCAGCTCCACGGACAGTGCCTTGTCCGCGTCCAGTACGCCAAACTCTAGATCCGTCGGCCCCGGGCGGTAGAAGTTGCCTGTCTGCTCCGAGATGCGGAGCCCTGGCGGGGAAGAAAGAGAAGCGGAGGCGCGTCAGCAAAACCCTCGCGGCGCGGGGAGACTGGGGAGACCATTGGAGGTGCGCACCCGCATCGTGCAGTTGTACGCCGTGGTGCGGCCGACAAGCCGCCGCAGCTGCGAGTGCAGCACCGCCCCGTCACGCGCGTGGGCGAAGCGCGGATGATAGAAGAGCTCCCCGCCGGTCATGGACGCGACGACGCCTGTGCGGTGCCTGTTAGCTAATTCAGCACTAGAGCAGGAGGGGTCCTGACCGATAGAGCCCACGTCGATGTACCGGTGCATCGCGAGGAACATACTGACTCCGATGCCCTCTTCCGCACACTCTGCGCCGATGTCACGCCATGTGTTGTCTCGCGGAGCATATAGGACTGACTCCTTAGTGGTTTCGTAGAGTTCGGACTCTTTGGGTTCGCCGTGGAGCGCGCCAGGACCGATACTGGGCATGACGCTCTGGAAGATAACGACCTGGCCTCCGCGTCCAGCCTAAACAAAATATCAGTGACATGAAATTCAGACCGACCTCGCGACTTACTAAGGCTGCGAGGGAGGCACGGATAGCCGAGCCTAGCGCAGCGTCCGTGAGGGGCATCGTGGCGAAGCGCTCGGGCAGCGCGTTTAAGAGGGATTCGATGGCCGTCCGGCGCTCTACAGGGTCTGCAAACAGCCCGGTGCGTAACGGCAGGAACACCTCGTCGATGTCGGGCAGCACGAGCATCGGCACGAGATCTGACTGGCACCCATCAGTCAGCGAAACCAAAACGCAGCGGGAGGACGCCGCGCACCGAGAGGTCGTGAAAGTGGAGCGTGCGGTCGAAGGTGAGGATGGCGAGCTGGCTCTTCGGAGGGAAGCACGCGTGCACACCAAACAGGATGTCTTGGAGGGCGGTGCAGGCGGCATGCAGCAGGCCGGACTGGACTGCGTCGTTGGACACGTCGAATGCGAACACGAAGTTCATGGGCTGGGGCTTCCGCGGCCCGCTGGGTGGGGGCTCGATGGAGAAATAGGGCATTGAAAGCCGCTGTGGAGGGTTCGTCGCCCAGTAGTCGTCCGGCACGGCAAAATCGACGGTCCCGCGGTTAAGTTCTGGCCGCTGCAGATGGTCCATTCGGCGCAAATTTGCGTCTAGGTTGCAGAAATAGTCGGGAGAGACTGTGCGTGGTTTTGAGTTGATATCTAATATAAATAAAATTCCAACGAGACCTTCCGTTTCATGCGTGCAAAAGTTGCACTTCCAAGCATTCCCACTGCGGACCCACGTACACCATGGGTTTATGTATGCTCTACAGCGCTCGCACCGGGCAGGGCCGCGTTCGCTGAGGTCAAGAACGAGCGGCACGGGCTCTTCCCGCGGATCCAGGTCCGCAAAAGGCTGAAACACCGCCGCCATGGGCACGCTGCATTCCCCCGCCAGCCGCGAGGTGTGCGGCACGTTCCACGTCGACATGCGCACGAATTTCGGGGACGAATTGCCTGTGCATTATTATTATTATTACTTCCTCGTTAGAATAATAACACCAAATGCGCCGCTTCACCCTGATCGAGCCCAATAAAGTCGGTCGTGGAGAAGGGAACGTGCTCCCCAGGCTGATTCAGGTGCATCGTGTCCTCCCATTGGTGCCGGTCGAACTCAATTGCCTCCGTGGCAGAGGGGATCTGGTTAGGGTCGATTCTTCGCCGGAACACAGCTGGAAATAGGGATTGAAGCAGGGCTCGTGGATTCAGGGAAATGCGTACGGTCTAGCTTCCTGCCTGCGCTGTGTGGGGGCTGCGGAATGTGGTTGGAATGCGCGTACATGGCGACGCAGAAGAGGGAGGATGATGGCTTCCGCGGCTAACAGGACCAAACTACCGCCAAATTCCGTTTTTGGCGATTGTGGCGAATGGCCCGAGAAATAAACCATCGAGGGTCGAACAGTGGGAGCAACGCGCCGGGTGCAAGCCAGGACATTTAAAGCAACCCAATCGTGTTACCAGGCTGAGTAGGACTTTTCTTCAAGTTCTGTGCTGACTGAAGATTCAGACCTGTTACTGAATCGAATAGACAAACTCTCGCATTATTTCCTTTATTATTTCAACTGGCCGTATAAAAAATAAGGCAAGTCCCATCTGTTTGCTATGCGTTTCTCCATTTATAGGTATTTATTTTACTCATTGAATATTTGCTTCCATACATCCAGCGACTTTGCCGAAATAATGAATATATTCTCGACCCCTGCCTTAACCACTGAACTAACGATCCGACCTCTGGATCTGTTCGCAAGGATCATCCATCAACGACCATCCGCAAGACTGGAGAGGTAACCAAGAAACCAGGCTTCTCGCGATTCGGAAGATAATGTTCATCCCCATGGCTCTGCTGCATTTAAATAGGCATACCGTTGGCTTGTGAGTCGCCACATAAATTCATCACAGCGCTATCACTTCATCGCACGGGTCCGGTAAAACATAGGCTTCATTTTTTGAACCATCTGCGATCGGCCGTGCATGGATTCTGACTGCGGGAAGCCTCGCGCGAGTCTGCTCGTCGATGTTTACCTACCTTACGTCCGTAAATTTGTCCAGATTCGAGTCGGGAGCATAGGTGTGGGATTGATTGAACGTGTGAGAGATTTCCCATTGTCAAGCCTTGTGTTCACTGATTCTTTGCGTCTGTTGAAGTTGAAGCAGCTTGAATTGAGTGGGGTATATTATTTGATCTGTCCACAGCGTCGATTTTATGCAGTTCCACTGCATGCCTTCACGATACGCCTTCGACCATGATCGCAACACCGTTCCAGTATCCTGGGCGTCCCCACAGCCCTTAGCATTGGTCCCAAGTCGTCTTTATTCAGCTTGACCGTGGAGGGAGATATGAGACAGAAAAATCATCCTACAATTGGGGGCACACGATACGGGAAGCTCGGAATTGAGCCCGTGGCCATATGGGTACTCAAGGAAGATCGGCACCGAAAGGGATTCATCGCCACCAAGTGCGCGTTAATTATCTGAGCCACGGGGCTGTCCCGCTTGTGGGGGATATATTGCAACGAAGAATCTCCCAGAAAGCTCCTATTATAACCCAGTCGAATTACTGTATCTTCTGTATAGAAATTAGAATATATAGAACGCGGGATGTCGAAGTCTTGCTGTCAATCCAACCGGTGTCAGGAGGTGCGCCCCCCAGTCAAGTGGACCACCCGCGTCGGCCAAGAGATATCTAGTGAACGCGCCTTTATTTAATTAACGAAGATTAACGCCCTTGCTGAAGTTGGATGATCATGATCGAGCTCTGTGGAGATGGTGCCTTAGCGAAGTAATCAAGTCACCGCTCCGCCCATCAAACTCTTTTGTCCCGATTGAGCTGCGAGACCGCTGTCGGCTGTTGACGTCGGCGTGAGGGGGCCAGACATATTTAGAGTTGCTATAACACATGAGCGTTCAAGTCTGTGTACACGTCATTATTCAGTCGTCTGGCCATTAAGGTGGACTCCATAGTAGTCGGATAAGCGACGCCAAATATACAGCCAGTTGACTGGCCCATTTTTAGGCGGCAAAGCTCCACTGCAGTTGACAGTAGCAGCCAGTTATCGGGACCCGGAGAGGATAGCAGATATTGAATATGTTCAAGTTGTCTTGAGTGACAGGGCGGCCGATCAGGGCGGTGGGAATGGACCACCCAAAACGAGGCAAAGTGGGCTTGGTTGACCGATACACACGACGGAAGAGCTTCTAATCCTGTAGACGCGCCGGGTGTCCGAATAAATGGCTATAAACGGCATCAGAGTCGATGGTTGTGGTTGTCGATGTCACACGGCGTGACTCGGACACACCCATCCGGTTTCCTTTGTACTTTCAATTGCTGCTGTACTGGCGACACCTCTTGTCTTCTGCGTCGACCGGACTGGAATTACCCCACTGTTGCCTTGTAGCCAGTCAGCCATTGCGCCACCATGGGAAACTGTGGCTCGCAGCCAGACCGTGCAGAGAGGGAACGAAGCGATGCTATCGACAAGCAACTCGAGGAAGACAGCAAGAAGTTCAAGAAGGAGTGCAAGATCCTGCTACTGGGTGTGTGTCTTTCTTTCTCTTGTGCTTTCATTCGTATTTTCTCTTGTGCTTTCATTTGGGTTTTCTCTTGTGCTTTCGCTTGCGGTGCTTTCACTCGTGTTTTCTCTTGTACTTTCATTCGTTGTTCTCTTGTTGGACCGCCCTTTGTTCTGGTAGCGCTCAGCTGGTCTGGCATACTCCAAGGTCCCTGGGCTGGAGCATTTCATCTTCGGCCGCTCTGCGCCACACACCCAGGGGTGCGCTCGGCACATCGCCCTAGGGATTGCTTGACAGCCATTCCCTTTTCCCAATGGCAGGTGCACCATTCAATGTGTGCCCGGCACTTTCATTAAACTTGACTCATTTTCCAATACTTTTTTTTCATTCCGCTCGATCGGCGATCGCGACTAACCCACCCCAGGCTCTGGCGAGTCCGGCAAGTCCACAATCGTCAAGCAGATGAAGATCATCCACCAGGACGGCTACTCACGCGAAGAGCTCGTCGCGTACCGTCCCACCGTCCACAAGAACGTACTCGACTCGGTCAAGGCCGTCATCCTCGCCATGCGCAAAATCGGCGTCGACCCCGTGCGATTCGGGAACCGCGTCCTCGCGGACAAGGTTCTGGATGCCGCGTCCAGCACCGACACGACGCCGTTCCTCTCCCCCGAGATCGCGGACGCGATCAGCCAGCTGTGGCAGGACCCCATCATCCCGAAGATAATGGACGAGCATGCCAGCGAATTCTACCTCATGGACAGCGCGGTGTAGTGCGTATATGTTTTGTGTTTTTTGTTCGAGTCTAATTGGCACCTGTAGTTTCTTCGTAGAGGTCCTGCGAATAGGGGCACCGGACTACGTTCCAACAGAAACGGACGTGCTGCGCGCGCGAGTAAAGTCCGTTGGGATATCGGAGACGCGATTCAACATGGGCGGGCTAGCGTGAGTACGCATTTCGTCGAGCAAAATCGTTGCTTATCACCACATACAGAATACATATGTTCGACGTCGGTGGCCAGCGGTCAGAACGGAAAAAGTGGATTCATTGTTTCGAGAGGTATGGCCTTCCTATATATTCTGCACCTTGCTGACTTGCATGGCAGTGTGACAAGTATTATATTTTGCACCGCGCTGAGCGAGTACGACCAAGTGCTGCTAGAGGCACGAGACCAAGTACGTTTCCCCATTTTATCAATCACAAGCGACGCTAACCCAGCGCAGAATCGTATGAAAGAGTCCCTCGTGCTCTTCGACTCTGTCATAAACTCCCGCTGGTTCCTCCGCACCTCCATTATCCTCTTCCTGAACAAGATCGACGTCTTCAAATCCAAGCTGCCGAAGGTCCCACTGCAGCGCTATTTCCCCGAGTATATCGGGGGGGACGACATCAACAACGCCGCGCGCTTCATCCTCTGGCGCTTCATGCAGGCGAACCGCGCGCGGCTCAGCGTGTATCCCCAGTACGTCGCCCTCACTGACTCTCATCTCGACGTGTGCTAATATAACGCACACAGCCTGACGCAGGCGACCGACACGTCGAACGTCCGGTTAGTGTTCGCCGCGGTCAAAGAAACGATCCTGCAGAACGCGCTGAAGGACTCGGGGATCCTGTGACCGCGGCCCGGCGCCGCAGGTAAATGTCTTTCTAGTACCATATATATTATCTTGACAACAAACGTGTATCGGTGCGTTTCTGCCTCGCCTCTTCCTCACCACACTCTTACCTTTTTTTTAGTCGCATCTACATCCATCCATGTATCACCACCACTGCATTACTACTACGTACCCTACCTACCTCCATTCGCTTTCCATATAATGTGTTATTGTTACAATACCTACACGTTTACGACATTCTATTACGACTATGTACTGCATACGATATGGTATGTATGTACTATTCCTGCTCCAGCCACCCTAGCAGACCTCAGTTCAGCAAGCTGGTGTGGTGTTACATACCTTGTACTTGCGTGTACACCCGTCTGCACAGTGTGTATGTACATGCGCAGAAAAATATATCCTGATCAGCGCTGCTCTGGAGATCCAGTGGCCCAAATGGAAAGATTGCCTTTGTGGCGACGTGGTATTGTGCGTTGCAGTTCTGCTTGTTGTGGATGTCTGCCATGCCATGTGGAGACCAGGGGCATGATATGTACTGTCAAGCGAAAACTTGAATGAGAGCGAGACTCGCACAGGCAGGCTCAGAGCTAGGCGTGTGCAACGCCCGATGCTCAGAGAGCCCCAGTCTCAAGTTTCGAATTCGATGGTCAGCAGCGGAGAATTCGAAATTATATACACCTATAAACCAGTCACAAAATGCAAATATCCTGAAAGGTCAAACGCGGCCTGAATGGGATCAGCAAACTGTCGACAAGGACGGCAACACACGCACACTGGTAATGGTTATCACAGTCAAAAGTTCTTTCGTGTCCACAGAGTTGATACCCTCCGTGGCCCTCTGTATGGCGGTGAAGTGGGCACGGGCTCCGGGAGCTATCAATTCGTCAAAAGAAGTACCGAACACAATTTCTGTGGCTTTTCCGCTCCGAGCAACTGCGGCTGCGAGGTCCATCCACGAGGAGACGTCGCTGACGCAGTCGCCCACGTCCAGCACGAGGCGCTCGATGGTCGTAGTCGCGCAGTCTTCCACGATGAGGCGAAGGGTCTCCATGTCCCAGAGCCCACTTTCGAATGTCCAGCGTACGGAGCGCAGACGCGGGAGCAACGCGAGTACACCGGATACGTGTGATTCTCCTGCGTTGAATCAGCATATACTTGATGGTTTGTATGTTTCTGCGAACCGTAGCCGAGCCAGATGTTGAGATCCTCCAGCGCACAGCGACCGTGGATCGCAGTTAGGAGATGGTAGCTGTCTGGTGTGGATATTGACAGGGAACGAAGGCGAGAAAAGTCTAGAGCAGGGCTTGAAAAGGCGCGGGCGACACTCCCAGAGGGGTCCCAGCCTGTCCGTGGAGTGCCGATAGCCAGTGATTGCAGCTTAGGAAGCCAGGGGGGCACAGCATCATCTGCCGGTGGATTATCGGGAATCCTTTCTGCGTCATCGAAGGAAACTGCTAGTGTCGTAAGACTTGCTGTCGTCGCATTGAAAATATGAGCTAGGGGGAACTGCTGTTGAGGTGCCGGGAGACGTATTCCCCAGAGTTGGATAGACTCCAGCCCGGGAGTGTTGAATGTCTTTTGCAGCGCGGTTTGGAGCGATCTATCAACAGAATGCCAATTGACCTCCACTGCGCACTGAATCGTAATTCGTTTCAGGTTTACGCGCAGGAGGATCGAGGAAAGTGCCTGCGCAGAGTTGAGCACCCATTTCCCTCTGGCCGTCTGGTCCTCTATGATCTGCAAGTCCTTTAGATGTAGCGCAAGATGAGCTGAAGATATTAAAAGCTGTTTAAGGCGTCGACACGGAGTGAGCCTATCGGAGTCAAGGCCGCTCGACGCTTGCGGTGGCGTCAAAACGACCTTACGGAAGAGGTGACTCTGCGCTGAGGACACAGCAGCACGAAATGAGAGGGACAGTGCTCTCAAAGCAGGGATATCGTCGTGCACTTCATCGATGACCATATCGATGAGCTCTTGAGGATAATCGGTTGGCATTGTCGCTCAATGTTCAACGCTCGTTCACGATCTACTCGCGGATTTGAAGATGGTTGAGAGCAAGCAGAGTCGTGGGAAAATGTTCCTAAATTAGGATATGATCTTCATCTCTCCTTCTTTCAACCGCTTTCTCAACCGCTGCAGTGGGGGGGTGGGGGAGGGGGGGGGGGGGTCAGAATCCACTCTGCGCCAGAGGGGAAAAGCACCGCTACATGGCCTGGTATTCTACTTTCAGGTTGGACGCCCCCGGGTCGAATTCTTGATGAGGCTTGCTCGCGGTTTGAGGCGACTCAACAGGCCGGCTATCTAAACTATCAGTATAGCAGCCTCGCAATTTTGGATAGGATCGAATTCTTCCATTTGAATTTTCCAGGGACCACGCGTGCGGAATTTCTTTCCAGCGGCAGGCACACAGAATCATGTAAAAAAAAGAAAAACACGTCGGATTCGAATTCCTGTACATTAGTGGCTCTAAGTCGCCCTTCCACCCATGGTACTGTGTAAAATTGCGGCGGTTGATGAACTTCACGTCTCAGAATGGAAGCTGAGTTGCCTTTTACAATTGCAGAACAGACGTATTATCCGGCGGATAGCTTCTTAATATCCGCTCCAAATTAGAAGCCAGCTGGGGATTGAAATTTCAAGTAGCCTGTGAAGTGTAGAATATTCTGCCAGTAGCACCCATACATATATGACGAAACTTCCTTTGTGTACCAAAAGGAAATAAATTTCAACGGTATCAACGAATATCAGCTTTGCGGAATTGCCTAGTCCTGCATACAAATGTTGTACAGTGAAAGCCATTGTCTGACGGACTCGAGTCAGAATTTTCTCTTAATATTGAGAATAAAAATTACTTACGAGTCCTTCACGATCAGAAACCCCTTCGTGTCAATGAGGGTCGTCCCAGCTTGGGCCTTCTGCAAGGCCTCGCCATTCGAGCCGTCAATGTGAATTTCAACCACTTTTCTAACTACGGTCACCGTGACGGCGACGGCCCTCCAATCTGAAATAGACATTGCGTCGTGACGGGGGCCGAGACAAAGCACGATATGTTCAAGGCGGGGATTCGTCGCACAATCGCGGATGAAGGTGAGAACATTTTCGACAGAATCACCGGGAAGTGTGAAACGAACGGAGCGCAAACTAGATAGTGGGGCCAATAAATATACGTAGTGGCGCTCTGGGGAGAAAGTCGTTGGCGGTCGGTCTATTGTGGAGCGAGACCACTAACCGCTGTTAAGCCACACGTTAAGCTCCTGTAGTGCACTTCGGCCTCGAATCATATCTAGCAGAAGCCAAAGTTTTGGCGTGCCAATATCAGATATAGATAGAGACCGAAGGAAAGAAAAATCCAGAGCGGGACATGACAAGGCACGCCCAAGATGCCCGTGACAGTCGAGGCGTAAGTAGGGGATGGCTAATGACTGGATTTTTGGGAGCCACTGGAAGGGAGGAGGACGGGTATGCGTATAGCTGATACCATCAACTGCGAATACGAGCGTCCGTAAGCTGGCAGGAGCGCCGCCAAAAACGTGAAAGGCTGAGTATTCGAGTGAACACGGAAGATATATTCCCCAGATTTGAATGGACTCCAACCCGGGGGATCTGAATGTCTGTTCTAGAGAATCCTGTAATATCTGCGGTAGACGTTGCCAGACCCAATGTGCTCTGCACCGAATCCAAATGCGTTTGAGGTGTAGTAGAAGGAGTATCGAGGATATGTCCTGTGCAGATTCAATCATTTGTGAGCTCAGCACGTCGTCCACTATGTCTAGACCTTGTATGAGGGGGACGAGATGTGGAGCACATGTCAAAATCTCAAAGAGTTTTTGACAGGGAGTGAGGCCGTCGCTTGATGGTCGCAACAGTCTCAGAACGATCTTGCTAAAGAGCTGCGCCTGTGAAGAAGCAACCATGGGACGACATGCGAGCGAGATTGTTTTGAGAGTGGGGGTATCGCCGTGTAACTCGTCGATGATGAGATCGATAAGCTCCTGGGGGAAAATGGGCGACATTGCTTTCCAGCAGGTTAGCAATAGATACAGATGACGAGAATCGATCTGCGCCTGGGTATCGTGTCCAGTGGTGGCGGAAGATAGCGGAGGGCGGAGTTTAAACACGGTCACGTTGCCGCCACTATCAAATCTACATCATGAAACTTGATGAAAGCCGTAGCCGAGATGTACCCCCACTTATGAAGCGTATGCAGCACTATGCAGGGCTGCATAGCAGCCCATAGGTTCATTACAGCCACAAAACTCTTGAGAAGGCTATGGAAGCCTATGGAGTACAGCCACTTCTGGTTTTCCTGATGTAGTAGGACACTTTTTTGGGGGGGCGTGAACAAAGTGGCGATTTAGTTTCATGATTGTGCCCCACTCAGTGCACATAGAAACAGTGGCCATTTATTAACGGTGTCGAGTAAGTAAATACGCGCGTACGAAAAGTATGGTCCACTGCTGAGTGGAAGACAGTGCAGCGAGGCGTGCCAACTCCTCACGGTCCAAACACCTTTCGCGTCAACGGGTTCTTCCCATCTCCAAGTATTCGCGTTGAAAGACGGGAATGGCTCCGGCTTTATTTCGGGAAGCAATTTCTTTTTATTACTTGAATGTACGTTCCCTGCGTACTGAACCGCTATGCCAAGCTAAAGTTATTGCCAACTTCACCATTTTTGCGAGACAGACCTGAAGAATTATGTAGAGAAGAGTGTGTGCATGGGCAGGGATCGAATTTGACATAAGGACGAGGTGCGTGTGCCGACATATCGATGTTTCAGCTTGGACACAAGAGCAAGCCTATCTGTCGTGAAAGCCAAAAGAGACGTTGCCGCGTTTGAAGAAGAGAAATATTGATTGTAGCAGTAATATATATCCCGCTCGGACACGGAGGAGCTTTTCCCGTCATCTTAAATCATGGTTGGAAAAAAGGATTGTCCCTTCAAATGCGGGGCGAGCATTATGTGGATTCTCTATTGAGGAGGGAAAAATACTTACGAGCCTTGCAAAACCAGAAGCCCCTTGGTGTCGATGGAAGTTGTCCAAACTTGGGCCTTCTGCATGACCTCGTGAGTCGTCAGTGCGAATTCGATCAGATATGGATAGAGAGGGAAGGAAAAGAGATATCCAGATTGGGACATGACCAGGGGCGCGTAAGATGCTCTCAGTCGGAGTTGAAGAGCATTCTGAGTGGAAGACTAATGCCTGATTTTTTGGGAGGCGGAAGAATATGCGGATAGTTATACTTAACTGCCATCTATACCGAATACTAACATCTGTATGCTGGCAGGAGCGTCGCCAGATTTTACCCTTAATAGACTCCAATCCTGGAGGTCTGAATGTCATTTGTAGATAATCCTTCGGCAGACGTCGCCAGTGCGAGCGTACGTTGCACTGAATCGAAGTTCGCTTGAGATATAGTCAAAAGAGTATTTCTTGATGCTCGCGTTAGTGTCAGAAAGACCGTCCGACAGAAGTGTTTTGCGAAGCGGCAACCGCGACACGACATGCGAGCGAGAATACTCCAAGAGTGGGGATACCGCCTTCAAGTTGCAGGCTCGTCAATGACGAGATCCATAAACTCCTGAAGGAAAAATGGGCGGCATTGTTTTTCGGCCGATGGGTATCATGGCGGATAATGATCTATAGCTGTGGATAGTTCTGGATAGTTTGTGTTGAGGACCGTCTTCCGCAATGCGTTCAAGGTGAGACTCAGTCGGCGCCGAGTAAGAGGGTGTATACAACTTCCCAAGCCGCCGTGGCGGCGAAATGAAGTCCGTTCTTGGATTCGATCGGGATTTCTAGAGGAAATGAAATTAGCTGAATTATGGCACCTCTACGCATGTACAAGGGCGCCTGTTTTTCTATACCATGCAGCATGCAATATTTCAGATTTGATACAGATATAAATACACATACATCATCCTCCATCAACTCCGCTCGTCCCAGCGTTCATACTTTCCCTCTTTCAGGTCCCCGACATACGCGTTTTCGATGGTCGCACACAGTTCATCCAGGTCGGAGAGTGCGGTGATTAGTGCCGAAAGGGAGGAGAGGTTATCTGCGGAGGGTGAATGCCCGTTCGAGTCGTCGAAGCTAGGATGGAGGTAACGGACCATACATCTGGATACGGACTTGGATGAGGTTCTCCGACGGATGGGGGACACTGGGGACGGTGTCGGTCAGCGGGAGATGATCAGGACAGAAGAAATTAAAGGAAGGAACGGGAAACAAAGGAGTGGCGGTAACTCGAACGCGGCATCCGCCGTATTACAGAATGCCCAAAGAAGCGCACAAAGGAGGGGCGATGCCAACATAAGTTGGATTATGTCGAGCATTGACTATGTGCGAGTTTGAGATCCTCTGCGACGCATCCGCACTGTGTGGCTGTAACACGAACGCGGCGTCTTGCGAGGGCTGTACACGAACGAACGCGGCATACACCGAGAACTGTGACTTGCCTGTATCCGCAGAATTCCACCTTGGGACTAGGAGACCGGGTAAGCGGCAAGATGAGAAATGACTCGATGGGGAGCACACTTTTTCATGAGCATCCAGCGTAGAGCGTTTCCAATGGTATGAGATTCGTCGAAAATCTGGTATGTTGCGGCCGACAAGTCCGGGGCCGCACCCTTCATCTAAGGCTAGCTTGTAAGAGACAATAAGAGCAAAAGCAAACCCGCGCACAATTGTAACTTTCGCTGGAAGCTCAGCCATGGCTTGCCGCGGTGAAGAGAAACTTTGAAAAATTAGACGCCAACCAAACAGAGACAAACTACGCCGACGCTTCCAAATCGGGAACCCGCACTTACTTCCTCTCTTCCCTCTACGCTGCTGCTTTTTGTCTGATCGCACATTGTCTCTGTACCAGCGTGTGACTGACTTCAAATAAGCGGATTCCCGCCTCAAGCCGACGAGTTATTGTATTCGACAATGCGCCTCGATTTCAAACTCCGCTCTACAAACAAAAGTGATTTTCGTTCTTTGTCCGGCTTATACAATGAACCACGCGTCCGCTGAACTATGCAACTTGGACTGATCAAAGGGCTTCCTAACGTCAATGGGTCGGCTAGCTTCGTCCAATTCAGGTCTATAAAGGAGGCTCGTTTGGCCCAATGCAGCCCACAACTCTCGGCGTCCTCTCTTGATACCCCATTCCTCTCTGTAGTCTCCACGAACACATATAAGGCCGGCCCTCACCAACCCAGGCGGATAACGACGACTCCATATACTGTCTTACTATACGCCTCCACAAACTGTATCGATGTCTTCCTACTCCGAGCGCCCTACACTCCCTCCGCTCCATACTCTCGACCTGCCTACCCCGTATTTGCACCGTCGCCAGGGAAGCCCTTACGACTCACCTGAACGTCCAGTAAGTCTACAATATACCTCTCTTCCTGAGCAATTCTGACATGCGCCTTATAGTCATGCCCACGTCTCAACGTCCCACGGCACTCCTGGTCCCATAACCGCCGAGTGTCAACGTCGTCATCGACCTCACGCACACCCTCGCCCACCCCGTCGGACGCGAGCACGAGCTCCAGTACGATGTCGCACTGCAGCCCCTCCTCTCCCTCCAAAATGCGCCTTGTGCCGTCATCATTCGCAGACGCCAACGCCATCCTCGTCATCCCTCCCCCGGAGACACCATACATCCCCGACATCACCTCCGCATGCCGCTCCCCTCTGGAGAGCGCACGCGCCGGCCAGGGCCTGCTGCTGTTTGGCTCCGCAATGGAGCATCTGCGACACCCGCAGCGCCAACTCGCCAAAGGCGCGCGCCTGCACCCATACCGCATCATGCGCGTTGGTGAAGGCAGCCGCCGCACGTCCGTTTCATCCTCTATGTCGTGCGTATGATAACGAGTCTGTCACGACATTATATCACCACCGGAGATCCTCCATGTATCTTATCACTACTTGTATCCAACACGGGCCACACATACCATACCACAACACCTGTATCACATACGCGTTCATAGACAGCAGTCAATTGCCGAGTCGAAATAATTGGACACGAAAATATACAAAAATAGTCATTACACTGAATTGAAGACGATGAATCACTCCGCCGCCTCCTGCTCCAATATTTCGCGCTCCAGCCGTTCCCGCTCAGCTTGCCGCAGCCGCATGAGCGTCAATGCTTCATAGTCGACTCCAGGCGTTGCAGCTGTGGACTCGGCAGAAAAGGATGGCAAGTCGGGCTGAAGGAGTCAGTAAACAATGAGAGGGGAGACTGTAGAAGACGTACGAAGGATTCGGGGAAAGAGGAAAACGGCGCAGAGCCCAACGTCGCAGGGGACGTCTGAGGCAGTTGCGCCTTCGCGCTGGAAGGCTCTGCCGTAGTTGTACGAGGAGGAGGCGGCTGAGCAGAGAGCTTGCCCATTTTTTTCAACCAGCCAAGGATTTCGGGCTCCTTGCCACCGACCCAGCCGATCTCGATACCGTCCAGTCCACGGTCCGCGCGCGCGCTGGCACAAACCGCAGCGAATGCATCGCCGATCTGTTTAAATGGGACGAGGGCCGTCGCATATTTTGGGGGCTTGTCGGGCGATTTCTTGGGTGCTTTCGTTGAGAGCACGATAGATTCCGTGTCTGTTGTGCCGAAGGGCGCCAGCAGTGCCGACAGCGACTCTTGTGTCGTAAGATTTGGATGCGCAGAGAGCTTGTATTTGAGCCTAACGGTAGTATCGAGCGGGTCTAGGCCAAAAATCAGCATTGACCTTGTTTAAATAATTGAGAGAGGTGCATACCCAGCCTCGGCGCCTCCAAATCGTCTTCCTTCGACTGCCGCGCCTCCATCTCGCGCCTCCGAATCTCGTTCTCCCGTTCCTCGCGCAGCCTACGCCCCTCGTCCTTGATCTTCTCCGTTTCCTGCCACTGATCCGCCTCCTCCTTCTGCTGCTCCATCTTGGCCTTCTTGAACGCCCGCTCGCGCTCCTCTAGCTCCACGACCATGTTCTTGCGCTTGTTATCGTAGCTCTTGAACCGCTCGTCGCGCGCCTGCTTCACGCGCAGCTTTGCGTCGAGAGCAAGCCGCCGCAGCGGGTCCAGCAGCAGCTCATACGACTGGGTTAGCACATGGAATTTCCGCGCCGCGTCTGGGTCGTTCCTGTTCTAGGAAACAAACGACTGTCAGACTATCAGATCGGGTCAAAATGGGGTGGAGGTAGTTAAACTCACTCGGTCTGGGTGCACCTTCCGGGACGTTTGGCGATAAGCTGTGCGGATTTCTTGTTCTGTGCATTCTAGTTTGAGGTCGAGCAGCTCATATGGGTTCACCTCGGCGTCGGGGGCGGACATGGCTGGGAGTCAAGAGGCAAAGGTCACGGGGTTACTTCCTAAGACGCGACGGAGGCAAAGTGGACCAAACACTGATCCAATTTTTCAGGAATTGAACCAAAAAGGTTTGATTTAGTCTTCATGTGGCTCCTAATGAACTGGGTCTTTGATTTTTTTAATCTATCGTGGATCGTCATTATTGCTCAATTTGCATGGCAAGTTTGTTCAACTTTACGATTGATCTGTGACCACCCGTGACGCGTGACCCTGTACAAGTTCCATTCAACTCGCAAGGTTCATCCGGTCTACTTACTTGAAAGACGACTCACTGCGAATGAATTAGCTCTACTATAGATGCTCAAAATGCCTAACCTCCCGCAGGAGCTCATTGATAGCATCATTGACAATATGCAAGATGACACCCCCGGTCTTAAATCGATTTCGCTCGCCTTTCGTGCTGCCGTCTCCTCTGCGCAAAGCCACCTCTTCCATACTGTTGTCTTGACGTCGGCAAGGCCGTCGGTACTGGACAGCTCGGAGAAGGAGGTAATCCTCCCGTGTCAAAAGCTCTCTAATTTGCTTTTGTCGTCTTCTGCGCACCTTACCCCTCTCATCAAAGATCTGCGGGTCCTAGAAGAAGGTGTTCCGTGGATTAGATCGCCTGCGGTGGAGACGGTGTCGAATATACTCGCTTTACTAAACCCCAAACGGATTTTATTTCGGGCGCTGAACGGCAGGGACCCGGGGAGCTGGGCATATCTACCGGAAACGTTCAAGTCATCGCTAGAACGGATATTCAGATCCCCCGGACTCGAGTCCATCCAAATCTACGGATTTTATATTCCATGTCCAAGGCAATTCCCCAGCTTCCCTGGTACGACCTTTCGAGATGCACCCGCGAGTTTGAAGACGCTCGCAGTATGCTATAGGGAGAGGTCTGGGGAGTATATTTCGATCCCTCTATGGCTTCCCCAGCTCCAGTCCCTGAGCGTTAGATATTCCGGCTCCCACTCCCGCCAAGTTCCTGCTCCTCCTCATATTGCCCATTCTTTGGCGAAGCCCACTCTGGATTTTTCTCGCCTTCGATCACTGTGCCTCTGGGATTTTGTGTGCAGACATCCAGGGTCTCCTGAACGCGATCGGAGAGCGAAGTGCCCTGGAAGATCTTACTGTCTGGGTTGAGTTAGGTTCGTATTTTTACTTTTTGGTATAGACGACCTGATCAAATAAATATTTCTCAGATGATGTATACGTCCCGCTGCTCGCCTCCCTCCCCCACTTGCGCTCAGCTCGTTTCAAACTTTATTGCCTTCAAGATAACACCCAAAACCTGCTGGAAGCCGTAAAGGACGGCACCAACATTTCCTGCCTCGAAAAGATTGTGTTTTCCATCAGCGCGTACCTTTTCAGCGTATCTGTCGAAGAATGGACGAGTATTGCTGTTGCAATTGCCAGAAGCGGGAAAATAACAGACATCATACTTCCTGAGAAAAACGCGGCCATGGAGGAGGTTATGGCATCTGTTGACACGAAGGGACTTTTGAGTCTCAGAAAGTCGTAAGTCTCTCTTCATCCGCCTGTTGACAGTGGACTATGGACTAACGAGGTTTCGTAGAGACCACAGGGGAGACTGGGACTGGGCAAATTTTGGCATTAGCTTGTGGCAGACATGATTCTGACCCATTCATTAGCGTATTCGTCCCTAAATGTTGCGCGTTTCTTGACGCCCAGATATCTCAAATTTCAATGATCTCGAAACCGGTTCTCAGGACGCAGCATCTCGGTTATGGCAATATTTTTGTTGAAGCACTGCGAGATCTGGTTTCAAAATAAATAAAAATTGGCGACACTATAACAAGTTCGAAAGGGTATGCTTAGCTGAAGAGTAATGATAATTGATTCATGGAAATCTCAGACACTGGAGGCTCTTGACCCATACAACATCTGTTCTTATATGCTGAATTTACTGGTCTCACACTCTAACACCACTGAAAAAATGTTCGGTACATAAATTTCAATATTTTGTGTACAAATTGGAAACGAGTCTACCTATTCGAGGGATTCTTAGGATGGATTCCATCACCAAAAATCGGGCACAGCAGAGCCCCGCGTACAATATGTTCCAGCGCAATAAATATAGAGGACTGCACCGAACTTTGTTCTCGAATTGGGCAATCGGTGGGCGTTTTTGGCTGCCAGGAAGTCTTGCGGAATGGGTGGATCATGGCAAGGTCAAGCTCAGTGCTGTTCGGGAGATGGCAGCGGAACACAAGTTGGAGCTGGCCCATGGCGAGCGGGTCGTCGTCGGTTTCGTAGATCACGGAATCAAACCGAGGGGCGCCGTGGAACTTGGGGTTGCATCGCAGGATGTCTCGGGCACTTCTCCAGTCTACCATGGATTGGTAGTCGAGGTAAATAACTTTGCATGTCTGTATCTGAGCGGGAGTAAGCAAGACCACAAAAACATCATTGACAGTGGTCAGCGTACCTTGATATCCTGCTCGAATCGAACGGAGCGCGAAGGGTGGTGGTGACCAATATACTCCCTAAGACGCATGTTGAAGTTGCGGAAGCTGGGATTGCCACGCTTCTCAGTCTCAATCCGGTGAACAGAAACATGTCGGTCTGGAGACCCAAGTGACCAATGGGCAGTGGACACCGACTGCGCCATCAACTCGCGCTCAGAGTCTCTGTGAATAAGGTTCTATCTTGTTCTGGGAGGTTCGTTAGTAGACACTGTATTGAAGATCAAAAGACATACTGTAACGCCGCTGCGCGTAAAGCTCCGTCTTTATCTCCGCAAGAGCTCCTTCCATGGCCGAGAGGCGATCGTCGAGGACACGCCATGCCCTTATATCTGTCCCCAACATCGTATTTGAAAGTGCTGAGAGCGGTGGACGCGTGGTTGGAGGTGTACCAGGCGCGGAAGATTCACAAGATGAGGATTGGGCACTGTTGTTGCGTCGGTAAGCTTCCCGCTCGGGTTCTGAGTCGGAGACATGCGTGGTGTCCGAGTCCATGCGACGAGGAAGGTTCCGAAGAGGCATTATGGTGGCGGGGACGAGTTTGAGGCGCGGGAGGACGGTGGGTGGAGCATGGTGGAGTAAATGATGTCATTATTTGGCACTGCTATATCAACGGGCAATTTGTGACGATGTGACTCCACCTCTCTTATTTTCGTCCCACCACCACTACCGCCAGTCTCTTCCCGCCATCATCGAACCCTGCGGGTATGCCGGTAAGCAGTGTGACTGGCTTCAACTGCAACACTGACACACCAGTGTAGTTTTTCCGAATGGCTATTTCCTTTCACGCGTAAGTCTCGTATTTTGTGGTCTGCCCAGTGCTTACTCATCGGCAGTGTGAAACCCAGCCTCCTCGTCTTCCTTCACTTTGTTTCCAGGACGGTTTGTTTCGGCTATTCTGTACGTCGCTCATCCATTGTTTTCCCTCCACTTCCGGGTATTCCGCACGTTCCTATACTCGGTTGACGATTCCGTTCGGTGCTATACTCCAATACCATCTTGTTTTATATCCGTGAATATATACTATTTCAATTTACATGAATGCGGAGTGTGATACAATGAATATACCCGACGGCTATCAAACGGCTATTGTGCCATTTCCCTGGGAAATAGGCAGCCAGTATCAACACCTGGGGACGTGCTGCAAGACCATTTGGCACCAGGAACCTTGAGACACATCGAGACCTGAATTCGTTTGTCGTCGGCGTTCAAGGGTATTTGGCGGATGTAATGATCGGCAATCACCGATACAAATAGGGGCCCAACAATATGCTGTCTCGAATCTTTAGACCTGACACTCAAAAGTTCGTGCAGAAACAGGTGGTCCTCAGGCTCATTTTATAGAGCCAATAGGCGCGCGGCCACGTGCAGATTCCGGATCCCAACCAATTGCAAATCCGAACTCTACCCGTATAAAGTCTTTTTCTCTCACCCTCCGACTCCACCATTGAGACATGACCACTGGCAGTCCCGCCATTCTCATAGGCGGCCTGGCCGTCGCGTATCTCGTCTTCCGGGTTGCCCGTGCCTCCTTTTCGAAAGCAAGTGTCATCATATTGGTCTGCTGCTCGCCACTAACGTTTGCGTCTTGTGTCTCCTGCAGTCCACACTAGATGCGATCCCGAGCCTCGCCGTTTCAGGTGGCCCGCTTGGGTTTTACATCGGGGCGTGGAATTATATCGAAAATGGGCGCGCAATAACGGAAGAGGGATACCTGAAGGTAGGCGTATTGCCACATTGGTTTCGACTCCATGTTTAAAATGGCAAGTATCCGGGGAGAGCCTTCAAAGTACCGCTGGTCAACCGCTGGCTGGTAATCATCAACGGACGGGAAATGATCGAACAATTTCGCAAGGCTGGCGACGATCAGGTGTCAGTGAGCGAGTCGGCGAACGAGGTAGGCTTGCCAGGGGTGCTGCTAGGGTGTGATATGCTGAAGCCATTCGCGCCGCACAGACATTGCTTCTCGAGTACACCATGGGGCACGAGCAGCATCACGACCCATATCAGGTTCCCGTCATTCGTACGGCGCTGACGCGCAATATTGCGGGATGCTTCCCTACCATCCGAAGTGAGGTCGTGGCAGCATTTGAGGATCTAGTTCCGGCCAAGACAGATGGTGCGTTCGATTATTTAAGCAGATATATCTCATGTCCTTTGACATTTATGTAGAATGGATCAGCGTGCCTGCCATGGAGGTATGTGGTATTTTAACATTTAAATAGAGGTGCTTACACTCTGCAGACTATTTTACCAATAGTGTCAAGAACGTCTAACCGACTCTTCATCGGACTAAAATGTACACTGAGCCGATTTGTCCACGCCTCCACCCAGCTTATTTCCATCAAGGCAGAGATCCAGAATACATTGAGATTACCACAAAATTCACAGTGAACGTCCTCAAAGATGCGCTGTTTCTTCATCTTGTGCCCTCCATTTTGCGCCCGTACGTACCTTTCCGCTCGCGCAATGGATTGTATGATTTAAATAATTTAGTCTCGCCATGCGCCTTTTTGGGAGCCTCGAGGGCGCCACACGCGACGCTATGAAACATCTAGCGCCCATAATCCAACATAGACTCGACATGGACGATAAATACGGCCGCGACTGGCCCGGCGAGGATCGCCCAGTGCGTTTCTTTCTGCTCTCGCCTTCCTGGCGCACGTTCATTATTTTACTTCACGTAGAACGACATGCTCACATGGTTGATCGACGAAATCAATTCAACGGGCACCACCCACACCTCCCGTCGCACCGTGCGCACTCTGACACGCACGCTCCTCAACGTGAACTTTGGCGCCATCCACACGACCACGCAGTCATTCCTCCACGCATTGTACAATCTGGCTGCGTACCCGGAATATGCCGCACCGCTGCGCGAAGAAATTGAAGCCGTGGTTCGGGCAGAGGGCTGGACAAAGACTGCGATGGGAAAGATGCCCAAGCTCGACAGCTTCTTGAAGGAGACGGGAAGAACCACACCGGGGGGCGCAGGTGCGCGGTGTTCAACCTCCCTTCCGTTCCTCATTCGAGCCATGGTTGGTTCGAATTTTACAGTTGGCATGATGCGCAAGGTTCTGAAGAACTTTACGTTCGTCGATGGCACTACTGTGCCTGCTGGGACGCTGGTCGGTGTGCCAATCCTCGCGGAACACCTGGATGAGGTGGGAGTGTTCAGCTCGGAATATGTCTTATTCATTATTCAACCTGATGCAGAACCATTATACAAATGCAACCAAATTTGACCCCTTCCGATTTTCGCGAATGCGAGAAGAGGCGGGCGAAGGTATCAAGCACCAGATGGTCACGCCTTCGCCCGACTTTCTGCTGTTTGGCCTCGGGCGTCATGCGTGGTACGTCCGTCTCCCTCCACGGATGTGTCTGTTCGATTCTTGTTTTTATTGGAATGTGGTCGCAGCCCAGGACGATTCTTCGCAGTGAACGCGCTCAAGCTGATATTTGCGCACATCCTGGTGACATACGATGTGAAGGTGCGAGATGGAGTGCGGCCGGCGGATGAATGGACCGCGCTCATTGGTAGTGCAAATTCGACGGCGGAGGTTATGTTCCGGAAACGGAAGTAGGTGAGAGCATTGCAATCCGCTGACACGATCGCATGCGACAGTACAACGAACATATTCTAGGTTCCCTTTACCTGGCACATACAGAAAACATTGTCCGTCGGACTGTCTCATTGTTCTTCGCTATGTATCATGCATCAACCGTAGTTCGAATTCCGATTTTTGTCTCGGTACTTGTTTTTTGACCAATGTTGGCCACATTCCAGCGAGCAGGAATTCCTGTGGCTTTCATCACTGCGCATGAGAATCTCGGAAGTTTGGATAGTATGCTACCAGTGGAACATATCCTAGGTTTCTTCGTCCCACGCAGAAAGTATTGTTGGCCTGTCCCATCGTCCTTCGGTACTGTATTTCAAGTTCTCATTTTGGTTTCGGTACCTTCTTTTAGACCAATGTTAGCCTCGTGCCGCGGAGAAATTGTGTGCATGAAACTCTTGGAAATCTGGATATGCTCTGAGAGACAATAAACGAATGGCGTGTTGACAGGAAGGCAAAGAACATACGACGCCTGCACACTCAGGAGTCCGTTGGTATCGATGGATGCCACAGCCATACATCAGCCAATTAACAAATTGATTGTGACGTTTTTGGCGTTTTTTGGCGTTTTCGCATTTTTGACAACTTCACAATGCCAAGGTGAAAAAACACCAGCCAAAAAAAAAATCTTACCCCATTGAAATGTGCTGAGAATCACAGTGCAATGATAAAAAAAAATCTGAGGGAGACATTGTCAGATTTTTAAAAAAAATTGCGGCGTTTCCGCGTTTCCGCGTTTTTTGGCGTTTTTTGGTCGTGTTATGGGGTTTTGGCAGGACGTTGTCACGTTGCACAACGCCTAACAACGCCGAAATCAAAATGTCAAAACACTGATGTATGGATTTCCTCGAAGCTCGGGCTGTTCACTCCACAAAGATGGATTTCTGTTATTTTCTCACTGTAGACAATTGTGCGAGCGGCGTCCGCCAACTCTAGATCAGATACCAGCTCGTTACTCCCGCCAATGTAAAGCAGGATCTTTACTAGGTCGGCATTCATTGCGCAATCGCGTATAGCATTGACAACGTTGGACCAATAGCCGTCGAATATGAAACAAACTGAGTGCAAGTTCGGCAGTACGGCGACGAAAGGTACGTATTCTTCATCTGGTGAAGATTTGATCAGTGAATCTGTCGCAAAGTGAAGGCCGAACGCACCAGGAGGAAACCAAATATTAAGATCTTTTAGCGCGCATCGATCTCGGATTGTGTTTATCAAACCGAGAATGTCTGCCACGCCCATACGGTATAGGGATAGGGTCTCAAGACAAGAAAAATCCACAGTATGACTTGACAAAGCTCGTGCAACAGGCCCGGAAAAGGCGCTCCAGGTTTTGATGGCCAGCGACCGGAGCTGGAGAGGCGAGATGGTAGGCGGAAGGAGATGTGCATCGTAATTCCCATTGCCATAGCACAGTAGCAGCGACTTTAATGTGGCGCTAAAATATGTTTTGTATGCCGGTACCCGGCTACAGTTGGGGGGAGCTTGCCTAATCCAAGTTGGAGGTTTACATGTCAAAATTGTGTAGTCTAATTATTATTGAATACATATATTCCCCTAGATCCATGCCATAAAGTGTCCAATGTAAATCCGAAGCCAGCCCTCCATTCTGTATCATGCTCAAGCATAGTCATTGACTCGGTGATTTTTGGTCTCAGAAGCTGACTCAATACAAAAGGAGCACAGAATGCAATGCCTTTGAGTTTTTTAACCCTCGAAATTGCCACAAAAAGAAAGTCCGGCTGAGAAATCAGAAGCACCAATGTCAATAGTGGCCTTGTCTTTTGTGAATAGTTATTGCCAACCAAGTGCAAGTGGCAGTTGAGTTCGACTCTCCAGTCTTGCCTGATGGATTTGATGGATATACGTAGTTTCATTGAATTCAAACTCCCCCGGGATTTTGCGGCACAGGAGGCGGCCAAGCTTGCAAAGATTTAAACTCTTAATAATGAGGAAGAAAGTGGAGGAACAGTGATGTTTCACAAGTACATCTCAAGTCTCTCACTGCAGCTTCGCTTGCTGTACGCTCATCTGACAGCCATCAGACAGGTGTCCCACGGGGGGACGATCAAACAAATACACCAAAATAAGTACTCTGCACTGCCACTAGCAATTTCGGTCCCACTCTGATAAATGGGGTCGCAAGCTCCCCCAATAAATGGAAGGGATGAAATTGTGGCGAAAGGGTGATTTTAAATGCGGAGAGACTGGCAAACACGAGCCCGGGTGTTTTGAGTGTCTTCTGAAGCGAAGCCTGCAGTGCACCCGGCAGCTGCTCCCAGTCCGCTAGCACCCCAGCGGCTATAGAAATTCGGTTCGGGGATACCAAAAGGAGTATCGTGGATAGACTTTCGGAGGTTTCTTTCCATCCCGCTCCGTCTGCGACAATCCTTAGATCCTTGACGAACGACGCCAGATGGGTGGAACAGGACAAAATCTCGGAGAGTTTTTGACATGGATTAAGGTCCTTATTACTCGATGTTTTCCGTAATATCAACACGATTTTACGAAAAATGTACCTCTGCGAAGAGGCGGCAGCGGCACGAAATGCGAGTGAAGCCGCTTTGAGAGTGGGGATGTCGGCGTGCAGCTCGTCGATGCATAGATCGAGAAGCTCCTGCGGGAAAATGGGGGGCATTGTCTTGAGAAAGTCAGTCAAGATGATTGCAAGATGATCGAATACTGCACGCCGGAAGAAAGTGGTTCAGTGCTTGAGCACTGCCACACGGTCTGCGTAGATTCCTCACGAAAGTCGACTACATACCTACATACGTGCAGTTGAAACCCAGGAGGGCGCGGGAGCGGGTGCGAGGGCATGAATTTGGCATGAATGACTAAAATACACATATCCATTCCGTCACGGTCGTAGTTTCTTGCGTTCAAGTATCCCGGTAGGATAGAATTGGGATAGAAACCACAGCCATCCCATTTTGGAAGAACACTACTGACGACGCCAACGCCAGCGGAGATCCAAAGCAAGACCAACAACGAGTACCGGGACCAGGCTCACCAGCTCCCCCAGCCCCGCCCACTGAGGCTCGATGCGCACCCGTACAAACACTCCACCCGCAAACAACAGCGCAGCGACATTATACAAAACACACCACCCGAGCGCGGCCACCATATGCTGCTGCGCATGCTTCGCAACATCCAGTGCCGCCAACACCCCGCGCTTCATGCTCTCGCCTGCCACCAGCGCGCCTGCAGCGGCGATCGCAACATCCGCTCCCGTCGTAATGCACAATGCCACATCTGCCTGAGCTAGCGCCGGTGCGTCGTTCATCCCATCCCCCACAAAGCACACACGCTGCCCGCGCGCCTGCAGGGCCTTGATGAATTCGGCCTTTCCTGCCGGGGTGCATGCCGCCTGCGTATCGCTGGGCTCAATCGGCAGCATGGCCGCGAAGCGCGCGACGGCGCCGGCGTTGTCTCCCGAGAGTACAAACACACGCTTGCCTCGCGCGGCGAGCGCCTCAAGGAGCGCGGGCGCGTCGGCACGCGGCATGTCGGCGAGCCCAAAGGCAGCGACAAGCTCACCGGCGAGGGTGACGGTGAAGAGGGTGAGTCCGTGGGCGGTAAGTTCCTGGATGAAGGGATGTTGTGCTGCACCGGTGAACTTTGGGTTACCACCGAGGAGAGGGTATCCCGCCAAGGTGGATTTGACACCCATCCCCGGTAAGGAGATGACCCCCTGCGACAGGACACCGATGTCGGGGCGAACAACGTGGGCAGAGACGTGTGCGAGGACCGCTTTTGAGATTGGGTGCTCGTTGGTCGAGATGAGGGAGTAGATGATTTTGTCCACACCGGGTGCAAGAAGCTCCTTCCGCTCGAGGGAGAACAATCCACGTGAGAGTGTGCCCGTCTTGTCAAACACGACGACATCCACATTGTGTGCCCTTTGCAGTGCCTCGGACGAGCGGAAGAGCACTCCTTCACGGCGGCCGGCTCGGAGGGCAGCTGCGACGATAAGTGGAACCTAAATACATTCCCATGAGTGAAGGAGCGGCCAAAATACAGGATTATACGCACCGCCACACCGATCGCGCATGGGCAGCTCACAATAAGAATTGCCAACGCGTACGTGAGCCCACTGACCGCCGAGGGGGTAGATGATAGATGCCTCCCATATCGATTGACCAAAAACCACAC
This sequence comes from Mycena rebaudengoi, assembly GCA_029282285.1. Taxonomy (NCBI): domain Eukaryota; kingdom Fungi; phylum Basidiomycota; class Agaricomycetes; order Agaricales; family Mycenaceae; genus Mycena; species Mycena rebaudengoi. Next base: position 690,096 of record JARJCX010000028.1, read on the forward strand.
TACAAAAGCAACGACAGAGCACGCAGCACTGACGGGAAGGACAACGGCGGAGAACCGGTCAGCCAGATCCTGGAATCGCGAGCGCGTCGCCTGCGCCTGGCGCACCAAGCTCGTGATGCGTACGAGGTAGTTCTCGTGTACCAGCTGTGTGATCTGTATGTCCAGTGCTCCGTCGAGGTTGAGAGTTCCGGCCGTCACTGAGCTCCCGACATGTTTGGCGCTCGGGAGACTCTCACCCGTAACGGATGACTCATCGACTGCGCTGGACCCAGCAATGACCATCCCGTCTGTCGGAATCCGAGACGCCGGCCCCAGACGCACGATGTCACCGTAGTAGAGCAGCCTGTGGGACGCGTGCAGTCAGCTCATAGGAGCGGGAACAAATGTAAAAGTGACCTACCGAGCGTCCAATAGGGTCTCATGCGTAGAATCGCCGACCTGCTCGACCAACATAACGTCTGCGGGCTGAAGCTGCTGCAACTCCCGTATCGCCGAGCTCGTAGTGCGGCGTGTGGCCGCTTGGACAAGGCGCCCGATATGTACCAAAGAGACTAGGAGCGCGACCGTCTCGAAAAAAGGGTCTGCGAATGGTTTCCCGGCGGCCTCGAAAGCGAACGATACGACGGAGAATATCCAGGCTGAGAGGCTGCTAACACTGACCAGAACGGACATGTCCACTGCATGCATGAAGACGATGAAGCGGACCGAGGAGGCGAGAATGGGGAACGCGACGACCTGAATAAGGGTCGTGAGGATGACCGACGCGATCCCGTGCGCAAGGGAGCTACCGGGGACCGGCGCCCACGCGAGGATGAGCACGGGGATTGCGAGCAGAATGATGCAGAGCGTGCGCAGAGCGATCCGGCGCAGATCCTTGGAGACACGATCGTCCATTTTACGCAGCGAAACGGTGGGGATAAGCGCAGGGCCATATTCTGCGAGCTCCGCGAGGACCTGACGCGGCTGACGCGCCCCCTGGCCACGGATCGGGAACGATATTTCCGTGAAGCCATGGAGCTCATTCCTACGACGCGGGCTGAGCTGCGAAAGGACGTGAGTGGGAGGTGGGTGGCTGAAAGTGATCGGGAGGGTAATATGGGTAGCAGGCCGGGTGTCCTCCTTGCCAATGGCTTTGATCGTGAAGCCTGTGGCGCGGGCCACGTAACGAGCAATGGCCTCTGGGGTGATCACATCGGGGTCGTACAGAAAAGAAGCGACGGCCTCGACGTAGGCGAGGTGGACCTGTTTTATAGAGGGAAGCCGCGAGAGCGTGCGACTGACTTTGATGCAGCAATCTGCGCAATCCATCCCAGTTATCTCGAGCTTAAGCGGTTCTCCTGCATATTCGTCGGTGGCTGAATGAGTTACGTTGTCCGACGCGTGTTTAGCGGGAGTCGACTCAGCAGGCTGCTTGCATTTGGAGGGAACAGAGACAGAAACGGAAAGTCCTTTTCTTGGTGGAGCAGCTGGCTGGAAGCAGCACGGTTTCTGACTGCAGAACGCCTCGAAAAGGCGACAGCACTTGCGAATTGAGGCCGAGAGTCGGTGCGCAGAATCCTTGGGGAATAGTGCCGGGTCCGCGGATTCAGCCTCTAGATGTTAGGGGAATATAAATAAATGATGCTGAAGAAAGGGTACGGCGCGTACCAAGGAGTGTTCGCCCAATGGCGTCCGGATGCTGGACAAGGACTTCAATGCAGCAAGGGCAGAGGGAATCTAAACAAAACATGTATGAATCAATGAATGCATATAACAGGGACCGGGACGGCTCACCATCGTCATCCTCGTCGCCATTTCCCTCGTCCGCACCACCTCCCATCTCTAAAGATGATGAGCAGCAGTTCCCACAAGCTGCAGACAAAGCCGTGAGCAGTTATAATCTGGGCAGTGGGATCCAGCTTACCATCCACATCTCCTTCCTTGGCGTTCTTACAGCACTCGTCTTGGCATGCTGCATCGTCGTAAGGATCGCAATGGTGATATAAGTGGGATCCACCACTCACAAACGTCATTATTTTCCAGACGGGTTTCTGCGCTGCCACAGCAGCCCTTCTCGCAAGCTGCACGGCGATGAGCCCCGGCCGAACAAGAGAAGAGATAACTCACCGGCGTCCTTGCGGCAGCAGTCGTCCTCGCAAGCTGCATTCTGTGAGCGTGATGGTAATACTATACGCGGTACACACAGCTCACCATCCTCATCGTCCTCCAGACGGAGTTCCGCGGCGCCGCAGCAGCCCGACTCGCAAGCTGCACGACGATGAGCCCTGGCCGAACAAGAGGAGAAACAACTCACTGGCGTCCTTGCGGCAACAGTCGTCCTCGCAAGCTGCATTCCGTGAGCGGGACGGCAATACTATACGCGGTACACACAACTCACCAGCCTCATCGTCCGCCAGACGGAGTTCCGCGCCGCCACAGCAACCCTTCTCGCAAGCTGCACGACGATGAGCCCCGGCCGAACAAGAGGAGAAATAACTCACCGACGTCCTTGCGGCAGCAGTCGTCCTCGCAAGCTGCAGTCCGTGAGCAGGATGGCAATACTATACGCGGTACACACAACTCACCAGCCTCATCGTCGAGTTCCGCGCCGCCACAGCAGCCCTTCTCGCAAGCTACAATATGCTGAGCCTCAGGCGGACATCATTACCAGTTTAAAGAACTCACCGTCAACCAAGTTCTTCGTGGTATTGCACTCGTTCTCGTACGCTGCATTCCATGAGCGTGATGGTAGTACTATACGCGGTACACAGCTCACCAGCTTCATCGTCCTCCAGACGGGGTTCTGCGGCGCCGCCGCAGCAGCCCGACTCGCAAGCTACAGCATGCTGAGCCTCAGGCGGACATCACCACCAGTTAAAGAAACTCACCGTCAACCATATTCTTGTTATTGGGCTCGTCCTCGTACGCTGTATTCCATGAGCGGGGCAGTAACAATATACGCGGCACACGCAACTCACGAGCGTCATTATCGTCCTCTACTAGACAGATTTCTGCGGCGCCACAACAGCTCTTCCCGCAAGCTGCACACCCATTTTATCGTTGAGTCGCAGTCAGAAAGATGCGATTTAATAAGCTCGCCAGAGTCGTCCTCGCACACTATTACAGCCGTTTATGAGTCTGCTCTTGGTCAGATATACGCACTTTGTTACTCACCATCCACATCGTCCTCTGTCTCGTGGTCACCTCTGCCGCTGTTTCCTGCTTCCACTGCAGAGCAGCAGCCCTTCCCGCACACTGGGAGTCGTCAACATAGCGCGACGTCGCACCGATACTCCAGGCTCACCTTCTTCCGCAGACCTTTGAGTGCCGTCGTCTCCAGTTCGATTCTCCGCCTCTGTGCGTACGTTCCGACCCAGTACAAATTCGTCCATCTAAGGTCTCTCCGTATGTACGATACAAGGACTTTTGAGCGCCTATATTCCACAAGACGTCTGACTAAAGGCTGGAGCTGCCTGGAGCAAGGCCTGGAGCCTGAGCACTGACCAGCAGCCTGAGTCGCCTGAGCACTGCCATATAGTCACGGTCACGTGTAGCACTCCCCAGATCTTGCTTTTCTCGATTGTCTACCAACCTGCTCGCTCAATCACGCCTGGAAAATTTTCGGGAGTCGAAATTCCTAGCCTCAGTGAAGTACGTTCATTCATCGAGTCAGTCAATGGTCAGCACTGGCGGTCTCAGTCTGGCACTCCGGCGTCGTGTGTTCTGGAATGGTGGCTGGATGGGCTCTCTATAGCATAGCACTTGTGAACGACTGTCTTCCAAGTGCGTGGACCGCTAGAGAGGCTGGGATCGAGCCTAGAAGGGCTCAAGCGCTCAAGGGCTCCGCTTCTCTCGTCCGCACCTCCTACCAATGAGCTGAGGAGCTGGCAGCTGCTCGAATTGCTTGAATCTTGTCGTCCGGCCTCTTCGTGGTTTTTGCTTTGAAGTCCGCCACCGCATATCCATTCGATCTGAGTTTCTACCCTGATGCCAAAACCTTGCCTCTCGCTTCAAATTTACACTGTGACTTTTGTGGGCGCTGTAGAAGCTCGCCGACCTTTTCCCGGACTTCTCATGAACACTTACATTCCGGATCCGCAACGATGACGATGGGCCGCTGCTCAGTCATCTCATATCCACACCAGAAGAGTTTTGTATCCAAACAATCATCATTTCTTTTTATTAGCTTTGTTCTGGGCATTACAATGGAATAAACAACTCGTTCATGATCTACCAAATCAATAGAGGGACTGCAGCTTGCGGCTGATGAAGCGCTTCGAGACAAATCCACAGCCGGTCTTGCCAGCCTGGGTCTGAGCGCCAACACCAGAGCAGATACCGGAGGGGCCAGCGCAGCACCCGGAGGCACAGTCGGCGGCGGAGAGGCACTGTCCACCGATGAACTGCCCGGCTTTGCCGTTGCCAACGTTTTTAGCACCTGAGGGGTCGAAGGGCGGGCCACCGGCGGAGGCAACACCGGCAGCGGCGGCGCCGTTGTTTGCTGGGGGAGGGGCAGCGGCGGGTGCAGCGGGTGCGGCGGCGCCACCGTCACCGAATCCACAACCGGTCTTGCCAGCCTGGGTCTGCGCACCGACACCCGAGCAGATGCCCGAGGGGCCCGCGCAGCAACCAGAGCCGCAGTCGGCGCTAGAGAGGCATTGGCCACCGATGAACTGTTTGCCAGCCTTGTTGCCGACGTTGCCGGCGCCTGCGGGGTCGAATGGGGGGCCACCGGCGGAGGCGACACCGGCAGCGGCGCCGTTGTTTGCTGGGGGAGGGGCAGCGGCGGGCGGTGGTGGTGCGGCAGCGCCACCGTCACCGAATCCACAGCCGGTCTTGCCAGCTTGGGTCTGGGCACCGACACCCGAGCAGATGCCCGAGGGTCCTGCGCAGCAGCCAGAGCCGCAGTCAGCGCTGGAGAGGCATTGGCCGCCGATGAACTGTTTGCCAGCCTTGTTGCCGACGTTGCCGGTGCCTGCGGGGTCAAATGGCGGGCCACCGTTCTGCTGGGCCGCGACGATGGTGACAAAAGCGCAAATGGTGGCGATGGTGAATGACTTCATGATGGTAGATGTGTGTGGAGAATGAGTGTGTCGAGAGTAATGCGAGGTGGTGAACAAGGAGCACCTGGCTCAGAAGGCAGAAAAAATGAAGATGAAAGAAGGAGAGGAAGACCTGAAGAATTTCGCTGCAGATCCACCCGCTTATAATACCTTTTGCGGGGGCTGAGTCAGCATAGCAACCATCAGCAGCTGTGCCTTTTTACTCAATTTTGAAACCTTTTAACCCCTTTCTGCCTCGCTCATCAGGGTCATATCAGTCTTCTCGCCCTTTATAGCCCTTTATGCGTGCGATTCACCTGATACTGGGTAAGCAAGAAGGAATAGCAAAACCCAATTGCTCTCAAAAAAATCCAGTTAAACTTAGATCATGGATGAAACCATCACGGCTGAGTACGTGCCGGAGCTCACTAGCGCTCACTGGCAGAGCTCGTTGCGAATTGAATGAAGATCACCCGCTGACTGTCGCGATGATCGCCAATTGTAGCCGTCCGAAACTTCACCACCAGCAGCTCCTCGTTGTTTTAACAAATACATGGCTACATGGCCAGCTCGGTCTGGCCTGACACTTGCACCGCGTGTTAAGGTCGTCAAGATTGATGCGAGCCTGAGAGAACCGATGCGACCCGCATGACCCCTTCTGGCAATAATATCCGCAACCTTTCCGCAGCTCGACTCGGATACAACTCGGATAACTTGTTTACGCGACGAAGCGAAATTGAGTTCAACTCTGCTTAGCTGCCCACTGGTACAAGCTAGAATCACTGAAGCGCTGGCTGGAGAGACTAACCTCGCACTCTTGCCGCTGCCCCCCGGAAGTTCATTCTCGCTCACAGGATCCCCTCAATCGCCACCGTCCAGACGAATGGCGGTGTATAGATTTACTCATCGGCACAGCAAATACCCAGTCGCATCGCCGCTCTGATACTATCAATCTCAAAGAAGAAGCTTACCCCGTTCAGGTCCGTTCTATAATTATCAAGCTGCGGTATCCGATGGGGGTTGAAGAAACGTTTCGCCTCTCGCTACTTTTCTTAGAAATTAACTTGCAGCGGCGTGCTCGGTATCAAGGCCAAACTTCGCGTGCGCCTCCTTCACACGGAGACCGTCGTCACCACATACAATTGCCGAAAATTTGTGTGGAGTCCGGGGTACTTGAAACTGCATCTCTGTTGATGAGGTGCTATTGCCGTTCCTCGGAGCGGAGCGAGTACGGGCGTCTGGACTGCATGCTACGTATACTCGCTTGCGCCATTTATCATTCCAACACTCCCGCTACTAGATCATGCACAGCAAGACGCGTACGTAGCCCTCAATGAAACTTGTGCGCGTTTAATTAATTAACTTGATATCCAATAATTATATATATACAGCTGCGCTGAAGATGACCGTTTTCCTCACTCCCACCGTTCAATTAAATATGCACAATCCCGTGCTCCGTCCACACCCGAGCTACACGCGGGCGGGTAGATTTGTTTACTGCTTGCCGGTCACGTACACCGGTCACTGCGGGAGCGGTCACTGCGGGCGCATTTTTGCCTAAAAATGGCCTAAAGATGTCTACCGGTTTCACTTAATTTTGGACATGTAAGTAAGTTTCACTGAAAAGTATAAGAGCCTTTTTGTACCAAAGAGCAAAGAGCAATGTCTCTTTTGATGGTCAAAATCTGGGCAAAGGCATTAAAATGATACATGTTTCTTTGAGTCGCAAAGAAATAAGTACATATATGACGGCACCTGAAAGACTGGATGGACAAGGAGTCGGACCATTGTTCAATCAGTCTTTAAGATGCCAAATAAAATTAATTCTTGACCGGAAAAAATGCTACAAAGGTGCTGTCTAATTCAGATACTTTTTTTCTTTGTCAAGCAGGAGAATGTACGGGGGAAAAAACTGAGATCTTCTTGAGGTCTTGCGGCCTGACTACCAAAATTTTAATAAAGACGGTGAAAATATTTTAAAGCCTTTTTTGTTTTGAAAAATGCACATTGTACAGATCTAGACCCCCGCAGTGGGTACCAAAAGAATTGCTTGGATTCTACCGTTCAATTCTGGAAGGCCGGTTTTGAATCCTGCCGGCTGTATGCAAGGTGGTCCATTTTTGTGTGAAGTTCATCTATTAAAAGGTAGTAGTTTGGACAGTGAACGTGAATGAACTCTGGTCAGCCTAGTTCACATTCGCCACAGGGCGCCTATTATTGGGGGAGCTTGCGACCCCATCTATCCGAGCGAATTTGCTAGTGGCAGTGCAAAACACTGTGTCGACGTATTTGTTTGATGGTCGCCCCGTGGGAACCTGTCAATCAATGGTGCCGTGGGACACCTGTCTGATGCGAACATATGTAGCTGATGAGTGACGATCTCACGGAGTCCGCAATCCGACTTTCTCCCCCCCATTCTTTGAGTCAAAGTTGGCGGCTGAAACCAAGGCCAATGTCAGGGATCCTGGTACTGCGCTAAAGATCCCCACATTGCAGCGTGATGCTACTACAGAGGAGAGATACACACACGGAATGGTGGGAGCTGCTAAAAAAAGTGCAGCCAACTTGAATATGATGAGTAAAACTCGCGCAGAGTATGTACAAATTATCAACACAATCGCAAAAATCATTATTGGAATCCGACACCCTCAAAAATAACCCACGTCCGCTTTTTCGCCACGGTGAAAATAAGGAGGAACTTGTTGGGAACTTGACGGAAATATTGAATCGAAGTAAAGGATAAAACTGTACTTTCAATTCGTATTAGGCAAGCTTCCTCCACCTGTAGCCGGGTACCGGCATACAAAATTCCATATTTAGTCTCTCGTAGACGGACGCTTTACAGCTGTTTCCGAAAAACTTGACACCAAGTGAAAAACTTCTGCTCACAACCAATGTGCTAAGGATTACTGTTTTGGATTAGCCGAGTGCAGCCGAGCGGCCACAAGCCGAGACGAACTAATGTAAATCTTCTATCAAATATTCATCTTTATATCACCTGGGCTGTTTGTGTGCACAAATGGATGGTCTGAACATGTTTTGGAGGGCTAGGACCGCTTTCTGTTCCGACGCAACTTTTTTCAGCGGAAGACCTTTGGGTCCTTACGCAGTCCTCCTTACTCAGCCGGTAGCCGATCAGTAGCCAAATACGACAATCCTTACCGCTGCATCAAAAGTTAGACAGCGAAGAGAAAATTCAGTGTCAAGATTTTCGGAAACAGCTGTAACAAATGAAGCGAACTTCGCTTGTTAAATTGAAGTTGATCGTGTGGCGGTGCTGCAGTGACTTTAACAAGCGAGGTACGAGCTTTCTTTGTTAAGCGTTTGTCTACGACCAACTTGCTTCAATTTTCAAACCTTCATGTGTGCCCTAACGTGTGCTGACTCACTCATCTTTGACTGACTTTCTTCAAGACAATGCCCCCCATTCTCCCGCAGGAGCTTCTCGATCTCTGCATCGACGAACTGCACGACGACATCCCCACTCTCAAAGCGGTTTCACTCATATCTCGTGCCGCCGCGCAGAGATACATTTTTCGTAAAATCGTGTTGATATTACGGAAAACATCGAGTAAGGACCTTAATCCATGTCAAAAACTCGCCGAGACTTTGTCGTGTTCCACCCGTCTGGCGTCGTTCGTCAAAGATCTAAGGATCGTCGAAGACGGAGCGGGATGGAAAGAAACCTCCGAAAGTCTATCCACGATACTCCGTTTGGTAGCCCCGAACCGAATTTCCATAACTGCTGGGGTACTAGTGGACTGGGAGCAGCTGCCGGGTACACTGCAGGCTTCGCTTCAGAAGACACTCAAAACACCCGGGCTCGAGTTTGCCAGCCTCTCCGCATTTAAAATCACCCCTTTGCCGCAATTTCATCCCTCCCACTTATTCAGCACTACATTAAAGTCGCTGCTACTCTGCTATGGCGATGGGAATTCCGATGGACGCCTCCTTTCGTCTATCATCTCGCCTCTCCAGCTCCGGTCGCTGGCCATCAAAACCTGGAGCGGCTTTTCTGGGTCGGTTGCATGGGCCTTGTCGAGTCCTACTCTGGATTTTTCTCGCCTCGAGACCTTATCCCTATACCGTATGGGCATGGCAGACATTTTCGGTTTGATGAACGCAATCCGAGATCGAAGCGCGCTAAAGGATCTTAATATTTGGTTTCGTCCTGGTGCGTTCGGCATATCACTTTGCGACAGATTCACTGATCAAATCTTTACTGCCAGATGAAGATTACGTATCTTTCGTCGCCGCACTGCCGAACTTGCACTCAGTTTGCTTCACATTCGCCGGGTTTTTCAGCCCCCAAAAAGTTTTCAGTGTTATGCACGATTGCACAATGAATGCCGACTTGGCAAAGATACGGTTTTACATCGACGGCCGCAAGCGGGTGACTGATTCACTGTGGGTGAATATCGCTCGCATAGTTGCCAGCAAGTGGAAGATAACAGAAATCCATCTCTGCGGAGGGAACAGCCCGAGCTTGGAGGATATTCATACGGCGGTGGCGCACATCGACACCCATGGGCGCCTGAGTGTGAAGGCGTCGTAGGTTTTTTGCCTCCCTGTCAACACTCCATTGATTCATTGTCTCTAGAGCATATCCAGACTTCGAAGAGTTTCATGCACACAATTTCTCCACAGAATGAGGCCAACGCTTGTCAAAAAGCAGCTACCAAAACCAAAATGAGAACTTGAACCAACCACGATGGGACAGGCCAACAATGATTTCCAAGAACCTCCTGGTATTAATTCATGTTTGTACCAGCGCATCCGATCGTGTTCATATCAACGCTCTGATTCCCAATGTCCTCATAAACCCATACCAATAAACGAACTGAAAAAGGCCACTAACGCCGCCTGCGAAACATAACGTCGGCCATCCTGCTTGCACTCGCAATGATCACAGTCCATTCGTCCGCCGGCCGCACCCCATCCCGCAGCTTCACATCGTACGCCACCAGAATGTGCGCAAACATCAGCTTGAACTGCGAAGAATCTTCCAGGGCTGCGTGCGTGGTTGAATAGAACACAACAAATGAAAACGAATGTCATGACGTACCACGCGTAGCGCCCCAGACCGAAGAGTAGAAAGTCGGTCAAAGGTGTAACTATCTGGTGCTTAATCCCCTCGCCCGCCTGCTCGCATCCACGAAATCCGGAAAGGATCGAATTCTCTTCCATTGTTTCTGCAGGACGGTTGAGTAAGAAATCAAGCGGTATCAGTCTATATCAGTATTACCTCGTCCATGTGCTCCATGAGTAGTGGAATGCTAACCAGCGTCCCCACAGGCACCGTCGTGCCATCTACGAGAGTATACTAGTTGTCCTTCTGAATCATGCCAGTGTGCCCCATCGTAACTGCGAATTCAAACCAAACGATGGTGAACATTGCACGAGAAATGTTGTTGACCTCCAAAAATCCGTTCAACTTCACTCTTACGCCCTCCTAAACTACCTACACGCAAATGAATGAATGGGTACTTGACCGTGTGGCAGTGCTCATCGTAAAAGTCGGCAGGCCGGCCCGAGCTCCCTTTCACAGCTCTTGAAACAGCCTCACCAATAACTACGACCTGCCTTGCGCTGCAGTCCCGACACGCACATAGGCCACACTTGCAGCTTTTAATCCACTCACCTCTCTCGGTTTCTACCTATGTCCGTGATAAGCAGAATCCGAGAGGCTGCTATCGTCGCTGCTGTCTACGCTACAATTGGTTTATGTTTGCCCTGCTTCCTCTGTTGGGATGCCGTGGGAACTCGCAGGAACGCGCTCCCTCACCCACGCCCCCTCCCCATAAAACGCATCGATATCCGCCAGAATAAAATCACGGCCCAACCGCCTAGCTGTCGTTTGCTTCGCCTTCCCGCAGAGCTGCGGGAGCTCATTTTTGAGATGGCGCTTGGCCGTCGTGTCGTTCAAATATTACTGATACCACGTCTGCGGCGAAGACGACGTGTCATACGCACCAAGTGCTATCGGTCGGTTGAAGAGATCAGCACAGTAGATAGCTTGGGCGCTCCGAGTCAGACGGACAAGCTACCTGTTGCTCTTCTACGCGCCTGCCGACAGGTTTATACCGAAGCGCTGCCGATGCTTCATCAGCGCAACACCTTTTACCTTAACGCGAAGGATTTTGCGCCCGCCATTCTCGCCGCCCTAGGGCAATATTCCTTAGGCGACATTCGCAGTGTCCATTTAACATATTGCAGCCGCCGAATCTGGTGCGGGCGTTCGGTATTTTTGCTGCTGTCCCGGATGGGCCTCCGCAGTCTTACAATCGAATTCCAAGAGGAGGAATGGATGAGTACGCTGTACCTCAATACTCCTGACCATTCCGTGGACAGCCCATGGTGCCAAGATTTGTTGTCCCTCCCAAAATTGCAGAGCTTCGATGTAATCTTCAAGGATTACTTCGGTGCTGAAGATCCTACTGATCGGGAGGCGTTCAAGCGAGAAATGCGCGAGTTGATGATGGGTACGCCCGTGGTGGAAACTTAGAATATGATCTCAGACGGCCTGCAATGGAGAACGGTATGTTCTGCAACGAATTTAACATGCAATTCACTTACAGATATATTGCATAGACTCGTCCCTCTCCTTCCGCCTGTCGTCTCGCCTCTCCAGCTCCAGTCACCTGGGGCGCCTATTCTGGACCTGTTGCCCGGACCTATCCAATCCTACTCTGAATTTTTCTTGCTTGGAGTCCCTATCCCTATACCGTATGTCCATAACAGACATTCTCGGTCATTCGAAGTTGAGATTTTATTATACAGTCTTTAACCGGGAAGCGAAACGGTTACGCGCTACAGCGATTTTCTCTGCGATGGAGACCGATTTGTGGTCAATCATTTTTTCTAATCAATGCATTTATTCTGTGGCTACATGCCTGTTGAAAAGTTTGAACTATTTGATGCAAAAATGGTGGAGAACGGGTCTGATTTAATGGAACCATCAAATTCGATCATTTACGGGGAGCGAAACACTACAAAGTCACGAATTGTGCCTCAGGAAATAGATTTGATGATGCGGGGTGGCCATATTCGGAATGTGTTACCCTGAAAACTCCCAATATATGCCTTGACAGTGAAATGTACGGGCAAGAGCTGGGATGCGGTGACTGCTCAAGTGGTGAGAAAACTGGGCCAAACAATGCTCCAAAACATCAGGTTTTTCGCTCTAGAATATCTCCCTTCTCAATTCCTTTGGTGAACATGAGTTTTAGATAGAGTACAATGCTCTTGAAAAAATATGGTCCTGTGGGAGGTGTCGAACATGCGAAACACGTGTTTCGCTTAAGACTGTATGTGAGATTTCAAATTATTCACGAGAAATTCCGCCCTGGCTTTGACTTTGACGATATCCAACCTTTATCCCGTCCTCAAGATATTTATTACATTTGCAAAGCACAGAACCAGTTGAGATCAATCAACTCCGCATTCTCAGCACTGTACCTTAAGCTACTCTCTTCCAGCAAAAACCAGCAAAAGCCCAACGTGTAATATTTTCCGGAAAGCGCAGTGATTGATTTTGGATTGATTAATTCCATCCATGTCCGTTTTATCGTACAGCAAGCCGATTCATGCTTCAAAACATGCTCCAGCCAATTTTCCCGCTTGGCACGGTACATAATGCAAAGCAAATTTGGCTTAGAATGGGCGCAAAGACCGCAACAGCGGGAACTTGGTATTTCCATAGCAGATTCAATTACATGTACAAGTCTTGGCGCATCCACCCCCTGGCTAAACCCGCCTGCGAAGCAGGACGTCCGCCTCACATTGGCGACCGTAAGGATCCACTCATCTGTAGGCCGCACCCCATCACGCAGCTTCACATCGTATGTTAACAAAAACGGCCCCGAAAATGATTCAAGCTGCTGTATGTTACTTAGTATTTTGTAACTTTGTTGACAATTTCCCAGGGAACTACATACGTAAAGGCTAGAGAATAATATTAATGCGGAACTTGAGCTAAACAAGTTACTTAGCATCCCTCTGTCCAAAGAAATTTCATATAATTTCATGGCCACGCAGTAGAGAGCTAGTACGAACGGGACTTCGCACAGGGCAGATGAACCTGGGGAGCTCATGTGTCTGCGCTGTGTTCTGGCTTTTGGTGCACATGATCGCGTTTTCGGGAGTTGTCCATGTGGCAGTGCTCAACCACAAAGTCGGCAGGCCGGCCCGAACTCCCTTTACAGCTCTTGAAACAGCCTTACCAACAACCACGACCTGCCTTGCGCTGCAGTCCCGACACGCACATAGGCCGCACTTGCAGCTTTGAATCCACTCACCCCTCTCGGTTTCTACTTATGTCCATGATAAACAGAATCCGAGAGGCTGCTATCGTCGTTGCTGCCTATGCTACGATCGGTTTATGTTTGCCCTGCTTCCTCTGCTGGGAAGCCGTGGAAACTCGCAGGGACGCGCTCCCTCACCCACGCCCCCTCCCCATAAAACGCATCGATATCCGCCAGAATAAAATCACGGCCCAACCGCCTAGCTGTCGTTTGCTTCGCCTTCCCGCAGAGCTGCGGGAGCTCATTTTTGAGATGGCGCTTGGCCGTCGTGTCGTACAAATATTACTGGTACCACGTCTGCGGCGAAGACGACGTGTCATACGCACCAAGTGCTATCGGTCGGTTGAAGAGATCAGCACAGTAGATGGCTTGCGCGCTCCGAGTCAGACTGACAAGCTACCTGTTGCTCTTCTACGCGCCTGCCGACAGGTGTATACCGAAGCGCTGCCGATGCTGCACCAGCGCAACACCTTTTACCTTAACGCGAAGGATTTTGCACCCACCATTCTCGCCGCCCTAGGGCAATATTCCTTAGGCGACATTCGCAGTGTCCATTTAGCATATTGCAGCCGCCGAATCTGGCGCGGGCGTTCGGTATTTTTGCTGCTGCCCCGGATGGGCCTTCGCAGTCTTACAATCGAATTCCAAGAGGAGGAATGGATGGACATGTACCTCGATATTCCTGACCATTCCGTGGACAGCCCATGGTGCCAAGATTTGTTGTCCCTCCCAAAATTGCAGAGCTTCGATGTAATCTTCAAGGATCATTTCGGTGCTGAAGATCCTACCGATCGCGAGGCGTTCAAACGAGAAATGCGCGAGTTGATGATGGGCACACCCGCGGTGGAAACTTAGAATATGATCTTAGACGGCCCTGCAATGGAGAACGGTATGTTCTGCAACTGAATTTAACATGCAATTCACTTACAGATCTATTGCATAGACTCGTCCCTCTCCTTCCGCCTATCGTCTCGCCTCTCCAGCTCCAGTCACCTGGGGCGCCTAGTCTGGACCTGTTACCCGGACCTATCCAGTCCTACTCTGAATTTTTCTTGCTTGGAGTCCCTAGCCCTATACCGTATGTCCATGGCAGACATTCTCAATCATTCGGAGTCGAGATTTTATTATATGTGAGATTTCAAATTATCCACGAGAAATTCCGCCCTGGCTTTGCCTTTGACGATATCCAACCTTTATCCCGTCCTCAAGATATTCATGACATTTGCAAAGCCCAGAACCAGTTGAGATCACTCAAAATTTACTCCGCATCCTCAGGATTGTACCTTTACTCTCTTCCAGCAAAAACCAACAAAAGCCGAGCGTGTAATATTTTCCGGAAAACGCAGTTATTGATTTTGGATTGATTGATTCCATCCATGTCCGTTTTATAGTACAGCAAGCCGATCCATGCTTCAAAACATGCTTCAGTCAATTTCCCCGCTTGGCACTGTGGTTCATCATCTGGAGCAAATTTAGAATAGGCGCAAAGGCCACAACAGCGGGAACTTGGTATTTCCATAGTAGATTCAATTACATGTCCAAGCTTTGGCGCACACCCACCACCCGCCTGCGAAACAAAACGTCGGCCTCACTATTTGCATTGGCCACCGTAAAGATCCACTCGTCTGTAGGCCGCATCCCATCACGCAGCTTCACATCGTATGTCAACAAAACGTGAGCCAGCATCAGCTTGATCTCATTGACCGCAAAGAACCGCCCCGGACTGGAAGCAAAATAATAAGTAAATAAGCAAGTGTGGTGTTGAATCCACGGACGCACCACGCGTGCCGACCAAGGCCAAAGACCATAAAGTCTGACGAGAGGGCGACCATCTGGTGCAGCGTGCCCTGCCCCTCTTTCGTGCGCATGCGCGCAAACCGAAACGGGTCAAACTTGTGCGCATCCGTGTAATTTCCCTGCATGAAAGACAAGTAAGGGAATAAAGAAACAATGTACATCATAATCAGCGCGTATCTCATCCAGGTGTTCCGCAAACATAGGCGCCGCCACCAACGTGCCCGCAGGCACCGTCGTCCCGTCCGCAAACGTAAAATCCTTCAATACCATGCGGGTCACGGCAACTACAAACACAAAACAAAAACATCATGAACTCAACACCCAACCCAAAAACGACACTCACTCGCAGATCCCGGGCTAACCCTCATTGTCTCCTTCAAAAAACTGTCCAACAGAACCATCCGCGTCATCGCCCCCTTCGTCCAACCCTCCGCGCCTACCACTGCCGCGACTTCCTCGCGCAGCGCCTCAACGTACTCCGGAGCGGTAGCAAGGTTATACAGGGCCTGGAGAAACGCTGTCGCGACCGTGTGGGTGGCCCCTAGGTTCATAAAGCACAGCTTGCGCGTTAGGTTCCGCGGGGTGCGCCGTTCCGGACGCCCAGCGCCGGCTTCGTCGATGAACCAGGTGAGCAAGTCATTCTGTGGCGGAAATAAAATAAAATAAAATTCGATTCTTTTCGATAAAAGAGATGAAATAGATGTAGCTTCAAGAAAATACATACAGGACGGTTCCCCTCCGGCCAGTTGGCCCCGTACTTGTCGTCCATGTCCAGCCGGTGCTGGATGATGGGCTCGAGGTGTTTCATCGCGCTGCGTGTCGCGCCCTCCAAGTGCCCGAAGAGATACATAACACCGGGTGCGATGATATATCATCTAATATATTATATGGGAGCCATGGGGCACCTACGGGCGTAGAAATCCGGGGACGAGGTTGAGGACGAACGCGTCATTGAACAACTCCATCGCGAATTTCGTGGTAATATCAATGTACTCCTGATTACGGCCTGGAAATTCAAGGAAAGTTTAATGGCAATATAATGTTCAATTACCTCAACACTTACATTCCAACCCAATAAAGACTCGGTTCGATATCCTGGACGCCATTTGCAGGAACGTCTGCAACTCGATCAGCGAATTATTTATTTTAAAACAACAAAATGCCAGTGTACCTCCATCGCTGGAACACGAACCCATTCTGAATCGTGGACATTCAGTTCAGTCGGCGTATGGTTTCTTTAAAATACAAACGCACCGTCCGTCGTCGCGGGAACCAGGTCCTCGAACGCCGCCACCATTTCGCTCCGCATGATCGGGAAACACGCCGCGACATTGCGCGTAAGCTGCTTGCGCGCAACAACGTTCTGATACGGGTCGGCGTACTGCTCATACCCCACCGTGTGTTCCAAGTGCATTGTCTACATACGAACACTCAGCACACGGTGCCACAATATGCAGCTGACCACATACCTCATTCGCGGCCTCCATCGCAGAAACCTCTTCATCGGACGCCTGGGAGAACTGCTGGATCATCGTCCGCCCATTGATGATCACGAGCCAGCGGGTGGGCAGCGGCACCTTGAAGGCTTGCGCGGGATACTGTCGGGTTGTTAATAAGTCATTACAATTGAACAGTGGAGATTATTGGCGATAAAGCGGCAAGCCTACCTTATCATACCCCTCCTGTGTTACCTTGCGCGCGTTCCTCATGTAGTTCCATGCCCCGAAGTAAAACCCCAATGGACCGCGCAGAACGCCGACGCTCGGGATCGCGTCCAGGAGGTCCGCGCTGGACTACAGTGCGATATTAGTACTGGCCGTATAATAACAATATTTTGTAGTAGTATAAGTGCGAAACTAGCGCACATTATTGGACCGATGAGAGAGCTTGAAGCTAAGGAGGCCGAGCGCCAGCCCGCCGAGGACGAGTGCGAGGTGTGGCATGCCATCTGTTGTAGCCATTGGAAATGGAAGGGGGAATGGGTGGGGTAAGTCGCTCTGAGCTAAATAGATCGATCCGGGGGCTTCTACGCGCCTTATTATCAGACTCAAGCTCGATTTCAAATTAAAGCCTCGGGAAGTTGCACTGGCTATCGCAATTAGGGAGGCACTAGGAAGGACGAAGACGTAGACTTGGCATTATGTGCAATCGCGCGTATCGGCAGTTGTACGCATGACGAAACTCGCTAATGGGTAGATGTCTAGGTCCTGGGCAGCTCTCTGGCCATAGAGGACTAGTTATGGGGCTAAGAGCAATTAAAGACGAGAGAGTGGCACGAAGCTTACTGTTGAACTGTTACGTCTTTTAAATGCTTCTCGAGGCCTTCGACGACCGTCTTGCCAAGTGTATGGAGCCTCTCGAGGCCCTCCGTGGTGAACTCGCTGTAGTCCCAATCGAGCACAAAGCATGGTGCCCATCCTTGGAGGTATCTCCACAGATGAGGACCTTCCTGCGCTAATGTTACGATCTGCTTTGAGCGCAATTTCATGAGTTGCCGTCAGATAACGTGGATGGAAAACGACTAAATATGCCTACCTGCGATGGCGTCCCGCAGAGATTGCACTAATTGCTTCATGCTGGGATATTCGGAAGCGGAAATCCAACCCCCTTCAGAAGTGAATGGTCGTCCTCTCGATCTTGAAGGGGGTGGCGACCGCCGAATTGCGCCGTGGTTGTTCAGCGGATATCACTGTTAAGGAAGCCGATTGATGGCTCCCGATTGGGGTGGCGACAGCTCTGCCTCCACTCATCTTTGAGCGCGTACACTTTAGGGATGGGGCCTGTGGCTTGAACAAGCGAGAGACAGTGAAAAGGGGATTTTGCGAATGTGAGCGTACATCGCGCTCTTTGCTTTCTTCGTCGGAACCTTCAGCGTGTCGTCCTTACCTAGCATCCGATTATCGCTGCCGCCATTACAGAGACACCAGTAAAATCCAGGGAATATGCGAGGACAGTTGGCCCAGTCGACGGCCTCGCTGACAAAGTATCTCGAGCGGCCAACGCGGAACTTCGGGCCTGGATGTTGAAATATGCTAACAACAAAGGAATAGTAGAACCCGGAGGCCAGGAGAATCGACCACGCACTCTTGATGAGCTGCACAACGTTCTCGAGCTGCCTTTGCTTGATTTCTCTATTGGATTCGAACAGGTCATCTTTAGCCTTGAATTCTCCTACCACTCCTGCTTTTATGGGGCGGCAAAGAGACGGTCAAGAGCCGGGGAGTGCTGGAAGACATCAGCGCTCAGTGGTCGAGACAAGTTCAGTTTGAGGCTCCCGGCAATCACCGCGCTCCTAATTCGGCAATCAACAACCTTGTTCTTCAAGCGAAACCGTCATGTTCAACCTCGCATCGCAGCTGTTACCACATGTTACCATCCGTTAGCGAGCGCGCTATGTATGTATCCTAGAGGACTAAGAAACTAGCCAACGGTTGCGGGTTGCGGCAGTCCACGGGGTAATCGGCCTGCCAGCATAATATTGTTTGACAGAAATTGGAACTTACTAACTGATCCGTCACAAACCGGCTCAGTCATTGTCTTTTCTCGTCTTCCACCACTTTAATCGCAAAGGCTCGATCCTCAACCCAAACTTGACTTCACTCTCTTGAAAACTGTCCCTGCTGTCGGACTCTGATTGGTTTCTGTCCCATTGTGGAAGCGAGCAGGCCTCTGTACTAGTACTCTTTGACTTGAATCGCCGGACCAACTATTCGAATGGGCCTGAATTCACTCCTTCGCACACGCAAGGACTACATAGTCACCCATTATGCTCTCCAGCATCGCATGCCATCACATCGGCCTCGCGTGCCACGCGCAGCAGTAAGCCTGCCGACCTGTTTGGTGTAGCTTACCTACTCATCGTTGTTTATTCGCAGCCTACACGGTTTTCGCAATGAACGCTGATGCTGCGACCATGACAGCGGCTGAGTCAGGGGCTTCATCATGACCACACCCTGAACAAACAAAGATTTCTCAGCGGAGTACGAGGTCCGTAGATGGGCCTCCGTCTCTTGCTCCTCTGTCTTGCCTCTGTCCATAAGTACTACATTGATAAAAATTCTCGCCTTCTGCCCCGTTTTTTTTCTCATCTTTGTTGATGTCATCCTCGCTGATGATCGGACAGCCGATGTTCCGACGTGGCGCTTTTCTGTGGGGCATCTGCATTTTAGGCACGACAATCAGATACAGCGACCTCATTTTTTTCCTTCACCATCTCCTCCACCTTCTATCCGGACATGGCCGGCTCTGTCCTACTAATTGGCAGCCTATGCGTCGCTGTGGCTTATCTTGTCTTCCAGGTCCTGCGCGCTTCCTTTTCCAAAGCAAGTCTCAAATTTTTGATCCCCTCCATCCGCCGCTAACACTTGGCTTTGCTGTAGTGCAAACTGAGCATGATACCAAGCGTTGGCGTTCCACCTGGCCTATTTGGGTTTTACATCGGCTCCTGGCACCTCATCAAAAACGGGCGTGCAATGGCGGAAGAGGGATACGCCAAGGTACGTCGTCGCTGTATTGTCTTTGGCTACGCGTCCAATGTTACAACACCAAGTATCCGGGGAGAGTCTTCAAACTACCGCTGGGGAACCGTTGGATCGTCATCGTCAATGGGCGCGAAGTCCTCGAGCAGCTTCGCAAGGCTCGGGACGATGAGGTGTCGGTGACGGATGCAGGAAACGATGTAAGTACGTGGTGTCGCTGCCTCGGTTCTCGGTTTCGCTGAGGATATCCATGTTGCCAAGACACTGCTTCTCGAGTATACCATGGGCCATGAGCAGCATCATGATGCGTTTCAGATTCCCGTCATCCGGTCGGCGCTGACCCGCAACATTGCGGCGTGTTACCCTACTCTCCGGAGCGAGATCGTCGCAGCGTTTGAGGATCTGGTTCCCGCAAAAACCGATGGTGCGCTTGATTTTCCGCTCCACGACATCTCATGACATTTGCGGTATTTCTGTAGAATGGATCAGCGTCCCTGCCATGGATGTAAGCATATTTGATCTTGCATGCGCATAATCTCACAATCTGCAGACCGTCGTGCAAATAGTGTCGCGCGCGTCTAACCGGCTCTTCATCGGCCTCAAATGTGCGTTGAACCTACATGTCAAATGCGGCCAACTTATTTCTGTCAAGGTCGCGATCCGGAATATATTAAGATTACCACGAAGTTCGCAATGAACGTCCTCAAAGACGCGCTGTTTTTGAATCTAGTGCCCAGACGTTTACGCTCGTAGGTTCCTTTCGGCTACTCGTTCAATTTATGTAGCGCTTAGATTTGTGATTCAGCGTCGCCATGCACCTATTCGGGAGCCTTGAGGGTGCAACCCGGAATGGCATGAAACACCTGGCTCCGATAATTCAACATAGATTAGACATGGACGACAAATACGGCCGTGATTGGCCCGACGAGGATCGTCCAGTGCGTCGTCTCTTTCCTGGCGACCGAGCTTGCTCATTATTTCACGTAGAACGACTTGGTCACATGGTTAATCGACGAAATTAATACGACTAATACTACCCATACCTCCCGCCGCACTGTGCGCACGTTGACGCGCACCATCCTCAACGTGAACTTTGGCGCCATCCACACAACCACTCAGTCATTTCTCCAGACGCTCTACAACCTCGCCGCGTACCCGCAATACGTAGACGAGCTTCGTGCTGAGGTCGAAGCGATAGTCCAAGCGGAGGGCTGGACCAAGGGTGCGATCGGCAAGATGTCAAAGCTCGATAGTTTCTTGAAGGAGACAGCTAGATTGATGCCAGGCGGCGCAGGTCCGCTGCATTCAACTAACATTCTCCTGACCTGACCTGGACCATTCGGCTCCTCGTGCAATACTCATCATCGTTCGGTTTGAATTCGCAGTTACGATGGGGCGCATGATTCTGAAGGACTACACACTCGTAGACTGGTACGACGGTACCTGCGGGGACGCTGGTTGGCGTGCCAGTCCTCATGGAGCACATGGACGAGGTAAGACTGACACAAGCTCGTACTGTTTGATTTCTTACTTGGCCGTCCTGCAGAAACAATACCCAAATGCAACAGAATTCGACCCTTTCCGGTTTTCGCGCATGCGCGAGCAGGCGGGCGAGGGGATCAAGCACCAGATGGTCACGCCTTCAACCGACTTTCTGCTCTTCGGTCTGGGGCGCCACGCGTGGTACGTCTCCCTTCTCATGACATTCGTTTTTGTTTGTTCTTTGTTTTATTCAACCACGCGCGCAGCCCGGGAAGATTCTTCGCAGTGAACGAGCTCAAGCTGATGTTTGCGCACATTCTGGTGACGTACGATGTGAAGCTGCGGGATGGGGTGCGACCGGCGGACGAATGGACCTGCGATCATTGCGAGTGCGAGTAGGACGGCGGAGGTTATGTTTCGCAGGCGGAGTTAATGGCCTCGTTCAGTTTGTTTATTGGTATGGGTTTATGAGGACATTGGGAATGCGAGCGTTAATGCTAACACGGATGGTACAACATGAATTAATACCAGGGTTTCTCAGAAATCATTGTTGGCTTGTCCCATCGTCCTTCGGTATGTGGTTGGTTCAAGTTCTCATTTTGGTTTTGGAAGCTGCTTTTTGATAAGCGTTGGCCTCATTTCGCGGAGGAATTGTGCGCATGAAACTCTGGGAAGTCTGGATCTGCTCTAAGAGACAAAGTATGAGTGGAGTATTGACAGGAAGACAAAGGACCTATAACGCCGTCGCACTCAGGCGTCCATTGGTGTCGATGCCGATGTCACTGCCATATGGATTTCCTCCAAGCTCGGGCTGTTCACTCCCAGATAGATTTCTGTCCCGCTGGCACCTGTGCGAACGGCATTCGCCCACCGTGGATCAGATGCCACACGGGCGTGAGCGTAAAGCAGGATCTTTACTAGATCGGCATTCTTTGCGCAATCGTCTATAGCATCGAAGATATTATTGTACGAGCTGAGAAAACTGTTGAATGCAAAGAAAATTGAGCGCAAGTTCGGCAGTAAGGCGACGAAAGGTATGTAGTCTTCATCTGGTGAAAATTTGATCAGTGAATCCGTCGTGAGTGAAATCATGCCAAACGCACCAAGAGGAAACTAAATATTAAGAACCTTCAGCGGGCTTCGATCTCTGACTGCGTTTATCAAAACGAGAATGTCTGCCATGCCCATACGGTATAGGGATAGGGTCTCGAGGCAAGAAAATCCACAGTATGACTCGACAAAGCTCGTGCAACAGGCCCAGAAAAGGCACTCCAGGTTTTGATGGCCAGCGACCGCGGCTGGAGATGTCCATCGGAATTCCCATCGCAATAGCAGAGTAGCAGGGACTTTAATGTGGCGCTGGATAAGTGGAAGGGATGAAATTGAGGCGAAAGGGTGGATTTAATTGCAGAGAGACTGGCAGACTCGAGCCCGGGTGTTTTGAGCGTCTTCTGAAGAGAGGCCTGCAGTACACCCGCAGCTGCTGCCAGTGCACTAGTATCCCAGAGGTTATGGAAATTCGGTTCGGGGCTACCAGAAGGAGTATCGTGGATAGACTTTCGGAGGTTTCATTCCATCCCGCTCCGTCTTCGACGATCCTTAGATCTTTGGACGAACGACGCCAGACGGGTGGAACATGACAAAATCCCGGCGAGTTTTTGACATGGATCAAGGTCCTTATTACTCGATGTTTTCCGTAATACCAACACGATTTTACGAAAAATGTACCTCTGCGATGAGGCGGCAGCGGCACGAAATGCGAGTGAAGCTGCTTTTAGAGCGGGGAATTCGGCGTGCAGCTCGTCAATGCAGAGATCGAGAAGCTCCTGAGGGAAAATGGGTGGCATAGTCTTGAAGAAAGTCAGTCAAAGATGAGTGGGTCAGCGCACGTTGACACTTGGTTGAGACGCACATCAGGTTTGAAGTTGGTCACTGAAGCACTGCCACACGATTATTCGCGATCACGTGCAAGTTTGTTTAGTTATCCAATAATATTATTTCATTTCTCTGCGTGTAAGTAGTTCAGGAAGACGTCGGAGCGCGTATCAGTGAAGTTATACGGATTTTTTTGGACCCAGGAATTAGGTCAACAGCATCATTTTCGGCTGAAATCTTTCCGATTCAAAATTCCAGTTTTCGGTGCCATTTGATGAATATAAACTAAGCTAGGACCATAATTGGCACTCACAACCCAAACTATTGACTTGAACTCACGCAGAATCGACCCCCTTCACAGTCGGAAGGATTTAAAACCGGCCTTCCGAACAATTCTAAGGAAGTGTTGGCCTCTACCATTTGAAAACAAAGCATTCTATTAAACAAAGCTTTACGAGTCTCTTTCCCTTGCCCGCCCGCTGATGATGGAGCGTCGGAGCTGGGAATGCACTCTCGTTGGAGTTTTGGAATCTGAAAACGAATATTTTGCATATGGCACCTCCACTTAAATACTGTGTCGCATCATCATCTGCCGACACATTCAACTTTCTCCAATGAACAATATCTCACGCGCGGTGAATTATTGAGCACTTGGAAGGAGCGCCCTCCGACCCCGCGGCCTTCAAGTTCTTGATTTAAAATCATGTTTTCAAATAATCCGGTTAAACGACTGCATGAGCACTAACTCGGGGGTCGACGGAGCATTACTTCGTGAACATTTAAACGCGGCCATAGGTGCTTTGAGAGAAAACGGTCATCTTCGGCGCAGCTGTACTGTATATCAGGCTAATTTATTAAACCGCGCACAAAATTCAGGTTAATTAATTAAACACGCATGCGCATCCGGTCAGTGTAAATGTTCCTCTCCCAAAAATTTCCGTGGCTCCCCTCTGCATAGACTAAATGTATATCTTCCCCACCGGCAAGTACACAAATCACAATCGCGGTGATTGCCGGTTCAGGACCGGGAGCAGAACAGTTCGTTCCCTCTTGTTTCCCTCATTCCAGCATCATGATCCACTGTCTGGTCTTCGTTCCCTCGCGCTGCGGATACATGCAGCCTCATACAATGCCAAAACATACGTCTCTGTCCTTGCTGATGGCCTCCCTAATTGCGATAGCCAGTCGACTTCGCGAAGCTTTAATGCGGCTCCGGCCGGAAATCGCTTGATAAGCCGCGCAAAAGACATCTATTTAGCTCAGAGCGACTTACCCGTCGCCCACCCATTCTCCCTTCTATTTCCAATGGCTACAACAGATGCCATGCCACGCCTCGTACTCGCCCTCGGCGGGCTGGCGCTTGGCCTCCTGAGCTTCAAGCTCGCCAATAATGTGCGCTAATTCGCAATTGTACTACTACAGCGTATTGTTATTAAATAAAGTCGCGAATAATGCACTGCAGTCCAGAGCAGACGTCCTGGACGCGATTCCGAGCGTCGGCGTTCCGCGTGGTCCATTGGGGTTTTACTTCGGGGCATGGAACTACATGAGGAACATGCGCAAGGTCACACAGGAGGGGTATGATAAGGTAGGTGTGGCTTCATCTCAAGTATTGTATTGGCTTATTAATAATCCGACAGTATCCCGCGCAAGCCTTCAAGGTGCCGCTGCCCACCGGTTGGCTCGTGATCATCAGCGGGCGGGCGATGATCCAGCAGTTCTCCCAGGCGTCGGACGAGGAGGTGTCCTCGATGGAGGCCGCGAACGAGGTATGTGGTCAGCTGCGTAATGTGGCACCGTGTGCTGAGTGTTCGTATGCAGACAATGCACTTCGAACACACGTTGGGGTATGAGCAGTACGCCGACCCGTATCAGGCCGCTGTCGTGCGCAAGCAGGTGACACGCAATATCGCGGCCTGCTTCCCGATCATGCGGAGCGAAATGGTGGCGGCGTTCGAGGACCTGGTTCCCGCTGCGACGGACGGTGCGTTTATATTTTAAGGAAACTATACGCCGATTAAACTGAATGTCCACGATTCAGAGTGGGTTAGCTTTCCGGCAATGAAGGTGAATTTGGCTTTTTAAAAATAAATAAATAACTGATTGAGTTGCAGACGGCCCTGCAAATCGTGTCCAGGATATCGAACCGGATTTTTATTGGGTTGGAATGTAAGTGTTTGTGTAATTAACATCGTATCGCCACTAAACTTTCCCTAGGCCGTAATCAGGAGTACATTGATATCACCACGAAATTCGCGATGGACTTCTTCAACGACGCGTTCGTCCTCAACCTGGTCCCTAGATTTTTGCGCCCGTAGGTGCTCCCTGGCTCTCTTATCTAATATATTAGATGATATATCGCACCCGGCGTTATGTAGCCTCGTCATGCGTCTTTTCGGGCACTTGGACGGCGCGACACACAGCGCGATGAAACACCTCGAGCCTATCATCCAGCACCGGCTGGACATGGACGACAAGTACGGGGCCGACTGGCCGCAAGGGAACCGCCCTGTATGTATTATCTTGAGCCTGCATCTATCTCGTCTCCTCCTGCGCTCCCTTTTCGCGAATACCGACAATCGAAACTTATTTTATTTTGTTTCCGCCACAGAATGATCTGCTCACCTGGCTCATCGACGAAGCCGGCGTTGAGCGTCCCGAGCGGCGTACCCCGCGGAACCTGACGCGCAAGCTGTGCATGATGAACCTGGGGGGAATCCACACCGTCGCGACGGCGTTTCTGCAGGCCCTGTATAACCTCGCTATCGCCCCGGAGTACGTCGAGGCGCTGCGCGAAGAGGTCGAGGCGGTGGTAGGCGCGGAGGGCTGGACGAAGGGCGCGATGACGCGGATGGTTCTGCTGGATAGTTTTTTAAAGGAGACGATGAGGGTTAGCCCGGGAGCTGCGAGTGAGTGTTTCTTTACATGTGCTCTGTTTTGGGGTTGGGTGTTGAGTTCATGATGTTTTTGTTTTGTGTTTGTAGTTGCCGGGATGCGCATGATGTTGAAGGACTTTGCGTTTGCGGACGGGACGACGGTGCCTGCGGGTACGTTGGTGGGGGCGCCTATGTTTGCGGAACATCTGGAGGAGGTACGCGTTGATTATGATATTCATGATTTGTTCATTCATCCAATCATTTATGATACAGGGAAATTACCCAGATGCGCACAAGTTTGACCCATTTCGGTTTGCGCGCATGCGCACGAAAGAGGGGCAGGGTACGCTGCACCAGATAGTCGCGCTCTCGCCCGATTTTTTGGTCTTTGGGCTTGGTCGGCAGGCGTGGTGCGTCCGCTAGCATCACAAATATAAGTCATAACTTGTTTGATTATTTGCTTATTATTTTTGCTTCCAGTCCGGGGCGGTTCTTTGCGGTCAACGAGATCAAGCTGATGCTGGCTCACGTTTTGTTGACATACGATGTGAAGCTACGCGACGGGGTGCGGCCTACAGACGAGTGGATCTTTACGGTCGCCAATGCAAATAGTGAGGCGGACCTTTTGTTTCGAAGGCGGGTTTAGCCAGGGGGTGGGTGCGCCGAGACTTGTACATGTAACTGAATCTACTATGGAAATACCAAGTTCCCGCTGTTGCGGCTTTTGCATCCATTCGAAGTCAAATTTCCTTCACAAGATGTACCGTGCCAAGCGAGAAAATTGGCCGAAGCATGTTTTGAAGCACGGACACAGGCTTGCTTTACTGTAAAAACTTGCATGGAATCAATCAATCACTGCTTTTTCCGGAAAATATAGGTCTGGGCTTTTGGTCGTTTTTGCTGGAATAGAGTAACCTAAGGTAGATTTCGTGCAATCCTGAGGATACAGAACAAACTTTGATTGATCTCAACCGGTTCTGTGCTTTGCAAATGTAATAGAACGGGATAAAGGTTGGATAGGGTCAAAGTCAACTGGCTGCTTGAGCTCTAGCAAAAGCCAACGCGGAATTTCTCGTGAATCATTTGAATCTCACTTTAAATCTCCGGCACGAGATATCTTGAAAGACTCGAGAATGGCTGCCATGGAGATACGGTATACTTGAAGCAAGAAAAACCCAGAGTAGGACTGCCAGAATAGGCCCCGCGGGTTTTGATGGCCAGCGATCAAACTGGGAGGTGAGTCGATATGTGGAAGGAGAGAGACGACTCTATGCAATGGATCTGTGAGCGAATTGCAGGTTAAATTCATAGGACATACCGTTTTTCGTTGCGCGCCCTCTGTCATATTCTAAGTTTCTACCGCGGGTGTACCCGTCATCAACTCGCGCATTTGGCGCTTGAACGCCTCACGATCGGTAGGATCTTCAGCACCGAAGAGATCCTTGAAGATTACATCGAAGCTCTGTAATTTTGGGAGGGACAACAAATATTGGCACCATGGGCTGTCCACGGAATGGTCAGGAGCATCGAGGTACAGCATGCCCATCCATTCTTCCTCTTGGAATTCGATTGTAAGACTGCGGAGCCCCATCCGGGGCAGCAGCGCAAATGCGTAACGCCAGTGCCAGATTCGACGGCTGCAATATGCTAAGTGGACACTGCGAATGTCCCCGAAGGAATATTCCCCTAGGGCGCCGAGAATGGCGGGCGCAAAATCCTTCGCGGTAAGGTAAAAGGTGTTGCGCTGGTGCAGCATCGGCAGCGCTTCGGTATACACCTGTCGGCAGGCGCGTAGAAGAGCAACAGGTAGCTTGTCCGTCTGACTCGGAGCGCCCAAGCCATCTACTGTGCTGATCTCTTCAACCGACCGATAGCACTTGGTGCGTATGACACGTCGTCTTCGCCGCAGGTGTGGTACCAGTAATATTTGTACGACACGACGGCCAAGCGCCATCTCAAAAATGAGCTCCCGCAGCTCTGCGGGTAGGTGAAGCAAACGACAGCTAGGCGGTTGGGCCATGATTTGATTCTGGCGGATATCGATGCGTTTTATGGGGAGGGGACGTGGGTGAGGGAGCGCGTCCCTGCGAGTTTCCACGGCATCCCAGCAGAGGAAGCAAGGCAAACATAAACCAATTGTAGCGTAGACAGCAGCGATGATAGCAGCCTCTCGGATTCTGTTTATCACGGACATAAGTAGAAACCGAGTGGGGTGAGTGGATTCAAAGCTGCAAGTGTGGCCTATATGTGTGTCGGGACTGCAGCGCAAGGCAGATCGTGGTTATTGGTGAGGCTGTTCAAGAGCTGTGAAAGGGATCAGGCCGGCCTGCCGACTTTGCCAGTGAGGTTGAGCACTGCCACATGGTCAATTATCGGTGTTTGCCGACAACGCGATCATGTGCAAGCCGTGGCCAGAACACAGCGCAGACACATGAGCTCCCCAGGCTCATCTGCCGTGTGCGAAGTCCCGTTCGTACTAGCTCTCTACTGCGTGGTCATGAAATTATATGAAATTTCTTTGGACAAAGGAATGCTAAGTAACTTGTTTAGCTCAAGTTCCGCATTAATATTATTCTCTAGCCTTTACGTATGTAGTTCCCTCGGAAATTGTCAACAAAACACTAAGTAACGTACAGCAGCTTGAATGAGTTTCGGGGCCGTTTTTAAAATGGGGCTAAAACACACTCAAAGATTCCAAAAAAATCTTCCGTGTGCCATTTCGCAAAAAAACAACCGGAATCAGTGTAGTCAAGCCCGAACTCCCAACCGAACTTGGCGTTAAACCGACTCCTATCCCACAGCCTGCATTTGGCCTGCATACAGCCAAAAGGGTTTAAACCAGCCTTCTCATCAAGGGGGTCGAAAGTTACCAGCCAATATTTTTAAAACAAACGCCTGTGCTTTACATTCCTTGAGACATCCTGAAATAAATTATAATACATTTTTTGATGTTCCCACCTCCGTAACAAGTAGCTTACGCGGCTACCTTGCAGACGATATGATCGTCTGGGGAAGAAACTGAGGATAAAAATATTATACTCGCCACGATCAGCGAATATTGGCGCAGAATTGATGCCATTCTTCCCCAATCTCTTCCGACTCCAGTTAGTATTGAAAGCGCCTGAAAAGAATATCTCATCAAAAAGAATCCAAAACCGCAAAGCGACCCACATCCATCGTTTTAATTGTTCAAATGTGTCTCGAATTCTTCTCTGTTTCACAGCAATAGGTAAACAGTCAATTAACAAGAATATCAGGAACGTACAGGGATCCTTCTTCTCCACGACATGGCCCGGCTGCTCTCCATCGTGGGTTCGAATGAGCGCTGATCATATGGCATAAATGCGGACTTCCTCAAGCTCAGTGGATCGCCCTCGCGCGCATATGGCGTCATTTTAGGCGTCTCCCTCGATGGCAGCGAGACGGCCGAGCGACCCATGTGAACCCCCTCGGTCTCGGGTACTGTGTTGTCGTCCTTAGCCCTAGAACTAGTTCGGTTTCTCTGCTGGTATGGATGCGATATGCGCGCGCGATGGGGAATCAATGGCAGCTGGGACTGGGTCCGTGACCGGCGAGGAGGAAGACCACTATCATCGTATTTGGGTATCTTCGTTCGGGTGTAGGTGCCTTCGGTTGACCAGCTACTATCGTGAGACGTGCGGGACACTGCTTGGACTGCAGTGGTAGAAGATCGATTCTGAATATTGTGCCGTACTATCAAGCATAGCTAATTTCCCGTGTTCATAGCACATACTGGATGCTTTCTGGAGGTATGTTTTGGATGAGGCCCGGTAGGCGAAGATAGGTGCTGTGGAACCAATTATTGAACTTGAGCCCGCCGGAGAAGAAGAGTAAGTGAGGCGACGTACGTCGTTGGCGTAAATGTAGCTCGCTGACCCACTATATGGATGGGCCATCGCACCCCTCTTCAAGATCGTGGTGCTGGCAAGACGCAGCGTCGCGGTGTGGGAGCCTTTTGGTGATATCAACGGAAAGGCTTGTTGATCCTTCGAACCAGATGGCCGCTGAAGACTTTGATGTCGATGCCCACAGCTATTATTGCTGGTAGTCGATGACGAGTATCTGCGGCATATTGTTAAGAGGCAGTCTGAAGAACCAGATAGCTGGCCGAGAATTACTAGACAATCCAGCTTCGACCCTAGTGCAGTGAGCGCAAAGTAAGCGGACTGTTGGCACGGCTGATTAACTCCACTGATAGCAGTCCGAATACCGCTCCACATGACATTATTGACGCTGGCTCAGAAATATCATAGCGTAGGTTGAGTGGTTCTGCCTAACATTAGCCACCGCCGAGTCGGATCGCGGCCAACACAAATTGGCATGATTGTGACAGATTGTGACACCCAAAGATTGCCCCGAGTATTGTGGCAGTACTTGATCAAGATATATATTGAGCGTCTGCAAAGGTCAGCGTGAATTGTAATAGTCGAGTTTGGGTTCCAGTCTCGTTCCAGCCTTGTTCCAGTCCGTGAGTCCGTGAGAGAGGAATGGTATGATTCAGAATTCTTGCACAATTCCATCAGACAAGTCTTTGCTGTAAAAGTACACGTCCGTCTCTTGGCTTATTGGCACTATGGGTAGTTATTCGCACTTTCGGTGCTTCAAAACCTTTGTGGTTCTTGGGCATGTTGGTAGATTGAGGCAAAAATGAGAGGTCGGGCAAAGTTGGTCGGGGAGATCCGGGAGGAGGAAACCGGCGAACCGGCAATTGAGTTACCGCCTGTCTCCGGCTTTCCCACACCATCAGGAAATTCGCAGCGGGCCGGTCAGGCCATATCCGGCCGGGTGATCTCCGCCCGTCTCATCAGCTTTCACACGTCTGGTTGGGCAGCTGATGATCACTGGTTATAAGCGGATGAAGTCGAGCGACATGTGCAGGGCGGTTCGCCAGACTGGTGAGACCGTCGCCAGACAGGCGGGTTAGCAGGGTTAGTTCAATCCCACTGGCCCCAGGCACCTTATATACCACTTGTATACTACTCAAAAGCTCTCAAAAGATGGGGGAAATAAACTGTATTCATTCATGAAGGAGGGAGAACTAGCCATGCCCGTCAAGTCCAATACACTCATGCTCCGCCATCTCAATGCGGCACGGAAGCAACCACTACAGAGGCTGTGTGGCTAGAACCCATCCGAATAGATCTTGAAAGCGTGTTGCAGCAGCTTGTCCGGAACTATTTGAGGCGTGGACGACTTGTACGAGCTTCTTGGGCGCTTGACGAGAATAGCGTGGAACTCTTGCTAAAAAGACATTGAGGTTGAAGAGTAAAGCAGCCCAGCAACATAAACAAAAGGATAGCATTCGTCGCCAGCCAGTGTCTGAAGTATTGAGGTAGCCGTCTTGGGTCGGTGCTGGTAGACTTGTATGCTTGAGAGCTTGAGGGCTTGATTTGCACGGAGATTGGAACACGAGGGAGCGGGATGCACAGAGCCGTAAGAAACTGAATGAGTTGGGCAACTTGCGTGAGCACTGGAAGGAGGGGCGATCCAAGATGGATGAGGGGAAAGGACAAGAGGCGACCAACATGGCTGTGCATGCACGTGCATGGATTACAAAGCCAAACGCCAGTGATCAACGTTCGATCAACTGATCTCGGCTGCATTTTAGTTAAGCGCAAGCGGCGCGCTCCTTAACCTTACCAGAGCAGACTAGAGCTTTGCACAGTATAGCACTTCCTCCGAATACTTAGTGTTCTTGCTTCCTCCGAGTCGGAGTCTCAAACCGATGATAGTGATGTGAAGGTCTGCGTCGGTGCGCGCGTATTGATGCATGAGGCCGAAACCCAACGAAATTTGTCGAATTGTCGCTGTATCTACTAGCTACATACAACAAACTAGGTGTGGATTGAAGAAATTAAAGGCATTTGATTGGACACTAAGTACCAATAATGATTGAGTAAGAGTCTGACACTGAACTCACAATGACAGATCCGCGCTCACCATCCCTTCTCGACTGGCCACGAATTGCGCAGCTCTTAAAAGATTGCAACGGACTCACCCGCGCTGGCGAGTCCTGGTATAGGTCTGTCATACCCAAATCAGATGCCATCATATCACGAGCTTCATCGGGCCCAATATGGGCTGTGCAAATTTCCTGATGACCATCTCTTTTGAAGGATCTGCGAAGATGAACTCGAAGAAGGCAAAAAGCCACGTTGACAGCGTCTCTCGCATTACTGACTCCCCACATTATTGTGTCTGCATCCTTCTCCTCGAGCACAACGAGCAAGATGGGAAATATCATGGGCTCACTGTTTCCCCCAAGCTTCCGACCTGAACGCGACATTCCGGACCTCTCAGGAAAGGTAAGACGTTCAGATCGTTTTGTGATGATGAGCTAGAGCCTTGGGTTCACAGGTTATACTGGTGACAGGGGGGAACACCGGTATAGGCTATGAAACCGTGAAACAACTTCTGAACAAGAACGCCAAGGTTTATCTTGCCGCGCGGTCTGAAGAGAAGGCCATGAATGCAATCAAGAGACTGGAGCAGGAGACCAAGAAATCGGCCATATTCCTTCACCTTGATTTGGCAGATTTACCCAGCGTCCGGAAAACTGCGGAAACATTTATCCAGCAGGAAAAGAAGCTCGATATTCTATTCAATAATGGGTACATCCAGAATCCATCATACATAATTCATGTGCTGATACTGCCTGTCAGCGGAGTAATGATTTCGCCACCAGAGATGCTGACAGCACAAAACTACGACCTCCGTAAGTACGACGGGAGAATCCATCAACTGTTCTGCCTCATTTTAATTTCATTTTTCTAGAGTTTGGGACGAACGTAATTGGTCACTTCTTCTTGACCGAACTCTTGGTATCTACCGGCATACCACTAAGCCGTTGTCCACAAGTTTTTTAATTAATTATTTTAGCTTCCTGCCCTGACGGCGTCTTACAATGAGACTAAAGTCCCCGCTCGCGTCCTCCATGTCTCTTCTGGCGGACACAAGCTGGCCCCTGGATCCGGTATGGAAATTGCAAGTATTCGCGGTGGATCCGAGCGCGATGCATGGGTCAAAAAGACCGGAAGCTTAATATCACGAGCGTTTGTTGTGCTTTCTTTTTGTTCTACTAGGCTTAATCTGAGACTCAGACGGCTGTACGGCCAGAGCAAGATTGGAAACATAGTCATCTCAAACTACTATGCGAAGACACACTCAGATGTATTGGTATCTTGTGCTCTGCACCCAGGCGGAATTAGGACAGAGCTGCAGCGGTATTTGTCTATTATTCATTTTTCAGTGAGCTATCTAACAAAACCCAAAGACATGCACCCACATTCCTCCAGCGGGTGGGAAATATGTTTCTGTATCCTGCCCCGTAATGCCCCTCCTCATTTTCCTGCCCACCATAAGACTAATCTACCGCGCATCCAGGATGGGCGCATATACACAGCTTTGGGGCGCCACTGTTGCGACTCCTGCTCAAATAACTGGCCAGGTGCTATACTCACTTGCTAATATTATTATTGTGTGCTGACCTGATTCCATCAGTATCTCGTGCCTTGGGGCAAGGTGGGACAAGCAGACAAGCGCGCGTCAAATACGAAATTGGAGGCGGAAATGGTTGAGTACCTGAAGGAGCAAATCAAGGACTTTTAAGCAGGTTGTCTGACTGGAATGTATGGTCATTTCTATTTTCACGAGTCAATCGATGAAGCGAAATGGATCAAAACTGACGGAGTTGGATTTTTGAGGGGGCGGTCCAATTTGGCCACATGCGCCGAAAATATTCAAAACTCGGTCGTTGGTGGTGTATGTAGGCTCAAAATGTGGGTAGATTGCAGGGATCTCCTACTGCTGAACTAGTATTACAGTGCAATCGGCTCTCATAAACGCGGTGGTGGAATTGCGAAACAACAAAATATGTGGCTGGAAAACTGGTCCAGAAGAGGGCTCAAAGTATCGGCCCTGAGGTACCCTCAATTCAAAGAACCTCCGCCCTATTTGGCTACTGAATCACAAAGATTGCCCCGAGTATTGTGGCAGTACTTTATCAAGATATATATTGAGCGTCGGCAAAGGTCAGCATGAATTGCAATAGTTGAGCTTGCGTTCCAGTCTCATTCCAGCCTTGTTCCACTCCGTGAGGAAATGGCATGATTCTTGCACAATTCCACCACAGACAAGCCTTTGCTGTAAAAGTACATGTCCGTCTCTTGGCTTATTGGAATTATTGGTAGTTATTCGCGCTTTTAGTGCTTTGTGGTTCTTGGGCATGTTGGTAGGGTGAGACAAAAATGAGAGGTTGAGTTTCCGCCTGTCTCCAGCTTTCCCACGCCATCTCTTTTGAAGGATCTGCGAAGATGAACTCGAATTTCGGCAAAAAGTCACGTTGACTGGGTTACCGACTCCCCACATTATCGTGTCTGCATCCTTCTCCTCGAGTTAACATGGGAAATATCATAGGCACACTGTTTCCCCCAAGCTTCCTACCTGAACGCGACATTCCGGACCTCTCAGGAAAGGTAAGACATTCAGATCGGTTTGCGATGAACTGAGCTAGAGCCTTGGGTTCATAGATCATACTGGTGGCAGGGGGGAACACCGGTATAGGCTATGAAACCATGAAACAACTTCTGAACAAGAACGCCAAGGTTTATCTTGCCGCGCGGTCTGAAGAGAAGGCCATGAATGCAATCAAGAGACTGGAGCAGGAGACCAAGAAATCGGCCATATTCCTTCACCTTGATCTGGCAGATTTACCCAGCGTCCGGAAAGCTGCGGAAACAGTTTATCCAGCAGGAAAAGAAGCTCGATATTCTATTCAATAATGAGTGCGTCCAGAATCCGTCATGCATAATTCATATGCCTGATACTACCTGTCAGCGGAGTAATGATTTCGCCACCAGAGATGCTGACAGCACAAAACTACGACCTCCGTAAGTACGACGGGAGAATCCATCAACTGTTCTGCCTCATTTTAATTTCATTTTTCTAGAGTTTGGGACGAACGTAATTGGTCACTTCTTGACCGAACTCTTGGTATCTACCGGAATACCACTAAGCCGTTGTCCACAAGTTTTTAAATTAATTATTTTAGCTTCCTGCCCTGACGGCGTCCTACAACGAGACTAAAGTCCCCGCTCGCGTCCTCCATGTCTCTTCTGGAGGACACAAGCTGGCCCCTGGATCCGGTGTGGAATTTGCAAGTATTCGCGGTGGATCCGAGCGCGATGCATGGGTCAAAAAGACCGGAAGCTTAATATCACGAGCGTTTGTTGTGCTTTCTTTTTGTTTTACTAGGCTTAATCTGAGACTCAGACGGCTGTACGGCCAGAGCAAGATTGGAAACATAGTCATCTCAAACTACTATGCGAAGACACACTCAGATGTATTGGTATCTTGTGCTCTGCACCCAGGCATAATTCGCACAGAGCTGGGGCGGTATTTGTCTATTATTCATTTTTCAGTGAGCTATCTAACAAACCCCAAAGACATGCACCCACATTCCTCCAGCGGGTGGGAAATATGTTTCCTGTATCCTGCCCCGTAATGCCCCTCTTCATTTTCCTGCCCACCATAAGATTAATCTACCGCGCATCCAGGGTGGGCGCATATACACAGCTTTGGGGCGCCACCGTCGCGACTCCTGCTCAAATAACTGGCCAGGTGCTACACTCACTTGTTAATATTATTGTGTGCTGACCTGATTCCATTAGTATCTCGTGCCTTGGGGGAAGGTGGGGCAAGCAGACAAGCGCGCGTCGAATATGAAATTGGAGGCAGAAATAGTTGAGTACCTGAAGGAACAAATCAAGGACTTTTAAGCAGGTTGTCTGACTGGAATGTATGATTTCTCTTTTCACGAGTCAATTGGTGAAGCGAATTGGATCAAACTGAGGGAGTTGGATTTTTGAGGGGGCGGTCCAATTTGGCCACATGCGCCGAAAATATTCAAAACTCGGTCGTTGGTGGTGTACGTAGGCTCAAAATGCGGGTAGATTGCTGGATCTCCTACTGTTGAACTAGTACAGTGCAATCGACTCTCATAAACGCGGCGGTGGAATTGCGAAATAACAAAATATGTGGCTGGAAAACTTATCCAGAAGAGGGCTCAAACTATCAGCCCTGAGGTCTGAGGTACCCTCAACTCGAAAAAATCTCCGCCCTATTTGGCTACTGAATCATTGTAGTCGGCTAGGTGATGCCGTACTCTGCGGAGTTCATATTCCGCTTAATGCCGTCGTTGCCGCCAATTGCGCCGTATACTCCTCAATTCACAAATGCTCAGATCTCTCGTTCCCTCTCGTACTGTAGGCATAAGCAACTCGACATTCCGAAATCCATGTCTTTGTTCTTACTAGTGGCCTCCCTCCTCACGACCGTAACCTCGGGCCGACTCTGAGAGCTTTCCCATGTGCCGTCACCCGAGGCTTTAGTGTGGCTCTGGCCTGTTAATAAACCGCACAGAAGCTCCCGTACATACTTGATTTAGCTCGACCGTATCCAGTCCGCTCTCCCACCGTCTCCTTTCATCATCATGACAATGGCTACACAGGAGGGCATACCCCGCCTCGCACTCGTCCTCGGCGCGCTCGCGCTCGGCGTCCTCAGCGTCAAGCTCTCTCGGCGCTCCAGCAATGTGCGCAAGTCGTTAAACTAGCCGTCCATTTTCTAAAGGTGCAAACTGACTGGCTACACTAGTCCAGCGCGGCGCACCTGGCTGCGATCCCGAGCATAGGTGTCCCGCGCGGCCCATTCGGCTATTATATCGGGGCGTGGAACTATATCTGGAACGCGCGCCAGATGACGCAGGAGGGGTATGATAAGGTAGGCAGCCGCTGTTACAACTCTATTCAATTGTGAGCTTGAATGTCATGTTAATGGCATAAAAGTATCCCGCGCAGGCCTTCAAGGTGCCGCTGCCGATCGGCTGGCTCGTGATGATTAGCGGGCGAGACATGATCCAGCAGTTCTCCCGCGCGTCGGATGAGCAGGTGTCTCAGCTGGCAGCGGCGAATGAGGTGCGTAGTTGTCACTGCCATGTTCAAGTGTAATTTACCGTGTGCTAACGATTTTATTTCATATTTTTATTTTTATTTTGCGCACCGTATCGAAGATGATGCACATGGAGCACACGCTGGGGCGGGAGCAGTTCCATGACCAGTACGAGGTGGCCGTCGTGCGCACACAGCTGACGCGGAACATCGCGGCGTGTTTCCCCTGATATGCGGGACGAGGCCGTGGCGGCGTTTCGAGGACCTCGTTCCTGCGACGGCGGACGGTGTGTTTTGCTTATTCTGTATATTCAGGCTGAACTGAATATTCTCGGAATGCAGAATGGCTGGGCTGTCCCAGCCATGGAGGTGCGTTTCGAGTTTTTTATTTAAAAAGATAGGGCTGATTGAGTTATAGACGTTCCTGCAAGTCGTGTCCAGGATATCGAACCGAGTTTTTATTGGGTTGAAATGTAGGCATTTTTATGCAATGTTAATTATCTATCACATTGCAACTTTTCGAATCCAGGCCGCGATCAGGAGTACATTGATATCACTACGAGATTTACTATGGACGTATTCAACGACGCTTTCATCCTCAACCTGGTCCCCGCCTTTCTGCATCCGTAAGTGTTCCATCATCTCTACTATTTTTTATCACAATCACATCCGGCGCGTTATGTAGTCTCGTCATGCGTCTTTTCGGGCACTTGGACAGCGCGACGCGCAAAGCCATGAAGCATCTCGAGCCCATCATCCAGCACCGGCTGGACATGGACGAAAAGTACGGCGCCGACTGGCCCGAGGGGAATCGTCCCGTACGTGGGGCTCCGCTCTCTCTCATTTTCCGCGACCAATAAATACTACACCCGAAAACTGAACCTGATTTATTTTTAACGTTCCGCAGAACGACATGCTCAGCTGGCTGATCGACGAAGCGGGTTCGGTGCGGCGCGATCGGCGTACCCCGCGGAACCTGACGCGGAAGCTATTCGTGGCGGACCTCGGGGCGATCCACACGGCCGCGACGGCGTTTGTGCAGGCACTGTATAATCTTGCTGCGGCCCCGGAGCACGCTAAGGCGCTGCGCGAGGAGGTCGAGGCGGTGGTGCGGACGGATGGGTGGACAAAGGGCGCGATGGGGCGCATGACGCTGTTGGACAGCTTTTTAAAAGAGACGATGAGGTTTAGGCCTGGGGCGGCTAGTGAGTGTGCTCGGTTTTTTTTTGGGGTCGGGTTTTGAGTGGTTCATGATGTTTTGCGTGTGCCATTTAGTCGGCGTGATGCGCAAGGTGCTGAAGGACTTTACGTTTGCGGACGGGACGACGGTGCCTGCGGGCACTTTCATGGGGGCGCCGATGCTTGCGGAACACATGGAGGAGGTGCGCATTGATTTATTATAATCACTGTGTTCAGAGCCCAGCTAGCCCGCAAGGCTAGTCGAGGCTAGCCGAGCTATTTTCGAGACACCGCGAGGTGTGGCAACTAGCCGGGCCTCGCCAGAGCTAGACGGTGTTTTTTTTGCGCCTCGCCAGGCCTCACGGCGTCTCGAAATCGCTTCGGCTACCTGGAGCCTGAACGCAGTGAATGTGCATTATTTTTAGTCACTTGCTTATTTTTTTGTGCAGGGAAATTACGAGGACGCGCACAAGTTTGACCCGTATCGGTTTGCGCGCATGCGCACGAAGGAGGGGCATGGCACGCTGCACCAGATGGTCGCGCTCTCCCCTGACTTTATGGTCTTTGGAGCCGGTCGGCACGCGTGGTGCGTCTGTGGTTACAACACCGCGAATATAAATACTAATCGCTTATTTGCTTATTATTTTTGTGCGCGATGTTTTACAGCCCGGGGCGATTCTTTGCGGTCAACGAGATCAAGCTGATGCTGGCGCACGTTTTGTTGACGTACGACGTGAAGCTGCGCGATGGGGTGCGGCCTGCAGACGAGTGGACGTTTACGGTCATGAATGCGAATAGTAAGGCGGAGGTTCTATTTCGAAGGCGGGGTTAGGCGAATGGTGGGATTGTATGTACATGGAGTTGATGTCTAGTATGGAAATACCAGGTCCCCGCTGTCAATTTGGCTCCGAAATATGAACAGGGAAAATTCATATGTTGATGGCATGCTTTATGAAATCAAACAATCACCGGCGATTTCATGAAGGTACCTCCGGAAAATATCCCAAGTCTCGGTTCATTTCGTTTGAATTGAGGCGAACTAGGACCTTTGATTAATCTCATCTAAAGTTTCTAGGCTTCGAAAATGGAATATCTCGAAGACCGGATTCAGGTTGGGGCATTGGTTTTAATATTTGTTTATACCCCCGTTTTATAAATCCGAGTCGGCTTTCCGGGAAGCCTGTTTTTCAGTCGATACAAGGGTGGCTTTCCTTTGACCTTCGCAGCAAGTTCAGCTGGGATTTTGGGACCGTAATAATCATCAGCCAATATTCAACCGAGCGCTTGAACCCCGATCAACACCTAACCGAGAAGAATTGGCAGCGGCATTTTATTTTTCAAGGAGCAAAATCGACACTGTCAATTTTTACCACGCAAGGCTGTGCAGTTTCGCCGCCTGAGAAACGCAATTTTAGTGTCTACGCCGAGAAAAGCATTATCACCCGTCGGCGTCGTGTGAGTCCAGAAGCAGCTTGTACGGTGTTTAATGTCACCGGCAAAATGATGTCGCCTGGATCGCCATCCCATACTGGCCGCCTGGAAAACCCGAATTCTTGAGTGTGGCAGAATCACCCATGATGCCTCTTAAGCACAACCGCGGAGGCTTTTAGTAGGCCAGATTTAGGCCGTCGACTCATGAAGTCTGGCCACGACACCCTTGAATTGAACAGCCGGTTGGGGCGCTCACCACACCTTCAGTCAGAAAATGAGTTGGGTCGTGAGCGAAAAGAAATGCCGCAGGGACTCGGAGAGAGCAAGAGCAATTTTTTGGTGGCACTGAACACCTCTGTTTATAAAAACCGTTTATAATTGCCCCGGGAATTATAAATAAAGCCCTAGTCAACCGTTGGAAACCCTGGCCTCAATTAAAGGTAGTCGGTCTGTTTGATTCGCCGTCCGAGGCCCTCTCATATTCCGCTGATGTCGTCCACTCGATTATTTTTTTGTGTGGCACCCTCCCACTTCGATAATGCCTCAACTTAGATTACTTGAGACGAACTTCATCAGGGATGTATAATTCTCCGTTCCCCCAACAATCTAATAGCGACTGTAATTTATTCCGCGGCGATCTCTTTGCCATCCAACACGTCAGTCGGGAAAAAACTGACGGGGGGCGCTGCGGGATCCAACTTGGAACTTGAACTATGTACTACTTTTTTTTTTTTCAAAAAAATCGTTGCGCTGCTGTAAAATTCCGCAAGATATTTGTAAGATTGGATGAACTTCCCATAGCCATATGTAGATTTTTTTGCCAGATTATTCCGAGCGCCAGAGATGCCATGATCAATCTGGACGGGCTAAGTGGGTGACCTTCCCGTAAGATAAATATATTCATTCCTACAGATTATTTTGAGGCCGTTTTCGAACATCCCGAGACACCCCATTGGCCTTGGATCTTGCGGAATATCCTGTACTCCAATAGAATTAAAATCTGGTTGGGCGGTAGCTACCCCCCCCTACAGATATAAAGGGTGGTTTGAATAACGCTTTCGGGCACTTCCTCCGCCTTTGCGCCGCGTTGTCGCCTAAGTGGGGTGTTCGTCAGCAACCATCTCAGTCTCCGCTTCATGTTTCCCTTGCGCTACCTCGCGCGGCAAGTTCATTGTGCACTGGATGAACTTGAGCCTATTATCTTGATCCCACTAATGCACTGCCCATTGCATTGAGGCAGACGGTCTCATGTTGGCTGAACTTGGAGCCTGAGGTGAAGAACTGGTGCGAGCCGCGGCGAGTCGGTGCAAGGCTCAATATTTGGCGACCGATGTTGAGAACGTTGAGACCTTGCGAGACCCATTCTGGTGTGCGGCATAGGAGGTTGGGACGCGTCATCAACATGTTCGTCGCGTAGTAGATACTCATTCAAAATGTTTATGAACGTTCTTACGGGAAACCAGGAGTTGCCATCATTTGGCACCCCTCCAATTGCGCTGTGGATTAAATCTATCTTACGGGAAGTCACCCAGTGTCTCAGAATGTTCTACGCGTTTGAGCAAACACACTGGATTTTTCTTGCCAAAGAAACGTAATTTATGACGGACATAACTTTAAACTTCTTCGTCGCCATGGGGATCAATCTAGCATTGCCATATCGGGTTGGTAGCGTAAGGTTGAGTGTTGATGTGTTTGGCTGGGACGGTGAACACATTGTGTCCTTCACGCATTCCTCCTGCCACCACCGTGTGCCACAGCGCCCAACGCACGTCTTCAACCCCTTGGAGACATCCCGCGTCTGACCAACTTTCAAACAGACCTGCCCTTTTGCGCCATTTGCTGATTCTAGTGGCTTCTTGCAACGCTCACAAAGCCTGTACGACCTGATTCCTATTTGTCTTTCTGACGTACCTACTAAAGCTCCCTGCTGGCACCCTGCAGAGGCCACAGCGTCTATTCGCTTTGACCCGCCCTGCACGTGACCGCGGGAAAGCCGGCGTAACGAACGCGTTTGAAACGAACTTTGACGACTTGAAAGTTTAGCTCTGTCTCCTGGTTCTGGGACTATGGCGTCTTCATCGGACGGACTGGCCAGCATGATCACGACGCCCTTCTCAGTCTGCGGGCGACATGAAGTACCACCTGCAGTCCCTCCTCGACTCCAAGGAACGGCAGCTCCAACAGGCGGGCACCCTTGGCCAGCGGGTCCTCGCCCAGCAGATGGAGCTCGAGGAGCGCATCCGCCAGCTCCAGGAGTTTGACGCAGACAAGCTCGAGGACGATAAGGTCGACGAGGACGCACGGAACAGGTACCGCGAGCTCGCAGAGACACTTATGGCCTGGGACCAAGAGAACGCAGAGCTCTCCAGTGGCTTTGGCTCCAGGGTGTGTTCGCTCGCTATCGTGCATCGCATTCCGCAGCTAATCTATCCGCAGCGCCCCCCCTCCCCCTCGGTGCCCTTGTCGGTCCCTGAGGAGCCAGAACGGCCAAACTCAAAGACGACCCCCGCCACAGGCACAACCGCCGCAGCCCAGTCCCGCCGGGCAAAGAATGCCGCCCATCGCGCAGACGACGTCGGCGAG
Source organism: Mycena rebaudengoi (assembly GCA_029282285.1). Lineage (NCBI taxonomy): Eukaryota > Fungi > Basidiomycota > Agaricomycetes > Agaricales > Mycenaceae > Mycena > Mycena rebaudengoi. The sequence continues at coordinate 732,088 of JARJCX010000028.1, forward strand.
TCGCCCTGCCAATACGTCCTCTTACTCCATCTGCTAACCAAGCTCCAACACAGAATTCGCCTTCGAAATCGGCTCGGGCCTCCTGACCGAGGTCCGCCGCCTGCAGAGCCTCCTCGGCGAGCGCGACAAGGCTATCCAGGACATGAAAGAAGAGAAGGACGACCTCGAAAAGTCGATCGAGGGCCTGCGCGCCGCACTACGGCAGCAGGAACAGAGCGCCGGTACGTCTTGTGCGCCACTCTTCGTTATTTTTTATACTCAAGCTCTCGCTCTAGATAAATACAAAGAAGAAAACTGGAATCTCGAAGTGACCCTCCAGGACCTGCGCACGCAGCTCTCCGCCGCGAACCACCACCTCGCTCAAGCTCGAGTCCGACTCGAAGCGCCTCACGTCGCAGCTGTCGGCGTCGATCCAGGCGGCGGAGGCGACCAAGCACGAGGCGGACCGTCCTGCAGAATGTGATCGAGGAAATGAAGGCCAAGCACGAGACGGACGTCGCGCAGCAGCGCAAGCACGCCGCGGGGCTCGTGCGCGACAAGAGCGACCTCCAGAGCGTCGTCGACGGGCTCAAGGCGGACGCCGCGCGCGCGGGGCGCCGCGGGCTGCTCGGCGCGCGCTTCGGCTCGCCCATCACGCCCAACGGCACGCCCGGCGGCGATTTCCTGACGCCCGCCAACGGGGACGACGCGGACGATGTGTTCGGCACGACGGGCGGGGCGTCGACGCGGAGGCGCGCGGTGTTTGACGAGGACGACGAGGGGTCGCTGGACGCGGATTCGCCGGACGCGAGCCCGCTGCCGCGGGGGCAGGAGAGCGAGCTCGACCAGGTGCGCCAGAAGCTGGCGCATGCGCAGCGGCAGATCAGTACGCTCAAGGGTGCGCTGCGGCGCGAGAAGGAGGGCGCGGGCAAGCGGCGCGGGGGGGACGCGAGTCCGATGGCGGGGGATATCAACGATGTGGAGGAGGAGGAGGAGGACGACGAGCCGACGATGGAGGCGGAGAAGAGCGGGCGGCTGCGGCTGACGCCGTTCAAGGTCGGTGGCGGGCGCGGCGGGCGCGGGGGTGCTGGACGGCGGGGCCGCGGGGGGATGTCGCTCATCCAGCGCCTCGGAATGGCCGCTGCCAACGCCAGCCCGAGCTCCGGCAGCGAGTTTGCGGTGGACGACGATGCGCCGCCCGTGCCGCCGATACACTTCCACGAGCCGACTGGAGGAGGCGTTCTTCAATGACGAGGGCGAGGACGAGGGCGAGGACGAGGGGAGGAAGAGGTGCCGGTGGACGAGCGGAGGCAGAGCGTAGGACGGCAACGGGATGGACCCGGCATTCACCTTCGCGGGCGCGGACCTGTCGCGCGCGCCCTCCGTGTCGAGTCCCCTGCGGCAGTCCTCCGTATCGCCCGCGTCTGGCCCCGCGCGCACGCCCGCGGCGCGGCCGTGGCAGGGCATACCAGAACGGCGGGCGGCCCGACAGCCTCGTCACAGCCGCCGGCGTGCTCGCGGCGGAGCTCAACCTGGACGAGGGGCCCGAGATTGAGACGGCGGAGTTTGGGTGCCAGACGGACTTTGTGGAGGAGGTGCTCCCGCCCCCGCCTCTGCCCCCGCCGCGCGCGCCAGTCCCCGCCTATCGTGGAGAAGAGCGATATGGCTGTGCAGGCGGACCCGCCGCCCCCGCCCGTCGTCCCTGTCGTGGAGAAGAGCGAGATGGCTGTGCAGGCGGACCCACCCGCGCCGCCCGTCGTCCCGGTCTTGGAGAAGAGCGAGATGGCTGTGCAGGCGGACCCGCCTGCGCCGCCGTCGGTGACGGATGCGGAGATGCAGACGGACGTGGAGCTGGTGCGGCGGGCGACAGTAACACAGGCGAACGTCGCATCGCCTGCGCGGTCGGACGCGACGCTCAAGCGGTCGTTCCTCGCGCCGGGCTACAACGACGGGGACGAGACGGAGACGGAGAACGAGACGGAGACGGATATGGAGGACTACCAAGACGCGGCGCAGAGCCTGCGGCTCGCCTCGCGCTCGGACCTGCATTCTGCGGCGTCGGAGTCGCGGGACGATTTCCATTCGGCAAAGACTTCCATTCGGCGAGGCAGGGCTTTGGGTCGTCGAGGGACGACTTCCACTCGTCGCAGGATGACTTCCACTCGGTGATGACGATGACGGATGGGGAGCGGGAGGACGACGATGACGACGACGAGAGCACCAGGACGTCGAGGATGCGCCGGCCGTCGTCGTATTATGCTGTGGTCCCGGGGAAGGCGAAGCAGCCGACGTATGTCGACCAGGGCGTGGATCCTGTGGTTGTGGAGGAAGAGGCGCCCCCGCCGCCCGTCGAGGTGCCAGCCCCGCCACCGCCACCGCCGGTCGTGGAAGCTCCGCCGCCGCCGCCAGTCGAGGTTGTTGTGGAGCCGAAGCCGGAGATGAAGGAGATGTCGATACAGACGGAGGAGTGGTCCCCGCCGATACCGCCAGCGCCAGCGCCAGTGATTGTGGCCGTGCCCACCGTTCCCGTTCCTGCAACTCCGTACATCACCTGGGCTCTACCGCGTCGGCTCGGCGAATCAGCAATTCCAATTCGTCGCGCCCGCGGCGGCGGCTGCGGCGGCGGCTGCGGCGGCGGCGGCGGCGGTGGTGGCTTCGCCGACGAGCATCGCAGCCCAGCACGCCCACCTCCGCTGTCTTCCGCGACTCGCGCGCGCGTGGGCCCTCCACGGACACCAGACGGCAGTCCATCGACTCTGCTTTTTCGTCCGTATTGGACGAGCCGCGGTCGCGGGTGCCGTCGAACGAGCCCCTTGCCGTGGTGGACAAGACGCGGCCGCCGATGATGGTGCTGCCCCCGCCGCCGCGCCTTCCCCCGCCTCCCAACAGCATGCCGCCACCCAATTTCATCCCCGACCGCCGTGGGATGCACGACATGGGTCCTCCCCCGAGGCCGTCGTCGCCGCCACCACCAGAGCTCATCCAGCGCGCGACGACGCCGACGTTCGGGTCGATGCTCATGCTGCCCAACAGCACGGGCAAGGGCAGCTACGTGCGCCAGCACGGCTCGAGCATGCCGCCGTCCTCGCAGCACAGCATGCGCCAGCCGCCGTCCACCAGCAGCTTCCGCTCCGCGGCCAACGCCGCGTCGTACGCGCAGCACGCCATGTCGAATACGCGGAAGGAGCAGTCGACGGTGTCGCTCGTGTCCGCGTCGCCGCGCTCGTCCATGTCGTCCGACCACGAGCACAATCCGTTCCTCAACCGCTCGCAGGTGCAGCAGCAGCACCAACAGCAGCAGCACCAGCACCAGCGCGGCGCGCCGCTGTCGCCGCACAACCGCGCGGGGAACACGACGGCCGAGGCGGACCGCACGATTGGGGCGAATCCGTCGACGGACCCGACGATTATCCATGCTATTACGCAGACGATGATTGGCGAGTTCTTGTACAAGTATACGCGCAAGGCGATCGGGAAGGGGTATGGCGAGCGGCGGCACAAGCGCTTCTTCTGGGTGCATCCGTATACGAAGACGCTGTATTGGAGCTCGGCGGACCCGGGGTCGTCGAATGTGTCGGAATCGAGTGCAAAGAGCGGTATGTCTTTTTTTTTTCCCTGTACACGATACGTTGTGCTGATTTATTATCTTTTGTGCAGCCTATATCGACGGCGTGCGGTCGGTTCTGGACCCGAATCCGATGCCGCCCTGGGACTGTATCAGTACAGCGTTGTAGTCTCGACTCCGCAGCGGGAGATGAAGATCACCGCGCCGACAAAAGAGCGGCATGATATTTGGCTCAATGTTCGTGCTTTTTCTTTTTTTTATTTTGGTCGAGACTACGGAATTGACCTTCGTGTGTTTAGGCCCTGAAATATCTGTTGGCACGACCCAACGGGGCGAACATCCCTTCGCCCGGAAACGCCCTGCAGGTCCCGCCAAGTCCCATGTCGGACTTTGGCGATGAAGATCGGCGACCGGGGAATGGACTGGATACGAGCCCGCAGAGCCAGCGGAGCACGCGGAGTGCCCAGCGGGGCGAGTGGAATACTACCCCCCGCGGTCAGCGCAGCCGGTCCCAAATATCTGTCGGCGGCTCACTCGGCAAGCGTTCAGGCACGCCCGCGATCGAGTATCTGCGCTGGAACGCCCCCGAGAGCCCGTACAGCCCGTCAAAGTCTTTTGTCGACGTGCCCGGACACGATGACGAGGACCTGGACTTCGAGCTGCACGGCGACTCGCATGCGGACGGGTTCGAGGGCCTGGAGAATGTGCGCGCCTGCTGCGACGGCAAGCACACCGTTGGGCATCACCACCACCATCATCCGATTCGAGCACATCCCTGGGGACCACGACGGGATGCCGGCGCGCCCTGTCTCGCCCTCTGCGTGGTCGTTCCGCTCTCGCACGGGGAGCACCAACTCGCGCGACGGGGGCAACAGCATCTTCACGTGGGGCCGCTCCGAGGGCGCCAAGATGCGCTTCGGCTCTCGACGGTCGACCAAGTCCTCGCAGCCACCGCAGTGATTTATTTGTACAGGGTTAGATTCCATGGATTCATTTTCCCTCTCATCTTGCTTTCCTCTCGCGTGCCGCTTACTATACACATTCGTTGCTCTGAGAATACTCATACATAATGACCTTTACGACCTACATTCCATTTATTTCTCGACACTTTCTTGTATATTCGACCCGAATACATTCCTTCCTCTGTCATCCCCTGTCACGTCGTCACGCAAGAACTACGAAGCTCACAGCCTCACACTCGTAGCAGACTAGCAGTAGTACATGCCCATTCAATCGGACTCCAGCTCTCGGGCTTAAGGTTCGAGCGTCTCTTGTAGTGCCTCCCAGAGCGCGTCGGCTAGGTTCTACTAGCCACACAATGTAGGACTGGCTCTCGCATACAATTTGCCGTGCTGAGACTCTCGTATTCTCAGAAATGCCGCCCGACTTCCTCAGGAACTCATTGATGCCATTCTCGACGAATTCGACACGTCTCCACTGGCTAAGCCTTGGAATGTGCGTGGATCCGCGGAACTGAAGGAATCTCAAAAGGCAGTAAAGTCTTGCGCGCTGGTAGCCCGTGACTTTCGTGAGGCCCAGCCAGATGAAACTGTTTTCCGCAGTCGATCTCCGCACCAACTACACTGTTTCGCCAGATTCACAGACTCGGAGATTTTCGAAGTTAATCTCCTCCTCCCCGCACATTGCTGCATATGTCAAAACCCTACTTCTCAGCTATCGTCCAGGTCGATCCAAAACTGTTGACCATATCCTCTCTTCGCTTGGCAAATTGACGTCTTTACTCCTCCACCCATGGTCTGGAAAGTTGTGGAGCCTTCCTTCCTTCCCCCTCTCCTTCCGGGACTCTTTTGCCCCAGCTCTTTCCCTTTCCTCCCTCCAATTCATCGAAATCCAACGCCACCGTTTCGACAGTGCGTTAGATCTCCAGGCGCTGCTGTGTAACAGTATGTCTCTGAAGAGCCTGACCCTCCGCGCGATCACATTTGCAAATCTGACACCGCTCGAACCTCCTGTTGCTGGACTTCCGCGGATTGTTCTTAATTCTCTACGATTGATCGAGCTGAAGCGCGTCGACGTTGAAGAGCTTGTGAAACATTTTGCCACCGTAGATATCACACACCTTCACTCGCTCCATCTCGATGACTGTTCACTCACCAACATCGTTCGAGCAAATCCTTCTATTCGAGAAATTAAAATAGGAATCAGTGTCACAGGTCAGTTCTGTTCGTTTCCTTCTCTTGCTTTTCACACTGAACAATCCCTTTGTAGACCTTACCACCGAGCCACTGGAAACACTACTCCCAGAGCGGAACTACCTGCGCACTATCCATTTGGAAGCATACAGCCCGTCTGCGATATTATCGATGATTCGCCAACTGGGGAATCTATCGAAACTGGACGCCTTGAAAATAGTCACAATCAAGATTATGCTTGACGACGACTGCATCTCCTGGCAGCACCAGGACTGGTTCCTTATTGATACTTTTTTCGGCCAGTTATTGGGAGTCGAGCTGGAGGAGGTCAACGTCAGCTGCGTGTGGTTCCAGGATCAGACAGCAGCAGAGGGATTCAGAAAATATCTCCCGGCATTGGACAAGAAAGGAATCCTCCGTGTTTCTCTGGTGGATTGTCATTGGAACTTTTCTTCTTGAGCAGAGCCTTCTGACTTATTCGATCACGATATCGATGCTTTGACATTGGACAAGTCGTTTCTTGTGCTAAATAATCCTGTACTTTGGCCAAATGTGTATGAGGCGGTGGAGATTTGCGCTTGGGTTCTTGATATCTCTTTGCCTCGGAGCTCAAATCCCCGGACCGTTGCGGAACCAATTTGGACGTTTGTTGCTCTAGAGTTCGTGACATTTCTTGGGTCTCAACGCTGGCGGGCCTAGATCAGGAAACTTGCCTTAGACCTAGCTTAAAAGAACAATCAGTCAACATTGCCGCCAACGGCGGGCGACAACACGTACAAGGGCGAGGAGAAAAGAGTGGCGGAAGACGAAAACTCAAAACCGATTCTCAGCTTGAAGATTTTTTTACATATTGATCGATCTGGTGGTTCAAGGTCACTGATTCTTCCAATACAAAGCTGAGTCCGCCAGGAGCGATTTTCGTTTCGGCTGGCATCGTCGTCGTTCACTGCGGCTCAGCGGCGGCTCGGTTCGGCTCAGATACAACCGCGCGACGCGACGGTCAAAGCGGGACGAGGCAGATCCTGAGATAAGGGCCAATAATTATATATATTGGCCTGAATTTTCAGTCCATTAACCAATTCCCGATTCATTGGAAGGCATTGAGCTCCTATTTTGTCTTGTTGTGACCGGCCTGATATGGGCTACTTGAAACACAACCACGACGAACGTTGAATTCGGACTCTCTGTCTCCACGCGCTCTGCTTTGACTAGAAGCTTTTCGCAGACTCTGGATCGGACGCTAGTTAGAGTGGCATCCCAGGATTCGGTGGGCATTACAGGCTCGTGAGCATCCGCCTTCAAAGTAAATTGGCCTTAATAGAGATAGGATTGGCCAGGAGCTTCTTCCAGCAGCCTCGACAACAGAACCATGGAGGGCTCGACCACTAGTTGCCCCGTATCATATTTTCCGCTAGAAATCACGTCCAAAATCTTTGTCCACTGTCTCCCAGATAGTGGCCTATATCATACGCGCACTGAGGCTCCCATGGTTCTTACCCAGATCTGTCGTCAATGGCGTGCTTTCACTTTATCTACCCCCATCCTGTGGTCATCGATATATATCATATCCGACGAATGGAAAAAGCCTGTTCAGCTTCTGAAGATGTGGTTGTCCCGCTCGGGAACTCACCCCCTGACGCTCGAGCTTACAAGCTTCCGCAGTTCTCACAGCAAAGCCCTCATTGAGGCCAGCATCGTTTATGCGAACCAATGGCGGAAAGTCAAGCTGTTCCTCCCAAAATCATCCCTTTCCGCGGTTAACATCACCCGCGGAGTCTTCCCCATCCTCGAGAGCCTCCATGTCCAAAAACCATGGGACCTTAAATATCCCAAGACGACGGAGGAAATAGTGATACAGGACGCGCCACTTCTCCGTGAAGTGCAGCTCCACGGGTTCCCCCATCTAAAAGTAACTGCACCCTGGGGCCAACTGACACGCTTCGTCATCGATGCGTCGGATCCGCTGGTTGCGATGTCCGTTATACAACGCTGTACTGCACTAACGCATCTGGAATACGGGGAGGACTCGCTACAGACAGGCTCCCACCGCCCCCAAGCTCCCATCGAGCTCCCTCTTCTGCAGTCGTTATCCACCACAGACCCGTCAGTACTTCTACACCTAACCCTCCCTGGACTTCGGAAGCTCCAGCTGAAGCGCCCCAACTTTGACAACGCGCTAGAACCGCTACAATCCCTACTTGGCCGCTCGGGCTGCGACTTACAGAGTCTTGATGCACAATGTCCACTTCGAGCCGGTACCCCCAACCAAATCTCTAACAGGCTGAACCAACTCTTCGGCATTGGAAGCTCTCTCGTCCATCTCAAATTGGATTCCCCTTTGGTTCAAACACTCCAGCAGGCCATCACGACTCTGGGCATGACCGATGTCCTTCCACGGCTCCAGCAGCTGTATCTCGTACAATCAAGTCCGGGAGAGGGCCTAGCGATTTATTATGGCGCTCTGTTGGTCATGCTGCACTACAGAGGTATGGGGGGAGTGCCTGAGCGCGCGACGCTGCAGTCATTTCAACTTTCTGTCACGTCGGTCGAGTTCATCCCAGATCTCGTTTTGCCCCAATTTCGCGAACTCGCACTTCACACAGGCCTGAAGATCCGTATGGATGCGGCGCCTGTCGTCGTCCTCGACGTCTAGGGCGGTACTCAACTTCACATCTTGACGTCCTTCCAAAGGCCGAATAATACACGTATGATATGATATGAATGTCAGTAAGTAGTGTCGACGATTACATCTTGTATACAATTGGTGCGATTAGATAGGAATAAATGGATGAGATGGGTGATATATCCCGCCTGCGGGCTACACGACCTCATCGACCTTTGACCGGTTGATGCAGAAGCCCTGTCAAAGCGTAGTTAGCCTACTAATATTGGGAAAGGCCGGATGAGAGAATACCCACGGGTGTAACCCATTCCTTGCAGCCGCAGCACATGCCTGCCCAGTCAAAGTTGCCCAGTTTCGCGCCGCACTTCTTGTTCGGGCAGGCGATCTTGCCAGCGATCTGCCCAGACTCGAGGAACGCCTCCATCCACTTCATCTGCAAACGATTGGATTGAGCTGAAATGAGACGACGAGAACAAGGATAGCAAACGCACCGGCTCGACGAAGTACCCGGAGCACTTGGGGTTCATAAGGATGGGCGGGCTGATAGGCTGCTTCGGGGAGCCTTGCAGTGAGGCGAGCGGCGTGCGGAACGCCGCAAGCTTGGGGTGCGCGAATAGCTGCGCTGCGATGTCCTCCGAGCTGGAGAAGTGTGTCGTCGTCGGTTTCGCGTCTGCTGCGGGTGCTGGTGCATCCTGTGCTGCCGGCGAGGTGTCCCCAGGGGAAGCGAGAACCGCTTCGGAGAGACGGCGACCGAGATGCGCAGCGGCGACGAACGTGTTCGAGGGGGGGAGGGGGGAGTCCATCTGCGAGGGTTCAACTTCCACCTCGGCGGGGTCATCTTCTGTGTCGAGCGCGGATATGGAGAGGTCTGCTACGCCGCTGATGAGCGGCCGGAGGCGCGGGCGACGCGGAGGTTCAGATGATGGGCGTTGGATGGAGGCGGACGGGTCCGCGGTCGCGTCCACATCTGGGGAATCGGTGGTCTCGGTGTCGTCGAGCGCGGACATTGACATCGTTTCTGCGAGGCCAGAGGGCCGCCGAGGGCGCGAGTCTATCATGTGTGGGCGGGGCAGCTGGCTCATGGAGGGGTGGCGGGATATCACGGGGGAATTTGCGGCGGGCGTGGGGGCGCCGAGCTGTCCGTGGTCGAGCATATGTTCGCGCGTTGCGAGTTCTTGCCTAGTCTTTGGTCAGTCGGCTGATTGAGGAAATAAAAACCACACACACCTACACATCTTACACCGAATACGTCGTCGTGGGCCACCGCCAGGTGTCGCGGGTGCAGAGTCAGTTGGGGTTCCAGGAAATTTGGCAAACATGTCCGTCTCTGGAAGGCTTCCGTCGCCGTCTAAGCGTTGTCACGATGAGTATACGTAAAAGTTAACCGCAACGGTGAGGGCAACCCACTCATAACCTCCCCCACAGCCCGTTCCATGTAGAACATGCGGGTGGTCTTGTCGCGCCGTGAAATCTTGAATGCAGCTTGGTGGAATATCTCAAGCTGCACCATAAATCCAGGGTTTGGCCTACAGATTGAACCACTGAGATGCGTAGAATCGTAACGTGCCAGAGGACTTACTCTATCTGTGGCCGCGCCTTTCTGATAATTTCAAGCGCGGCTTGCGTGCCAATGTTCTGCGTGTACATGAGGTACGCCGCGACGATGGTGGCACTCCGACCTGCATGCCTGAAATTACTAGAATCCCAGGCTAAAGGAAACATACGCACTCATGCCAGCCTGGCAATGCACCAAGACACCCCGCCCCTTGTCGAGCTCCGCTTGGATGAATGTGATTGCAGGGATGAAATGAATCAATACGTCCGCGTCCTCCGTGTCATCCAATAGTATCTGGTGTCGAATAAACGTCTGGGGGAGCGTTAGGCCAGCCCCAACGCTGTAGGAAGCACCGCACCTCGTTGATGGTGACTCTGCCACGCATCGCCGACAGAATGCTGAAGATGTTGTTGGCCTTCAGGTTTGGGGTGTCCTTGGCGCTCGGTAGGTCGCCCACCCATAGTCCCGGGATAATTTCGTCCATGGTAGCTTGTTGAAGTGAAAATTCTAGAGAAAGCTGGGCTTCGGGGCCGTGTCCAGATTTATCGTCGCTGTCGTCACCAGGCCGGAGATCGTTACCAGTAACTACCAGTACTGCAAGTGCATATACGCAGGGGAAGTCTGGGAGACGTAGTCGTGGCAGTAAAAGCTAAGGAGGAGCCTGGGGAGGTCGATCGGAAGCATCATTTGCCAGTGTCTCATTAAAATACTGGCTCGATTGATATATTTTGGGAAAAGAATGAGCAACATCGCTAGTGCCAGACTACTACGTGGGTACCGACGGAGCCCTCGGGCCTCCGTACTAGACTATTACCGTGGACGTCGTGGAACATAAACCCATACTGCATGATCCGATGTAGAGCCGTCGCGCGTTGGAACCCACAATCTCAGAGACTTGGCAAAGGCGTGGCGCCGAGGGAGACATGGAGAGGGTGTGGGACGGCCCACAATGAGAGCGATGGTTGAGCGAGTTGAATATCAATGAGGACGCCAATCCAGGAATCATATCGGATATACCTTGGACGGCGCATGGATAATTGGCGGATGAAGGCAGAAAGAGTTGTGGAATAAGCTCAAGCCGTTCTTGAAAAAGCCAACTCGAATATGTACAACGGACTCGAGACATTTGCAAGAAGGTGCGAAACAAGTTGGCGTGGCGTCTTCTTCCAGTACACCCAAGAAAGACCTATCCCCAGCGAGAATCAGGTGGCGCAGAGTGAAAATGGACTTGGGACTTGGTGCCAGACGAGTCAGCGGGAAGAAGTATCGAATTTCAAAACTCCAATTGAGACCCAAGAAGTGTCCACGAACTCCAGGTCTGAGCCACAAGTATCCGATGGTTCCGTGACGGTCCACAGACACGACAAGAGATGTCGTCGTGCAGTTTGTCGATGACTATATCAATGAGCTCTTGCGGAAGAGCGATTGGCATTATCGTTAACGTTCAACGCTGCTCCACGGTCCACTCGCGGATTTTGGACGAGGTTGGTATTCGGCAAGAACAGTCGTGGCAATTTATTCCCAAATCGGGAGATGTGCCTCTGTGGCAGGAAAGAAAATCGGAATTCACTCTACGCCGAAAAGGCAAGCATGACGATGTAGTATTTTGATTCGTGAACGGCCCACGGGACATTCACGTTTGAATCCTTACGGTTTGCTACGCAGTCTAAATCTTATTATTACAGGACTCCGAAGGTTTGACACGGCCTCGGCGCAGCTTTGGACATCTTTAGTATGGATTTCGAACGACAACGCTTGCGGGATTCCTTGGCAGCGTTGACAATACATAGATATATGGGGAATTTTTTATTTCCAAAAAAAAAAACACGGATTCGAACTATGACCCAAAGCCAGCACCTACTTCCATCCGTGCCCAAAATTGCAGCAATTCCACGTCCCAAAATGAAATGAGTTGCCTTTTGAGAGCAAAAAACCTATGAATATTTATGGCGAAACATCCGGGCGCGCGTCTGTGTTGGCCACCAAAAGGAAATAAAAATTCAGCGGCTCCAACGAATGCCACAGTTCGGCAATTGCAAAATTTTACACTAGTCTTGCAAGCATATGGCTTGTAACGAGAAATATTTTCTGACGGAGGTGAGTCAGAAATGTGTATTCAGAAGATAAAGAGTACGCACGAGCGCTTCAAGATGAGGAATACGTTCGTGTCGATGGAGGCCGTCCCTTTATACGCCAAGGCCAGGTCATTTGCGTCGGCTATGTGAATTTCGATGCCTATTCCGCCTCTGACAACCGCATCAGCGACGTCCCGCCCAATTGACGGATAACGAGCAGCGGTAGAGGCAAATCACGATATTTTCGAGGCGGGGATTGGTCGCACAATCACGTATGAGATTGAGAAGATGTGGTGGGCCAGAAACACCGAGAAATGCGAACGAATGCGGCGCAAACTAGAAATTGTAGCCAAGAGAGGCACGTATGGGCCCTCGGTGGAGAAGTTGAATAATGAGGTCCACTGTGAAGCGACAACTAACCGGTGTTGAACCACATGTTAAGCTCCTGGAGTGCGCTTCGACCGCGAATCGCGCCTAGCAAAGGCCGGACTTTTGACGCGGCGATATTTGATATAGATAGAGATCGGAGAAAAGTCATATCCAGACTCGCGAAGGCATTCGTAAGATGGTGGGGACAGTTCAACTGCAAGAGGTGGATGCTTAATGACTGAAGTTTGGGGAGCCACTGGAAGGGAGGTGAAACGACATCCGAAGGATCATGATCGGCCGTATCGAACACCATGGCCCGTAAGCTGGCAGGCGCGTCACCGAATATAGGAAAGGCTGAGTATTCAAGTGAACACGGGAAATAGATTCCGAAGATTTGAATAGACTCCAGTCCAGGGGATCCGAATGTCGTTCGCAAAGAATCCTGCCATGTCTTCGGCAGTTCCCGCCAGGGCAAATATGTGTTGGTGGACTGGATCGAAATGTGTTTGAAGTGGAGCAGGAGGAGTATCGAGGGTTTGTCCTGTGCAGAGTCCATCACGACTACTTGTAAGTTGATTCCATTGACTATGACCTGTAGATCTTGAATCAGGGGCGCGAGATGGGGAGAAGAGGTTAGAATCTCGAAGAGTCTTTGACAGGAACTGAGGTGGATGTGTGGTGCCAGTCGCGTTAGTTTCAGAGCGACCTTGCTAAAGAGGTGTATTTGTGAAGAGGCAACTGTGGCACGACATGCGAGCGAGCATGCTCTGAGAGTGGGAACATCGCCGTGCAGCTTGTCGATGAAGAGATCAATAAGCTCCTGGGGGAAAATGGGCGGCATTCCCTTCCAGCACTTCAGCAGTAAATAAAAATGCCGAAGGATATATACCTATGGATAGTTCATGTTTTTTGCGAGGGTGGCGGTCGTCACAAGAAACGGACTTATTCAGCATTACGGAATATGGAATCCTTTGAGGGTAGTAGTCCCCAATAGCACAGTAATCCGCTCCGAGATCCACCGACTCGCACTAGACAACTCGGAGTAGTAAGTGCAACCAAGAATCTCTCTCGCAACACTTCCCCCGGCTAAGTCAACACCTCCGACTGGAGCATAACTGAATAATAATTTAACATACCAGCCCTTTTCACGCTGTGGCTCATGCGTGTCTCGACGACCAACGAAGCATTCGTGACTCGTCCTCATCGCGATACGCTGAGGTAGACCGTAGCGGGGACTGGGATTCAGACCAGTACTGACCAGTATCGGCGCCAGCTGATCCGTCGAATACCCAGTGACCGCGGTTGTCGCGCGTACAACCTAGATAGCTTGTCAATGAGGAGATCGATAAGCTCCTGGGGAAAATAAAAGGATAGTTCAAAGGCTGTCTTTCGCGTTGGTGGTAGACTTAGTTACAATTAATGACAAGAGAGGTCCTGCTCAGGAAGCAAAGTTCCAACGACAATCCGCCAGAGAAACGCGCAGGATTCCTTTCTTGTCCAATGCCGGGAGTAATTTTCTTAATTCCTCTGCTGCGATCTGATCCTGGAACCAGACGCAGCTGACGTTGACCTCCTCCAGCTCGGCTCCCAATAACTGGTCGAAAAAAATGTCAATAAGGGACCAGGCATGGTGCTGGTCGATATTGTCCTGGTGGAACATAGTCTTGATTGTGACTATTTTCAAAGCGTCTAGTTTCGATAGACTCCCATGTCGGCGGATCGTCGATAATATCACAGACGGGCTGTATGCTTCCAAATGGATAGCGCGCAGGTGGTTTCGCACTGGGAGCAGTTCTTCCAGTGGCTCGGGAAGAAGATCGTCTACAAAGGGGTCGTTCAATGTGAAAAGCGAGAAAACGAACGGAACTGACCTGCGGCACTGGCTCTTATTTTAATCTCTCGAATAGAAGGATTTGCTCGAACGATGTTGGTGATTGAACAGTCATCGATATGGAGCGAGTGAAGGTGTGTGATATCCACAGTGGCAAAATGTTTCACAAGCTCTTCAATGTCGACGCGCTTCAGCTCGATCAATCGTAGAGAATTAAGAACAATCCGCGGACTTCTAGCAACAGGAGGTTCGACAGGTGTCGGATTTGTAAAGGCGATCGCGCGGAGGGTCAGGCTCTTCAGAGACAGACTGTTACACAGCAGCGCCTGGAGATCCGACGCACTGTCGAAACGGTGGCGTTGGATTTCGATGAATTGGAGGGAGGAAAGGGAAAGAGCTGGCGCAAAAGATTTCCTCAGGGGGAGGGGGAGATCGGAAATGCACGACTGTGAAGACCATGGGTGGAGGAGCAGAGACGTCAATTTGCCAAGGGAAGAGAGGATATGGCCAACAGCTTTGGATCGACCTGGACGATAGCTGAGAAGTAGGGTTTTTACATATACAGCAATGTGCGGGGAGGAGGAGATTAATTTGGAAAATTTCCGAGTCTGTGAATCCGGCGTAATATTGTAGCTGGTGCGGAGATCGACTGCGGAAAACAGTTTCATCTGGCTGGGCCTCATGAAGGTACGGGCTACCAGCGCGCAAGACTTTACTGCCATTTGAGATTCCTTCAGTTCCGCGGATCCACGCTCATTCCAAAACTTGACCGGTGGAGACGTGTCGAATTCGTCGAGAATGGCATCAATGAGCTCCTGAGGAAGTCGGGCAGCATTTCTGAGAATACGAAAGTCTTAGCACGGCAAATTGTATGCGAGAGCCAGTCCTACATTGTGTGGCTAGTAGAACCTGGCCGACGCGCTCTGGGAGCCATGTTTCCAGTTACAAGAGAGGCTCCAGCCTCAAGCCCGAAAGCTGGAGTCCGAAATGAGCACTACTGCTACGAGTGCGAGCAGATTTAACGTATACAAGTCAGAAGTCCTTGCGCCGTTCAAAGAGGCAATCAAAGGTATATAAGACTGAGTGACGGGCTTGAGTGACAACGTGACAGAACCGCAGGGCAAAGTCCGAGTGTGGGTAGTGTACTCAGATCCAAACCACCATGCTGCGCCGTCGCTATTCCCTGCTGCCCACCGCGGATTCCACCAACGCGTCTCCCGGAACACCCTCATTATTTGACGACGATGACGAGGAAGAAATGCTGACGCGCGCTCCTCCTGTTGTCTACCCGCCAGACCCGCGCTTCGACCAGCCCCCGCCCCCCGCGTGGCAGCGCCTGGGCCTCGTCCTTATTCTCTTATTCTCCATTTTCCTGGCTTTCTGGCTGCGGAGTGGGTTCTGGATTGGAGCTCTACTAATTTAGGTGGGGATACTATGTCTCGCGGGACGGACCATTTACTTACCGTCTTTGCTTGGCAGCCGTCCTTTCACCGCTGCGCGTCCGTCGGCCTCATGTTTTTCATCTTGTAGGTCTGTGGCGCCTGCACATGGTCGGTCGTCTAGGTTACTGGCCCCACTAGAGGCTCCACCCTTGAAAGACGGGGATGTTTAAACCAACTAAAGCAGAGGCGCGCTGCACTGTTCTGCCAGTAATGACGGGTGTGTAGCTCCCCGGGAGGCTATATACGAGCGTGTTTGGAAAATAAATTCGTGCAGGAAATTCAATTATGAGGCCATTGTCTTCGCCGCTCGTACTATTTCTTAGGTCCGATGTTGCCCCCCGGCGCTATCGTCGTCGACTGAACACCAGCGATGTTTGGGTGGTGTGTCGTATCGCTCCCGGGTCGTTCAAAACCACGAGCTTGCCGCTGACAGAATTTCCAGATCGGAGTGGCTGACAGTTCGACCTCTTAATCGCATCGGCGAGAGTCGAAATCTAATTTTGTCCAGCACTATAAGTAGCCGCCTGCGCTACCGAGTAGCATGCTAGTAATGCCAGCGAACATTCATCCGAGCCTAAGATTCACCTGTGCTCAGTATTATTGACTCGTGTCTCTTCGGATAAATAATCCCTGGTCCATGGCGTCGGTTACTCAACTTTTGGACCTGCCTTTGAGCCCTAAGATTCTCTTGGGCTCCCTGGCCGCGGCCTTCCTCACACTCAAGCTCCTCCGCACCCTCTTCAACGCAAGCCTCAAGGTTATGGGCTCTTTTGCTCGTGCTAACCCTCTGGTAGTCAAAAATAGATGCAATCCCGAGCGTTGGCGTCCCTGGCGGTCCCTTTGGGTTTTATATCGGGTCGTGGAACTACATCAAGGACGGGCGTGCTATAACGGAGGAGGGTCATGCGAAGGTGGGCAATATGTTCGTGCTGTTATACTTGGCTAACGTGTTGATAGTATCCCAACAAAGCATTCAAAGTCGCGATGGCGAACCGGTGGCTGGTCATCGTCTGTGGGCGGGAAAACATCCAGAGGTTGCAGAAAGCGGCGGACGACGAGTTGTCGCCCAGTGAGGCGATCAATGCGGTATATTCTGTTTTCTGTGGAGGGTCCCGTCGCCTGAGTGGCGAGTTCGCAGCTGCTTCACCTGACGCATACTATGGGGCACGAATCGCACTATGACCAGTATCAGATCCCTGTCATCCGTACGCCGTTGACGCGCAATATCGGCATTTGTTTCCCCGCCATTCGGAGCGAGGTTGTGGCTGCCTTCAAGGACCTGGTCCCCGCCAAGGCAGACGGTATGTTAATAGTATTCCATGCGCTCATTTAACTTACAGTCCGCAGAATGGATGAGCGTTCCAGCCATGGATGTACGTGGGGCCTTTTAATCCACTAGAGATCTCTCTCACAAGGGCTAAAGACTGTCTTGAAAGTCGTTTCCCGGACTTCCAATAGATATTTTATTGGGATGAAATGTACGCTGCATGCTCACTGGGTCCTATATACGCCTTACATTATTGCTTTAGGTCGTGATCCAGAATACATTGCGCTTACTGCGCAATTCTCGTTGGACGTCGTCAAAGATGCGACGCTCCTCCATTTAACCCCCGCTATCCTACGCCCGTGAGTGGACATATGCGCACAACTACCACTATCCTTATTTTGTCGCACACCAGCCTGGTCATGCGCCTCTTCGGGCATCTAGAAACCGCCACGCGGAGTGCAGTCAAATATGTAGGACCCACCATCCAGCATCGGCTCGAGATGCACAAGAAATACGGGCGGGACTGGCCCGACGCGGAGCGGCCTGTACGTCTCCTGCGTCCTTTGGTGCCTGGTCTTTAATCCTGAAGCAATTCGTAGAACGATCTCCTTACGTGGCTGATAGACGCGGCGGGAGATCGCCCCGATCGCCTCACTGTCCGGAGTTTGACGATCAAGGTACTGCTCGTGAACTTCGGCGCGATACATACAACCACGCAGGTAGGTCAAGTGCCAATAGCATGTACCGCTGTACATCCATATCATGAAACTCTCAGGGATTCCTGCATGCGTTCTACAACCTCGCTGCTCACCCCGAATACACAGCGCAGCTGCGTGAAGAAATCCAGTCGGTGGTCAGGTCCGACGGCTGGACGAAGGCCGCAATGGGGAAGATGACGAAACTCGACAGTTTCTTCAAGGAAACAAGTCGACTATCCATCTCCTCGGGTAACGGTTGCTGCTGCATAATGCATGCTCACGCTGATGTTTTTCCATGTAGTGTCTATAATGCGATTGGCTCTGAAAGACTTCGCGCTCGTGGATGGAACGGCCATCCCTGCCGGCACGCTGGTTGGCGTTCCCATAGGCGCGGAGCAGAATTCTGAGGTCAGTTCCTGTTCAGTAGACTCCCGTCGGCTTACAATTAATGATTATTTCTTCAGACAAATTACCCCAACGCGCATGAATTCGACCCCTTCCGCTTTTCGCGCATGCGTGAAGAAGCGGGCGAGGGGATGAAGCACCACATGGTCACTCCCTCACCCGAATTTCTGGCCTTTGGCCTTGGGCGCCACGCGTGGTAAGCGTCCTATTGTGCTTGCCTATACTTCCTTCGCTCACTCGCTGCAGCCCTGGGCGGTTCTTTGCGGCGAACGAGATGAAGCTGATGCTCGCGCATGTCATCATGACATACGATGTGAAGTTTAGGGATGGGGTGCGCCCCGCAGACGAATGGACTGCGATGGTGATGCAACCGAACTCAAAGGCGGAGGTTATGTTTCGGCTGCGGGCTTAGCGGCGATGGGTTCCCTTTGCAAAATTATATTTATGATCATCCGTAATACTAGTATTATCACTCGGGTGCTCGCTTTAGAAAACTTGAGTTCGTTTTTCTTTCTTTCGTCAATGCGGTGGTCATGAGGCGGGCAGCGCTGTTTGGCCGCATTTACATCTTAACCCCAAACTCGCGACTTTAAACAACAACTTGTCTATTACCTTGGTCTATTGCACCTATTGGTGGTCCTGAGCTCTCCATTGCTATAATGCCACCACACTCAGAAGATCCGTTACCCCACGAATCGCCGGACTCACTCCGAGATGAGATTCAGTTCGAACCACGGAGCCTCGATCTTCTTGTATCGAGCTTGAACAATCCCATGGACCCGCACGCGTGCTGTACGATTAGCTTGGCCCATCTCACGCAGCCCATGTCTATCTCGCGGCTAGTGTCTGTCGACGTATCCAAACATCTTCAACTTCTCGTCGTCGTGCGCGCAGCTATGCGGTTCCTCACTTATCCGCAATCGGAACGCCAAAGGAAGGCGCTAAAGGAGTACCTTCTTGTTTGCCATTGCGATCTCGACGACCCCTTCATAAATGGACTCCACCCTCCCCATTCCAGCCACCATCATGAAAACAACCGTGACTATGAGAAAGTCGTCTCATCGTTGTCGTTTCTCGTCATGTATGCAATCGAAGAACGGCGTCCAGGACAACTCCATAAACGCAAGAAGAGCCTGCCTCCGGAGCAGCAGCCGTGGCCGCTCAGCGAAAGCGACCTCTTCCCTGGCTCCGGTGGATGTCAGGGAGCGCTCAAAGCACTCATTACATGGGCCACGGATGTGCCTTCCGGCCATGGAGTGTTCATGGCCATTGCAGCATTAATACAATTCTGGGAACCTTTTTCCCGCGAATTGGGAGCGACTCCGCTTTTATTCACCCTGGCGATAAAACACACCCAGCATGCATTTGAAACCTACCGCGCTGGAAACAGATGCATCGTCGAAGCATCCGAGTCGGGACTATGGTCGGGACTGTGGTCCTGTGGAGAACGTTTCTTTCCGTCACTGCGGTCCATGCCGAGGGACCCCGTGATCCAGTTCCTCAAACCTATCTATCCCCAGCTCCGCCTCATCGCCACTCTTTTGCAGCCCCATTATCCCACACTTGGGGTTTTTTTCAACAATTGCCAGAGCTGGTTCGAACTGATTGTCGGTCTTGAGCCCATCTTCCAGGACCACGTGGGCGCTCTGGAGCTGTCCAATTTCGTCGATACTGGGGGGCATATGGGTGCGTTCGTGGGGATGCAACAGATCCTCAATCAGAATAAATGCATGAATGTCGGATGTCCCGCTCTGCCCGGCGCTCAGACCAGGGCGTGCGCTCGCTGTGCGATCGTACGCTACTGCGGTAGCGAGGTACTTCTCTACCTTGCCCTTCAGAATTTCGCGCTGATCCATCCACCTTCATAGTGCCAAAAGACGGCGTGGCGTGGGAACCGAGATTACCCACACAAGCCATTGTGCGACGCTATATATTCGATGCGCGAGGTGTTGCAGTTGCAGGATGCAGAAGGCTGGTCGGACTGGGTTAAATATTATACGGATAAAAATCCGTGCGGGATGCTCACTACGGAAAGAAAGACGGAGTTCCTCGAGATGTGTCTTGCCAAGGGCGTGGATCCCGTACAGTCCAATAATATTTCCGACAGGATCCAAGCCTTGGTTGCCCTCTGCTCACAGCCGCATTATGGACAATGATCCGTTATCACAGGTGCGTTCTCTCCCCTACGGCGTTAACTAATAGGTCCCATCCCTCTTACAGCCAGACGTACGCCATGAAGCCCTTCCTGTCTGCTTATAAAGGCTGTAATTTATGTACCTCGTGTTGTGCGTAGCAACACGCCCCGCGCCTAATGCTCTCATTCGTGCTGCATTCGGTTTCATGGACTTCCTTCTTCAGTTCTGTGATATAGGCCGTCACCTAGACACCAGCTAAGCTGCCCATAAATGGAGTATTAAAACCAAGGAATTACTGTAATATTCTGCCTCGAGCGCGCTACATATTTATAATTATGCGGGCCTGTACATGTGGCACGCAGTTCTAAAGCCATTCCCTTCCGCGCGACAAAACTGGTCGAGATTGACTCATCCCATGTTCTGGTACGTGCCTTTGGGCTGCCTCCGATTTTGTCATCACTCAATCAAATAGGCATCTCGACATTTTAGGAATCAGTGTTCAATTAAGGTAATCTTCTCATGGTGGCTGTGGCACTTCCTTTCGCTTGCAGTAAGTAGGATCAAGCCCTCTGTTTTAGCGCGCCTGCCCGACGACTACACTCCAACCCGCCCAGTATTACATCTACCTTTTGCCGATGTCTAGTTTACCATTTTGCAGACAACAAGCCATCTGGGGTGGACAACTTGAAGTTCTCCGCGCTCGTGATAGGCGCGCCGGTAACTTAAATTGCGCCTCGTAATTTACCAAACAAAATACACACAATTCCTTTCGCGTCATAATTCAATGCTTACGGTGGACCTGCAATTTGTATTGTATCCGGCTGGCGGCTGTGTTCCAATTGAACGCACAATCGCCTACCCAGTACCTTTAAATTTATTCATTTACCCAATAATCTCGGCGAGACGGTATAAAGACGGAGGCGATATTCTTCAAAATCCAACACCACCGTTCTCAACTTCCTTGTATCTCAACTAATATGCGATTCTCTGCGTCCGCAATCGCGGCTGCCAGTCTCTTCTTCTCGCTGTCCTTCGGTTGTCGTTGCGGCACCCGAGGCCGAGCTCTCCGCCAGAGGATACGACGACAAGGGCCACGATCACGACCACGACCATGGCCACAAGGACAAGGTTAAAATGTTTTTCATTGCACGGAATAAAGTATACTGATGATTTATTCTGTAGCACGACCGCTGCATCCCGTTCATCTTCGACAAGGAGGTGTGCATCAGGGGCAGATGCAGCCAGCACCGCCGATGCGAGCTTGGCTTCAGCCTCGACCCGATCCGGTTTTGCTGCGTGAAGAAGCGTTACCGCCGCGGCGGGTACGATGACGACTATGACGACGACTACGGCTATGGGAGGGGACGCAAGGACCACGACAGGGACCATGACCGGGACCACGATAGGGATCATGATAGGGACCACGACCGGGATCACGATAGGGATCACGACAGGGACCACGACCGCGACCACGGCCACAAGAAAGACCACGACCACGACCACGACCACGGAAATGGCGGGAACGGCGGCGACGGCGGCGACGGCGGGGATGGCGGCGACGGGAACCACGGAGGTGACGGCGGCAATGGAGGCGATGGCGGTGACGGCGGAGATGCGGGGCATCGTCGAAGGGGCGGTGACCGCGACCACGACAGGGACCACGATAGGGACCACGACAGGGACCACGGCCACAAGAAGGACCACGACCACGACCACAAGAAGGATCATGACCACGGTGGCAATGGTGGCGATGGCGGCGACTGGCGGCGATGGCGGGGACGGCGGATCTGGCCACGGACACGGCAACGGCGGGGACGGCGGCGACGGTGGAAACGGCGGCGACGGCGGGAACGGGCACGGGAAAGGCCACGACCGCGACCACGATCACAAGAAAGATCACGACCGCGACCACGACCACGGCAACGGTGGCGATGGCGGCGACGGCGGTGACGCGGTGACGGCGGTGACGGCGGATCTGGCCACGGACACGGCAATGGCGGTGACGGCGGTGACGGTGGAAACGGCGGTGACGGCGGGAACGGGCACGGGAAAGACCACGACCGCGACCACGATCACAAGAAGGATCATGACCGCGACCACGACCACGGCAACGGCGGCGATGGCGGCAACGGAGGTGACGGCGGCGACGGCGGATCTGGCCACGGAGGAGGCAACGGCGGGGATGGCGGCGACGGTGGAGATGGCGGGAACGGCAGGCGGTCGCCACCACGGTCGCAGGGGCGGAGACGGATACGGCGGTCACGACCACGGCAAAGACCACGGCAAAGATCACGGAAAGGACCACGGCAAAGACCACGGAAAGGACCACGGAAAAGACCACGGAGACCACGGAACAGGCGGAAAGGGCGGACACCGCGGAAAGGGTGGAAAGGGCGGAAAAGACCATGGCCACGGAAAGGATCACGACCACGGCAAGGGCGGCCACTACTAATTTCCTCACTAATTGCAGTCCGACTGGCGGATTTTGCTTGTGCTACCAAAGCTGGATCTTTAAAATATCAAATTAAATAAATAATGTGTAACACTCTTACTTGTAATCAATTTGGTGATGGAACCTACGATCAGTCTCTAGAAAGCGGCGCTTCGACGTTCAAGAGTCGGAGAAGAAGTAGCGGCAGAATCCAGAGCTGCCAGTTAGTCGACCAGGTCCTCTATCATAGACTTTGGCGGCGGCGGAGACACAACGGGACTAGCTGCGATGACAGAAGAGCGCTTCGTTGAGCCAGTAGGTGCCCCTCTCCAGGCTCGAAGCCTGGCGCAATTCGGCGCGGCGCGCTTGCGGCGCTCTTTCTCATCCGTGCGGAAGTGCATGCATGCCTCTCCGCGCGCGGTGTGCGCGGCCAGGGTGGTGCGCCGGATGATTCGAGGGTCATGATGTGCGGTTCGATCGTGAATACTGTTATAGAAATCACAAGTGTATGATAGTACTCTAGAGAACCAAGGGAGCCTTACGTAGGGCGTTACTGGGCCTGGGAGGGGGTGTATGTCCGGTGGGAGAACTATCTTGGATATATTAGGACGGAGGAACGGAGGCCGGGTGGTTTAATGAGGGGTACCCGCGTCGCTGGAGCGTATTGAGTTGATGAAATATAGCAGGCTAGTAAGATCTTGAAGAGCGCTCGGCAATATTGGAGCTGCAAGCGCCTTTACATTGCTCGGGCATGGCGCTAGGAGCAGCTAGGAAGTTGGAACCCAGTTCAAGTTTGTAGAGCAAGAGAGATTAAGAGAAGGGCGAAGGGAGCAGAAATAGGCGTCGGTTCGGACAAGGCTGGAGCGCTGGAGCAGGCTGGAGAAGCCCCTTGGAAGTTCAGAAAACGGTTGTAGCGAGGAGTTGAGGCTCAAGATTTCGGAAGGCATTGGCAAACAGGCACAATCGCGGCCTACCCGCTTGCTCTCTCCACCCAAGATTCACTTCCACCTTGCCACTTCACAGGAGCTACCCAGGCTTCAGGGCTCTAGGCTTCTGAAAACGAACTGTGTCCGGTGTCCCTTTGTCGTTGATTCTCGAAGCGCTCCCATCTAACAAAAAAAAACTCAATATCTGCCGAAAGCATTGTGAACAGTGGATGCACGCACTATGTAGCTACTAGGATAACTTTCAAGCCGCAATTACCTGCCGTGAATCCCATCGAACTAGAATTGTGGTCCCACGCTTTTCTTTCCGGATTCCAAAGCTAATGAATATGTGTCTTATTCCTACTTTCACTGGCGCTGGCACGGCTTATATATCGCAAAAAACCCCCTCCAACCAACTATTCGTTTGACTTGCCGTCTGAAATATATGCGTCCAGACTCGGAAGAGCCTATTTGCCACTAACTGGCGACATACTGACCCCCTCCAGTGTTCGACGTGCTTAGCACCGATGGGACAGCCCGCCACCTCCAATTCGCCCAACGTCCGTCCCCGACCCTCGTCGCCGGTCTTTCTGCCCCGTCGGCCTACTCCCCAACCGACCTGGCACCCCACGAGATTACGCTCAGCACGAAGGCCGTCCCGGCGATGTCTAGCCGCAGGACCCCGACGCCCGAAAGAGCTACGCGCAGCGTCAGAGACCCCTTTCGAACCCCCATCGCCGCCGCCTGTCATTCTCTGCCGAGCCAACCTCGTGGTACCTCTCCTCTCCGTCTTGCTCCCCCTCTTTCCTGCCCGTCGCCGACCTCCAACGGCATCGACTCGTGTCTGGCGGCCTCCTTCTGTTTTACGAGAACCATGGACCCGGCCCACGGGACGGATAGATTGTAGCCCCCGGCGACCGAAAGACGCTCCGCGCCCAAACACCCTCGCCGGCAACGCGCATCGCTTGCTGTCCCCGAAGCCGACCCTGCCCCGCCAATACATGAAGCAGCTACACCTGGATACTGCGAGAAGAGAGCGTCAAGCACGGAGGCAACGCGCACACGGGCCGTCGCGACATGCAGGATGGGTGGACAGTCGTGAGGATGGATAGGTATGGGCTTGGAGGCCGGGTGACTACCGCGCCCTCCCGCACTGCATTCGCCCCGCTATCCCCACCACTGTCCTTGCCCTGCTGACGGGCGACGACGTCGACAGCGCATCCTCCCTCTTCCCCCACACCCACCCAACCGACTCTATTTCACCCGAGAGACTGCAGCGTGATGACCAAGGTGTCGTCGATTGGGGACGCCCGACCCTCGCGCACGCCACGGTACGCAGTCGCCAACAGCTCAGCAAGACGCCGACCTCGAGGGTGGATGCACTGTGACTCGAGGAGCTTATTGCTGGGTTTCTTCGGGGTTCGGAGTCGGTTTGGTGGTGTGTGGGTTCAAGTTGGGGGTCCGTTCGTCGTCATAGTCGCTCGTCTTTGTCCGTTAACCGCGCTCCCGCCCCGCTCTCTTCTTTGGCATTCCGCCGCCCACGCCCACATGGCACCCGACGCTCACCAGGCTACCGACGCCCACAGGCAACCTGCGTTTCGACTCTGCCGTGTTTTGCTTGTATGGATAGACTCCTGCTAATTATGGATTCGTCTTACTTGTTCGGTCTCGAAATTTATTTGCTTCGGTCATTTCTACTGCTGGAAAACCGAGCCTGAACTGAAGCACTCCACAAAATTCGGCAGAGTTTATGTATTTGTGTGTCGATTGTCTTCACACTCGTCATCTGAAGGGGTCTATACTTTGATGGTGGGAGCAAGAAATTTCCGAATCGGAAACTTGAAGATACGATTCAGAGCCAAAGCCGCGGCGGAAGCTCCCGGTACACTGTAACTTGAGGTTCAGATACCGCGATCTTGCGTGCTGAGGTACAAGGATGTTATAATGGAATCCTGAACGATAGAACAGTCTACAGTCGTATTTATGTTAAAATTTACGAAGACACCAGAATCCGCAAGTTTCGAAGCAGTTAGAGATAAAAAAACTTAGATATCGCAATCGGCATAACAAACTAATTAACGAGAGTCGTGGATGAAGAAAGCATAAATTGCACGAAAGCTTCACAAAGTGAGCAACTAATCATATTCCGGTATCACGTCATCATCCTCAGCCTCCATTCGGCCCTGTACAGGCGTGCCAGTGTGTCCCTAAGACGATTTCGTTCTTCTTCTAGATTTTCATAATTGGTCACGTATTGGCGGAAGTGCTGCTGGATACTATCAATGTCCACATTTTTCCAAGCAGCGACCCTGGCTGCCCATTTCCCGGCCGCGATCTTGGCCTTGTCCAGAGCCTTTGCTAGCTGAATTTCAGCATCGCGACACTTGGACTTCCAAACCTCAACGTCCGACTGAACAGACGCGAGTTTTTGTTCGTTCCCGTCCACTTCATTCTTCAGCTCCTCCTGCCACCGCCAGATACTTCGTCTTCCACACTTGCGCCTCCGCCTGAGCAGACGCGAGTTTGCCTTCGCGGTCCGCACTCATCAGCTTCTCCACCGCTAAACACTTGGCCTTCCACGCATCCAGTTCCACTTTTACTGGCGTCAGTTCGCCTTCGCGGTCACGAATTCGGGTTTGCAGTTCCTCCTGCGATGTTAAGTGCTCCGCCTTCAACGCGTTCAGCTCCGCCTGTGCGGACGCAAGTTCAGCTTCCCTGTTTGCGGCCGCGGTTTTCGACTCCTCCTGTGCGGCTGAATACCTCGTCTTCCATGAATCCAGCTCCGCTTCTACCAGTGTCAGATAAGATTCGCCATCGTCGATCCTGCTCTTCAAGGCATCCCGCTCCTCCTCCGCGGCAACGCATGTCCGTTTCCACGAATCGGCCTCCGTGCGCGCGGAGTCCATACGAATGCCAAAGGCCTCTTTCTCGGCCTTCAACTGAGAAACCTGAGTATTGACTTCCGACGCCGTGCTCCGCTCCCGGGCCAGAGACATCGCGAGTTCTGCCCGCTGCTCGATCAAATGGGCGACCTCAGCGCGATGCCCGTCCGCGAGCACCTTGGCGGCTCGCTCCCGATCCGAGAGCTCGGCCAGATGCGTCTCGTCCGCCGCCTGCCGAGCGCTGCGTAAAATCAGCGACGAACTGATAACGCTTGCACGAGTATCTCGACGATGGTGGCCGGATTGATAGGCTTGCACGATGCAAGGTCGGGGGCATGGCGCAGGATTTGTTGCTCCATGGTCGCGATGAAGGCCGCGCGTTCGCCAATGAAACGGAGCACGTTGCGTCCCGCGACCTGGGCGATACCGATTCCGTTCTGCGCCAAGGCGCTCTTCAGCTCGTTGAGCTCCCGCTCCTGTGCCTGGTATATGGATGAGCTAGCGCCCGGAATGTTCGTGTTATTTTTGGCGCTGTAGACTTCTGAAAGGTTGCGCCTGAGCTCTGCGAGCGCATTCTGGTATGGTTCAACAGCCAATGCGACCTCGCTCTCGATGAGCGCGCACATAAGGTCTGCGCTGGTGTGAATGGTATTGTAACGCGCCGTTTCTGCATTCACCGGAGGCCCAGGCTCAGTCATGGATGCCGCATAGAATAGCGAACGGGAGAGATATTATTTTAGGATCATTATGATTTTTTGTTCGGTCTGATGGAGATTGCCGGAATGACCTCGCCCCTATCCGCCACCCACGCCCGGACGGCACCCGACGCCCACACGCCCACACTGAACCAAACACTCAACAAAATTCGGCAAACGAGTGTTGGCTTGTTCCGTCCAATCTTTTTTCATACGGCGCGGCTTATCGTGGCGCGGTCGACGCGTATTATATCTCGACGCCTATGAAGAGTGCCCACGCGACGTCGATACAGTGCGGGAGGGTGGGGGCCGCACAAATCTAGTCTCTCCTAGACAGACGCTTTAATGGGATGAAGCTCGTACCTCGCTTGAATCCGATGTTCTTCACGATGGTCAACGTTGCTTGCAGTATTGCCAGTGTCCGGAAACGAGGTCCTTCGATTTGCACAAGAAAAACTTGTATAAAAATGGCAGGGTTTAAGTCTACTATTTATCGACGATGATCCAAGAAACGAAGTCCTATCGAGTTTCTCGCCTTGGATTCGTTTGACTGCGAGATTTCCTCCAAGTATGTATTCTGCCAGCCACGACGTGCTAGTTTCGACGTCGTAGCGTGAATTCAAGCAGTAATAGCGGAGACCGTCAGCCGAGGCTTGGGCGGTTCGTCCT
Source organism: Mycena rebaudengoi (assembly GCA_029282285.1). Taxonomy (NCBI): domain Eukaryota; kingdom Fungi; phylum Basidiomycota; class Agaricomycetes; order Agaricales; family Mycenaceae; genus Mycena; species Mycena rebaudengoi. The sequence goes on from JARJCX010000028.1 coordinate 759,788, forward strand.
TCTCCTTCGTCGCTTGAAGCCAGAATCTATCCTTGTCCTGCGAAACTTCATGCCACAACTTTGTCTCCGTCCAGCGCTTGCGGCGATGCATAACGCTCATACGGGAATCAACCTCGCGTGCAGCGTCCGCCAGTCTCTGTTGGTCCTGGCCGTGCAGGCGCGTCGTGATGACGGCCTGCTGCAGTTTGGGGGACGTCAGCACCCGCGCGAAGACGGCCGGATTGAAGTGCTTGTGCAAACCCAACGCTACGGATAGGCGCCTGAGGTTGTCAAGCTTAGGGACAACGGCCCAGGTAGCCCAGAGTGACTGGTCTAGCGGGCCGATGCAGTGCATACGCTCGATCTGGTGGAAGAAGGCGGCGCCGCAGGAGGAGCGCTCCATGAAGGATGTCCACGCGACGCGAAACTCCATCAGAGTGAGATCGACGCAATGCGTGTGGAGGAGGGTAGGGGCCGCGCAAATAGAACGGAGAAGGATATCTGGCTGACAGGCGAGGGCGCGAATCTCGGTGCAGATGTTCAAGATGGAGACGCAAAGAGGGGTGAAGGAATAGGGAATGATAGAGGAGGCTATCGCCCAAAGATAGTGGATATGGGGTATGACTTCTGGGCGCTGCTCGAGGTAGAATTTAAATGCCTTCATCTGCGTTTCTTTCCATAGGATGACGGGGACACTGGACAGGGCCTCGATGCGCACCAAGTCGTGAATGCGTTTGTTAGTGAGAAGAAGCGACCTATATGTGCCCTGAGAACACGCCGCAGCGTAAATCAAGATAGGCAGAGCAAGTTCCACGGGTAGCTCGCCAAACGGAAGGGGTCGATATGACTCGTCAAGAATAAATTGGAACTTTGGCCGCACAACGGCGTCGAGTTCCTTAACAGTCATATTAACCTGGAACTTGTAGATCAAGAGTTGCGTGCAAAAAGCTGGAGTATCCACTTGCTGGTGGTGGTTGGAAACAAGCGCGACTGAATGAGTCAGATTGGACGACAGTGACTTTTCTGTATTTTGTGACGACCGTTACTCCAGCCTTGCTTGAGCCCCTAGCCCGAGCCCAAAGCGAAGCTCCAAAAATATCGTCAACATCTCAGCACGAAAGAAAGAACTTGAGGTTAAAGCGCTAAAACTCATTTAGCGCTCAACAATCTATAAAAAGCTTATTTTTTTTAAGTTTTAAGTGTAAGTGCTCACAGCCTCACACAGATCACTCCCTACTTCCCATGTTCGCAGGGCCTTAACGCTAATTACAACATTTACATATAGACCAGATATAGACCGAATAATTTAGAAATAGCGCAGGTCCGGTGTGAGAGTATGTAGAACAAAGCAATCAATCCATAGTTTAAGGGACTAGGATCGTGTAGTGGGCGGGCGATGTCCTACACAAGGATCCAGATGAGTACTTGAAGCCACCAATTAGTAAGACAGAATCGCACGCACCTCGAGCGGTAGTAGCGGCACTGGAGGATGACACTTCTGGGGCAGCAGCAGCGTCAACTACAGTCGAACGGAGCCGGCGCTGCTGCCCGGTCGGTATCTCAATACGTGTCGGGGGCTTGGTCCACCGAGAGGGGACACTAGCAGTCGGGCGGGGTGTCGCGTCGGTACCGACTTTGGTGGATGAAGAAGAACTGGGCGTTGTGCTGGTGCGTTTCGAAGAAGAACTTGGTGGTGGCTTTGCGGGCAGCGAAGAGAAATCTATCCGCATCGGTAACGAGTCTGTGGAGGTCCTGGGAAGCTTGGGGCGGTCGGACATGAGCGGGGAGGGTGCGGATCGTTTGGAACCTATTTGGGACGACGACGCTGGGGACAGTCAGGATAGAGTATTCAAGGGTTACGGAGATTGCTGACCTTCTGCGGCGGGTTTCGGTGCGCCTTTGGAGGCATTGGGTTGGGAAGACGAAGATGCCAGTGGAGGTCGTCTGAGGACGGATGCGGACGATGTAGAGGGACCTAAAGCGGGGTTTTGAGTTGGATTCAGAATGGGTTAGGAGCTAGGGAAGCATACTTGGCTTCGGCGCTTGCTGCGCAGAGGCGCGAGGTTGTCCCAGCGGGGATGCTATGGAAGCGGAAGACTTTGTTGAAGGATGGGAAGCTCGACGGCTTAAAGGTTGGGCCCCATTCAAGGTCTCGGCCGGGGAATCGGGAGCGGGGACTTTGCGACGGATGGGGGCCTCTGTCGATCCCTGCGCAGCTTTAGGACCGGAAGATCCGGAAGGCCGCCGCATCGGGGCCTTTCCTCGGGGGGTATTGCTCGCAGACGCCACAGGAGTGTGAGGTACGGAAGGACTCGGGGCACTTGGTGATGACGGAGGGGTGGATTTCGGGTCTGTGAAGATTATCTTCATGCATGCTCGAGAATATATGTATCAAGAGAGTACGTACCGTCAGACGCTTTAGAACTTGAAACAGACGTAGGTACACTGAAGGGACCTCTGGGGGTCGTCGGAGATTTGATCGCGTCTTTTGTAGAAACGGGGATCTGCGGCGACTTCTCGTAGGGATTAGGCCGGCGGACTGCAGGGTAGACAACATTTAACCAGCTAGACACAGTCGAGAATGATTTATGAAAACACCTTTCTCTAGATTCCTTTTCTCCATGGTGGGGTTGGAGCTGAACAGAGCACTGGCAGTCGAGGCCTTCTTCTTCTTGAACTCCTCCACCTCTGCGGTCAGGGTAGCCACCTTTGTCAGTGTCCCCGCATTCTCGGCCACAAGTGTAGTCCTGAGATGATCTCGTTCTTGTTCCAGATTTCGATACTTGGTTTGGAAATCGGTGAGGGACTGCTGGTATCCGGTTCGGGCATTATCCCAAGCAGTCAACTTGGCTGCCCATTTCCCGGCCTCGATCTTGGCGTTGTCCAGTGTTTTTGCCATCTGCGTGTTGGCCTCCTGAAGCGAGCTCTCTGCCTTTTCTAACCGAACGTCAGCATCGCGACACTTGGACTTCCAAATCTCGAGGTCCGACTGAACAGACGCGAGTTTTTGTTTGTTCTCGTCCACTCCATTCTTCAGCTCCTCCTGCGCCGCTAGACACTTTGTCTTCCACACTTGCGCCTCCGCCTGAGCAGACGTCAGTTTGCCTTCGCGGTCCTCAGTCATCAGCTCCTCCAGCACCGCTAGACACTTGACCTTCCACGCATCCAATTCCACCTTCACCAGCGCCAGTTCGGATTCGCCGTCACGAATCCGGGTTTGTAGTTCCTCTTGCGCATTTAAATGCTCCGCCTTCGACGCCTTCAGCTCCGCCCGAGCGGACGCAAGTTTGGTATCCCTGTCCGCGATCGCGGTCTTCGACTCCTCCTGCGCGACTGAGTATGTGGTCTTCCATGATTCCAGCTCCGCTTTCACCAGTGTCAGATAAGATTCGCCCTCGTCGATCTTGCTCTTCAAGGCATCCCGCTCCTCCTCCACGGCAATGCATGTCCGTTTCAACTGAGAAACTTGAGCATTGACTTCCGACGCCGCGCTCCGCTCCCGGGTCAGAGACATCGCGAGTTCTGCCCGCTGCTCGATCAAATGGGCGACCTCAGCGCGATGCCCGTCCGCGAGTACCTTGGCGGCTTGCTCCCGATCCGAGAACTCGGCCAGATGCGTCTTGTCCGCCGCCTCCAAGCGTTGCGCAAAATCAGCGACGAACGATAGCACTTGCACGAGTATCTCGACGACGGTGGCCGGACAGATCGGCTTTGCACGACGCAGGGTTGGGGGCAAGGTGCCGGACTTTTTGCTCGAGGGATTTCGACGAAGCCCGCGCGCTCGCCGATGAATTGGAGCACGCTGCGTCCCGCGACCTGGGCGACACCGATTCCACTGTGCGCCAAGGCGCTCTTCAGCTCGTTGAGCTCCTGTTCCTGTGCCTGGTAAATGGGGTCTAAGCTGGCGCCCGGAATGCTGGTGATGTTTTTGCCGCTGCAGGCTTCTGCAAGGCTGCGCCTGAGCTCTGCGAGCGCAATCTGGTATGGTTCGACAGCCGATGCGACCTCGCTCTCAATGAGCGCGCACATGAGGTCTGCGCTAGGTGTGAATGGCATTAGACCGCGCGGTCCGCTTCCCTTCCTTCCCCGGAGATTCAGGCTCAGTCATGGGCGACGCATAGGATTAAATGAGAGATATTATTGGATTACAGATGTATTATTTGTTCGGATCGATAGCAGGAGACCCAAACAGGCTATGAATACACGACAACAAGCTCTTTCACTCCTTGTAAGAATTGCGAGGTGCTTCATCGCGCTCACAATCGGTCCTTGACGCTACTTGCGATTCATAGACGTTTGAAACAATTGCTATCATCCACCAAAAGTAGCCAGCGATTCAGGTGAAATAAGTCGCTTGGACCGACGGCAGCACTGTCGGCCTCTAATTCGGAGATATCTATTTATAGCCAACATTGGTCTTGCAGAACGTAATCGAGGGACACAAAAACATGGATCCTGGAGATAGATAGTGCGCAGGCCAAAGTTGCCCCCATAACACAAAATTTCGTACTGTTCTTTTGGAGACCAGGGGCGGTTCGGCGCCATGAAAGAAACAATTAAGGGATTCTTGAAGGTTGGTGCAATTTGCTTGAATGAGAAACAAAGATTTTGGAGGAGAAGCCCGGCGGAGCATTGACAGAGACGTGGAACAGACAAGGCACGATTGAATGACGCCTTCCGCCGTTTTCGTGAGCGGCGAGAGGAACTTTGTATGTATATTGATTTGAGAACACCAGGCCCCAGTACTGGTTTATCTTCTTCCCGTGGAAGCCAGGAGGCCACGGAATACTTCAGTGAGTGAATAGAATAGGCTGTGCTGCCGTGCATAGTTGAGGACGCCATGGATAACTTGTAGAAGTAGCCATACTAGTCCAGGCTTCAAAACGCGGTTTGGCCCAGCCCGTGGTGGTTTGACGCCACGAGAACAACGATTGAGGGATTGGATTCTTGAAGCAATTTGCTTGAATGAGAAGTAGGGATTTTGGAAGAGAAACCCGAGGGAACATTAATAGAGACAAAGGCACGATTTGAGTGACGCCTTTTTTCGCCGCCTTTCGCGGGATGAGCGCTGCAATTGATTGAGAACATCAGGCCCGACTCGGAGTGCAAGTTTATGTCCCTCCCGTGGAAGCCATGAGGCCGAGGAATAGCTTCACGAGTGAGTCGAGGAATAAGCTGTGCCGCCAGTGCCTAGTGCGTTGAGTATCCTCCTGAGTCCGAGAGAGAAACGAGGATGATATTGGAACAGCGTGAAAGTCAGGGACTATAGGGGTCGATTGGAATTTTAAATCCTAGTATAAAATCGGCTGCCCAGGTCCACAATTACAGCTAAATCTGCCTGTAACCTGTTTAATTGTTCAGTATCATATCACTCGTCAGCCAGGTTCCGCTGTTACGTACTTCGACCACCGTCGACTGCTTTCCATCTTCCTCCCACATCGCCCTTTCCTTCCCATCCCGCCCCCAGACCGAGCAGGAGGCCTGGAAAACGCGGTTTGGCCTTGGACGTGACTTATGACCCTATGACTGTAACCGACGGCTTACATAACAAGGCTAACTTTTTCCTCGCCACCATCCCTTGATCCTGGTCTCTGGGCTGTACTTTGGCAGGTAGGGCTCTGGGCTTTGGAAATCCGTGTCTCGGTCCAATGATTTGCTTTCTAGTATCGTAGATTCTGTTCCAGCAGTTCCGGAAACCCGATAATCGCGATGGAATCAGAATACCAGATGCCCCAGGAATCAGACTCGTATGGGCCTCAGCCCCATCCCATCCTCCACGAGCCGCTCCTGTACATCTCCAACATCCCCCCATACGTGTCCGACGAGAACATAGCTTTGGCGTTTGTCTCGTGCGGACCGTTTCGACCTAACATTCCGCGTGATGGCTCCAACAATCCGCTGTCCGGCACAATCGAATTCAAGTTTCTCGAGAAAGGTGCGCCATCTTCCTAATCGAAATTCCCCTTTCCAACACCTTTTGTAGCCGAAAAGGCTCTTGCAACCTTGCAATCGCGCCCGTTACCAGGCTTACACCCTCCGGTTCCACTGGTCCTCTCTCCATACCCACCCACGAGCCCTCCAACACCCTTGCCACCGCCATCAGCCCTCCCGCGGCTCGTCAAGTACCTCCCACCCGGCTATACCGATTCCCAGCTCTACGATATCTTCCGTCCTTATGGCGCCCTCGCGTCTGCCCGCACCCCCACTCATTTCGGCATAGACACCGGCATGGTCGAGTTCTGGAACGAGGATGACGCGCGGCAGGCGGAGGAAGCAATGCACTGCGCTGACGTTCAGGGCCAGAATATCGCGGTGCAAGTATACCAGCCACGACGGACCAGCGCCGAATTCAGCGCCAATGCGCCCTCGTTCGTCCCGTCCGGGCAGATGTTTGGCTATGGCAATTCGCCCCCCGCATCCCAGGTGAGTTGCCGCGTTGTTCCTGTTAGTGGCGTGCTCAGCGCCGCAGTATTCGCCTCCTCGCGGAAGCCCGTACAGGTCCCCCGTGCAGTCCGTCGCCTCTTTCGTCCACGGCCCGGGCCAACAGGTCCAATTGGCACCGATCACAGGCCCCGGATCCACCAGCCACAGTGGTTTGATCGACCCATGCAACCTGTTCTGCAAAGTGGGTGGTCGATGAAACTTGTCAAGCTCTTCTCACCTTTCCTAGAATCTCGACCCCGACATTGACTCGAATGGCCTGTTCTCGCACTTCCGCCAGGTACGCTGCGCTCCTTTGTGCGCTCGCGAGTTTTTCGCTGACACCCGTCCAGTTTGGCCAGATCGTCAGGTGTGCTTTACACGTCGTTTCGCCCAAAAGCGCGTTTGACACCGTCCGATAGTGCGCGCGTTATGCGCAATGAAAACGGAGAGAGTCGTGGGTTCGGGTTCGTGTCCTATCAGACCCCCGATCAAGGTACGCTGGCGGTTACAGCGAGGAAACTATTCTGACGCCATTATGCAGCATCGGCTGCTCTGCACGCTATGAACGGCGTGCTTTTGGGAACCAAGCAGGTCGTGGTCCGGTTACACGAGCCGAAGCAGCTAAGACAGGAAAAACTCGCGCAGCGCTTCGGGCACAACGGGCATCCCAAGAACTCGAGTGGCGCGACGAGCCCCACCGCGAGTGAAGGTGGAGATAGCTATGCTGGATGGGGAAGCCCCCGCCATCATACTTCCACACTGAACTCCCCGACATTGGTTGGAAGCCACTATGAACGGCCAGAACGTGGCCGAAGGGGCTCGGGAAGCTACTATAATGTAATTGTGACCTCCCTTTCCCTTTTTCATACCTGATCTCATTTTCAACTAGGCTGCTCTTGCCGGAACTCTCAATTTATCCATGCGGTACGACGATCTCTACGCATTGTCACCTGTCGTCCGCCAGGAGGTGTTAACTGGCGAACTGAATCGCCGCGTCAAATCGCTGGGCCTCGCGCCAGCTGATGACGTCGAAGCCATCGTTGAATCACTCGTCAACATATCGCTCTCTGAAGTCGTCAAGTGCATCGAGGACCCTGTGAAACTCTCCGCAGAAGTCAACGCCATCCGGCAATCCCTACGGCCTTCAAAGCAATCCTCACCGAACAAATCCCCTTCCCCTTCCGTGTCGCAGGACTCCCGCCTCCTGGATCCCAATTCCTTGAATGCCACCGCCAGTGCACCCGAGCATCCTTCCACGCCCATCTCCATCAACGCCTCGCTGTCCACACCCCCACGCACCTCCTCCCCCTCCGGCTCCGTCCCGCCCACATCCGAGCGCGAGAGAATCCTCGCCGCCATTAACAAGCTCGAATCATCGCGCCAGGCCGAGCTCACGGAGCTGCTTATGAGCCTCCCGAAGCGCGAACGCGCCATGTGCCTCTTCAACGTCGAGATCCTGCGCGCCAAGCTCGCGGATGCCAAGATGGTCCTCGACACCTCGGACGATGACGAAGAGACCGCCGTCGCAGAGGCGCCGCCCGTGCCCATCACCCCGCAGCCCAAGAAGGTTACCGTGCCCACGGCTAAAACGGCGTCGCCACAGACACCCGATTTGTCCTCGCGCGGACCCAGCGCGACGGCCTCTCCGTCGCCCGCGACCCCGAGCAACTCGACCCACACCATCGCGTCGCTTGCGCGTCTGCCCGCCGCGGAGATTGTCAGGCTGGCCACGTCTTCCAGTGCTACCGGGCTCCCACTGCCCAAGGCCGACCCGGTGGTCGTCCAGGCAACAGACGAGTTCATCGATGGATTGTTGGACAAGCCGCCGCAGGTGCAGAAACAGCAGCTGGGTGATAAACTGTACGTCCCTCTCCCTCTTCGTCCTGTCTAGTCGTTTCGTCTTCTGACCTTGACCTGCAGCTTCAAAACCGTCAAATCGTTTGGGATCAAGGCTGCTGTGCGTTCTGCTTCCTGCTTAGTTTGCCTGGATATTTACGTGTTATTTCTTTTGCAGCCCAAAGTAACGATCGCCCTCCTCGACCAGGAGGATCTCCGCGCCCTGGCGCATCTCATGAACAGCTACCCCTCGGTGCTGAAAGACAAGGCTGCCGCGCTCGTCCCCGCCAAGTAATATGGTGGACAGTGCAACATTACGCCAACGATATCTCACGAACTTCCTCTCTCTTTTTCTCTCTGTCATCCATCCATTCATCCATCCATTCCCTTCCTCACATCATATCTATCGCTCGGCGATCACATTCCACTACATATTCCCGGAAGGCCATCACCTCGACATACATACATACATACATTAGCCCTCTGATATCGCCACATACGATATCTCCTTTACTCCCGCCTTCCCTCGCCTCATTCCATTTCCCCGTCCATCATCAGTTCTCTATCGAATACGCCGTCCGTCTACTTATCCGTTGTGCTTTCTCATTGCTGCGTGTTCTATAGTAGTTAGTCGTTTGCCCTCGTCCTCCTCACGACCACGTCACGACCTTTATCTTTACCTCTACAGCTGGCGGCCCCGGGATTTTTATATTAAGGATGTTAACCTTAACTGGACGGTGGAAGTCGTTCTGGTCCTGTTTCTTGTTTGAATGAGAACATGTGACCGCGTTGTACGTTGTACCCTGCCTCTCACCGCGACCTCCCGAGACGCGTGAATAGGAAATGACAAAAACATGGAAGCATCTCATTTCTGTATCCATCACCTGGTCAAAGCGAGAAATATGTATTAGTAATGTAAACCGCGTCAACATCGACTCTTTCTCGAGCTCTCCCACTTGTCTCCCACAATGACTGCCTCTCCCGCTCTTCTGCGCACGGCGATTGATCTTAAGCGAGCGCTGGATAACGCTTGAGGGTACCTGACCCCGATCGGAGCGTGCAGTTCCAAGGCTATAGAATGGCGCGAGCAATATAAGCGCCAAAGGGGAGAATGACCTCACGGATACTACGGCGACTCGGACTCGGACTCGCACGGCGGACTGAAGCTCAAGTAAGAATCGAATCTCAGGTAGGTTCCCTCCGTATACTACAGCTATGCTTTCGCTCAATCCTGCCCAGGATGTCATGAAGCGGCTGCGGTATCTACAAAGCGAACACACGCCCTTGTTCTGGTACGGCGATCTGCACGGGCTACCCTTCCACCCGCCGGATGCGAATACGATGAAGAAATTGGGTCTTTGGCAATTCCACCCAATGAACAACGCCGCACACGCGAGCGCAAGCTAGAGAATACTCCACGGGTTGTGGGACGAATTATCTGGAGAGATAGGATTCCGTGTACGGATATCAGGCGAGAGAGCTGTGAAACGAATCCGACCGCTGGACAGGTATTGGAAGGAAAATCCGATCCCGTGCACCGATATTCAGCCAAGTGGATGGATTCAGCCAGAGACTTGTGGCCCAGATTCCATAGAAGAAAATAGGAGGAGGGAGTCTGAGGCCTGAGGCCTGAGGACTAGATTTGATACACGGATTTTCCTGGAATGCCGGGATCTGTGGCGAAATATAGGCTGTGGAGGTATTTCCAGAGACACCTTGAGGGGATCTGAGTGGAGGCGATCAGCCGTCGTCTGGCATATCACGCCTGCCTGCCGTGGCACCGCCGATGAATTGCATCCGACCGCCGCGTTTCCCCCAATATCTCGATTAGACGCGCTGCACTTGGTCTCTCCCCATGCCCCTTGGCGAGCGTTTCAAAGTTGCCAAAGATTTGTTGAGAGGAAGGAAAACACCCTCGACTCCCGTACCCCAGGCTGAAACTCCACCTGCACACACTCAGACGCAACCCGATGCGATTCAAACGCAAGTTTATACTCCTGCGACCCAGCCAGCATCTACAATTTCGACCGAGGGCGCTTCGTTTGCCACTAGCCCAAGCGGTGGTGTATCATCGATCTCGCCTTTAGCCGTGACGTCCTCGGCCAAGAACCCGCCCAGCGTTGGCATGAAATCCGCGAGTACGAAGGACTCAGTTGTCGATAACCTCAGACTTGTGGTTGATGTCGTCGAGAAGCTCACAGGTTTTGTCCAGACCATTCCGTTCATCGCACCCGTGGCCGGTTGCCTCTCCCAAATTATCAAAGTGTACAAAGTACGCGCGAATATTTATCGCGCGCTTTTGTCGCATTTATCTCGTGCAGGAAGTGGAAGCTACGGATGAAAAACGAGACACACTGCTCCGCTGCATAGTGTCTATATCTCACGACCTGCACACGACTATCTTGCGGATGGAGGCAGCAGGCCACATCGACGTTCTTACACGTCTCAAGCCAGACCTGGAAACATACACGGGGTCTGCTCATTCTTTCTGTCAAATCATCTCATTCTTAAGCCTCGATATAGCTTACTGAAAAAGGCTGCTGCATTTGTCGCAGATTACAATGAAATCGGGGCCGTTCGTCGTGGTGCAGCCCGGAACCAGCTCGGAGGCGACTTCAGCACGCTGCAGCAAGACCTCGATTCATTCGGGGCCAGATTCCGGGCGAGTAGATAAACTAGCAAACCCGTCCTCGCATTCATTGTTTGCTTTTTAGACTAATCGTTTGGTGGATCTTTCAATACAGCAGAACCAGATGAAGGGAGCTTTAGACCAGGTTCACAATGCGGTGTCAGTGGTATTTCTTATTCGTCCCGACTGTCCCTGAACAGCTTATAGGACTGTTGATAAGCTCGAAAGGTGGCTGCGTTCACCCCCTGATATGGCACAAAAACAGCATGACACGCAGGTGCTTCGCCAAGAAGGCACTGGGAAGTGGTTTCTCAAGGGTGATAAGTTTGTCTATTGGCAAGACCATCCAGGGTCACTGTGGATTCAGGGTAGCTGTAAGTAATCCCGTCCAACTCATTGTCACAATCTCATCGTAATGTAGCGGGTGCCGGAAAGAGTGTGCTCAGGTGACTTTTTCAAATATTTATGTTCCGCTGTTTCTAACGACAATAATAAACAGCTCAGCAGCAATCACTACACTCATCCACGACAAATCACTATTTAATGACCGCGGAAAGTCGGCCACCGTTGCATTCTTCTACTTCGATTTCAAGGACAAGACAGATCATGCAGTGGAACGTGCACTTCGGCGCATTGTTCTCCAGCTTGCTGCCCAGTCTCGCTGTCATTACGAGATTCTTGACGCACAGTACAATCTGTCAGGCGGGCAGACATTGCCTACCTATGATGATCTGCAGCGTATCCTGGAAGAGCTCCTCCGACAACTCGAGCGTACTTACATTATTTTTGATGGGCTTGACGAGTGCGCGGATAATGAGCAAGTGCAAATCATCACGCTCATTTCGAAGCTGCAAAAATGGACCGAAACCCCGCTACACCTTCTATTCACCAGCCAACCTCGCGCCGTGTTCTCAGATGGCTTCACGGATGTGACATGTGTCTACGTGGAACCAGATGTCACGCAGAAGGATATCAGACTTTTTGTTGAAGCCGAACTTTGCAAGATGAAAACTTGGTCTTCTCGCATCGATGAAATCGCAGATCAAGTTGTTTCCAAAAGCAACGGAATGTCAGTTTACATACCATCATCTCCGCATTTCAATTTGCTCATTGACATGGACAGGTTCCGCTTCGCTGCCTGCATCCTCATTGAGCTTTCCCGCTGCAAACGGCAAAATGAGCTAAACAGAGCAATTGAAAATCTTCCGACGGATCTATTTGGCGTGTATGACCGGTTCATCCAAAGAATCCGTAGAGACGATTTCATCTACGTCGCAGCAATTTTTCGGTGGCTTTTGTTCAGCGTCCGTGGATGGTATTGTTCAATTAATACTCTGGTAGGGCTCGCAGACGCCGTCTCCTTTGACTTTTCCAACCCGACTCATCACACCTATGACCCGACTCTGTGCAATGACCACACCAACACAATTCCTGAATGGTTGGAAGGTCTGGTCACTGTTACAACCAATGCGTACAAGGAATGGTGCCTCGCACTGGCTCACTCCTCTGTCCAGGATTACCTCTTGTCCGCACCATTTGCTGAGAAATTCAAATGCGACCTCAGCCTGGGCCCTTCGCACACCTTCCTCACGCAATCATGTATCGGGCACCTTCTCCACTTCGCGGACCACCCCTTCGATCAATTCACCTCATTTCCATTGACATACTATGCGGCGAAATGGTGGTGCCACCATTTGCTCCGCTCCCAAGACCGCGCCGTGTTATTTGTGGATGCGATGCGTCTTTTAGAGAACGGAAGTGAACAGTACAATACTTTCATCTTGCTCCGTAATGGTTGGTCTCGGAAGGAGCTATCACCCCTGGAGTTGTGTGCGGAGGAGGGATATGTCGAGGGGGTGTGTGCGTTGCTTGAAAACGGCGCCGATGTGGGTGGCGCGTTACAGAGTGCCACCTTTGGAGGCCACATCGCGATAGTGCACCTGCTGCTTGAAAAAGGTGCCAACATCGATCTGAACGATGTCTTGCACGGAACCGCACTCCACATCGCGTCGAGAAAAGGGCACGTCGAAATTGTGCACCTTCTCCTGAGCGGGGTGCCGGGGTGAATATTTACGACAGTCGAGATGAGACCGCATTGTTTGCCATTGCTGCGGGCGAACGCACTCGACTATTCTGCCTGACCCCCGAGGATGTGGAGACCATTCAGCTTCTGCTTGCGGCGGGGGCCGACGCCAATGCGCACAATGAAAGGCACGGTACTGTATTGCGGGCCGCGTCATGCAACGGCCATGTTGAAGCTGTGCGTCTTCTACTCGAGAATGGCGCCGAGCTCGATGCGCACGACGAAGAGCATGGAACCGCATTGCACGGGGCCGCGGAGTACGGCCGCGTTGAAGCTGTTCGTCTTTTGCTCGAACAAGGCGCAGACACCAATGCTCGTGCCGAGCAGACCTCAACCGCCTTACAAGCGGCCGCTCGGCGGAGAGGAATATTGAAGTTGTTCATCTTCTACTGGAGAAAGGGGCTGACATCAACGCACAAGGGGGGAAAGTACGGAAGTGCACTGCATGGCGCGTCATCGAATTATGGGGATATCGAACTTGTACGACTTCTGCTTCAAAACGGCGCAGACATCGATGCACACGACGACCACTTCGGAAACGCGCTGCAAGAGGCATCGTTCTGGGGCCACACAGAGATTGTGCACCTTCTTCTCACGAATGGCTGCGACCCGAACGCGCATGCTGAAGAATATGCGAGCGCGTTACAGTATGCGGCGTTGCGCGGCAGACACGATGTTATAGATCTTCTTCTCGCAAACGGCGCTGATGTCAATGCTCCTGGTAAAGCCTACCATCCAGAACACTTGAACCCATGGAACCGCAAAGACGTCGAGGACTTGGAACATTTCAGTGTGTTGGAGGCTGCGTGCGCCACAGGCCACACGGACAGTGTGCGTCTCCTGGTCGAGCATGGGGCCGACGTCACTGCATACGGCGGGCGCGCTTTGCATGCTGCGTCATGGGCGGGTCACGATGACGCTGTGAAGTTTCTACTCGACAAGGGTGCCGCTATTAACGCGCAGGTCGCAAAGCACGGAAGCGCATTGTGCGTCGCGTCGCGGCGGGGCCACATAAATACTGTGCGCCTCCTCATTGCACATGGCGCTGACGTCAACGGACATGGCGGGGAGTACGGGAATCCGTTGCAAGCCGCGCTCAGCAACGATTGCAAGGACTATATGGGTGATGTGGTTCCCTCATGGCAAGAGGACCGCGAGGCCACCATTACTTTTCTGCGGGCGAGTGGGGCGGTCGAAACAATGGTCCTGGAAGATGCGGTAGCTGGGGAGTTGGCCTCAAACTAGAATACTGTACCATCCGGGCGGAACCGACCCTCCCCTCGTCAGTTCGCTCCTCCTCCCTCCCTCCCCTCCCTCCTTCGTTCGTTCTTCTCCCTTCCTCCTCCTCCCACTCCATCGTGGCGCGCTGCACTTGCATTCCATTCAACTCGGCTCCGTTCCTACCAACCTCCTGAACCCGCGCGCGGGGCTCTGTCAGTGGCCGCGCAGGTCTCCGCCAGTGGCATCAAGCTTGACAAGTACGCCAACCGCCAAGTATGGCCTGTGATAACCTGCCTCGATGCTGTTTATAATTATCGCTTGCTTGAAATAACCGCTTGCTTAACCGACGCGCTGCCGTTCGACGTGGTGGAGAAGCGCCGAGTCATTCGACTCAGAGAATCTCGCAGCCGTTCGACCTGGAGAAGCTCTGCAGTCGATGCGCTCGCTGACGCGGCTGACGGCGAATTGAAAGTTAGAGTCCAGCACTCCCCGGTGGCTGACTAACATTTCCCCATGGCACACGCACGCTCTTTCGTCAGTCGCCCCTCGACTCTTCAAGGTTATTTGCCCGGAAATTCCACTTTGTTTACTATCCTGTCCCTTAGGTCGATTAATACAGTTTTCTTTTTTTTTTGAGTGCGCGCCTTGTGCGCGCCAGTAGTAAAACAAAAGCTTTGCGCAAGGAGTTACATATTTTCTTTGATTATAAACGTAGTTTCGAATTCGGATTATTTGAACGTAGTTTTCGAGGGCCAACTACTCACAATCACAGAGTTTAGAGTTCCGAGGATGTTGCATTCGCTGTACAGAGTGTACATACATGGGCAACGTTCGGGCGGTACCACGAGCAACGCGGCGCATGGGCGCAAGGGATACTAAGGATCTCCGTGGCTCGAGAGGATACAATTGCAAAGAGGACATTGGAACACGGAATACGAGCGCGCGCGGCCTCGGAGGCGGAATACGCGCGCGCTGTACACGAGCGCGACCTCTAAAGCGGACGAAAGGCACCATATCGCTATTAAGAGACGAAAGGTACCATATGGCCAGGGAACGAAAGGCTGCGAGAGTCCTCGCAAGGATTATTACATATGAATATGAAGGCAGTATGCACAGGCTCGGAGGTCGGCCACAAAAGATACGTTTGGAGGCGGCACGGGAGACAAGAGGGCAGGACCCCGGGTACGAAACACGAGATCCTCGCATCCAGAACGCCGTCGAGCGGGGACCGGTGTACGAGCTCGAACGAACAGTGGTGCGAGCGCAAGCGCGGGTAGTAGCACGAGAGAGCCGGCACGACCGCAAGAGGGCATACAAGCCTATATAACCGAAAAGAGGAGAGGGGAATCCGAACGCGATGTGAGGCGACCTCGAAAGGATATGTACGTGAGACGGGCGGTGGACGCGCTCGACCTCGATGTGTGTATGAGCGCGGGTATGCGCGATGTGAGAAAAGAAAAGAGAATATGTGAGGGGAAGGCGATCACGAATAAGGGCGGTGTGTGATATACGGGGATGTATCCGAAAGGACGATAAAATTACTAGACATGAGCTCGTCAGCATCCGGGATGTTGGGCGCGCACAGCCAGAAAAGTATGTTGGGCGAGCACAGCCAGAAAGAAAGGGGCGAGAGGCAGCGCATGGGCACAGAGCTCGACAGGGCAGGTGTGGCGGCGCATGATCTCGGGGCATACGAGCATGACCTCGGGTACGAAGGGCGGCATGCGAGCAAGACCACTAGAGAGGCGGCACGCGGGCGGGACGGCACGAAAGACGGCATGTGCGCACGAAGTACGAACCGCAACCTTCGAGGGGCGGCACAGGCACGAAGGGAGCACGATGGAAAGATGGCGCCGCGCGCGCTGTTGCGGAAAGAAGCGCGAGTTAGGACAGAACGAGCGTAATAGGCGGGAATGATGCGCGCGGTGCGCTGCGGCGAGCGCTGAAGTGGGAACGGAACGAGCTGCATATGTGTGCGAATGGGAAGAGGAATATAATCAAGTGCATCTGGGAACGCCGCGCGTCGCGAGGGAGAATGAGAATTGAAAAGATTCGTGAGCACAAGTAGGAAAAGGGAGCCATAGGGATCGCAGCGGCGTGCGAAGCAAGAGTAAACTGAACGCGCGAGGGGGAGAGCGGAACGAAACAAACAGAAGGTGCGCGTAGCGGCGGTGTACGAAGCGTCGACGGGCAGACGAGCGCGCGGGCGCATAGCGACGTGGGTGCACTAGTGGCAATACGAAGGGCTAAAGTAGGACCGCCAACAGGCGGAAGCGGTGGAGGCGAGCATCAACGAAACGAGGGCGCGGCGCTCGCCGCGACGCCAACGAGCGGCAGCGAAAGGTAAAACGCCGACAGGGATAGGCGACGCATATTGCGCATAGGAAGAAGTAAGCCGCGAAAAGGGGCGCATGTAGTACTATTGTATGCGCACTGTGAGAAAGCCGTTGTGCGTAGCCGTAAACAGGTGAGCGGGGGAAGCGAAAGTCGGCGTCTGTTCCCACGGGCTGAACGTGCCCAGTGGCAGTTTTGGGGCCGGAAGACGTCCGAGGGCGGGCGACGACGCATAGCCGACATCCTCGATCAACGGGGTCTGCGGCCCGGGCTTGTGTCCAACCAAGTGGGTACTCCAGCTTTTTGCATGCAGTTCTTGACCTGACAACTTGTTCTAGGTTAGTATGACTCTTAAGGAACTCGACACCGTTGTGCGGCCAAAGTTCCAATTTCTTCTTGACGAGTCATATCGACCTCTTCCGTTCGGAGAGCTACCAGTGGAACTTGCTCTGCCCATCTTGGTTTACGCTGCGGCGTGTTCTCAAGGCACATATAGGTCGCTTCTTCTCACCAACAAACGTACTCACGACTTGATGCGCATCGAGGCCCTGTCGCATGTCTCCGTCATCCTATGGAAAGAAACCCAGTTGAAGGCATTTAAATTCTACCTCTGGCAGTGCCCAGAAGTCATACCCCATATCCACTATCTTTGGGCGACAGTCCCTATCATCAACAGTTCCCTCACCCGTCTTTGCGTCTCCATCTTGAACACCTGCACCGAGATTCGCGCCCTCGCCTGCCAGCCAGCTACTCTTAGGGGTTCTATTTGCGCGGCCCCCACCCTCCTCCACACGCATTGCGTCGACCTCACCCTGATGGAGATTCACGTCGAGTGGGCATCCTTGATGTGGCACTCCTCCGGTGTCGCCTTCTTCCACCAGATCGAGCGCATGCACTGCATCGACCCCCTCGACCTCTCGGCTACCTGGGCCGTTTTCCCAAAGTTTAACAACCTCAAGCGCTTATCCGTAGCGCTGGGTTTGCACAAGGGCTTCAATCCGGCCGTCTTCGCTCCCGTGCTGACGTCCCCACAACTGCAGCAGGTTGTCATCACGACGCGCCTGCACGGCCAGGACCAACAGAGGCTGACCGACGCTGTACGCGAGGTTGATCCCCGCATGAGCGTTATGCATCGCCGCAAGCGCTGGACGGAGACAAAGTTGTGGCATGAAGCTTCGCAGGACAAGGATAGATTCTGGCTTCAAGCGACGAAGGAGAAGGACGAACCGCCCAAGCCTCGGCTGACGGTCTCCGCTGCTACTGCTTGAATTCATGCTACAACGTCGAAACTGGCACGTCGTGGCTGGCAGAATACATACTTGGAGGAAATCTCGCAGTCAAACGAATTCAAGGCGAGAAACTCGATCGACTTCGTTTCTTGGATCATCGTCGATAAATAGTAGACTCAAACCTGCCATTTTTATACAGTTTTTCTTGTGCAAATCGAAGGACCTCGTTTGCGGGCACTGGCAAATACTGGCAAGCAACTATCGTTTGACCATCGTGAAGAACATCGGATTACACTTTTAACAAGCGACGAGCTTCATCCCATTAAAGTGTCTGTCTAGGAGAAACTAGATTTGTGCGACCCCCACTCTCCCGCACCGTATCGACCTCGATGGAGCTCCGCGTCGCGTGGGCACTCTTCATGGGTTTCGAGATATAATACGCGTCGACCGCGCCACGATAAGCCGCGCCGTATGGAAAAACGATTGGACGGCTTGTTAAATAACATGCGAACATTTCTCTGCCGAATTTTGTTTGAGTGTTTCAGTGGGCGTGTGGGCGTCGGGTGCCGTCCGGACGTGGGTGGCGGAATACCAAAGAAGAGAGCGCGATCGCGAGGGACGCGCCGGGCGTCGCACCTTGGTCATTCCGCTCGGAGCTTGTATTCATACCTGTTTTAAAAAATAAAAAGATTGTTGAGCGCTAAACGAGTTTTAGCGCTTTAACGCCTTTCATGCTTGCGATATCTTTGAAACGTATGCGTTCAGCTTGGTTAGCTACAGGGGCTCGACTAAAGTGCTGACTCATTCAGTCGCGCTTGTTTCCAACCTTCAATCTCAGTCTGCAGTGGGTAGTCCTCTAGCTTTTTGCACGCAGCTCTTGACCCGACAAGTTATAAGTTCATATGGCTGTTAAGGAACTCGACACCGTTGTGCGGCCAAAGTTCCAATTTCTTCTTGACGAGTCATATCGCCCTCTTCCGTTCGGAGAGCTACCAGTGGAACTTGCTCTGCCCATCTTAGTTTACGCTGCGGCATGTTCTCAAGGCACATATAGGTCGCTTCTTCTCACTAACAAACGCATTCACGACTTGGTACGCATCGAGGCCCTGTCCAGTGTCCCCGTCATCCTATGGAAAGAAACCCAGATGCAGGCATTTAAATTCTACCTCGAGCAGCGCCCAGAAGTCATACCCCATATCCACTATCTTTGGGTGATAACCCCTATCGTCCACTATTCCCTCACCCACTATTCCCTCACCCCTCTTTGCGTCTCCATCTTGAACACCTGCACCGAGATTCGCGCCCTCGCCTGTCAGCCAGATATCCTTCTCGATTCTATTTGCGCGGCCCCCACCCTCCTCCACACCCATTGCGTCGACCTCACTCTGATGGAGTTTCGCGTCGCATGGACATCCTTCATGGAGCGCTCCTCCTGCGGCGCCGCCTTCTTCCACCAGATCGAGCGTATGCACTGCATCGGCCCGCTCGACCAGCCACTCTGGGCTACCTGAGCCGTTGTCCCTAAGCTTAACAACCTCAGGCGCCTATCCTTAGCGCTGGGTTTGCACAAGCACTTCAATCCGGCCGTCTTCGCGCGGGTGCTGACATCCCCCAAACTGCAGCAGGCCGTCATCACGACACGACTGCACGGCCAGGACCAACAGAGACTGGCGGACGCTGCACGCAAGGTTGATCCCCGTATGAGCGTTATGCATCGCCGCAAGCGCTGGACGGAGACAAAGTTATGGCATGAAGTTTCGCAGGACAAGGATAGATTCTGGCTTCAAGCGATGAAGGAGAAGGACGAACCGCCCAAGCCTCGGCTAACGGTCTCCGCTGTTACTGCTTGAATTCACGCTACAACGTCGAAACTGGCACGTCGTGGCTGGCAGAATACATACTTGGAGGAAATCTCGCAGTCAAACGAATTCAAGGCGAGAAACTCGATAGACTTCGTTTCTTGGATCATCGTCGATAAATAGTAGACTCAAACCTGCCATTTTTATACAGTTTTTCTTGTGCAAATCGAAGGACCTCGTTCCCGGGCACTGGCAACTACTGATAAGCAACTATCGTTTGACCATCGTGAAGAACATCGGATTACACTTTTAACAAGCGAGGTACGAGCTTCATCCCATTATTTAAAGTGTCTGTCTAGGAGAGACTAGATTTACCCTCCCGCACTGCATCGACCTCGATGGAGTTCCGCGTCGCATGGGCACTCTTCATGGGTGTCGAGATATAATACGTGTCGACCGCGCCACGATAAGCCGCGCCGTATGGAAAAAAGATTGGACGGCTTGTTAAATAACATGCGAACATTTCTCTGCCGAATTTTGTTTGAGTGTTTCGGTGGGCGTGTGGGCGTCGGGTGCCGTCCGGGCGTGGGTGGCGGAATACCAAAGAAGAGAGCGCGATCGCGAGGGAAGCGCCGGGCGTCCCAATCGACGACACCTTGGTCATTCCGGCAATCTCCACTCGGAGCTTGTGTTTAAGTCTCTCGCCATCAAACCGAACAAAGACTGAGCCTGGGCCTCCGGGGAATGCAGAAACGGCGCGTCACAACGCCATTCACACCAGCGCAGACCTTATGAGCGCGCTCATCGAGACGCGGGACGCAACGTGCTCCGTTTCATTGGCGAACGCGCCGCCTTCATCGCGACCATGGAGCAACAAATCCGGCGCCATGCCCCTGACCCTGCATTGTGCAAGCCTATCAATCCGGCCACCATCGTCGAGATACTCGTGCAATTCGTAGCTGATTTTACGCAGCGCTCGCAGGCGGCGGACAAGACGCATCTGGCCGAGCTCTCGGATCGGGACCAAGCCACCAAGGTGCTCTCGGGTCGGCATCGTTCTGAGGTCGCCCATTTGATCGAGCAGCGGGCAGAACTCGCGATGTCTCTGGCCCGGGAGCGGAGCACGGCGTCGGAAGTCAATACTCAGGTTTCTCAGTTGAAGGTCGAGAAAGAGGCCTTTGGCATTCGTATGGACTCCGCGCGCATGGAGGCCGATTCGTGGAAACGGACATGCGTTGCCGCGGAGGAGGAGCGGGATGCCTTGAAGAGCAGGATCGACAATGGCGAATCTTATCTGGCACTGGTAGAAGCGGAGCTGGATTCATGGAAGACGACGTACTCAGCCGCGCAGGAGGAGTCGAAGACCGCGATCGCGGACAGGGATACCAAACTTGCGTCCGCTCAGGCGGCGCCCAGGGGAGCCTGAGCATCGTCAGCGTGCTCGATGGTCGGTTCAGGCTCGACGACATCGAGCGAGTTCACTGCGTGCTCCTTCAAGAAAGCTTCAAGGCTCTCGAATGACCGGTCGTCCTCGTAGTCGATGAACTCGCGGGTACCTGCGCGCTTGAATTTGAGGGTGGGGTAGCCCTGGATGGTGAAGGGCACTGATGGGGGGAGGTCGTTCTCCTGTGCCTCCATTTTGGCGCTGAGATAAAATGAGTCAGTCCAATGGTCCGCATTTTCTTGTTTCAAGGGGCTGCTTACATGGTGAGGGTGTCCTTGAGAGAGGAGTATTTGTTACCGAGGTCGTCCCAGATGGGCTTGAGACGCTTGCAGCGCCCGCACCTGTCGTGATTTAGAACACCGATTCATCGACTAGTAGACAAAGCAAACGCACCAAGAGGCATAGAACTCGATGAAGACATCCTTCTTGTCATCGAACACGACTTCATTGAACTCCTTGCCAACGAGGACGTAGACGGGCTCGTCCTGAACCTCGGGGATGGGCTCACTCTTGAGCTCGGGCTGGAGTTTTCCGTCAAGGTACTGTGTGACCCAGGTCTCGACGCCGTCCGCCTCCACGGCCTTGGTCTGGTCAAAGGGGAATTTGAAGTACTTGACAACATCCTGGATGACGAACGCGGGCCACTTGGGCTCGGCCAAGTTGAGGGCTTTGGCGTGGTCGCCGAATTTGATGGCGTCGATCCAGACAAAGTTCATCTTCGACCTGTACTTGGAAGCGACGGGCTTGATGGCAGCAATATGTGCTTCCTTGTCTCCGGCTGTGGGGTCGAGGAAGAGGTAGGCGAGGGGCTTGTGGCTCTGCGCGTAGATGGCGTAGTTGGCAGGCGTTGACTTCGTCTATAGGTGGGGATAGAGAGCTCTTTGATCCAGTCCTCGAGGTCTTCGACGGTGACGTCGAGAATAGGGAGGGGGTAGACAAAGCGCGGCTCGTCGAAGTCGAACGAACGGTAAACAACGATAGCCGGAACTTCGACCTTGGCCTCGGCAATGGCGGCCTCGTCGGTGGACAAACCGAAGAGGTAGTCATCGCGGTGCTTTTCTGCGGTAGCGCTGAATACAGCTGCGGGCGCATCGGTGGAAGACGTCCAAGTAGGCGATGACCACAACTTTGTCAGCGGCTTGGAAGTCCTCGTGGTTGGAAGTGGTAACAGTGGAAACTGCAGGAAGGGATTGTCTGGAAAAGTAGTATAAGGATTGCATAATCGGAGAGAGTCCAGTCAGCTTACTTGACCATGTAAGCAACGATGCCGTCCGCTTTACGAGGACCTGTGTAGTCCGCGGGGGTGCCGTTGCTGTAGACCTTCAAGGTGCTAGAGAGGATACTTGCATCGACAGCAGGCAGGTGGAAGACAGATACTTACGGGTATCCCATAATACCATGGGCCTGGCAGAGATCTGCCTGGTCGACGCAGTCAACTTTCGCAATGGGAATGTTCTTCTCCTTGAGAGTGGTGGCGGCCTCTTCGTAGTGGGGGGCAAGAGCCCTGCAGTGTCCACACCTGAATCTGGTGAGCCCGGAAAGAGCGAAAGCCGGATTGAGCTTACCAGGGCGCAAAGAATTCGACCAAAATGAGAGGTTCACTGTTAATTGAGGAGAAGGTGTCTGCGGTCAAACTGCGGACATCCGAGGGTGCCTCATCCTCCTCTGAGGCGAAAACAAGAGAGGCAAGTGCAAGAAGGGAAGGCGCAACGGCTGCGGACAAACGCATGGTGAAGGAGGAAGGGGTATTGCTGGCTTGACGTGTTCGCGCTTTTTGAATATACGTGTCAGGATAAGTATCAGGATACAGTGGCACTGTCACCGGATCAGGAGTGCTCGATTTTTCCAGCAGTTGAGATGACCAGTAAGTCCGAACTTTCTGATATACGTATGTTCTCCAGTAAATCCTCAGTAAATCCTTCCGAGTCTGGACGCATATATTTCAGACGGCAAGTCAAACGAATAGCTCTTTGGAGGGGGGTTTTGCGATATATAAACCGGTGAACGTAGGAATGGGGCACATATTCATTAGTTTTGGAATCCGGAAAGAAAAGCGTGGGACCACAATGAGTCTGGGTAATTGCAGCTTGAAAGTCATCCTGGTAGCTACATACTCGCGTGCATCCACTGTTCACAACGCTTTCGGCAGATATTGAGTTTTTCTTTGTTAGATGGGGGCGCTTCGAGAATCGACGACGAAGGGACACCGGACACAGTTCGTTTTCAGAAGCCTAGAACCCTGAAGTCTGGGTAGCTCCTGTGAAGTGGCAAGGTGGAAGTGAATCTTGGGTGGAGAGAGCAAGCGGGTAGGCCGCGATTGTGCCTGTTTGCCAATGCCTTCCGAAATCTTGAGCCCACTCTCACTACAACCGTTTTCTGAACTTCCAAGGGGCTTCTCCAGCCTGCTCCAGCGCTCCAGCCTTGTCCAAACCGACGCCTGTTTCTGCTCCCTTCGCCCTTCTCTTAATCTCTCTTGCTCTGCAAACTTGAACTGGGTTCCAACTTCCTAGCTGCTCCTAACGCCATGCCCGATCAATGCAAGGACGCTTGCAGCTCCAATGGCTCTTCAAGATCTTACTAGCCTGCTATATTTCATCAACTCAAAACGCTCCAGCGACGCGGGTACCCCTCATTAAACCACCCAGCCTCCGTTCCTCCGTCCTAATATATCCAAGATAGTTCTCCCACCGGACATACACCCCCTCCCAGGCCCAGTAACGCCCTACGTAAGGCTCCCTTGGTGCTCTAGAGTACTATCATACACTTGTGATTTCTATAACAGTTCGTATACCCATTCACGATCGAACCGCACATCATGACCCTCGAATCATCCGGTGCACCACCCTGGCCGCGTACACCGCGCGTGGAGAGGCATGCCTGCACTTCCGCAAGAAAGAGCGCCGCAAGCGCGCCGCGCCGAATTGCGCCAGGCTTCGAGCCTGGAGAGGGGCACCTACTGGCCTCAACGAAGCGCTCTTCTGTCATCGCAGCTAGTCCCGTTGTGTCTCCGCCGCCGCCAAAGTCTGTGATAGAGGACCTGGTCGACTAACTGGCAGCTCTGGATTCTGCCGCTACTTCTTCTCCGACTCTTGAACGTCGAAGCGAGACTGATCGTAGGTTCCATCACCAAATTGATTACAAGTAAGAGTGTTACACATTATTTATTTAATTTGATATTTTAAAGATCCAGCTTTGGTAGCACAAGCAAAATCCGCCAGTCGGACTGCAATTAGTGAGGAAATTAGTAGTGGCCGCCCTTGCCGTGGTCGTGATCCTTTCCGTGGCCGTGGTCTTTTCCGCCCTTTCCACCCTTTCCGCGGTGTCCGCCCTTTCCGCCTTTCCGTGGCTCCGTGGTCTTTTCCGTGGTCCTTTCCGTGGCCTTTGCCGTGGTCCTTTCCGTGATCTTTGCCGTGGTCTTTTCCGTGGTCGTGACCGCCGTATCCGTCTCCGCCCCTGCGGCCGTGGTGGCGACCGCCGCCGTTCCCGCCATCTCCACCGTCGCCTCCGTCGCCTCCGTTGCCTCCCCCGTGGCCAGATCCGCCGTCGCCGCCGTCACCTCCGTCGCCGCCATCGCCGCCGTTGCCGTGGTCGTGGTCGCGGTCGTGATCTTTCTTGTGATCGTGGTCGCGGTCGTGGTCTTTCCCGTGCCCGTTCCCGCCGTCGCCGCCGTTTCCACCGTCGCCGCCGTCCCCGCCGTTGCCGTGTCCGTGGCCAGATCCGCCATCGCCGCCGTCACCGCCATCGCCACCGTTGCCACCGTTGCCGTGGTCGTGGTCGCGGTCGTGATCTTTCTTGTGGTCGTGGTCGTCGTGGTCTTTCCCGTGCCCGTTCCCGCCGTCACCGCCGTTTCCACCGTCACCGCCGTCCCCGCCGTTGCCGTGTCCGTGGCCAGATCCGCCGTCCCCGCCATCGCCGCCGTCGCCGCCATCGCCACCATTGCCACCGTGGTCATGATCCTTCTTGTGGTCGTGGTCGTGGTCCTTCTTGTGGCCGTGGTCCCTGTCGTGGTCCCTATCGTGGTCCCTGTCGTGGTCGCGGTCACCGCCCCTTCGACGATGCCCCGCATCTCCGCCGTCACCGCCATCGCCTCCATTGCCGCCGTCACCTCCGTGGTTCCCGTCGCCGCCATCCCCGCCGTCGCCGCCGTCGCCGCCGTTCCCGCCATTTCCGTGGTCGTGGTCGTGGTCGTGGTCTTTCTTGTGGCCGTAGTCGCGGTCGTGGTCCCTGTCGTGATCCCGGTCGTGGTCCCTATCGTGGTCCCTGTCGTGGTCCCTGTCGTGGTCCCTATCGTGGTCCCTGTCGTGGTCCCTGTCGTGGTCGCGGTCACCGCCCCTTCGACGATGCCCCGCATCTCCGCCGTCCCCGCCATCGCCTCCATTGCCGCCGTCACCTCCGTGGTTCCCATCGCCGCCATCCCCGCCGTCGCCCCCGTCGCCGCCGTTCCCGCCATTTCCGTGGTCGTGGTCTTTCTTGTGGCCGTGGTCGCGGTCGTGGTCCCTGTCGTGATCCCTATCGTGATCCCGGTCGTGGTCCCTATCATGATCCCTATCGTGGTCCCGATCATGGTCCCTGTCGTGGTCCTTGCGTCCCCTCCCATAGCCATAGTCGTCGTCATAGTCGTCATCGTACCCGCCGCGGCGGTAACGCTTCTTCACGCAGCAAAGCCGGATCGGGTCGAGGCTGAAGCCAAGCTCGCATCGGCGGTGCTGGCTGCATCTGCCCCTGATGCACACCTCCTTGTCGAAGATGAACGGGATGCAGCGGTCGTGCTACAGAATAAATCATCAGTATACTTTATTCCGTGCAATGAAAAAACATTTAACCTTGTCCTTGTGGCCATGGTCGTGGTCGTGATCGTGGCCCTTGTCGTCGTATCCTCTGGCGGAGAGCTCGGCCTCGGGTGCCGCAACGACAACCGAAGACAGCGAGAAGAAGAGACTGGCAGCCGCGATTGCGGACGCAGAGAATCGCATATTAGTTGAGATACAAGGAAGTTGAGAACGGTGGTGTTGGATTTTGAAGAATATCGCCTCCGTCTTTATACCGTCCCGCCGAGATTATTGGGTAAATGAATAAATTTAAAAGTACTGGGTAGGCGATTGTGCGTTCAATTGGAACACAGCCGCCAGCCGGATACAATACAAATTGCAGGTCCACCGTAAGCATTGTATTATGACGCGAAAGGAATTGTGTGCATTTTGTTTGGTAAATTACGAGGCGCAATTTAAGTTACCGGCGCGCCTATCACGAGCGCGGAGAACTCTCACCCCCAGATGGCTCATTGTCTGCAAAATGGTAAACTAGACATCGGCAAAAGGTAGATGTAGTACTGGGCGGGTTGGTGTAGTCGTCGGGCAGGTGCGCTAAAACAGAGGGCTTGATCTTGGCTTGATCCTACTTACTGCAAGCGAAAGGAAGCGCCACCGCCACCATGAGAAGATTACCTTAATTGAACACTGATTCCTAAAATGGCGAGACTTATTTGATTGAGTGTTGACAAAATTAGATCTTGGTCAGAGGCAGCCCAAAGGCACGTACCAGAACATGGAATGAGCCAATCTCGACCAGTTTTGTCGTAAAGAAGCGCGGAAGGGAATAGATTTACTTGGAGCCGCGTGCCACAGCCCCGAAACATGTAGCGCGCTCGAGGCAGAATATTACAGTAATTCCTTGGTTTTAATACTCCGTTTATGGGCAGCCTAGCTGGTTGTCTAGGTGACGGCCCTACACCACAGAACTGAAGAAGGAAGTCCATGAAACACTGCGTTCAGCGGGTCCCTAAACCCGTAAAAGTGTAGAACCTGTGAGACGGGTCTAGATCGGTCTAGATGACGTTTATGTACGCCTATTTACCTAGACCTGTCAAGTCGAGGCCGCCTAGACCCGGCATCAGCCGAGATCATCTGAGACAGGTCTATGTCCGCTTGTCGAGGGCGAGTCGAGAGGTGGCTGAGGAGGTGGCTACAACTGCCTAGCCACCTAGAAACACTGTGTCTGGTTGGCTAGACACAATTGGCCGTCTAGGCACCTAGACACGATCCAGTTCTAAGGGACCGCTGAACGCAGTGAAATCGAATTCAGCACGTATGAGAACATTAGGCGCAGGGCGTGTTGCTACACGCGACACGGGGTACATGAATTACAGCCTTTATAGGCAGACAGGAAGTAAGAGGCATGAGAACTATTATAGTTGACGCCGTAAGGGAGAGAACGCACCTGTGATAACGGATCATTGTCCATAATGCGGCTATGAGCAGAGGGCAACCAGGGCTTGGATTCTGTCGGAATATTATTGGACTGTACGGGATCCACGCCCTTGGCAAGGCACATCTCGACGAACTCCGTCTTTCTTTCCGTAGTGAGCATTCCGCCCGGATTTTTATCCGTATAATATTTAACCCAGTCCGACCAGCTTTCTGCATCCTGTAACTGCAACACCTCGCGCATCGAATATATAGCGTCGCACAATGGCTTGTGTGGGCAGTCTCGGTTCCCACGCCACGCCGTCTTTTGGCACTATGAAGGTGGATGGATCAGCGCGAAATTCCGGAGGGCAAGGTAGAGAAATACCTCGCTACCGCAGTAGCGTACGATCGCACAGCGAGCGCACGCCCTGGCCTGCGCGCCGGGCAGAGCGGGACAGCCGACGTTCATGCATTTATTCTGATTGAGGACCTGTTGCATCCCCGCGAACGCACCCATATGCCGATGATGTATCCCAGTATCGACGAAATTGGACAGCTCCACGGCGCCCGCGTGGTCCTGGAAGATGGGCTCAAGACCGACAATCAGCTCGAACCAACTCTGGCAATTGTTGAAAAGACCCCCAAGTGTGGGATAATGGGGCTGCAAAAGAGTGGCGATGAGGTGGAGCTGGGGATAGATGGGTTTGAGAAACTGGATCACGGGGTCCCTCGGCATGGACCGCAGTGACGGAAAGAAACGTTCTCCACAGGACCACAGTCCCGACTCGGATGCTTCGACGATGCATCTGTTTCCAGCGCGGTAGGTTTCATTTGCATGCTGGGTGTGTTTTATCGCCAGGGCGAATAAAAGCGGAGTCGCTCCCAATTCGCGCGAAAAAGGTTCCCAGAATTGTACTAATCCTGCAATGGCCATGAACACTCCATGGCTGGAAGGTACATCCGTGGCCCATGTAATGAGTGATTTGAGCGCCCCCTGACATCCACCGGAGCCAGGGAAGAGGTCGCTCTCGCTGAGCGGCCACGGCTGCTGCTCCGGAGGCAGGTTCTTCTTGCGTTTATGGAGCTGTCCTGGACGCCGTTCCTCGATTGCATACATGACGAGAAACGACAACGATGAGACGACTTTCTCATAGTCACGGTTGTTGTGATGATGGTGGCTGGAATGGGGAGGGTGGAGTCCATTTATGAAGGGGTCGTCGACATCGCAATGGCAAACAAGAAGGTACTCCTTTAACGCCTTCCGTTGACGTTCCGATTGCGGATAAGTGAGGAACCGCATAGCTGCGCGCACGACGAGGACAAGTTGAAGATGTTTGGATACGTCGACAGACACTAGCCGCGAGATAGACATGGGCTGCGTGAGATGGGCCAAGCTAATCGTACAGCACGCGTGCGGGTCTATGGGATTGTTCAAGCTCGATACAAGAAGATCGAGGCTCCGTGGTTCGAACTCAATCTCATTACGGAGTGAGTCCGGCGATTCGTGGAGTGGTGGATCTTCTGAGTGTGGTGGCATTATAAGAATAGAGAACTCAGGGCCACCCAATCGTGCGATAGGCCAAGGTAATACACAAGTAGACGCTCGCTGTGTACAAGTCGCAAGTTAAGGAGGAGATGCAAATGCGGACAAACAGCGCTTACCGAGGAAAGAAAAAAATCCGAACTCAAGTTTCTGAGCGAGCACCCGAGTGATATTACTATTACGGATAATCGATAACAATAAATAAGTCTGGAAAGGAACCCCTTGCCGCTAAGCCCGCAGCCGAAACATAACCTCCGCCTTTGAGTTCGCTTGCATCATCATCGCAGTCCACTCGTCTGCAGGGCGCACCCCATCCCGAAGCTTCACATCGTATGTCATAATGACATGCGCGAGCATCAGCTTCATCTCGTTCACCGCGAAGAACCGCCCAGGGCTGCAGCGAGTGAGCGAAGGAAGGCAAGCACAATGGGACGCTTACCACGCGTGGCGCCCGAGGCCGAAGACCAGAAAATCGGGTGAGGGAGTGACCATGTGGTGCTTCATCCCCTCGCCCGCCCCTTCACGCATGCGCGAAAAGCGGAAGGGGTCGAATTCATGCGCGTTGGGGTAGTTTGTCTGAAGAAACAATTATTAATTGTAAGCCGACGGGAGTCTACTGAACAGGAACTGACCTCAGAATTCTGCTCCGCGCCTATGGGAACGCCAACCAGCGTGCCGGCAGGGATGGCCGTCCCATCCACGAGCGCGAAGTCTTTCAGAGCCAATCGCATAACAGACACTACACGGAAAAACGTCAGCGTGAGCATGCATTATGCAGCAGCAACCATTACCCGAGGAGATAGATAGTCGATTTGTTTCCTTGAAGAAACTGTCGAGTTTCGTCATTTTCCCCATTGCGGCCTTCGTCCAACCGTCGGACCTGACCACCGACTGGATTTCTTCACGCAGCTGCGCTGTGTATTCGGGGTGGACAGCGAGGTTGTAGAACGCATGTAGGAATCCCTGAGAGTTTCATGATGCGGGTGTACAGCATGCTGTTGGCACTAGACCTACCTGCGTGGTTGTATGTATTGCGCCAAAGTTCACGAGAAGCACCTTGCTCGTCAAACTCCGGACAGTGAGGCGATCGGGGCGATCTCCCGCCGCGTCTATCAGCCATGTAAGGAGATCGTTCTACAAATTCCTTCAGGATTAAGACCGGGGACCAAGGGACGCAGGAGACGTACAGGCCGCTCCGAGTCAGGGCCAGTCCTGCCCGTATTTCTTGTGCATCTCGAGCCGATATTGGATGGTGGGTCCTATATGTTTGACTGCACTCCGCGTGGCGGTTTCTAGGTGCCCGAAGAGGCGCATGACCAGGCTGGTGTGCGACAAATAAGGATAGTGGTAGTTGTGCGCATATCGTCCACTCACGGGCGTAGGACAGCGGGAGTTAAATGGAGGAGTGTCGCATCTTTGACGACGTCCAACGAGAATTGCGCAGTAAGCGCAATGTATTCTGGATCACGACCTAAAGCAATAATGTAAGGCGAATATAGGACCCAGTGGGCATGCAGCGCACATTTCATCCGATAAAAAATCTGTTGGACGTCCGGGAAACGACTTTCAAGACAGTCTTTAGCGCTTGTGAGCGAAATCTCTGGTGGATTTAAAGGCCCCACGCACATCCATGGCTGGAACACTCATCCATTCTGCGGGCCGTAAGTTCAATGAGCGCATGGATACTATAAACATACCGTCTGCCTTGGCGGGGACCAGGTCCTTGAAGGCAGCCACGACCTCACTCCGAATGGTGGGGAAACAAATGCCGATATTGCGCGTCAACGGCGTACGGATGACAGGGATCTGGTACTGGTCATAGTGCGATTCGTGCCCCATAGTATGCGCCTAGGTGAAGCAGCTGCGAACTCGCCACTCAGGACGACGGGACCCTCCACAGAAAACAGAATATACCGCATTCGTCGCCTCACTGACCTGACAACTCGTCGTCCGCCGCCTTCTGCAACCTCTGGATGTTTTCCCGCCCACAGACGATTACCAGCCATCGGTTCGCCATCGCGACTTTGAATGCTTTGTTGGGATACTATCAACACAGTTAGCCAAGTATAACAGCACGAACATATTGCCCACCTTCGCATGACCCTCCTCCGTTATAGCACGCCCGTCCTTGATGTAGTTCCACGACCCGATATAAAACCCAAAGGGACCGCCAGGGACGCCAACGCTCGGGATTGCATCTATTTTTGACTATCAGGAGGTTAGCACGAGCAAAAGAGCCCATAACCTTGAGGCTTACGTTGAAGAAGAGGGTGCGGAGGAGTTTGAGCGTGAGGAAGGCCGCGGCCAGGGAACCCAAAAGAATCTTGGGGGTCAAAGGCAGGTCCAAAAGTTGAGTAGCCGACGCCATGGAGTGACCTGCGAGGATCCAGAGACTATTTATCTGGAAGAGACACGAGTCAATAATACTGAGCACAGGTGAATCTCAGGCTTGGATGAAGGCTCGCTGTAGCATGCTAGCGCTAGCTGGCCCTATGACCTCGAAACGGCGTCTGCTTAGTGGACCAGATCAATGTTGTACCTAGGGCTGGGGGTTGGTTGTAAATAATTCGGCACGTACTACTACAGTATGGTCGTTAATAGCTGTACAATACGCAAAGCGCAACATTAATAATTTCCTGGACGTGAGTACGTTCGGCCGGATGTTGCATGCCGTCCGGTCAAAGTGGCACGAACAGATCGATTGCAATCCACATCCACCCGACAGAACTAAAAGCAGCATTGATTGCTCTGAGAGAGAGGGAACCACATGGGTCCTTCTGAGCCAGACGAAATTGAGATGGTTCTAGCGGTTTCGTCGAGTGATCGCAGATACGGGGAGGACGTCGAGCAATAGCCAAACTGACAGAGTGGTGCTCCGGCCTATGGGAACGCCATCAGCGGGAGGGACGGTTGTCCCATCCATGAGCACGAAGTCTTTCAGAACCATTCGCAGTACAGCCACTACACGGCAGCACATCAGGATGAGCGTCAGGCGATATGCAGCAGGCAGTATCCGTTACCCCGAGAACAAGAGTCTGTTTGTTTCCTTGAAGAAATTATCGAGTTTCGCCATTCCAGTGCCATCTTTGTCTAGCTGTCCGATCCGACCGCCGACTAGATTTCTTCATGCAGCGGTGCCGTGTATTCGGGGTAAGCAGCGGAGTTGTACAACGCATACAGGAACTCCTGAATGCTTCATAATATGGGTGTGCATCGGGATCTCTTGGCGCGAAACCTACCTGCGTGGTCGTATGGATTACGGCAAAGTTCATGAGAAGGACCTTGCGCGTCAAGTTCCACACGGTGAGGCGGTCGGGGCGATCTCCCGCCGCATCTATCAGCCAGGTAAGGAGATCGTTCTAGGAAGCGATTCAGGATCAGGCACTGAATAAGGGCCATAACGTACAGGCCACTCTGAGTCGGCCGCCCGTATTTCTTGTGCATTTCGAGCCGATGTTGGATGGTGGGTCCGACGTGCTT
The DNA here is from genome assembly GCA_029282285.1 of Mycena rebaudengoi. NCBI lineage: Eukaryota > Fungi > Basidiomycota > Agaricomycetes > Agaricales > Mycenaceae > Mycena > Mycena rebaudengoi. The sequence goes on from JARJCX010000028.1 coordinate 791,973, forward strand.
GACTGCACTCCGCGTGGCGGTCTCCAGATTCCCGAAGAGGCGCGTGGCCAGGCTGGTGTGCAACTATAAGGAAGAATAACGGGAGTACTGTGCAGATGCCCAATCACGGGGGTAGGATAGCGGGAGTCAAATGGAGGAGTGTCGCGTCTTTAACTAGTAAGCGCGATAAACTCAGGATCACGACCTGGATTAAATATTGAATATCTATGAACAAGTGTGCATGCAACGCACGCGAGCCTGCGACAGAGCGTCGGTCGAGGCGATCCCTGCACGATACCGCGAAGTCGGGCTGAAGGACAGAATTCGAAGGTCCATGGGGTATTCGTTGTATCTTCAGTTTAAACATGAAAGTGGACGCAAACACTCAAACGGCCCACAGAGCAAATAAACACGTTGCATTGTGCATAGAACGTCGACAATAAACTAGAACGGAAGCTTCTTCTGCGTGCCCTTTGACGGCTTGAGCGGGTTCTTCTTTTTGTGGACGTACATCTGCGAACAAAAAAATCAATAAAGTGCAGACCGAAAAGGGGACTCCACGCACCGTCTTGTACCGTCTGATACGTTTGCGCATATCGTGCAGCAGGACGCGTGTGCGGTAGTCTCTGTGACTGCGTACGCGCTCCAGCTTGCTCCCCTTGAACATGCGCTTCCTGCCCGAGTACAGCCGCGTCCCCAACTCGGCGCCTTTGGTCGCTGGCTGCACGGGCTTGCGATCCCACTCCACAGTCACCCTGATGTCCTTCTGAGGCTTCGCCTTTATTCTTCGGGGTGCTGCAGCAGCCACAGGCGTCCTGGTTCGCGACAGAGACGCTGTTTTCCGTGCTAATGGCGGTGCGGTTCTGGGAGGCGGAGGGGGCGCGAGAAGCTCTGGGTTTAGGAGCTTGATACTAGGCGGGAGAAGGTGGGCAGTGTTGGTAGATTTGGCCTTTTTTATGAGGTCTGCTTGCTGGCGCAGCGAGTATTTGGGCGGCGCCCATCTGCCTGTCTTTGGGTTGCGCCACGGGAGGAAAGGATTTGGGAGGACAACTGCGGTGGGTTTCTCCGGTGCGCGTAGAGGTCCATTGCGCCGTATGTATCGCGGAAGAGCCTTCAGCTCGCGATGCAAGAATTTGGTTGCCATCAAGCGCCTTTGTTTAGCACAGCCGGCTTTGGTCTTTGGGACAAACAGGGCGGGAAATTTGTCCAATTAATACTAAACATGTTCGCCCTTCGCCAATATGCAGTGGGTACTAATCACGCATCGATATTTGAGATTATAATTTTTTCTTATTTATTTAGCAAATACTACCGCAGTGACTTGAAATTCCACATCTCCGCCTGGTTCTCCGGAGTGCGCGAGTAGTGGATCTCGGGTTTAGCGTGCTCAGAGAATTTAGCCACATACAAGTTCTCCAGCTCCATGGCGGTGCGCAGATCGCCCAGCGTGACACCATACTTTTTCGGTGCTCCTACCGCGAGCCCGCTGATCAAGCCGACCTTCATCTCTACTCCTCCGTCCGAGGTCATGGACAATTTGACCTCGCCACCGGCCTTGAGAGAGATGAGATTCAGACTGAGATAATATCCACGAGGGGGAAAGGGAACGCACGATGGATTCAGGGATTATGGGGACGGCCTCCAAGGCAGTGGGGAGGAATGTCCACGCGGAGACGGAGTCATTGAAGGTGTAGACACGGTGCAGGAAGGGGTTTCCACGTAATCTCTTGTCCCCGGCTGCCATGGTCGTGACGTGCCAGCCGTGTGTCGAAAGGGGCGCGAGGTACGTAGATATTTCCTCGTCGGAAATAAGGGCCGCCGGGTAGGCGGGGGCAGGGGGCGGCGCGGGGAGAGAGACGCGGCTGGCCTTGATCAGAGTGGTGGTGGCTGTTTTTATAATTTTGGGCACAAAGTCGGCGGCCAGGCTCTGCAGCCTTTCAAGGCTGACAATCTGCCACTTTTCCTCCATCTGCTTGATGTCGAGCTCGTTGCCGAGAAGATGCTGGTACTCCTTCTCGGTTTCTATTGCCACGCGCAGTTGCGCCCTAGTCACTCCAGCCGCCGAAGTGACCGCGACCCAGAGCGCGTTCTTATTCCGCGCTACAATCGCATCGGGCGCCTGGTCGCCTAGTCAGAATCCATATAAAAAACATACAGGATACTCACGGTCTCATTCGACGCGAACGTCGGCGTCTTTTTAATGAATTCTGATAACTGTTGGCGAGAGCCAAAACCAAAGGTCCGTTTCAGCATGCTAACACTTAAATGGGGGTTTTCCTTTGGTCTGATCTGAGTGACCGACATTCCCCAACCATTGGAATACAGTGGCGCGAGATATTGAGGAAAATCAGACTCCTTGAGAGGTTCCGAGCCAGTGGGCGCCGCCGGAAGGTCGAGCTATGGAACTGGTTAGTGCTGAGTACGTTAATCTCATGGCATAGAACAAGGAGAGAAAGACACACTTTCCGTGAGTTTTTTTTGGATGTAGAACTGAAAAATGCGACGCGCGCAGGCGCGTAGGCAACCCTGTTGGTGAGTTGACGAAACATCAAGGAATTGGAATGATGGTGTTTGTGTCTTACAAACAAAGTCCCTCGTTTTCTTACAAGTTGCCAATTGTATTCTACAGCGAATTTCAAGTAGTTCCTCGAACGACGATGGAAGAGTTCTACTCCTGCCAGTGCCACCCATCAGCAGCCCATCCCACCCATTTCTGGAGAATAATTGCGGCAGCCCTCCGAGTCAACCTTCTATTAAGACGGTCCCGAAGCCCCGGGATAAACTTTGGTATTAGAATGGCTTGGGGAAAAAAACTGCTTGCGAGGAATCCCTGACTGGATTAATTATAAAGTTCGCCGTGCTACTATGACGCCCTGTTGATTCGTGCCTCTAGCTTCGCCTTGACTATCTCCTTCCATTCCCAATCGAGGATGCTATACACACATGCATCAGTATACCCTCCAGCTCCATCAGGCCAACATTCCCGCTGCGTCCCCTCAAGCTTCGCCCCCGCCCCATCCAACCACCCTCGCATCCCAACATTATCCACCGCCGTCTCAAATGTTGCGCGATGCATCCCCCGCTCTCCGAATGCATATTCGAGCACCGTATACAACGCATCCGTCGCGATCCCCGTTCGATGCTCATCGGGGCTGACCATGATCCCGACCTGACACGACTTAAAGGTATCGTTGACGTGGAATATCCCGGTTCCGCCGACCAACCTCGGGGGCGTGGTTGCAGTGTGGATGTAGAATTCCACGCGAGCTTCATCGCGCGCGCGCTCGATTCTGCTTGCGCGAACATCCTCTGATGTGCTTTTCGTCGGAACAAAACGGATATAACGCCTGCTTTCTGGATGACTGCGCATGGCGGCCATGGCTTCATCGTCCTCTTCCGTAGGAGGTACGAGATTCAGTCGGCCAGACTTGGAGGGTAAAGGGACGGCGATATGCATGGATGAGTTTGAGATCAACTAGAATACATGTCAGATCAGTGGCGGTGGATTCGGCAATCACTATTGACGGGAACTTTGGAGAACTTAAGTCTGCTTCAGTATTAACAAAAAAAACGAGGAAATGATTATCCGCCATTAAGAACAGTGTGAGATGGGATACTTTTGGTGTTAGCTGCGGTTCACTATTACTGCTTCAACGACTTGAAATCCCACATCTCCGCCTGGTTCTTCGGGGCGCGGAAGTTGCTGATCTCCGGCGCAGCGTCTTGAGTGAATTCGGCAATATAGGTGCGCTCAAGCTCGATGGCAGTGCGCAGATCGCCGAGCGTGACACCATACTTTTTGGGTGCGCCTTCTGAGAGGTCACTGACCAAGCTGACCTGCAGCTCCATTCCTCGGTCGGACGTGCGCAGCGTGATCTCGCCGCCGGCCTTGAGAGATGGGATTCAGATAATGCCTATGAGGGGGGAAAGGGAACGCACGAGAGAAGTGGGCAGTATGGGGACGCCCTCCACGACACTGGGGAGGAATGCCCATGCGGAGGCAGAGTCCTTGAAAGTATAGATGCGGCGCAGGGAGGCGTGGCCACGCACTCTCTTGTCCCCAGATCCTACGCCCGTGATGTGCCATCCGTGTGTTGACAGAGGCGCGAGGTACGTAGCCATGTGCTCGTCAGAAATGGGGGGCGCGGGCTGGGCAGGGGCAGGGGGCGGCGTGGGAAGCGCGGCGCGGGTAGGCATGACCAACGATGGAAAAACCAAACTCGGGCTGGCTGACGGTCTGAGCTCGTCAACGAGGCGCTGCAGTCCCTCAAGGTTGGCGACGTGCCACTTGCGCTTGGTCTGCTGAATGTTGAGCGCGGGACCGAGGAAATTCTGATACTCCTTCTCAAGTTCTATGGCCAGGCGAAGGTGCGCACTGGTCAGTCCAACGATGGAAGTGGTGAAGATCCTGAGGTCGTTCTTGTTCCGCGATACAACGGCATGGGGCGCCTGGTCACCAAGTCGGCATTCGCAAAAGGACGTAAAAGACACACACTCACGGTTTCATTCGACGCGAACTGGGGCGTCTTTTTAATAAATTCCGATAACTGTTGGCGAGAGCCAAAATCAAGGGCCCGGTTGAGAATGCCAAAGTTGCCACCCATGTGCTTGCCGCTACCGACGGACACTCCCCAGCCATTTCCATACAGCGGTGTGAGATATTGGGTAAAATCGGAATCCTTGAGGGGTTCCGAGCCAAGGGGCGCCGCTGGAAGGTCAGGCTAATGCAATTGGTAAGTACTCCATATGATGGAGATAAATGACACCAACTTTCGCAGTCGGGGCAGCTTCCTGGCACCTAGATGTGGAGCTAAAAAGAGCGGTGCGTGTAACGCGTACAGACGCGTGAGGAGCCCCCAGTCGGCAGGTGAGTTGACGAAGCATAAAAAAGTAATGGCCCGTGTTTGGCTAAGCCGGCTTTGGCGTGCGGGTCAAACAACGACAAGTTTCAACTCACCCTAAAAACCCTTCTTGGCCCTGATTCCAACAAGTTTTTATGTCTCTGATTAAAGAATCGAGGAGACCGTTATTGCAAATTTAAAAACACCGAAAACCCTTGGCAAAATCGTCGCCAATGCCAGTTGTCGCAATTCAAAGTTCTCGCTTCCACATCAAATTTCACAAGCAGGAATGTTTGGCTCCGTTCAACGTTCAGGTCCAAATATCGATGGCGCCGGACTGCTTAGCAAGCATATGTTCTGAGAACTTCAGATCTTTTTTTTGCGCAGGTACAAAAGTCAAATTGGGACACCCTGTCAGATCAGTGGCAGTGCATTCGGCAATCAAATGTAGCTCATTTGAGAAAAAAAAAGGACACAAAATAAATCCAAGCTCACATGTGTTCAGACCGCAATGTGAGATGGGAGAGTAGGATTATTATTAAATTCCTCAGCAGCGAGATACGAGTTAGAATTGCTGGAGTGTCTGCAAAAAGAGATTTGTCAACGACTGTCTCAGAGACTTGCGGAAATTGCTGACCTGGCGCGCGCTGTGCTCGGCAAATTCGGTAAGATACATATTTTCCAGCTCGATGGCAGTGCGTAGATGGCCGAGCGTGACGCCATACTTTCTGGGCGCGCCTTCCGCGAGCACGCCGGTCAAGCTGACCTGGAACGCTATTCCCATGTCGGTCGTCTGCAGCGCGAGCTCGGGACCGGCCTTGAGAGGGAATTCAGATAATATCCACGAGGATGGAAAGAGAGCGCACCAAGGATCTAGGGAATAGTATGGGGACGGCCTTCAGGACGGAGGGGAGGAATCCCCAAGCGGAGACGGCGTCTTTGAAGGTGTAAACGCGGCGCAGGGAGGCGTAGCCATACAGTAGCTTTTGGTTGCTTGCTATACCCGTGATGTGCCAGCCGTGTGTCGAGAGGGGCGCGAGGTAGGTGGCCATCTGCTCTTCGGAAATGGGGGGCGCCGGCTCGGTGGGGGCAGCGGGCGGCGCGGGGAGCGCGGCGCGGGTAGGCATGATCATCGTGGGGGTGAATATCTTGTCGTTGTCGCTGGACCTTTGCCTGCCCCCAGAATTGGCGTTGGCTAGGCGTTGCAGCTCTCCGAGGCTGCTGATGTGGAACTTTGACTTGGCCTGCTCGATTTGGAGCGCGGGGCCCAGGAGATCCTGGTATTCCTTCTCGGCCTCTATGGCCAGGCGCAGTTGCGCACCGGTCAGTCCCCTGGGGGAGGTGAGGAAAATCCTGAGCTCGTCCTTATTCCGCGACACAATCGCGTTGGGCGCCTGGTTCCAGAGTCGGCATTCGTAAAAAGACATAAAGGATACACTCACGGTCTCATTCGACCCAAATGTCGGCGTCTTTTTAATAAATTCTGAAAGTTGTTCGCGCGAGTCGAAAGAAAAGCTCCGGTTCAGCATGCCACTATTACTGGCTGTGCTCTTGCGTCCCCGAGTGCTGGCGGACATTCCCCAGCCATTGTCATACAGCGGTGTGAGATATTGGGCAAAATCAGAGTCGTTGAGGGGCTCCGAACCAGCAGGCGCCGCGGGAAGGGACTAAAGTAATGTATTGATTAGGACCGCGTATAAGTTCAAGGGAGACCACAAACTTTCGGGGCCTGGCATCTAGAGGTGGAGCTGAAAAGAGCGGCGCGCGCGACGCGTGCAGACGCGTAGGTGGGGGCCAGACGGCAGGCGACCGGAAGAAACATGGCAGGAAGAAAAAAGCGGAGGATGTTTGTTGTGCCCAGACGGTTTTGCCAAATAACGCGTTTTGCAAATCATTATCTCAGCCAAAAATCTTGAGATGCAGAAGCTTCGTGGAGTGGTTTGGTATAAGTACATCCGTATTATTTTATGGTCCACAATAATCTAGCCAAATAAATAAACCTCCAGTCTAAGTATTTATTGCCGAACCTGTTCCTCGAGCTCAAGCTCCTCTACCTCCTGCTTCCCGCTCTCCAAATCATCCATACCAGTAGCAAGCGGCTGGTACGCGTCGGCTCCCCCCTCTTTAGCAGGAGCCTCCGTCTCCTGGTGCTTTACCCACGTGTAGTATATTGATCCTGCGAGAATGACCCCGATGGACGTGGCGCGGCCGCTATAATCAATCCGGTGAGCCAGGACAGGGTAAATAGAGAAGAGTAGGATCTATACACACCCAGAGATTAGGTCGTGGAATATCCACAGCCCAAGGAACGACGACGCGACGCCGCGGACGGCGGAGGACACCATGTGCGTTATTGGCGAGGTGACCTTGATGGAGAGCAGGCCGGCGATGCTCATCATGAATCCGAGGCCGCCCTTCCGGTGCGTGTGTCAGCTAGGGGGATATGTGTATGACGGAAGGACGCAGAGGACGCACGGTGATGATCGAACCCCAGAGGAACGTCTTGAAGGGTGTCACTGCACCGGGAACAGGGACAGGCGCGTCGGCGAGGGGTGTACCAGCCAAGAGCGCAACGACGCTGGGACCTTCGCCTGTAAGGAGCACGATTCGGCGCTAGGCCGACCACGCTGAGGAGGTTACAGTACCACGAGAGGAGGATTGTACTGCCGTCGACGATGGGGAGGCTGCGTTTGGTGACGACGGACGCGACGGCTGTTATGGTGGAGCTGCCAACGCCGAATAAGATGCCCACGAGGGAGAGCGGGGTGCCGTCCAAGAGAACTCCGACGAAGAAGCCTGCGGTGACGACGGCGCACGAGAGGAGGATGCGAATGGAGGGCCGCGAGTGAAGGACGATGCAGGACGCAGAGACGGTAAAAGGAAGGACGAGCCCGCGTGCTACTTGGTAGAACGACGCGTCCACGTATTTGAGGGTGTAGTTACTGAAGCTGGGCGGGGGTGATGAGACAGTGCTGGTTCCAATATGCATGCATACCTAAGACCAGCGACATTCAGAGCTACAAGCGGGAGCAGGCCTTTACATATCTTGAGGTCGAAGGTGAGGCGGCCTGGGAAGAGACGCAGCGCGTCTGAGATTCCAAAGAGCACAACCGCAATGATGAGCTGGATGAGAAGGAAAAATAGAGGCGCCGAGGTGGTATTCAGGACCCATTTATTGCTGCGGGCAGTAAGTAAAGATACGAATACGAGCTGCTCTGGATACATACGCCATGACCATCTATTGGAATAGTCGCGATTCAGATAAAGCAGCTCAACTGTGGAAGTAGCGTACTGCCAATGCCGCGACAATGTAGAACACGACGACGCCCGTCTAGCTCAAAACCCAGGTAAGACCACTGAAGGAAAGCAGCGCAAGATTCCACAGACCACAAGAGCTTTCGACGCTGGCTTTTCGGGGTGTGCATCGGAAGGGGGCATGTTGGCGGAAATCCCAGTGTCAAAGAATGAGGATTCGTTCACTCGGAAAAAGATCTAGCTACTTGACCGGAACGTTTGAGTGGTTGAATGAAAGGCACATCGGAACCAGATGGGAACTGCCACCGAGATGTCCCTTTTGAATATTATTTATACACTGCACGTGAAAAATATTACAAAATTTGCACATATACATTCTGTTGTACACTAAATACTTCTTTGCGTCCATCATGTTACCGCCTGCTTCGGCGCCTCGGGTCTTTTATGCCACTGCAGATGAGGTGCTTGACTCCAGTCCATCTGTTCCAGAGAGTAAGAAATTTCGGAGAAACGGGTTGTCGCGCGTAAGAACCCCATCGTCTTCGCTGAACAGCAATTGCTTTATGGTCCAGTGGCCAACGTCCTCTGTTTAGAGCACAGTCAAAAATGTAGAAGGGGCGAGGAAGTGGCAGAGCTCACGCTCTTCGCATATATCTGGCCACAGGTCAGACGCCAGACTGGTCGTATACCGCCATTTGCCGCCGCCGACGGTATTCTTATCGAGGGTGAGGACGGCCGAAGATACCCAGTACGGCTCACCGCGCCAAAAGACTTCCCACAAGCAATACAATCGCAGACGACAGGTAGACAGGACGGCTACTGTCGGGTCCATACCCCGCAGAACACAAGTATGTGGTTGGAACTCGGGCAGCGTGCCCAGGTGGATGGTTTGTCGCGTGGACTCTAAACGGATAGTGGGCAGTGGGGCGGGGTACGGAAGGCTGGCCAATGGGATTGAAACTAGTAGAGGTGTCCTGGGCGGTCGCGGGGTGTCCTCCGATGTCGCGGATGTGTCGTCAGATTTTGCCGATGGGGCGTCGACAGAGAGGGATGGGATGGTCAGCGGCCGGGCCGGTCCTGCTTTTGGTCTTGGGTAGCCCCGCAGCAGCTGCTTGACTGGTAGAAATCGTCGTCAAAATATTGACTCGGGCGGCAGACGGTAGCCAGGCTCACGTCTCCGGTCGGTCGTAACCTGCTTCAGCTGCTGGATGCGACTGCCAATCTGTTTTGGATTGCGCCGTTGGTTTGTCCTTTCAAATATATAACTTGAAAGGAACGTGTTGCGGCCGGCGTTCCTGTTCTTTTGAGGTTCCCCCGAGTTGTAGAGCGCTTCGTATGCTTCCAGACCTTCTGTGGCGTCAGATGTATCCATGCGGTGGGGATGCATTCACCCATTCACCTTCCAGCAAGACAGACTCTCTGCAGGCAATCAGTAAATAAATTTAACAGTTGCAATAATAATAGTGTGGACCCACAGTTGATGGGGCCATACCGGTATTGCAAGGCCAGGGAGCACTCTAAAAGATTTACGGCTAATCAGCTTATCGTGCCGCTCCAACGCTCCTCTGTCCTGTTGTAGTGTGAAATGGGGGGGGATCCAAGGAGAAGGGAGCGGTACTTCTTGGGTCAAATGCAGGGAAGCGACTGTAGTGACCGAGACATAGGGCGGTGGCGGATTATACTTGCGGCGTTTTGGGGCAGAATCCTCAGACATGTTTATGAAACAGAATGGCGCGAGCCTCTGTCCTTTTGAGACGGAATGTCGGCGATTGCAAGGCGATTCGGGCCTTATAGAAGCCTTACATAACCCAACTCTTTTTGCTTCCTGATTCTTTGTGCATGAAGCGCCAACACTAGGAGAGGCATATTTGGCCTGCCAGGGCCGCACAAAAATACTCAGGTTGGATCCGGAACTTCAAGAGCTATTCAGGCGATTCGATACCTCGAAAACGACGATTTTTCAGGAAATCCGAGGACAACTGACACGCAAATGGAAGCACGTTTCCAGTCCGCTGGTGCATATCAGAACAGTCAGCAAGCTATCTCCCACGAACTCATACCGTGAGTCGTCTTTTTGCATCCATCGTTCGCTGCGTCCATGATTGTTAAAACACAAACTGATTTAATGAGTCCGACCCGTCTCGACGGGACTGGCGATACCTTACTTTACATGCTGAGACCCCCATTTCTTTTTCTGAGTTTTTTTTTCAACGGCGCCCATCATGCTGACTGTAATCCTTCTCAGAACTCCATCTCCTTAGGCGGTCATCGCTGACCGGTCATCACCTGTCTGTATGTCATGGTCCGCCAGCAGAGTCGACAGTATTTCTGGTTCTTTCCGGACCCCGGTGCGGATCCACCGACGCTATATTTACATCGCGAAAGAGGGATGCATGCATCGCTAAGGCACCCATGCATGGTCGTTGTTCTGCGAGTCTCTTTGCCACCAACGTCGGGGGCATGTCGATTTACCCCTCGGACCAAAGAAGAAGAGAACCTAGACTCGACCATTCGCATGGTGAGTTTTAACCCCTTCTATGTCTATACATTCCATATGCATCTTTATGGCATTTTGGGGTCGATGATTGTCAAAAACAACAAACTGATTTAATGAGTCTGACCCACTTCGATGGGGCTGGCGACACTGTATTTACATGCTGAGACCCCCATTTTTTTTTTCATTTTTCCGACTTTTTTCAATGGAACCGCTTACTAACTTCAATCCCACAGTACTTGACAGTTTGGGCCTTTTTTTCATCGACGTTGGGCTCCTTCTGTTCGCCTCCGTAGTATCGGCTCATTTCCGCTTCCCTGAAGACCTCTCTTCTCGCAATCTATACCCCCGAAGTTCCGCGTATGCTAGGCACCAATGTACCCCGACACCATGTCCATTGTTTGCGAGTCTCTTCGCCACCAGCGTCGCGGCACCTTGGGCCAACGCCCGACCATCCGCCTGGTGAGTTTTAACACCTTCGCCATCTTTATGGCATTTTGGGTCGATGATTGTCAAAAATAATAAACTGATTTAATGAGTCTGACCCATTTCGATGGGACTGGCGACACTATATTTACATGCTGAGATCCCCATTTTCTTTATTTTTTCCCATTCTTTTCAGTGGAAGCGCTCGCTGACTTCAATCCCGTCAGTTTAGGCCCTTTTTCATCCACGTTGCATCTATTCTACGATTCCTCGCTCCGTAGCGCCGATGTCTGCTTTTTTTTGGCCCTCGCAGAACTGTGCCTTGATGCTATTATATCTGGAAACCAGGCCGACACCTTGGCTGCTCCTCCGCCTCGTACGACCTGTTCGACTATGTAGCATTGTCTCATTCCACCTCCCTGGAGACCTCTACTCTCGCAATCTATCCCGCCGACGCTCCACATGGGACGTATCAGGCACCAATGTACCCCGACACCGTGACCATTGTTTGCGAGTCTCTTTGCCACCAGCGTCGGGGCACCTTGGACCAAAGCCCGACTATCCGCCTGGTGAGTTTTAACACCTTCGCCATCTTTATGGCATTTTGGGGTCGATGATTGTCAAAAACAACAAACTGATTTAATGAGTCTGACCCACTTCGATGGGACTGGCGATACTATATTTACATGCTGAGACTCCCATTTTCTTTCTTTCTTTCCGATTTATCTTCAATGGAACCGCTTGCTGAATTCAATCCCGCAGTCGCTTGAGCCTTTTTTTCATCGACGTCGCCTGCATTCTACGATTCGTCGGCCCCGTAGGGCCGACGTCTACTTTTTTCTTTGCCCTCGTAGAACTGTGTCTCGATGCTATTATATCTGGAAACCAGGCCGACACCTTGGCTGCTCCTCCGCCTCGTACGACCTGTTCGACTATGTAGCATCGTCTCATTTCGCTTCCCTGAAGACCTCTCTTCTCGCAATCTATCCCCCCGAAGTTCCGCGTATGCTAGGCACCAATGTACCCCGACACCATGACCATCGTTTGCGAGTCTCTTCGCCACCAGCGTCGCGGCACCTTGGGCCAACGCCCGACCATTCGCATGGTGAGTTTTAACCCCTTCGAAGATGATACATTCCATCTTTATGACATTTTGGGGTCGATGATTGTCAAAATAACAAACTGATTTAATGAGTCTGACCCATTTCGATGGGACTGGCGACACTATTTACATGCTGAGACCCCCATTTTCTTTCTTTCTTTCCGATTTATCTTCAATGGAACCGCTTGCTGACTTCAATCCCGCAGCACTTGATCAGTTTGGGCCTTTTTTTCATCGACGTTGGCCTCCCTTCTGTTCGCCTCCGTAGTATCGGCTCATTTCGCTTCCCTGAAGACCTCTCTTCTCGCAATCTATCCCCCCGAAGTTCCACGTATGCTAGGCACAAATGTACCCCGACACCATGACCATTGTTTGCGAGTCTCTTTGCCACCAGCGTCGGGGCACCTTGGACCAAAGCCCGACCATCCGCCTGGTGAGTTTTAACACCTTCGACATCTTTATGGCATTTTGGGGTCGATGATTGTCAAAACAACAAACTGATTTAATGAGTCTGACCCATTTCGATGGGACTGGCGACACTCTATTTACATGCTGAGACCCCCATTTTCTTTCTTTCTTTCCGATTTATCTTCAATGGAACCGCTTGCTGACTTCAATCCCGTCAGTTTAGGCCTTTTCCCATCGACGTTGCGTCTATTTTCCGATTCCTCACTCCGTAGCGCCGATGTCTGCTTTTTTTTTGGCCCTCGCAGAGCTGTGCCTCGATGCTATTATATCTGGAAACCACGCCGACACCTTGGCTGCTCCTCCGCCTCGTACGACCTGTTCGACTACGTAGCATCGTCTCATTCCGCCTCCCTAAAGACCTCTCTTCTCGCAATCTATCCCGCCGACGCTCCATATTCTCGTTCATCTCCAGTGTTCTTCTGATACCAAAGTTTCGTTTAATAACCCCCTTCGTCCTGCCGACTGCAAGGCCTTACCCCGCTCTCCGTCAAGAGACCACCAAGACGCTACGCCTGCGCAGGCTCATGATCGAGACCCCAAGCTCTTTTTTTCTCATTTCTGGCACCCCTAGTCCCTGCTTGCCCTCGGCTCCAAATTTCAGAGACGCAACCTCTCCTTGCAAGAGTTTTCGCGCGCAGGCCTTGATATGCATACTGTCCATCAAGATAAATATCCGTCGTCGAAGCCCGCAGACTTGGAGAAGTCGCACAACTCTCCTTCCTATATACCCACCGATCAATTCTCCAGAAGAAGGTATCGACCGGCTAAATACTTGATGCAACGGCGGGATTCTCCTCCTCAGGGCCATCGCTTTGCAGATATACGACCTCTTAATATGCCAAAAGGAATACGGAGACACCTTTCTCTTGCGCTCATTACTTATCGCTTCGTAGTCGACAGTCGTTACTCCTGTATTTTCCTCGACAATAAGATAACCTCGGCCTCCAGACTCGAGACCTAATTAACAGATGAACCATCCTGGAGCGTTACAAGGTATATACAGAACAAGTAAATGAAATGAGTCCCTATTCCCCTATTCACACCATCTCGGCATCCTCTGCCGGCGGCGAATCGACCATGAAGGCATCGAGCTCCTTGTCCAGCTCCTCCGCGGTCTTGGGCTTCTTCGGGCGCTGGCCGCGGTGCTGAGGCACGGGGCTTGTTGCTGCCACGGGTCGCACGGGTGCGAATGGGGCCGACACCGCCTCGCCTGCACAGCTGTTAGTGTCGATGTAGAAGTAGGGAGTGCATGAACGCACGGGCCAGACGGGGCACGCAGGACCGTGTCGTCCTTGCTGAGGCGTTCGAGTAGCGGCGCTTTTTGTATCCTGTTGAGGAGCGAGGAGGTTGTTGGGGCACTTGAGGCGCGGGCACGCGGCTGGCGGGGCGGGCCGGTGTCGAAAGCGATAGACATGGGTTGACCTGCGGGGGCGAGCGTCAGTGACCAAGAAGAGGGGTAGAACGGCGGGAGTCTCACTCTTTGCGAGAATGCCATCGTATTGCTTTTTAGCGCGCGTTGCTTCGGTAGCCGTCTCAAATTCGACGATGGCAGTTCCTGAGGAGCGTCCGCTGCGGTCGTACTTGAGAGCGCGAGCGAGCGAGTCGAGGGGGTGTCATTGTTTCGTTCAAGTGATAGCGCGGGCGCTAGCCGGAGGATCGTACCCTGATCTGCGGCTCACATGTGAGCGTCCCAATCTGTCCAAAGATGGCCTGGGGGACTGGGGTCAGCGCGGAGGGCTGGCTGAGCACATGTACGCACCGTGAGGTCTTTTGGGGAGATCTCATAGTGCAGGTTGGAGACCACGAGTTTGGTGTTGGGGGTCGAGATGCCGCCAAGAGCGCCAGGGAGTCGTGCGCGGCCGTTGAGGCTGGCCCGGGGACCAGTTGGTGCCATGTCGTGTTGCCACTGGCCGTCAATGCTGGCCCGTGGTGCCGGTCGCTGGGGAATAATGGAGACTGAATTTTCGCTCCCGTGGCTGTGGGCAAGGACAACTAACGCTGTACGGCTTTCGGGCTGCTCTGTCTGTCCGGAAGGAAGCCATATTGCGACAAGATAGAGGAGGAGAAGGTTGCAGATTCAAGCAGGTCAAGGGTCGGGAACAAGAGGCTTGCGGAGTTTCAATGTCATCCAAATTCCGACCCGTACAGCCACCGGTAACCCCTGAAAAAAAGAAGGGCTGATAATAGAATGGGTATCAGGAGTATTACTTTGAGTATGTACTGTAAGAACAAATGCGCGGATCACAACTTGTCTAGTTTCGACGACATCATGCACCTAGTATGAGCAACGATATGCGGCACCGCATAGCATAGGTACACCCCGCGAGCGCTCCCAGTACTGCATAGTACTTCACAACCATTTTCCGATGTCTTGATTGGACTAAAATTAGCGTCAACTTACGGAAAGTTAAGGTGACTCACTGATACCATTCAGGTTATTATGCGGAGAACGGGCAATGGATGAGCCCTGAAACTGACTCGGCTTGTCTCTCGTAAAACCGGGAGATCCTCGTCTGCTTGAGGGATAATTGGACATAGGTGCAGGAGGCATTGGGTCGTCGTCGTATGCGGACGTGGGAAGATCAGGAAGTTCCTTGTCCAACGACAGGGACGGACTAGAAGCTGCGGCCACTCTAGATGTGAACGGACTGTGGCCCCGGAGTAGCGGCTGGGCCTCCGAGATAAGTTGCTCCCGCTGCACGGTGACGGTAACGCCGTGGGTCGGAGGTGGTTTCAAAAGGATATCCTTCTTGGGGTCCATCTTCCGTGTCGTCGTCGCCTTGTCTTGGGAACTGCATACGACATCGCGGAGGTTCGGGCAGGTATTTGCTATCCTCCGTATGGCACTACACAGTCGACCGTTGGCCAGCGGAGTACAGGTCTGGCCCTCAGAAGACTCCGAAGATGGGAACCGGGATCGGGATGTGGTTTTTCCATCTTGAATGGAAGAAGGATGATGGTACATTGATAGGTCGCCAGTGGAAAAATAGAGCTCTGAGGCATCAAAGCATGGAACTTCCAGAGTAGAAGATTCACGCGACCCAGACTCGGGCATGGCATGGTAAGCCAAGTGCGCCGGATTGTACTCCTTTGGACGCGGTCTGCCAGTGAACAGATGAAGACTAGACGGACGTGTTGGGAATACAAGGGTATGGATGGTCGGCTTCGCGGAGGAGATTATAACATCGGGCTGACGGCGAAAGCCCAGAGATTCTAACTTCTTCAATTGGGCGCTGGGGGGGCCTGAGCTCTGAAGGTCTACTGTTCTTCATTTTGTATTCAATAGCGGCGTCCAAAAAAACGGCTTACCATCCACAACCTCATCTGGCAAGGGAGGCAGTTCCCGCTCCCGAGACGGGAGAATCCAGGATGAATAGTCTACGCTTGGAACGAGCTAAGCGTTGGAAACAAGACCTGCCATTTGAGGTGCCTGTTCCATGTGTCAGAGGGATCGAACCGCACAAAATTAAATTGCCGTTTACATTCCCAGAGCTCACCATGATAAATGCGAGAAAAATAAATGTGGGTACCAATTGAAAACGGTAACGCTATACATGTCGGGGGTGCTCCGTGACTTCCCTGACGCCGACAGACCCGAACGGAGTATACCTACGCGTCGCAGGTGCATATCCGTCAGGATATTAGGATGGAGAGGACAGCGCCTTCCCGCCGGATTATATTTGCGGCTTCCCACTGAGATGCGCTCGATGCCATCCAGTCCCTATAACCTTTTCGAGTGGTTGAGGTCAAGAGGCGTTTAAAATATTTGTGTCTGTTTGCCCATCATGATCCGCCTATCTTATCTTATCACTCGTCAACGCGCTAAGAGTTTGAGTTTTAGGGTGCCTTCTCTCGGTTCTCATCGTCGTCTGACTGCTAATTTTACATTCCATCGCTCCGATTTCCGCCGACCGCTTGTTCTGGGGTATTAAGCTGCGCAGCCTGCGTTAAATTTATATTTACTGGAGATGTGGACCAGCGTTCTGGGGTTCTTCTGCCATCTTGGGCCTTTCCATCTCAGGTCGCAGGTCATATGGCTCACCAAGTGACCAAGAACTGTCCCCTCATTTTGCATCACTGAAGATACTGAGATTTTTATCTGGCTTCAGGGCATCTCTTTTGATGTTGCAAGGAGCCATGAGTTCTGCTTCCTGGATTTTTTTGCAATACCTCTCTACTAATTTTCCAGCCAGAAATACTCTGCAGTCAACTCTCTCTACATTAACAAATCCTTTGCATGAGTCATTTCTTTTGGACTAGAGATATCTGCTGTTCTCGCTGAGGAGCTTCTTTTTTCACACCATGGTTAATTTTCAGCCTTCAAGAACCTCACGCTAAACATGAGGCAAGTGAGTCATAAATGGCTCCTTATCTTCAGGGACTTCTGTAGCTCTTCTCAACTAGCCCCCCACATTCCAGCATGGTCCAGAATCCCCCTCGCAGGCAGTCCAAGCGACTTGAGAAAAAAACTGCGGCCCATAATGGTCATGGAGGAAGTAAGAGATCTTCTGCTCACTGTTGGTCAATACTGAGACATGGTCAAACCTATTGTCCAGATTCTCTGGCTGCAGTTGTACAATCTGCCCATTCATCCACTGGCACTGCCAGCTCAGACCAGATCTCCACCAACAACCCCCCCACTGTCAACATTTCTCCTGACCAGGCAACTTCATCAACTCCTGCTCCAGACTCTGTCCGAGTCAAACGCCCGCTGAATTGCTACTTTGCCTATCTCATGACTGTTACTCCAGAAGTCAAGAGGCAGAATCCTGGGCTTGGGCGGACTGAGATTATCCAAATTATCACAAACCAATGGAAAGGGCTCCGAGCTGCAGAGCGGAAGAAGTTCCGGATAATTGCAGGGCAGATGAAGTTGGCTCATGATAAAGCCAACCCTGGTTACAAGTTTACACACCGGAAGAAAAGGGGTGGCAAGAAAGGTGGCCAGGTTGACAGCAAGGTGAGTATATTCAACAATTAATCTCAGCTCCATGAAACTTAATATTTCCAAGCAGGCTGTAGCCCATTCCGGTACTGTTTCGGCTTCTAAACACTACCGTAACCGTGGAGAGCAATCCATTGCACCACCCGTTATCATTTTGGACAAGTCTGCCAATTCTTCAAGTTCCCCCAGCTCTGGCCCCAATTCCTCTAACCAAGTGAGATATATTCCTATTAAATTCTAGTCTGCGAGACTAAAAATGTCAACAGATTGTGAATAGCCCCATGCTTCAACCCACCTTACACCGCTCAGATGTCGTCACTCTGCCGTTCGGAGAACAACCAACTGTATCATCCATAATGGCTCCGGATGATTTCCTCGAATTGACACCAGGCTTTGATGTAAATTCTCTCCTGGATCTCGCAAATCCCGGTTGTTCCACCTCAGAGGATGACAAAATTACAACTGGATCATCTGCATATGCTTCGTTCTTGGAGCATGACAAATTAGTCTCTCCATTGGATAAATCTTGTGTAAAATTGTCCCAGATTTGTTTTGACTCAGAAGAGAGTTTGAAGACATTGATGGAGAAGTACCTGGAACTGGAATCGGAGCTCTGAGCGTAGCTTATTATCCTAGACACTTTTCTCAGCCACTACTGGCCCACTGCTTGTAATAACACAATTATCATGTTTCTGGATCTACTCTTCAAGTTGAAAGAATTTAAACCACCACAGTCAACCAGAGTGTCATTCATAGGGCTGCCGCCCGTTGCCGTGGTCACGGTTCCACGGCACCCGTGGCACGGGTACCCGTCCCGTGCCGTTGAGGATTTTTCTCTTCGTAAAACGGCCCGTAAAACACGGCCGTCACGGCCGTGGAACGGCTTTTCTGTCCCCACGCTCACTGTACCGCTTGTATCCGCCTTTGAGGCCTCCCGGGTCCTTAATATGCCCTTAAATGAGGTATGTAGCTTATTATAATCTACTTTCTTTGCGCTATTCTACCTCAGATAAGCGAACAACTGAAGTACCGGAATTTGCCGCGAATTGATCGCGGAGTTTGAATAACGAAACATGTTCAAAACTACGTTTCCGATTATATACTGGCCACATTTTCGACTCTGAAGCGGGTAAACACCTACAGATAGTGAAAGGTTGCAGAAAGGACCCTCAGGATAATATATATACAAGGCATAGTGCATGTATATTTTCAACATGCCGTCGACCCGTTACGGCCGTGCCGTTGCCCGTGCCGTGCCGTCAGGAGTTTTTTGGGGCAGTCCACGGCCGTTTTTCCACGGGCCGTTGCCGTGAATCCACGGGTGGCAGCCCTAGGACTCATTCACGGTTTTAATTTATTGACTACTAATATTTCACAGCTATTTCTTGCTCACGTCGACCTTAGTTCGGTGTACCAGCATAACAGCGCGTCTCGGTCCTGGATAGAAATTCATCCTGCGAGTTCATATACTACTCAAGGATGGTGCTCTGGCATAACGATGTGTCTCGGACGAGAAGGACCGTCACGCGAGTTCATACACTGCGCGTGGTTCGGCTCGCCGGCGTAACAGCGCACCTCAGCCCTGGCGGACAGCATGCCTAACAGTCCCCCGCACGTGCTTCAGTCGGTTTGCGCGCGGAGGGCCGCCAAATAAAGGGCGGAATGCCTAGGAGTTACCCGCGCGCTTGCCTCGTACGGCCGTACGGTTTGCGCGTGGACGGCACCGCAAGTCGGCCGGACGCGTCGCGAGCGGCGAGCATGAGCGGAGCGAGCAGGCAGCGGAGCGAAGCGAGCAGGAAGCGGAGCGAGAAGAAAGCGTGTTGACGAGCGATGCTGCGCTCGTATGCTATGGCGACCAGCTCTATTTCATTTCTTTCCTTTTATATCATTTGAAGTACTTACGATCATTCCACATCTATTTAAGGGTGTGGAAACGGTTTCATGCCCTCAGTCTTACCACATTGTGTGCGACTGAGGGTACGTATATTCTATCTCCTACATCTTTACCTATGCTTACCAGTGCCTGTAGCTATTTACTTACTCGGACGTCTACAGGTTAATATAGAGTCTTACCACATTGTGTGCGACTGAGGCTATTTACTTACTCGGATGTCTACAGATTCGCAGTCAGACCGTCTCCGGTGTCATTTCGCCTTCAATCAGTCGAGTACGCACAACAGGCTCAACAACATACACTACCCCTTGTAGAACACCCCAAAGATTACCCCTATGTCGTCCACAACGTCTGTTCCCATCCTCCCTGCCGATAAACAACTCGACGACGCCAACTGGGGCTCATGGAAAGACTTGATTATCAGTCTCCTCCGCGGCCGCGGCGTCGACGGATACCCCCTAGGCACCATCCTTCGCACATCTGCTCAGACCTTTCCCGGGCTCTACGCCGTTGCGGCCACTGCCACAAATTCCCGTACCCCGTCGCAGGACGAATGGGATCTACGTGATGCGAACGCCGGAGCGATCATCTACCAGAATGTGGTGGACCCAGTGTCCCACGGACTCAGCCCTACCGACACGAGCCATCAAATGTGGATCGCTCTATTCACCAAATTCAATCGTACCTCGGAGGTTTTGAAAGGTCTCGCCATTGAACGCCTGCGCGCTCTCAAGCTGGCGCACGGACGCGGAATCCCCCGACCATCTCAGTGCTCTTACCAAGCTCCGCGCCGACGCAAATCGTATCGGTTGTCGTATCCAGGACGCTGATATGATTTCCATCATCCTCCAGTCCCTCCCTGCCGTTGAATTCGGCGCATCCATCATTCATCTCCAGACCATGACACTTGTTATCGACGTCGTATCGAACTTGATGCAGTATTGGGACATCGTTTACAAGGATGAGATGGACCGCCAAGGCGTACCGAACGCTCTCGCCACAAACGCTGGAACCGGCGGAGGCAACGCCGGGTTGATGTGCGAGATTTGCAGGCGCCCCCACAGCAAAGACAAGTGCTGGGCGTTGGGAGGCGGACGCGAAGGACAAGGCCCCACGTGGTGGAAGGCGCCGGCGGGATTGGAACCCCGCAAGTCGTATGTTGACGCTGCCAAAGCCGCGAAGGCTGCGAGGAACACGACTACTGCCGCCGCCGCTACCCCCGCGGCGCCGTCTGCGACGACGACTGTCCCCACCGCCGCATACACATCTCCCATGCAAGTCTATGCACTCGGATCCTTCGCCGACGATGGTGCGCTCTCCCTACATCACTCTTCGGTTTCGGTCGATGACACGCTTTCCAGATTTCGGGGACGTGGAGGGTCAACTCCTCCCGTTCTGAATCAGCGTGTTAGTCGTACCGAGATTGATGTAGTAGCACTTCCCTCAATAAATGCATCCGACACTAGTCCTGCGAGTTCGGAGATTAAAACCTATCTGGACAGTGCTGCGTCAGAACACTGTGTCGTAGGACGTGGGCGTTTCTTGACTTACCAGAAGGTTGACCTTGAGGGCTCCACTGCCGTCAGGTCGGGTGGCGGGTTCAAGGTCGAAGGCAAAGGAATGGCGGAATTTACGGTCCGTGTGGCGGGCGGATCAATTCAAAAGATCCTCCTCAATTCACTTCATACCCCGGATTTCGGGATGAATTTGATATCCCTCCCCACGCTTGATACGCGGGGATTTCGAGGAGAATGGGGGAACGGCCGCCTATCTGTGGTTAGCCGAGACGGGGTGAAGGTTGTGGACGGGCAGATCGTACGGACTGGGGGCCGACGGAAGCTCTATCAGGTCGATGTCGTCGACAATATTGACGGTGGGAGCGGGAGTGTCATTGCTGCAATTGCAGGGCGCAATCGAAATCAACCCACTGATCTGGAGACATGGCATCGACGTTTTGGCCACGGCGACGTTCGCGCGATTAAGCGCATGGCGGACAGGTCGCTGGTTGATGGTCTTAATTTGCTGGACAGGGAGTTGCGGGGATGGTGCGAGGATTGTATCCTGGGGAAGCAGGACAAGATGCCCTTCGATGATGTGGTGATGCACGAGAATACGCCGCTTCAGCGTGTTCATCTCGACCTTTGGGGGAAGGCGAGGACGCCGAGCTGGGGACACGCGATCTATATGATGCTTGTTAGTGACGGCGGAACTTCCATGAAGTTTCCGCTCTTTCTCACTGACAAGACAGCGGCTACCACTCTCAACGCATTCACCATATGGCTGACAGAAGCTGAGCTGCAAACCGGCGAGCGTCTTCGGCGGGTTCGCATAGATCTCGGGGGCGAGTTCGACAACAACTTATTCATTCCGTTCTGTGCGAAGCGTGGAATCATCGTCGAGAAGATTCCTAAGGATTCATCATCAGCAAATGGCCATGTCGAGAGGGGGAACCGTACCGTTATCGAAGGAACACGTACCCAGCTCATAGAAGGAAACTTAGACCATCGCTTCTGGGCAGAGTCAGCGACGGCGCACTGCTACGTGCGCGGCTTCATACCTTCCACCCGCCACCCCGATGTCGTGCCTTGGGCTGCGTGGTTTCGTCAGAAGGACGAAGCGGGGAATCTTGTCAAGCTGAATGTTTCCCACCTTCGTGCATGGGGGAGCGTTTGCTGGGTAAAAGATCTGGACGGGCGGCAGGGTAAGCTTGGAGAACAGGGGTGGAAGGGGAAGATGGTGGGTTACATGGGCCGCCGCGGTTATCGCATCTTCGACCCCGAGCGCATCCGCATTTTCGAGGTGCGGAACGTCATCTTCGAAGAGGGGTTACCCCATCGTACACGGATCAACGATGAAGAGGAGACATTACCTCAAGACCCTGCATTGTTTGACGAGCCCATCAGGGATGCTCCTATCGTTCCACCTATCGTTCCACCTGTACTTGCTGCTCCTCCTGCTCCTACCGCTGCCATTCCTGCACCAGCACCGCCGCCGCCGCCGCCGCCGCCTCCGAGAAGGAGCAATCGTGCCCCGAAACCGTCCGAGGGCCAGCTTAGATCGATGGTATCCAACCAGGAGGAAGAGCAAGCTCGTCTTGCGGGAGAAGACTGGGCAAGGGACAGTGTTCGCCCTTCCGTCAATGCCGTGGATGTCGACTGGGACGAATTCGATGCAGCGCTCCTGCAAAACCCATGGGCGTTTGCGAGCGCAATCAAGGGTGGAAGAGATGAAAGCATACCTAGGTCCTATCGCGAGGCGATGAGGGAGCCGGAGAAATGGGGGCCGGCAATGCGGAAGGAAATTGACCAGCTTGAGGCTCGGGGCGTCTGGAAGCTGGTGGATTTGCCGAAGGGGAAGCAGGCCATCGACGGCATGTGGGTGTACGACGTGAAGGTCGACGGCGAGGGCAAGATTATCGGACACAAGGGTCGATACGTGGCGCGTGGGGATGAAATGGTCGAAGGGAGAGATTTTGGTGTTAAATGGGCGATGGTAGCGCGGATGGAGTCAGTGAGGATGGTGTTTGCGGTGGCGGCGATTAAGGGATTGGAGGTACGGCAGTGGGACTTCTCGGGCGCGTACTTGAACGGCGAGATGGACCGGCCGGTCTACATGAAACAACCGACCAGATTCGCGAAGCAGGGGGAGGAGGGCAAGGTTTGCCTGCTCCTGCGACCGCTCTACGGGTTGGTTCAAGCCAGTCATATTTGGTATAAACTTCTCGCCCGTGGTTACAAGGACCTGGGGTACAAGGAGAGCCTCGCGGACCCGTGCATCCGAACGCGCCAGCGTGGAGACGACTACACGCTCACCACGACTCACACAGACGATGTTCTTGGCGTGTCATCGTCAGCTGAAGAGAGCAGGCGCGTTGTGGACGAGTTTGCGGCCAAATGGGACTTTTTTTTTTTTTATTTTTTTATTTTTAAATCAAGTTTATTTCCCCGCTGTGGCGTACCATATGTTAGGGACCTCGCTGTTCGTAAGTAGAATCTAAGTATAGTAATGTCCGTGTAGTGCGTGTGATATCGGTAGTGCGACAAGGCTCGATGTGCTACATAAGCGCAAAGAGCGGGGTGACCCGCAATAGGCCGCGGAGGCGGCAGAAGTAAGTAAGGTAAGTGATTTTCGGAGAAGTAATAAAAGTAAAGTAAAAAAGGGGAGATAATATAACTACCGGCTGGTGGGGAGCAGCTCTTGGAGCGGGGGAGAGGTACCGGGCGGGGGAGCAGGGGAGCAGGGGAGCAGGGGGAGCGGGGGGAGCGGGGGAGTGGGGGTTTGGGGGGGGGGGGGGCTGGGCGTGGGTGGGGGCGGTCGGGTGAGCGGGCGGAGCGAGGCGGAGCCGGTCGCTAGTCTGTGGTGGGATCGTCCGGCTCGTAATCGGGGATATCCCCGAACACGTTCCGGAACCTGGTGGTGCGCGCGACATATTTGAACAGGAGGGGGAGTAGTCGTGGGAGGGAGAGAAGCCGGTTTACGTGCCGCGCGGCGGGGCCGCCAAGGCGGAAGAGCTCGCGTCGCGCCCCTTGGTGCGCAGGGCATTCTAGGAGGAAGTGGAATACGGTTTCGTCACACTGGTAGCAGCATGGGCAAAGTGGGGAGTCGGATTTTTTGATGCGGTGGAGGTGTTTGTTTAGTATACAGTGACCAGTGCGCAATTGTATGAGTATGGCGACAAGGCGTTTCGGCGCGCGCGTCGCGAATTTAATGAATTCTCGCGACGGGAGCTTGTCGTCGAACTGTCCGAGCCGCGCGTAGCGCGGCGATTGTTTCCATTGCTCCTTGACGTGTGTTTTTAGGCGCGCCATGTTGTCTTGCCACGCTGCCGCCTTACTACGCGGAAGTCGTTCGCGCAGCACCAGGGGTAACATGGCTGTGGGCGAGGATCCCTCTTGTGCTGCTCTCTTGGCTTCGATGTCCGCCCGTTCGTTCCCTGCCACGCCTTCGTGCCCTGGAGTCCAGCGGAGCGTAAGCGCCACCCCCGGATGTTTCTCTAAAACCCGCCGCGCGTGCGTATCCCACCAGTCCCACACATAATGGGATGGGGTTGGCTTGTGGGAAGCTGTCGCCTTGAGCGCCGGTTGGCTGTCAACGTAAACGCTGACAGCCCCGGTCACCCCCGCTTGGTCTAGCAAAAGCTGCATTCCCAAGCTGCCCCCCGCTACTCCCTCTCCTTCGTAGACCGTGTGGTCCACTGCGTCCCCTAGCCTGAACCGCAAACTACTCACCTCAGTCCCGTCTCGGAACAACACCGCCGCCGCCCCCACTTTCTCGTCGATGCCTGACCCGTCCGTGTAAAGTTTCCACCGTGCGTCGTCTTTGTTCTCTTCCTCCTTCGCCTCTTCTCTCGAGCTCCCTATGCTCAGGGCCTGACTCGATTCCCAACTGGCGCCGAACCTTACCGCGCTCACTTTCTCCATCTCCCAGGGTTTGACGTCGAAGTCCGCCATCAAGTCGTGTATCGGGGTCGGGTGCCGACCATCTCGCTGGCTGTAACGCGCCGCTTGGTGTACCACATCGTTCAGCGGGTGCGTGTCGGGCAGGGTGCTGAGGCGTAGCGCCGCGCGGTAGCGGGTCTTGTTGATCAGGTGCTCCGCCGGTAAGAGGTCGGCGAGGACGTCGAGGGCGTCGGTGGGTGTCGAGGGTAGCGCCCCGGTGATGGCTATCGCCGCGCGCCTTTGTATTGTGCGCACCTTCTTGACGAACGCGATCTCCCGCGGCTTCTTCCCTGTCCGCCTGTTCGCCGCCGGTGGGTTAGCAAAAATGTCGGCGGCGTACAACATTTGTGGTACGCAGACCGCGAGGTATAATTGGCGCATCTGTGCCGCCCCGATTCCGCGCACGCGCGCGAAGCGCGCGTATCTACCCAGCCACGCTTGTCCCTTCGCCAGCGCCGCCGCTGTTTGTTCGTTCCACCGCAGGTCTCGGCTGAGGTGCACCCCTAGTAATTTGACTGACGTCGCAGATCGTATAGTGTGGTTCCCGAGCTGTAGGGAGAAGCGCGGGATGGGGACCGTCCGGCGGAGCAGGAACGGGTGCGGCTGCCTATCGCGCGAGGCGTCGAGCAGCTGATACTTGTCGGGCCCGAACGAGGCGTTGTGGCCGTCTGACCACATCGTTATACCCTCGCGGCGCCCGAACATACTTTCCACACCCGCGTGGGAGCGTACGAAGTCGCGGGCGATCACCACCGGCGTGTTGTCGTCGATGAATAAGAACTCGAACTCACCCCTCTTCTCCTTAGCCACTTTCGCCAGTCCGGCGTTGTAGAGGGAGTAGGCGATGATGGAGATTGGGTCGCCTTGGTCGAGCCCGCCGTCTACTGTGAAGGGCTCCGACTTGTAGTCGTCGAAGCGGATGCAGGCTTTGCGATCGGCAAAACGCCGCCGCAGGAAGTCGGTGTACTGACGGGGGACGCCGAGCATACGCATGTCGTGGTATAGCCGGTCTAGGTCCACGCTGGGGAATGCGCTCTTGACGTCCATGCAGAGTATACTGGCGACCTTTCCTGCGCGCCACGCGTCTTTCACCACTTTCAGGACCATGTGAATGGCGTCCGTGGTCGTGCGGCCGGGGCGCCCACCGAATTGATTGTTGGGGAGGATGCCTGCCAGCTCCGCCGCGTCGGCAATTTGTACTGTCACGCACCCATGGTAGAGGCGCGCGTCTCCATCCGTGAGGCAGATGGGTCGGTGGGCGCCGGGCGCCGAATAATCTGGCTTGCCTGGCTTGCGTAAGGCCAGGCTGTCGATGTGCGCCCACCCCGGAGGGTAGTAGCGCAAGGCATCACACGACCTGTAGATTGCGCCGTAAAGGGGGACCAACAGGTGGGCGTTGTTAGTGAAGACGCAATTGGGCGTGGTGCCATCGCGTGTGGCCTTAAACGGCTTCATCTTCCGTATTACGCGGTGGATCAGCGCATCGGAGATGGGCTCGTACGTCCAGGCGGGCTCGGGATAAACCACGTCGGCCGGGACGGAGCTCTGTGCCATCTTAGGGGGGAAGAAAGCTTCGTAGAGCATGGCGCTCTTGTCGGCGTTCGTGACCGCCTGGCGGACGACGTCCCCTGCAGTGTTACGTTTCTGCAGGGTGGGCATACGCGCCCTGCCTCCGTCAGAGGCGGGGCCCGTCGCGAGTCGGTGGGCTGTCCAGACGCTACTGGAGTCCAAGCCCTCCATCCACTCGATCCAGTGCTCCTTGCGGACCAGCCGGACCTCCTCGGAGTAGACGTTGCGGGCGATCCGCGCCTCCTCATGCACCGGATGCCCCAGCGCAAAGCGATGGTGGTACGAGTCTTTCGTAACTCGTTCCATCTCGCGCTTCATATTCCGTAGCCGTTCTGAGAACCAGCGCTTGGAATACGGCGACGGCTTCGACAGTGGGACGTGCGCCTCGACGCAGTTTCGTATAGCGGTACGTACCTTGTCGATCGCCGTGTCGATTTCGCCCGTCGTGGCGTAGCTTACGACGCGTCCGACCTGTAGCAGCTCCGTCTGGAGCTGCTCTCGGAAGTCCTCCCATACCGTCTTCCGCCAGAGTGGTCGGGGGGTGAAGTCAAACACGACGGGGGCAACGTCGAGGCGGAAGACTATGGGAATATGGTCAGTTTTATCAGGGCGATCGGCGGGAGAAGTGTTGCAGCTGATAAAGCTGGGAAAGAGGGAGGGAGAACACCACACGTTGTCCACCCTCGTATAGTTGCCTGTGGCCAGGGCTTTGAGGGTCGGGATGTCGCGTGGTAGAACCATTTTCATATGGTGCGCGTCGAGTAATTCGAGGAGCGGCTGGGCGAGATCGAGGTTGGCTCTGGTGAACAGGTGGTGGTTGCGCACTTCGTCCCAGAGGGGGTGATGTCTATTGAAATCTCCGGCCAGGATGTAGCGGAGGGGGAGCCGCGGGCATTCGTTGCTGGCTGGGTCATTCAGGTGGTCGCGTATCACCTCCAACGCTGCGTTGTGGTCGCAGTCGTTGTAGACGTTTAGTACTCGTATGGTGCCGAAGTCCCCGTGTATCTGCACCGCCGTGACGTCCTGGGAAGGGAGCGGGATGGGCGACCAGTGGCCCGAGGAGAGCTTTGTATTCACAAGGATGAGGGAGCGCGTGGCGGGGGGGTTCTTTGCGTGAGTGGTGGGGTAAACCGTGGTCCAGCGCGGGTTACTGCGTGTCTTCCCCAGGAAGTCTATATGTGGTTCTTGGATGAGAGCGATGTCGACGCGGTCAGGGTGCATTGAGTGGAGGAGGGTGTGCTGTGCAGCATTGGATCTGTTGACGTTCAGTTGCCAAAAACAGAGCTGCCCGGGTATAGCTGTGGGTTGCGGTGTACTCATTTCCGGCCGTCCACGGGCTTCCCGGGGCGTACGAGGCTGGCGAGGCGGTTGTCGGTTAGCGCGTCGTCGTCGTCATCGTCGATCGCCGGGGGGGGGGATGGGTACGTCGGGAATTGCGGTATAGATGCCCGCACCGCCTCCTCGGACTCGTCGCCCAGGTACTCGTCCCAGGAGGGGGGTGTAACACCACCGTTATCGTCTTTGCGTTTCTGCAGGTACTCCCGCCATTGCTGCGCCTCTCTCTCGATCCTCCTGGCCCGCCGCTCGCGGCGCATCAGCTGCTTGGCTGCCTCCTCCTCGTCTTCCGGATGCTCCGCCTCCGAGTCTGACTCTAGCTCGTCACTCTCTTCCCCAGTCGCAAAGAGCTCCTCCACCTCCCCGCCATCCGTCGACGCTGCCTGCAAGCTCGCCGGCCTAGGGGGGGGGCCGCTTCCTCCCGCCAAGGCTGCGCTGCTTGTCGAGGCACTCCGCCGCCCGGTCTGTAATCCGCCGCCCGCGCTCGCCGCAGCTGTACCCGCTCGCTCCTCAGCCTGCGCTCTCCCCTCCGGCGCCGCCTGCGTGTTGCTCCCCGAGGGCGGGGACCCACTCCCGCCCGGGTTCGCCCGACGCATCGGCGCCTGCCCTCTAGGCTGTGATAACACCTCCGCTACGCCTGCCGCTGTCTCCGCACGCCCCGCAGCTGGCTCTCCCACCATCACACCTGCCGTTCGCAGATTGCTCGGGACGCGGGGGGCATTCATCTCCCTCGCTCTCGAGCTCGACGCTCCGCTCGGCGCTGCGCGCACAACTCGTTCCCTCGCATCGCCCTCCAGCGCCTCTCTACGCCTGGGGTCCATCTGCCCCCATCCGTCGTCTCTCGGTGCCTCGCCTGCCGTGCGCCCCTCAACGGCCGGTGTGCTCCTCGTCGGTCCGATACCGTACGCGGTGAGGGGCATTTGGCGAGACCCCCGACTGTCCGCCGTCCACCCGCTCACGTTGGGGTCGTGAGCGCGCGTAAAGGGGACTCCCGTGAACGCCTTCGCCGTCGCGCTCGCCCCGGAGTCGCCCGTCATCCTCGCTCTCTCGACCGCCGCCAGCGGGCTCGACAGCCCTGGTTTACTCACCGTCCTGGTCCCGCCTTTTTTCCCCGCCGACTCGGCCCAACCGCCTCTCCACTCATTCCCCAGTTGCCAGGTAGCGTTCTGGTTGTCGTCCTCCCTCCAGTGCAATGCTTCCCAAGTCGCTGGGTCGCTGGTGAGGAAGTATTTGAATTGCGCATCTGGGTTGCGTTCTAATGCGTACTGCAGTTTGTTAGCGTAAAAAGGGCAGTTGCGGTCGGCTGCCCCGTGCCCCATGTGGGGCCTGCGCGCTCCTCTACAGTTCGAGCACGCCCTTTCTGCGTCAGGCGCCGTGCACTCCGTCGTCCTGTGCATCTCTCCGCAGCGCGCGCAGGTGTCATGGATCGAGTTGCAGGTCGCCGCAACGTGGTCTGTACCGATCAGCTGGCATTTCACGCAGCGTGTCGGTTCGGACAGCAGCTTCCTGCCCCAGATTCGCTGGCCATCGACAAAAATGCCGTTTTTCAGGACGCGGTTCGCCACGGACGCGTCGGCGAAGCCAAAGATCGCGTGGGCCGTGCGTTGCCCTTGCCGCCTGCGCGCGGGCGGTTTAATGTAGCGTGCGCTGGTGATCGCCCCGCGCGCCAGACGGTTGTCGTCTTCTACTACCCGTATCGCCCCATCTACGCTGGGGTCGAAGGTAACGGGTAAGAACTCCATCACCAGCGATGGGCTCCTCTGCTTAAAGATGGAAGTCCCCCCCATCGCTGCGAGGAATGGAGCCATTCGCGCTCTCTGCCAGTCTGCGGCCTGGACGGAGCTCATCGTGAGCACTACGTCGCCGCTGCGCAGCAGCCTAGCGCCGACGAAGGCAGCCCCCTCAGGCGGGTCTTGCCCCGTCGCCGTCGCCGCCGCAGCCATCGCCATTCTGGCCTTGGCGACAATCTCCTTGGAGGTCAGCTTCGCCAGCCCGTGCGTCGTTACTTCCGGCGCACGGGCTATTAGTATCTCAGTCTCCCGCTGCGCCGCCTTGGCCAGCGCTACCGCGCACGCCCGCGACGAGGGTAGTGTCGGCGCGGCCGCGCCTCCCGCGGCGGCTGCGTACGTTCGCTGCGGCGCGCCTCCCGCCGCTGTCGAGGCGGGGGGGTCGAGGGCAGGCCCCGCAGGTCCTTCGCCATTAACTGCGTCTGCTGCCTCCGTGGCCTGGCACGTCGCACGGTCAAGGAGCTCAGTGGTGGTACGGAGCGAGTCTACCTGCTCGTCAACCGTTCGCGTGAGTACGCTGGCTGCCTCGAGCAGCGTGTGGCTCGCGGACGCCTCTCCCGCCTCGCGTGCCTCGTCTCGTTTCGCCGCCTCAGTGGCTAGGTCGCTCAACGTCCTGAGTTCGTCGCGGATGTCGTCGAGGGCGTGGTCGATCCGTCGGTGCTCCAGCATTACCGCCACCGCGCGTATCGCATCGGTGGTGGTGGCCGGGCCACCCTGGGCGGCTATGCGCAAGAGCACGAGCGCCGTTTTGTCCACAGAAATTTGGATATTTTGCCTTTCCTCCGCGAAGCCCTTGGCGACAAGGTAGGTGTACGCCGACTCGTGCGTTTCGGTCGCCCACTGAGTGGAACTAGTACTCAGCTGGTATAACTCCTCTCTCCCTTTGGTCAAGAGGCCAGCCATTTTCAGCGTGTCCGGTGTCGTCCTCGTCGTGCGCTTCGGCGCTTCAGTGTCCGGGGCTTTCTGTGGCCCCGAGGGCGAGCGGCGGCTCGTTCTTTCGCTAGCAACTCCAGGGGCTTTAAACATGTATTATAGGCGGTTCAAGTGGTAGCTAGTTAAGCTAAGAGCCCCGTAGTGCCCTGATGCTAGGCCCCGTACAAAAATTTGACGGGTCTTCGATCAGTGAACCACGTGGTTTGTTGCCAAGAAGACCCCCAAATGGGACTTGAAGGAGGTGGACGTCGCGTTGTTGTTGGGTTTGACGGTCGAGAAATTGGCCGACGGATCGATTTCGCTTCACCAAACACAATACTTCCAAAAGGTACTCGAACACTTCGGCTACGAAGATCTTCCTCCTTTGTCAACTCCGCTCCCACCCGGCTGTCAAATCAGCGCCTCGACATCACCGTTATCTCCAAAAGACGTCGCCTTCATGCGCGACAAGCCTTTTCGCCCTATCCTCGGTACAATCGTCTGGGGGAGCAGTGGTACGCGCCCCGACCTCGCTTACGCCTGTTGCGCTCTTGGTCACGTCCAGTCCAATCCTGGGCCCGTGCATTGGGATCTCCTCATTGGTGTTCTTCGCTACATCACCGGCACGCTCGACTATGGTGTCAAATACACGCCACCTGCGAACGCGAACACCATCGGGGACGGTCTCAAGCCCGCCGGATACGTTGACTCCGACTGGGCCGGCTGCGTGGACACGCGGCGTTCCACGTCCGGCTACATCTTTTTCATGGGAGGTGCGCCGGTATGTTGGTCAGCAAAGCGCCAGGCAGTCGTGGCTCTCTCGTCGACTGAAGCTGAGTATATCTCGTTGGCGCGAGGCGCGCAGCACGCGATTTGGATGAAGAATTGGCTGCACGAGGCACTCCTTCCTCAGGAACTTCCGTTCACGCTGCACGGCGACAACCTCGGGTCTATCAGCCTAACCGAGACCACGAAGGGCCACGGGCTTGCAAAGCACATCGACACGCGCTGGCATTACATTCGCGAACGCGTCGAGGCCGGCGAAATTGCGGTGTCTTCAATTCCAGGGAAGGACAATGTTGCCGATATTCTTACCAAGGCGCTCCCGCGGACCGCGCACGAGAAAATTGTGGGGCAGCTCGGCCTCGACTGGAAGCGTCGGAGTGCTGTTCGCCAGGGGGAGTGTTGACGAGCGATGCTGCGCTCGTATGCTATGGCGACCAGCTCTATTTCATTTCTTTCCTTTTATATCATTTGAAGTACTTACGATCATTCCACATCTATTTAAGGGTGTGGAAACGGTTTCATGCCCTCAGTCTTACCACATTGTGTGCGACTGAGGGTACGTATATTCTATCTCCTACATCTTTACCTATGCTTACCAGTGCCTGTAGCTATTTACTTACTCGGACGTCTACAGGTTAATATAGAGTCTTACCACATTGTGTGCGACTGAGGCTATTTACTTACTCGGACGTCTACAGAAGAAAGCGGTCTGTTTGTCAGCACCGTCTGTCGGGCACACCGGACCGGAGCCCCGTCCGCTGCTCGTAGGTCTCTTTCTTGGCTATTTCTCTCTTCCTTGCGTGCAATCACTAGCCAGGGCGCATCAGCGGGACCCGACCGCATCATATGACCGTCGGAATGTAAATTGGGCCCAGTACAAACCTCATTTTTGCGCACATGACCTCCGTGCGGACATCCTCCTTGACATAATCGCGCATTTAAATTATTGATGTCTGACTAGCGTCGCAGCTTGCCTTCCCACCACCACCTTGATCATGGAAACTGAAAGACAATCCCCCGTCGAGAATGGCTACGAAGATGCTGTTAAGCCTGAGGATGGGTCGCTCCTCTCGCAAGATGCACAACGTGTTGAAGACGAGGTTAGACTTGTGCGTCGATTGGATAGGCGAATTCTGCCCATTACATGCCTGCTCTACCTCTTTGCCTGCTCGTTCTTCAACTGCCTTCGAGTTTTCTGCTACTACCTGACAACTGATGTCTAGACCTTGATCGTTCAAATCTCGGAAACGCTCGTCTTCAGGGTTTGCCTCACGATGTGCTCGGCGGAGACCCTACCGGAAAACGGTTCGATTGGATCAACTCAATATTTTTCTTCGCGTATGTAAGTCGTGTCCTTTCTGTGGTAATTCTCTTCTTGTCTCATCCATTTAATTACAGATTTTGTTTCAAGTTCCCGCGTCCATCACTTCAAAGCTTTATCCGCCGCGTATCTGGATCGCATGTGCTGCGTTTGGTTGGGGTGTTAGCTCCACTTTGATGGTCAGTGGCGAGTGTCGTCACACTCACTTTGCGACTGAGGATTCCGACAGGCAACGGCCTTCAATTTTGGCGGCCTCATGGTCGGCCGAATATTTTTGGGAGTATTCGAGGCCGGCTTTGGGCCCGTAATCCCGTTATATTTAGTAGGTTTCATCACGTCATTTTTCTCCACTGGTGTTCACTCAAGTTTCCAGGCTTCTTCTACACGAAAGAAGAAATAGGAAGAAGAGTGAGCAGCTTATTACTTGCCGGCGCTGAGCAGAATTTGTATTGATTTAAATTATAATGTATAGTTGGCTTATTGGTTCGGATTTGCAGCAGTTGCAGGCATGTTCAATTTCATCTAGTTTGAGATTCATTCGTTTATGAGAGTTATCTTACAGGTGCTTTCGGTGGTCTCATAGCATTTGGCATTCAACATGCCCACACGGCACTCCAAAACTGGCGGCTGTTATTTATAATTGAAGTAGGCTCCTCATCACTTGAGTTTCTGGATCTCTGGTCGTTTATCCCATTCCTAGGGCCTACCCGCCATCATAATGGGATTTATCGCCCTTATTCTTCTCCCAGACCGCCCGGAATCTACCAAATTTTTTAATGAGGCAGAACGGGTCATTGCAGTTGATAGGATGAATCGTTCCACGAGTGGGGATGTCGGAGCAACTGTAAATAAAGGTGAACATCTCCTAGTCCGCAATGGCAACTGTTTGACGTTGGATTTCCTAGCTCACATTCTCATGGCGTTCAGAGATTGGAGGGTAATCTAAGGCGTTGAATCATTGAGTGGCATCACTGACGCCTCACTTGCCAGATTTACACTGGCGGCGCTATTTATTTCGGTCTCAATTGTGCACTCGCCTCCATTTCCGCATTTCTGCCAACGATAATCGCCAGTTTTGGGCACAGTACGTACTTGGCGCATCAAATTATCTTTTGAAAAAACTCAGTCATATTTTTTCAGCCAATGCCATTGCTCAACTTCTCACAGTTCCCCCATACGCAGGTAACTAGCCGCATTGCACACTGGATTATCTGGTGTTCATATGGCATATCAGTCGCGGCTGTACTTCTGCTCTCTTTCGCGCACGCTTCCGATAAGTTGCAGAGCCGGGGAATATTTATGGGGATCGCAAGCACCATCTCAGGCATTGGATACGTGTATTTATGCTGCAATTTCGATACTCTACATATAAGCTCTAACCTCAACTTGACAGGCTTTTACTGACTGCCCACTCCAACCCACACGCACGCTATTTCGCAGTTTTCTGCATCGTCAGTGGAACATACACGACGATTGGGTGAGCTACAGTCTTGATTTATGCTGATTGCTGTTCGATTGACCACTTATTCGCCAGCACAATTATTGCGTGGTGTATGTGTTATTTACGTCTCCCCAATTGGCATGCTAATGCAGTTACTTCAAGTCGCGCATAACTTGGGTTCAGAGACAAAGAGGGCCACAGGCATACCAATGTTCATGTCCATCGGGCAATGTGGGAGTGTGCTGGGATCCCATATCTTCCCTCTGACCGAGGGCCCGCGCTACATGTAAGGTTTTCTCCACTGTTTGAGTTAAGTGGATCAACTAACATCCAACATGCGTTATCAGAAAAGGATTCGGAAGTAGGTAAAACAGCAAGAGCCACTCTTCTCACCTCATTGTTGTCGCCAGTCTCTTGCGCACTTCAGTTCCTGGCCGCTTTTTTATCCATAGTGCTGTCGGTATGTCTCAGCCTCTTTTCGTAAATTTCTCATGAAGAAGCATGTACTTGAACAGATATCTTATCGAATGGACAATGCCCGGCGTGACAAACTTTACGGAAAATCAACGCCAAACCGACGCGTGGAAACTGCTGAATTGGCAGACAAGGTCCGTGTACGCTACACATATCTCTAATGTCTCTCATCCAAGGTCCAGGCCAACGAATTCCGCTACGTGTGCTGATAGAGTTGTCTACGCGCAAGAAATGTCTTTTTTGAGATCTCTTTAACTGTGTATCGTTACGAAGAGTGTAAAGATCCAAAGAAAATCAAGAGGAAGAGGGAGAAGTTCACATCACACAACTTCCTGTTTGGCGCGGCTTAGACTTGCAATAGTTTCGTCCGAGAATCCAAGATGGGCTTTGACAAGTTCGGGCGGTGTCAAAGCGAGCCATTGGTTCAGTGAAATGTCCTGGAAGATATCTACAATAGATTTAGATGTTTCGCAAACATGAAAAGAGGCTTGGGATGTACTCGATTTAAAGATTTCGAGAAATTTGAGAGTTGTGTTGCCGGTATTTTCAACGTAATGACCTGTGCTTGTATTAGCATGCGTCTGTGTTGTCTATGGCTATATTACCGAATGACGGAGGAATATAACCGACGTCGCCGGGCTAATTGCACGCTCGAGAATAGTTACAATCGGAGCAGATACTTCGACTAACCAAAAAGTTGTATGTCCTCGCTTTCGACGATGCAGCAAATACGGTTACTCTTGCTTGCCCGGATCTGAGAAACCGTTAAAATATTGACAAATCGACTCTAAGGGGGCCTAAGGGAGCGAACATGTAGTAGGACCATTCAGGTTGAGTGGGATGCCACTGATCGATCCAACAGTAATTAATTAGTTCGAGTCAGTGTTCAAGGCGGACACCCACGTGAAGCTCCCTGCACGAGGTTAATTCAAACCGCTGAGTACACAAAGCGCAGGACTAACCTCATCCCTCCCGCCTCTACAGTGACTTCTACCGCGCTGATAGTCTCGGCGACAGCGAAAGTTCTGGAATCTACGACCTTGATACTGCCGCCGTGCTTCTTAGTGCCTGCGACTTTCGAAAGAGCAAAAGTGTAGGGTTTTGGAGTGTTATTCGGAACGACCATATCAGATTCAATATCTTCCGGGGGCGGAGAAGCTAGGGTCAAAGTATCAATCAGGCGTCGCTGAAGAGGATCGAAGGGAAGCAAACAGGGAAAAATGTATAGTTGTTTCTCAGGAATGTGATCGAAAGCCTTCAAGTTCTGTCCGAAATTTTTGGCCAAGACGTCTTTGGGCACATGCGCAAGCCAATCAGTCAAGAGAAACGTGTTGTCTTCAGAGAAAGATCCAGAATCGAACACCAGAAGGAACTCGGCGCCGTTCTTGGTAGTATTTTTCGCCTGTATTGAATGGGGGTTTCCAGCTGGGAAGTACCAGATGTCACCCGCCGTCTGGACCCAATTTCAGTTCCTAGGTCACGAATAAATGATGGGAATGAATGCACCACGTCGCCGAGGTATACTTGACCGTCTGGCGTAACTGTGCTGATCCTGATATCTCCCTAGAGGATGTTTAGGATGAATCAAACCTTTCAAGAGGATGGTCGCACCTTCAACACATACGCCCACTTTCATGAAGCAACCGATGAGCCGGGTTATTATTATTCCACCACTAAACTGACCTCCGCAGTGTTGTGCCAATGGAGTTCTCTGTGGACAATCAACTTATATTTCAAAAAAAAGCCCGAGTTTGTACCGTATGGCTCCAGGCTCGAGACGCATATTCACACCTATCGACCAAAATATCAATGTAAATTAAAAGAAACATGGTGTGGATACTTGCCGGCGAGGCTTGTGGCGACAGGTAGAGATTCAACTATAATATCGTGAAATCATTTACTCACACATAAGACACGATTTGTCTGACCATTTTGTTGCCGAGACCAACCACCATGTTCCAGTCGGTTGCGTGAAAGCGAGAAGGACCATTTCATGTTTGAAACTTGGCCGCTGTCGGTGGTTGGAGGAGCGAAAGAGTCTGGATTCTGCAACTCCATCGGTATATTCTGCGGACCAAGGATACTGGCGCCGACCGAGCCTCGAATCGGTTGGGGCGTAAGCCTGGAATCCGCAGTCCATGATTGAGGGTTAGGCTCTGATGGTGCAGCCGGCGCCGCCAGAACGAAGGAAATATACAAAACGACTGCAGCAGATGAGAAATAGCCACGTTGGAGCATGGCGGGATTTCGTGGCATGACCTCGTAACCTCATCCAGTGACCTCTTATACGACTGTGTGTAAGAAGTCGTGTGGAGCTGAGCTTCGGATTCTACGGAGAGGGCGGAGCTTATGAACCTTTTGCCTCTCTGCAAGCATTCGGCAGATGACAACAGGGGACTTCCCATATGGCCGCGGTTGCTGGCCTGGTTGTATTTATTTATTTTTTGGCCTGGCATGGGCGGACGCGTTTGAACCACAAGACGAAAGAAAAGAAGTCCGTCAACAACGTATCGCTCCCTCGAGGCCGAGCGGAAAGACCAAAGGTCCGGCTTGAATAATTTGGGCAGGGGGGAAGGCGTCATAGGTGGCATCGGCGATAGAACAGCGGAGAGCCGGTTGAGAGGAAGTAAGGCAGCTGGCAGAAAGCCGCTCCGTCATTCAAGTATTGACTGTCTGCAGGGATCCGAGCAGACCGAATTGACCGATACCCCACCAGCTCGCTTTGACCTTCCAAAATGTGGTAAGTATACTAGTACTCTCAACCGAGTATATCCTCTCAACGTTCAACCACGGTCAGAAACTTCGGATCCTTGCCACGAGTCTGGGTAGGAAGAGTGTTAAACAAACGCGGTACGAGTTAGATTTCAAGTTGTTGAAGCGTCTGTCTAGGAAGAGTGGCAGTGCAAAGTAATCTCTTTTGATCTCTGGCAAACAGCTTGGGCGGCCCGTCTGAAAAAGCCCCAGAAATCCCCTATACGGAAAACGCTGCAAGATCCAAATGCATGTGCGGTCCAAAAACGAAACCAACAAACGAAGAAAAAATACAGGAAAAATCGCCACGAATCGGACGGAAGCTCGCCAGGTCTCTATCTGAGACTAAGTATGAGCGTCCTCCTTCCACCACTCATGCCACGCCCAGCTCAACAGCCCTTGTACGCCCACGTGAAGCGCCCCTCCTCCGCCTATCTTCCGCCTCTTCGTCTGCGTCCGTCTGCTGACTTGAGTTGCGGTGAGAGTCCTTGCACGTCTTCAACAACGCACTGACGAGCCTCCCCGCCCTTCTTACATCGAGCCGGACGAGGGCGCTGACTGACATCATTCCTTGATCAAGGAATCATTCCCGCCAATTTCTCGCACCTCACTCTCTTGCTGTGGGTTCAGGTTTTCACTGGTCCCTCGTACCGTACTACGTATGTCGCAATTTCGGGAAAGCTGTTCCAGCAAAAATTTTCAATTCTCTCGACGGACAGTGCCGCAAGATACACATCTACCGTCGAATGAGGCGACAAGAGTGTCACAATGCACACCACGTACTTATCAACTACACATCGACACTGGCAGTGAATATTTGGTCAAAAGGGAAGTTGACAACTCACAGATAGTCATGGGCTCGTCTGCAGAACGAATCTGGAGTTGATTGAAATAGGTGAATCCGTGGCCACACTTTTGGCATTCGACTGGGAGGCGCGTGAGATGGTATTAATATTATTATGTGAGTCATGTTCTAGGCCGTGACCTTCAGTGCGAGCGGCGCCATCTTCGAGTTCTTGAAGAACATCCCGTATAGCACCAGCACGTTTCGTCTTCAGATGAGTACGAGAAGTGTGCTTCGTGATATTATCGTCAGCCTGTGCGGCACCGCGTATAGTATTATGAATTGACATACCTGCTTCGTGATAGGAAAGTAAGTCTGGCAATCCGTCCGAGGTATTGCTTATAATGAGGAGATTGGCGCAAGATGGACAAAATAGCATCGTGGGGAGGCAGGCCTCGTCGGGGCCCTGACAGTCTAGAGGGTGACGATGTAATATATTCCTTGGCTCAGCGTGTGTTGTGCTTTTTTGCTTATAGTTGGTGCGTTCGACACTTGGTACGCGTTTTTTTTTTCACTCATCTTCGACAATGGTCGTCGACACTATAGTACTCCTCAATTCTTCTCCTGCTGCTGTTACAACCGTGGACCTTTTTGGTGGCCAGCAATATGGGTGACCGGGCCGGCCGTCCATCTCAATTCGGGGTACTTAGGTAGGTAGCATTACTGACGAGGTCAAATTAAGGACACCGGGGCCCGCAAGTACTACATATACAGTATTCCGGAATTTATATAGATAAAAAAGATTAAACTGCTGCCGCTAACAGCAATTCCATTAGAAATTAATTGACACGGTCTGCTGAGTCTACTCAGAGAGTCGCAGTGGATGAGTCATACTCCCAAGAGTACTAACCGTGCTCTGAAGGCTCGATTCCGAGTATCTTAATGTCAACGACGCAACTGAGCAGTGCATTAGCGAGTGCCCGCCAGCATCTAAACGATATTTCACGAGTTCGCCCTACATGATGGTTACTACGATTTCTGAGACCTTACTTCGCAGAGGCGACGCCGGGCCACAAGACGTTCAGTATCTCAATTGCAATCAAACTCGTGCGAAGCATTCAACTTGATTTTCTTGTGCGAATAACACAGAGACGAGATGAAAGGCTATCGATTCAGAGGAGACAGCCGGTGAGGCCACGAATGACAACTAGTTCCCGGAATTGGCTTCCACTCGTTGCTGTAGGTGTCCAGGCAAAATTTCAAAATGTTTTTATTCTTTTGTTCCACCGTAATGAATCGTAATACATTTTCACACTATTGGTTTGTGGTTTATCCGCGTGATGTCTATGGGCGTAAGACGTGGCATCAAATCATGTCTATAAGCGAAAGAGGTAAGAAAATGATTGGAGCGCGAATATTGGAAGACGTACCATAGGGTATAAGCCGGGGCAGGGGGTATATGTGCATGTGTCGCGAATAGAAATATCCTCCGAGCCGAAATCCCTCTACGGGTGGCGGCTAAAAGAAGAATCGAAGGTCAGAACAAATTAGTATGGTGAGATGGAATAAACATACCGACGGAAGCTGCGACGACGAGACTTCTCAGCGGAGTGAGCAAACTCCAGACTATGTGAGCTAGGCCTGAAGAATTGTCAGTTAAAAGGATGATATTATCAAAAAGTAGGACTCACTCCGACTGCCAATCAGCGACAGGGATAATGGCAGCAGCCAGCAATGGTGCGACAATGTTTAATGGGCCAGTAGACGGCTGGGCTGTAACCTCGGAAGTCGGGGTGACTGAGGAGCTCGACATGGAGGATATTGGTGCAGCAGGAGCAGCGGCCACCAAAGAGGCGAAGCAGAAGACAAAGCCGAGAGCGGTAGAGCGGTGCATTTTAGATGAGGAGTGTGTTGCTGCGTTCCGATGAGAGAGACTGAGTGAGTTGGAGAAGGTGGAGACAGCCCTAGCGCTTTTGTACAGGTCCAAGATGCCTCATCTGGGATTAATTAGAGCTCGACTTCGGATTATTCGTCCGCGGCCACACGGTTCTAGACCGGGAAGACAGGTAGCTGGGACTAGCCTAAGACGATCGGAACTTCGGTGGACGAGAGGAGTAACGGCATCGCTATCCGCGGTGCACGACCAGGCCAATCCTTACATGATACGCGTACAACGGTGTGAAGTAAAATTAAACCGCCGTAGTGGTCGTGGAAGTTGGTTGCGAGTTGCGTGGGAACGTTTATTGCTGTTGTCCTTCCTGAACCATCACCAAGTCTCCGAGTCTTTTATTCGATTTCATTCCCGGGCCCGTTGAACGCGTAGTGCCTTTGCGTTGACAACTAAAGTGTTCCGCCGGCGCGCGGACCCACTACTATTCGCCTTTTCTAGATCAAGTCAATGAGCGCTGGCACTGGACAGATCCTAGGCTCCTACACTGTTTACATTGCCCCTGGTGGCTTGACTCACTGGCGTGTTCAAGGAGTTAAATTCCGTGTCAGTACCTGAACAATATTTCGTATGACTGTTCGCGAAACCCAGCCAATAGAAACAAACTTCACGTTTGAATTTAATGAACAAAT
Organism: Mycena rebaudengoi; assembly: GCA_029282285.1. Taxonomy (NCBI): domain Eukaryota; kingdom Fungi; phylum Basidiomycota; class Agaricomycetes; order Agaricales; family Mycenaceae; genus Mycena; species Mycena rebaudengoi. The sequence continues at coordinate 832,555 of JARJCX010000028.1, forward strand.
GTTCATTTCACAGGTGCCACCTTTCTTCCTCAGTCTGAACGAGGTCAAGCCCTGAGACGTAATCCGTCCGTGTCTTGTTCCTTGTTGTCTGAGCTACATGGACCTCCGTCGCTTGCGGATTCTGGAATCTGACCCATATCTCGTACCTCAAACAATTTTAACATTAGGGACATTGGCGGCTTACGTTCTTGTCTGGACGTCCACCAGCAGCCGAAAGCAACCGACGCGACTATCCGAGCCTCGCACGCGATGTTTTCAATTGTCCATCGGGACCGGGGACGTTATTGAAGCCACGTACACTACGCGCAGGCCCGAAAGTTGTTTCTCCCGTGTCTTACGGCTACCGGCCTGTTTCTCGGACAAGGGTCCGACAACTCCAAAGTACCGACGACAAGGAACCCTCGGCCACTGTTCGACGTAATTGCATTTTTGACTCGCCCACCCTCGGCTGCCGCTAGGTACGGATGACTCAGAGTATATTTATTTCTGCAGTCGACAATGTTGACTGAAATAAATATTACAGGGCAAGAGAGTTCAAAGCCTCCTACTTGAGATAGATGCTGATGATCTCAGACACAGTGGTGATGCATGGGCATATTTTTGGCATATCCGTGGATCAGGCAGCCAGTGACCGCCCACTACGGATGCGGGTGTATAGGCAGCCTCCTGGCCGTCCCGATGACTCCGAAGTCTCCCAGCGCATATTCCAACATTGGGTAACTATTATGATAGCTCTTAAAACATCAAAACTGTTCAATCGTGGCTATAGCTTTCCTGTGATTTTCTTTCATCGAAAAAAATAAAGTATTAAGCCCTCGGCACAGGGAACTCCCGAGCAACACGTACGTGAATTGTTCCACATCCCAATTTTAACTACTCATTCCACCGGCGCACACGGGGTGTAACAAATTTTATAGGAGGCACCCTCGCTATTATAGGATGTATGTGTGTTTTATCTTCTGGCGCCGCACACTCATTTATTATGTACCTAGTTTCAAGACCTGCCGAATTATCTGCAAAATCAGCAAGTGCTCTGTTCGCATGTCATGTTCGACTAGTAGAATATAACGCTACCTGCCATACAAGCGCAACTTGACCGCAGCCGGCGAGCACGGGGCTGTATGCTGTAGAACGAAGGCGGAACTCTACTTTTCGAGATTGCAAGATCACGAATATGGCCTTATTGACTTGAGTATGCGCCTATATTATCCATAACATGCAACGAATGAGAGGTGGCATATTTATTTTCTTAGCCTCTCTTAAGATTGATCGTGTTAAAAACCCGACCACCGACCACACCGGCATTCAGTCAGCCAACTCATACTTTCCTCCAACGTGCAAGGCCTGCTTGAGACGTCGACCACGCTCTCCCCATCTTATCTGTTTCTCGAAGGCACATGATGGTGTCCCACAGTAATCTGCTCTGTAATGAAAGACTTGCATGATTCCCGGGTTCAGGAAGCATCCGTCTTCGACGCTGTTACTGATTTACACCAGGGCGAGAAGACCCGCGTGCACTGCGCCATCACTTCGATCCTACTCCACGGACCTACTGCGACTGGTCTAGCCTATTAGACTCGGAGGTGCGTCTAATTTTTGCCAATCTTCAGCAACATAACAGCCAGGGCGTGCCTAGCTGCATCCTCTGTCTGTGCCTTGCCTTGCCGTCTACCACGGAAAGTAAGATCGTGATGTCGTTCATATATGGAGTTTGTACATGATTAGTAAGAATAAACAGTATTAATCCGAGGCTACTGCACCAGCGAGAGCACCACGACACCCGTGGCCCTACAGCTCGCCATCCACCGCAGTGCCATAGTTCTTGAGGGGATCTTTTCTTAGCGCCTCAGCTTCGGACGTTGGCGCGGGCGTCCGCGTGTCCGCCTTCTTGAGCTTCATGACCGACTCTGGAACGGGGATGCTCATTGTGGGCGAGATGACATCGTGCTGTCGCGAAAGGTGAGCGATATTGGTAACCTGATCACGGAATCGCCCACCTCGTCTCGGAAAGGCGTGAATTTGGGAGTAGCTGGAACGTCCCCCAGGTTCGAGCCCTCTGCTTCCTCAGTAAACACCTGGATATGACTCTTTGAAGGCGTTTTTGGAACGGCGTCGCGCGCCTTCTTGATTCCGGGCGGAGGTGGCGGAGGCATCGCATCAGCTTCGATATCCACGTACGGCACAATCGTCGAAGTTGGCACAGACACGATTCTCTTGGATTTTCCAGGTTGCCGCAAGGTGGTCCCTCCAATCTTTTCTGTCCCTCGAACATTCTCCTTGACGCGCGTTTTACGTGTACCGAGGTCGGGAAACGCGTTCCCCGCGGCTTCGGCGGCTTCAGAATCTGGGTCGACAAATATCTGAAGGCGTGAATTCGAAGGTGCGCGTTGATCACGGGGTGCGGGCGCGCGCGGTGTGGAAGAACTGCTGGAGGCCGCGGAGGTAGTGGCAAGAGCCTTCCGCATTGGGGGTTCCACCGTTGTCGGTGCAGCGGAGAGAGCGGCTGCACACATCATGCGCTTCTGGAAGTCCGCGTGCCGTGCTTTCAGGTGGTCAAGTGGAGCGGCGCGTCGGGCGATGCCAAGGAGGTACGCGTCATCAGCCTCTTTCCGTCTTTACATCCGTTAGTTTTCGCTAGGTGCAGACAATCAAGTCAAAGCCTCACCGGCCATCCCGTTCTAAAACAGCCGCAAACTCCTCGTATAGCAGTGCAAAGTCCGCTCCGATCTCGTTGGCGATCAAAAAACTGTAGATGATGGTGGGCTTCTCCACGAAGCTCGCATAAAGGAGCCATAGCTTCAGGTATTTGAGCTCCGTCCTCCATCTCCCGTCCCGGTGGTCTTTGAGAACCCGTGTGGCCTCTTCGAGGAGTTCTAGCAGTCCGGACTCTGCGCTATGACCTTGAGGATAGTTTTCCAGCGTCCAGTTGACCAGGCGGCAGTACGCCTCTAATGGGTCATCTTCGTCATCTTCCAATGAAATTTCGACATTTATACGAAGTCGGTTGCGGGTGGCACCCAGCTTGGCCTCTCGTTGGGCGTGTGGAGTCGACAGTATGGCTGATAAGGCTGTGGCTCGTCGGCCGGTTGCGAGCGGCTGGACATTCTCCTTGGCGGCCTCGAGGACATCAAAGTCGACGATATTCGGTGTTTCGCTGAAGACGTCGTCAGTGGACATGGTGTGGTGGAAGAGAGAAACACGGAGACTCGAGAGTTGTTTGCACCCGCTTTGTTCAACACACGTGATCGTACTTGATCTTCCCACGCCCCTGTGTTGAACGAAGACCCCTGGAGATCTCATTGCAAGCAGGAAGCCTGGTTAATGGAGCATAATATAGGTTTTTATCTTTTTTCTTCATTTTCGTAATCGTGTTCTTTCAAATGATGGGTGCATTTTGCGGTTCAACGATTTGGTTCAAGTTCAACATTATTTAAACGGCCGAGGACCAGATTAGAGACAGAATATTGAGGTCGACAGGCCTATTAGAACAAGTGCACCGCTTCACTAATAAGATCCACAGCAACTCAATAGCTCGAAAGTTCAACCGCAAATGCGACTGCGAGTTTCGCAAACCTAAGTCGAAATGATCAGGATGTGAAGTACGTAGTCCAGAAGAAACTTACTGGAGCATGTGAGGATATGAAAATTCGCGAGATATATCAGTTGTGTCATTGGAGGTTCTATATTGAAGATTTATCGACTTATCATAAATCTTTTTTTTAGAGTCTGACTGCGGGAGACTAGTATGAATGATATCTGACGGAATCATCAGAGACATGATTTTAACAGTTTAACTTTTATGTTGAAACTCACTGCCGTTATTCGCGTTCGCGGACAGTCCTTCTACTGCACAACACGATTGATACCCTCCTGCTGTCCATAGTAAATGGTCGCTGCCTATTTTCCGGTCCTGGCGTTCCTTTACCCATGGAATATCAACTACGGATGATTTTTAATTGACGGAGAACTTAGGTGGAATGCCACGAACGATAGCGATCAACAAGAAGTGCCAGGAATTCGGTCAGCTCGGCATCGACGCCGTTCGTTACGATGCTGACGATTTCCCGAGAGCCAGCTGACACCCATGCCTGTTCATTTTTCAGTCGCCGCCGGCGTAAGTCACACAAGAACAGACCGTCATGTCATACTGCTGCATGCCCTTAATCTCCTTGCCTGCTGCCTCGTACGCCGTCACAATATCCCGAGAGCCAAGGCCTCCGGCCTGAGATACGGACTAGGATCGAGGTTAATACTTAATACGCTGCGAAACGCACCTCTTCAGCAGAATAAAAGTGGAATTCTAGAGGAGATGTAGGAATGTATTTGGAGATCAGCAATGCTAGTTTGAACGGTCTTATTTTTGGCCAAATTGAAGAGACTGTTCCGTACCTCGATATGCTTCAAGAATGGCCATCGTTCCAGAGCCATCATCGTCGGCGCCAGGAGCAGGGAGAAATGGATTCTCAAGGTTGATGCTGTCACAATGAGCTCCGAGAACGGTTATCGGGTCGGAGACTGCTGAGGTATTCGGCGCAATGCGAATAATCTGAGTTGGCGAAAATCAAGCAATGCAACCTAATGTCGGGCAAATCACGCACAACAGAAGTTTGCTTCCAACCATGCTGAAAAGGTTCCACCGATATCAAGGCCTTTTGCTCGGCGCTCGCGAGATCCGCGGTGTAGTTGCGAATTTTCTGAAGCAGCCATTCCGAACTTGCTTTCCCAGTATCGGAGTTATAATATCGGGTTCTGAATGAACTGAAATATTCCAGGTTGACCTTCATTTCCTCAATCGAGAGATGCGGGATAATGTTCCTGACGACCGTGGAGTTTGGTGGAGGATAGGAGAAATGTTTTTTCTTGGAGTGTCCAAAATTGCTCGGAGCATCAGTCCTTTCGAAGAAATATCTTGAGTGCTGATTCGATATGACGGCCGACAACCTACATATCAAGATACTTGATGCCCATAGCTTTAACGCGCAGCTTCTGTCGCTCAGTCATCCACATCGCCTCTTCATTTAAAGAGAACTGGACCAGGCGCAGCGCATCTAAATCAAGGTCGAATCCTACCGTGTAGATGAGATTTAGCCCCAAAGATGTAGCCCAGAATGTACGCTATTCCAGTAAAACAACCTACCTGGTTCATTATGATGGTTCTCGAACTGGTTGTCAGATTTGCTGTCGGGATCAAAATGGAACTGGTTGCTTTGGAAAGCGCCGGCAGCGAGAACGGCGGAAGCACAAATGCAGAGAAACAAGCGCATGTCTTGTGGCCGTGGATTGGGTCAATACCGTCAAGTTCTGTCATTGTCAAGTCCCTTTATACGTCCGTCGATACTAATAGCCGATGACCAATGACCGCTCGCGGGCACTGCGGGAGGCTGCGGGTGCTAGTGCCTGATGTTGAACGTTGAACATTCATCAACGCTGTTACGTTAACGTTGAGCGCTCAATCCCGTCCTTCTTCGACTGGTCTGGGCTTATCCCGTCGTTTCTTACCGATTCTATCCACAGTGCTCAGCGTCGAGCAGCCTCGTTTACACCTTGAAGACCCCCTTGAACACGTAGGTATACACCTTATTGCTGCCGGCTTGGTTCGTGATTCTGTCTAAGGTGTATTTGGAAGGATATATAACCAAGAATTAGCGCAAGGTTAGCAATTTAAAAGTATAATCTACGGGATTCTACCAGTCGTGCAAAGAGTTGCATCCAGGTTTCGACAGATTAAGTCCGCCGCGCAGTAATGGGGGGAGTATTAAACCGCCCTCGATGGTGTTGACCACAATCGAGTCCACTTCGTGAGGTGTTACTCGGCCGTACCAGACTGATGAGCCGTTAGGTGTGTATATCTAGTGTGAATATTTCAGTCCTTGCATTTTCTTCAGAGGAGAAGTGGATTACAATAGCATTACCGGAGAACTTGTGGCCACCCATATGAGAATTGAACAATATAAGAGCTTTTTTGGCGTCACGAAGCTCTCTCAGCTCCTGGTCAATATGGGCTGCTTGTTCCTCTAATGTACCGCGGTAATCTTCGAGGGGCGGATCTATAATATGTTCGAGTTGAGTATCTATCGACCAGCCTCGACGTTGCAGTGATTGTGTGAACGCTGGACAAATTCAGGACTGAGCAGATTAATCATCGAGAGTCCAATTACGAACCGTGTTCAAGTTTAGGCGCCGAAATTGCGCATCTGTTATCTCTTCTCTTGTGGGAGCCTTGTTGCCCGTATCAGAACGAGTCTAAAACAAATGTGAACACTCACATAGAATAATCACACAGGAATACGGCAAGACCCACGTACGGAATGCGCTGCCTCTAGTTCCCAATGTACGAGCCGGGGCAAGCGCAGTTTCCCACAAGGCCTTGGCACCAGCGGTACTGGCAGGCACTCCGCTGACCACCATGAAGTCGGGAAAAACCAAGACGGTTTCAGTGTCGTCCTCGGAAATCGATTTGTGGCTGGCATTTAATAAGGAAACCTCCGTAGAGTCCTCCGAGCTGAACACTCCAGGTGCTCGAGGCATTTTCGGGCCAACAGACGAAGAAACATGCGCTTTCTGCCTTGTCCGAGAAATATAGTACGCGAGGGAGCTAAGGGTCCATGTAATCTCCCTGTCCCAGTCTGTCTTTCCAGTTGAAATGAGAATCTGAATGCCAGTAGGTGAATACGGGGTATGACGAGGCTCGTATGCACTTACTTGACGCCGAAACGGGCGAACGGTTCCTAGCATTTGCGTCTCCATGTCAACAGTAAATCGAGGCGGATAATCGGAGTGCCCTGAAGAATGAGTCAATACAACTATTCTTTCAAAATGGGCAGCCAGCTCACCTTCTTCGCAAGGATTTGAGCATGTTCGGCAGTCTGCCGCAGATACAGGAACACCTGAAGCAGCAAGAGAGGCACGAATATTGTTCGAGTCGAGCTCATGGCCGAATGCCCAAGCTTGTAGCTTCCGAAGGCTGCTCATGAGAAGGAAACCACATCAGCTCATGTTGAAGCCTAGTACTGTTTGATGTGCGCAGTCAAGCCGCAATTCCGCGTAATCTGTAAATCTCGGCTTTGTCGTCCACTCGGATCCGTATCCGATATATCCGGAGCACAGCACGGAATTCCACTTTTGTTTCCAATGCTCAGAATCACAAAGAACGTTGTACAATTTAGATTTATGTTGTTCAGGACCATAATACATCACGATTCATTAGGAGTTTAGACATGAAAAACTACCTCCCAGAGCCGTACACACCCGTCTGCACCAGCGCTCGCAAGTGTCCCGCTTTTGCCGGAGGCGCCAGCGACCCATATCACGCTATTCACCCCACCCGGGCCTGCATTCTTCAGTGCGATGTTCTTTGTGGGCTTATCGACGCTCCAGATATACACATGTGTGTCGAGCGAACCAGACGCGCAGTGCTTCGAGTCAGACGTCCACGCGAGGGCATTAATACGAGCAGAGTGGAAGGACCACCGAGAGGTGACCAACTTTGAGGTGGTAAGTATTAATCAGGAGGACTGCATAATGAGAGGGCATAAGCACCTTCTGTTCCTTCACATCAAATAGGGCTACCCGGCCACTGGACTGAGAAAGTTCATTAGACTAAGGAGCTCGCAAAAAGGAGACTTGCAGTTACATCACCCGCAGCTAGTAGTGCTCCGTCAGGAGAAAACTCGAGAGCAGAGACAACACCCTTGTTGCCTTCGAGTAATCCGAGTTCCTTGAACGCCGTTCCATTCCATTCATAAAGTCGGACTTTCTGATCCTGATAGTGGTATTGCGTCAGGAAAAAGGAATAATGTACAGCAGGAGAAACAAACCTCGGCCCCGATAGCCACGAGAGTCCCGGTCGTGCCGACTGCACTTGGTGTGAACTTTGTTGTAAGTTGTGCCACCTTCTGGTTTGAGCGGATGGCCTCGACGCCAGTCGCCTCCACGACGAACACCGTTCCGTCTGCTGCGGCGGTAATTGCCTTGGGCTGCGCTGCAGTGGCAATCGACACGGGGGAGAAGGTCGCCCCACCGATCTCCCGTACACGGTCATCGTAACCGGCAGAGAACACCTTGCCGTCCGGCGCGGCCGTGAGTCCCACAATAATGCTGGTGTGTCCCTCGCCGTGCACCGGGGCGACATCTCCTGAGGCCACAGTATACTCGACCACTCGTCCGTCGGCTGTTCCTGCAAGGAATGTCCCAGTGCCTGAAATGGCCGCCGCTGTGATGGCCTTTTGTGGACCCTGCATTTCGTGACGTTAATAGGGCCGAGAGTGAATTCAGTTAGAGGGACTTGCATTCACGACACGCGCCGGCTTTTCTCCGGCGCGCGAGTCGAAGACATTGAGATCACCGGACATGGATAAAGACACGATGTCTGTTTCGCGGCTCCAGACGTTCCCCACTTGCTGGTGGTTCACGCCTGAGCCAAGCGTCCATGTGCTCGTGGCTTTGTGAGTCTCTACGTCCCCTTTATGCGCATCGTCAGCTAACCCTCCCGGCATACATGCGGCGAAGGCATACACAATTTGACAGTGCAGTCTGCCGATGACGTTGCAATGGACTTGCTGTCCGGACTCCACGAGCAGGCCATCTGCGTCGGAGTTGAATGTGACAGAAGATTCCAGAGCAGAAAGCGAAAACGCACCACGCTACCCGTATGGGGGCTGTCTGTAAACTCTGCAATGGTCTCGCCTGTCTTGCCGTCGTACAAGAAGACCTTGGAGTCGGACCCAACGCTAGCAAAGTGGTCCCCCGAGGGTGCGTACCGCACGTCTTGGACGAACTTCGTATGAGTTCTAATGGTCTGATATTATGAGTACAAGTTTTGAGTTGACAAGGGCAAGTACTTTATCATATTTGTAGGGTGCCCCTGACACGCGAGGTTAGAACAGACGTGCAAACTAGGCGGTCGTCAGCGCACCTTGGTGGAAGATAATCAGTCCGTCGTCGGCAGCGGTGGCGGCTCTGTAGGGTCGCTGGTGGCGTATAGCCACGGCGTTAATGGCCTTTCCAGGAGTAGGTTAGTTAGGTATGATATAAATTAGGCGATACATACCTTTGAATGCCCACTGATTTCCCCCGTGGATGAGCCCGTGTCCATCATGAATGCATGTCCGAATCTGCCAAAGCAACGTCAAGGCTTTGAACCGTCGAACCGGATGTCCACAAACTTCTCTCTGCCATCTCCAACAGCGATGATGCGCTTGCTCTCCCCATCCCACTCCAAATCGTTTCTACCATCGAATCAATATCATGCGTAAGCGATCGAGCTCAAACCTTACAATCGCCCGGCAAAGACCCTATACTCCCCTTTCAGCACCTGGTCTTCGCCGACAGTGTCCCAGATGCGAACTGTGGAGAAATAATTTCGACGATGCGATCAACAGAATATGGAGCACAACGTACCGGTGCCGAATGCATCCGCAGATGCGCAGTAATAGCCCGAGGGCGAGATGCGCGCAACAGTAGTATTCTGCACATGTCCGGTATACGCAGTTGCCAGTAGGGGGTTCTACGCGCGCGCATCTTTCAGCATCATCGGGTGTAAGAGATTGAGCACCAACATTCAGATCGCGGATCTGCAGACGGCGTCGGTTTGGTTGCAAACAACTGAACGTCGCGAACTCACAATGACAGCCTTGCCGTTGGTGTAGACAATCTTATCCTTGTGAGAGCTCAGTTTCGTTGAGACACCGCGAGCGGTGGCAGGAGCGGGCGGAAACAAGGAGCCTGGCTTGAAAGACATGCTGATTCGTTTAGAAACTTGCGGCGCGCAGCACCAAGCGGTGGAGGTAAAGATGGTGATGTCTATTTAACGGGCCGCGGAGTAGCAGGGATGTTGTAGTAGGGTAGACGGTTGGGCACGGACTCTAGTAGACACCGACTGTATGTACATGTTAGACACGGACGCGTAGATTAGTCAGCATCACACACTTGTACAGCATTCACGACGTCGGAGAGCCTCTAGCACGCCGGACATAGCCACAGTGGGTCCATCGCCAGTCCGCCGTACCCATTCTGGTGACAAGAGTGTTTTCGTCCCACGCACCCCACGTTCCCAAGCACAAAAGCCCCACGTCACCCAAGCAAAAAAGCCCACGCCACAAAGTAAAAAGTACCCACCACGTCTACCTTCTCCGATCTGGCTCCCGTTCTCCGGCAGACAGTTGTTCGGACCAGTAAGAATAGCGCCAAGGCACCCGGAAACCTTATCGCGGATCTGCCAACGAGATCGGCACCATCATCACCGACCTCGGCTAACGCAGATCTACCCGAACTCTCGTTAGCGCAGGCCAAAGCCCTGCTCACGTCCCCTCACCAATCACCCGTATCCCAAGTCAGCTCTCCCCACACGCCCGCAACCGACTCCAACACACGCCCGCCAAGCACACCACCATCCACTGTCCTATTTCCCTTCACGCAACCGCCCCCGCCACCGCGTAAGCCTTACACACCCCGCGCCACACACGTATCCCTCGGCTCTGCCCCGTCTTTCACTGCTTTACCCATCACCGTACCAATTCCCCCGGCTCCTACCGTCCGTACCAGAAAAACGCGCAGGATGACAGAACTAGCCCCCGACTTCAGCGGCGAGCGAACCGCCGACGCCATATTGCCCAAGGAATTCCTGCGGAAGCTCGCGGCCTACCAGACGGTGAACAGCATCACGACGGACGCTGATCGCATCGCCTCACTCATCGGCTGCTTCGTGTCGGACTCGCTGGCGGACGAATGGTTTACCGATCTCGCCGCCGGCGATCCCGCGCGAACGAACTACCCCGCGCTGCTCGCAGCTTTCTCTACGCGCTTTCCCGGCGTTCAGAAGGTCAAGAAATCACACGCGGTGCTCACGTCGGAGCTCGGTGATATGAAGATTACCATGGCCGAGCTCGCCAAGGTCTTCATCCGTCAGGGCGTCGAGTGCTATCCGCACAAGGAGTTCGCCGCACGCCTGCTAGACGCCGCCACCGCTGCCAAGGTCGAGGGTACCGAGCAAGAAATCCACCGAGTACGCGAGAACCTGCCACGTGTACTTAAGAAAAAGACCACAGAGCCGCCTGGCACCAACTGGGCTACATTCGCAAGGGAGATCGCCGACGTGAGCTGGGACAGGATCAAGGAGGCGGTCGAGGACTGGAGAAAGGACGAAGCGCTTCGCCAGTGCGTCCAGGACAGCGCGCGCTCCGCGTCAACTCCCAAGGCCCCTGCAGTTAACAAGCTCGCCGCTCAGCTCGCACAAACCTCCATCACGCAACAACCAGCGCCGCCGCAGCCGCAGTCAGCGCCAAGGGCCGCGCCCCCTTCTACAGGGGGCGGGGTAACCCCAGGTGGTAGACGCGCGCTCGCGCCGCTCGATGCGACGGGGATGACGCGCCTCAAGACTTGCATCGCCAGTGCCAATGCCGGCCTCCCCATCGACACCAACGCCTACAACCGAAAAATCGCGCTGTGGAACGGAGCGTACGGCCATTTGGAGGCTGGCAAAGTACCACTAGAAGCCACGGGATACCCCCTCAGCCCCGGCTCGTCGCCTGTCTGCAGCGGCGAGTGCTACGGTTGCGGAAGACGGACCAGCCCTCCCCATAACGCCCCCCCAGCGAACGAGGTCGGCCCACTCTGTAATGGCATCAAAATTCCGAGGCTCGAGCGCGCCTTCCGTAACGTGTGTGGGCACTACCTGGGCCGTTCCTCCGCGCTTCCCCAAGCAACCATGCAAGTCAATGCCGTCGTCAACGATCCCGACGATTGGATGAACGTCGCGGCAGAGGTGGACGAGGATTTTGCCCCGGGACCGTCGTCGTAGGCGAATCGGCGGTCCGGGAACCTCGCCAATTGGACGGCGCAGGTCTCCCCTCCAGAATAATAACACACGATGTACCAAACTCTTGCAATAGAACTATCGTCGACCTTTATTCTGTGGGAGGCTCTGAGCTTAATGACAAATGCATACCATTCATCTACGACATCTCTATACTTGGCACAAACGACATAAAGATCCTCGTACGAGCACTCTTCGATGGAGGGTGCCTGGGTGGTGCGATGGACTCCAAATTCTTTGCGAAGATACGGCACCTCCTCACCAACATCCGGCCGTCGCTCAAGCGCTTACGAATGGCCAACGGCACGCTTGTCGATTCCGAGGCGTCCTGGGAAGGCGTACTCGAAATAGATGACGTACGGGCTGAGGGCAACTTCGAGGTCTTCGACAGCATGGGCGGCTGGACCCTACTGTTTGGGAAGCCGCTGCAAACACGATTCGGTGCCGTCCACGATTACGCCAGAGACGTCGTCACCATCTCGTCCCAGGGCAAGACCGCGACGTTGCACAACCAGCACCCGTCGGCACCGGTTACAGGTCCCAGACCGAACGGTACAACGGCCGCGATCGCGGCGAGGCATGAAGCCTCGACGGGGGTGAAATCGTGCGCGATTCCCCCCGCGAGGCGAGTCCCATCTGTTACTGAGACGATTACCCCTGTTGATGCACTGTTTATTGCAGACGAAATTCGGTTAGTTCCAGATGAAGCCGCAGACGTGGCAAGGCGCGAAGCCTTGACGGGGGAGAGATCGTGCGCGATCCCCCCCGCGAGGCGCGTGGATCCACTACCAATACAATTAACCCCATTTGATACACCGTTTATAGATACAGTAGTCGAAGCGAACGATGAGACGCCGGAGATGGAGGAGCAGCCACAAGAGCAGACGACGACGTCAACGTGGACGATGGCGGATATGGACGTGTTAGCAGAGGACGGACTCCAGGATGTGGCCGTCCTAGAACAGGCCTGGCGCGAAGCCTCAACGGGGGGAGAACGATCCAAAGATCCCCCCGCGAGGCGAGTCCCAAACCTTACCACTGATACTTCCCGGGTTGACGCACCCGTTCACGTTCACGCAGCTGCGGACGACAACGCTAATAGCCAACCGGGCGACACGGGCACGAGCACAGGACTCCAGGGTGAAGCCGACCCAGAAATGGCTACGCAAGAAGCCTCAACGGGGGGAGAATCTCGCAACGATCCCCCCGCGAGGCGAGTCCCGACGCCCTGTAATCCAGTTTCCCCGGTTGATGCACCTAGTTCCGCAGGAGTAGAGATTAGCGACGGCGGGAATGCGAGCGCAGAAGAGGCGGTGGCAACGGACACGGCGGCCGGCAACGGCGCCATGCGCGAGACCTACGTGGGGGAAGACTATGCCCCCTCCAGGGGAGTATTCGAGCCCGCGGCAGCGTTCTCAGTTCACACCCAGGCTGACACCCAGTACCCAGAGCTGCCCCCCGAAACCATACACGATGCTGAAGCTTTCGATGCGGACGCCACCACCAGCATCTATACCCGTGCAACAGACCCCTTCAACCCAGCTCGGGTAGCGCGCGTTCTAGAGCTCGTCACCCTGGGGCCGGACTTGTCCGCCGAGGAACGGGAACTGGCACGCGCCTTCATCACCGAGTTCGCGGACGTGTTCGCATTAGCCGTTAGTGAGGTCTTCGCCGTAGACGGAGACGAGTACGCTCCGAACATACCGCCGGGCGCCGTGTTTCCTACCAAAGTGCATCAACGTCCCATGAAGCAGCCGCAGATGGAGGCGTTTAGTAGGCAGGTCGATGAGTGGGAGGCGGCCGGAATTATACGCGAAATACACCCCCGCGACGTGAAATGCGCCGCCCCCATCACATTGGCCCAGAAGGCGCACGTTGGCGGTTTCGACCGCATCGTGCTCGAACAGCTGCTAAATGGCGAGCACCAGCGTGAGGGCATGCCACCCGCTTTCCCTAACGTTTCTACACTCCATGAACTGCCCCCGTCTGACGAACCCCCACCCAAATATCGTGTATGCCAGAATTTTGCTGAGCTCAACAAGATACTGGCCTGTCATCCGTTCCCCCACGGCGATTTACGCGACAAACAACGACGGTTGTCGGGTCACCGCTACACGTCCGTATTCGACTTCGCGTCGGGGTTCTTCGCGTTGCGCATCAGCGAAGCGGTGCAGCCCTATATCTGCATGTTCGTTCCAGATCGCGGCTACAGAGCATATACGCGCATGCCTTTCGGACTGGCCGACGCCCCTCCTGCGTTCAATACGATGCTGGCGAAGCGACTGTACAAGCTCACCATCAAACAGATAATGGAGTTGTTCGTGGATGACGGGGGAACCGCGGCGGACAGTTTCCAGGAGATGCTCCGTCGCCTGCGCCTGATATTCGAAGTAATACGTGCGGAAAAGCTCTCCCTCTCCGCCTCGAAGACGCAGCTGTTCATGACCGAGGCCGTGTTTGGCGGCGCGATAGTCGGGCCCCAGGGCGTTCAACCCGATCTGGCCAAACTGTCCGCAATAGTACGCTGGGAACGCCCCACGAACGCCCTTGAATTGCTCCGGTTCCTTGGACTCACATCATACTTCCGCGACCTTATCGAAGGGTACGCTTCCGAGGAAGCATCCCTACGCAACCTCCTCCGCCTTGTCAAGGTCAAGCCGGGTGCCAAGGGAGCAGCTTTCCAAGCCCCCTTCCGCGCTTTGGACCTCACACCCTACTGGACGCCGGGGCACACCGCTACGTGGCTCCGCCTAAAGACCCTACTCATGTCCGAGCCGGTCCTTCGTGCCCCGCGCTACGACACGCTCCAGACCGACCCGTTCATCGTCACTACGGACGGCTGCAAAGACGCTTTCGCAGCGACTCTGGCGCAACGCATGGAGACAGCCTGGCCGGGCGGTAAGATAGTCATCCGCCGGCACCCCATTGCGTTCGCATCCAAGAGGACGTCGGTGACGGAAGAACGTTACCCACCGTACTTACTGGAGTTCGCCGCGCTGAAGTTCGGCCTCGATAAGTTTTCTAACATAATTTGGGGTAGCCCCGTCGAGGTCGAGACTGACTGCAGCGCGTTGCGTGACGTGCTCGGCAGCGAAAAACCGACCGTGACACACGAGAGGTGGAGGGACGGCGTTATGGGGTATAACATAGTCGGTGTCAGGCACATCAAGGGGACGAGCAACGTGGTCGCAGACGCATTGAGCCGCATGTATGAGGGCAAGGAGAGGGCGCCGGGTGATGGGAGCGAGTGGACGGTATCGCCCGACTGGGAGTCGCGTACGGGGATCATCAACGACATGTACACCGTCTGCGCGGTGCAGGGTGGGGAAGAGGGCGCGTACCTCGTCATGGCATTACCGGCCGGGACCCTAGCTCTGCGCGAAAGGTTCAAGGACGAACCAATGCTGCTCCAGATCATCGACGCGATCGTGGAGCTTGACATGGGCACGGCGATGCGCGACCGCAAACGCGCGCTCCATCGAGCATCCCAGTTCTTCATCGACGAAGGCAAACTGTGGAGGCTGGGGGGGGGGAAGGGTACGCGAGCCCGCGCACGCTTTGAATGCGTCACCGGTGCGGAGGCGGTGGAGATGGCCCGGAAGGTCCACGTCGAGAACGGACATTTCCACCGCGATAGCATCAAGATGACGCTGATGGACCAGATTTACAGTCCCAAGCTCGACGCCTCAATCCTCAAGGCCATCGCCGACTGCGGTCAATGCAAGGCCTTCGGCCCCGCTCACCTCCATGCGCTCATGGACCCCATACTCCGCCGTCATCCGTTCGAACTGCTCGTCGGGGATTACTTGTCACTACCCGTTGGTAAAGGCGGCTTTAAAACGGTCGGGCTATACCTAGACACGCACTCACAGCACGTCTGGGGTTTCAAATTCAAGACGGCGGGATCCGCGAAGACTACGCGCGACTCATTGGAAAACATATTCCACAATTTTCTCCCCTCCGACGTCTTCATGTCCGATAACGGTTCGCATTTCAAAAACGAGACAGTAGCCGCTTTCTGCGCCGAATGGGGCACACGGCACCACACCACGCCGACCTATTCCCCTTGGGTTAACGGTCTCGTCGAGGGCACGAACCGTATCCTGCTCTACGTGCTTGCACGATTATGCGCGCCCGACGTCGGCGAGGACGTGTGGGACGCCGCTACGTGGGAATCCCTCCCGAGCGCCTGGCCCGAACACTTTGATGAAGCCATACGTATCCTTAATTGGCGCATCCTGCCGGCGGTCAAGTTCTCCCCGAAGGAGTTGTTGCTAGGGCTCGTCGTCGGCACGCCCAAGGTCCCCCTCGAGGTCAGCGAGCGTGCTCTGCAGCCTCGCGAGGCCGAGTTACAAATGGCGTACGTAGCGCAGCAGCGACTCGACGGCTACGCAAACCGCATCGCCTATGCGCTCGGACGGAAGGCCGCCTTCGACCGCAAGGTCATCGCCTCACGCGGGGGTGCTCGGGTGTTCCGCCGCGGCGACCTCGTACAGCTACTCCGCCCAGACCTTACGAACACGCACCTAGTCATCAAAAAGCTCGTATGGCACTGGTCCTCGCCCCATAGAATCGCAAAACGCTTTTTGAATTCATACGAGCTGGAGACACTAGACGGAGTAGAAGTACCAGGCGGGCTTGTCCACGCCCGACGCATACGCCCCTTCGTCCCAGCAGCCAATTCCGCCCTAGCCCACGACCAGGAGCTGTTCATGAAAGCGCTCGGGCCCGTCGACGACGCCATCGAGGCGGAAGACCTGCGAGAGGTGGAAGCGGAGAGAGCGGAAACGGTCGGCAGAGAGGTTGAAGAAGCAGAGGATATAGTCGCAGGAGAGGAGTAATTGGCGACGGGGACGCCGCCATTTTTGTTGTGGGCGCATGTAGTAGGGTAGACGGTTGGGCACGGACTCTAGTAGACACCGACTGTATGTACATGTTAGACACGGACGCGTAGATTAGTCAGCATCACACACTTGTACAGCATTCACGACGTCGGAGAGCCTCTAGCACGCCGGACATAGCCACAGTGGGTCCATCGCCAGTCCGCCGTACCCAATGTCTAGGAATGTAAGGTCACAGGTCTGTTTACTCCTGATTGTTAGTCTCTCAGGGGACAGCTTTAGTGGATCTAACTCGTACCTCGTTCACTAACCTGATTGTGTAATACCAACGAAGCTGACCCCGATGATAATAACACTCTTTGAACACTCTCAATCCACCGCCATTCCTCCCTTCCTCCTCCCTCGCCTCTTCCAATGCCACCTCGACCCCGAGCGCTGGAAGCCCTAGTTCCAGATACGGACAAGGTGAGCGATACCATCTACCATCTTCCACATCCGCGATTAACGGTCGCTTTAGCTCGACGGTTTAGCCACTTTTGATGCACGGGAAAGGATTGAACTCGCTCATAGCACTGCGGCGACCGTCGCTTACAAGCCGCGCTCCGCAGCATCTACAGAGCTCGTCAAAGACCGTGAAGCTGCCCTGACATCTGCGAGCTTAACCTCCTCAACTCCCATCAAAAGCGGTGGTGCCACCGACCTGGGCATCGACAGGCTCACGCGAGCACACGTCGAACAACAGCTTGCTGAGGAGCTCGACGGGCGCCGGTCAAAAAGTTCAGACCTCGTTGAGCTCATTTTCGGCCCCCTTGTCAGCATCGACGGCGCGGCCGACATCCTCCGCCACTTCCTGGACATGTCGATTGTCTCCGTCCAGAAAGAGGTCGACGGGAAACTGATGGACGTCGGGAAAGAGGAACATAAAGCCGCCTGTGCGAGTGCCGCCATCCAAGCCCAGGAGGCGACGAAATCCTTCAACCATTCGTCCGCAGATCCTTACCGGTGGAAGTGGAGCTTGCCGGTCGAGGCGTCTGAGGCGGCGGCGGCGCTCTTTCTAAACGTCGTTGCTATCGCGGCCCACGTAGCCACTATTCGTTCGGGGAAGGCGCAAGACCAACCCCTCCCGGCTTTACGTTTCATAACTTTACCAAATCCCCTCAGGCCTGTCCCTCTTTCAAACGAGTCTGCCCCCCAGGACTGTCGCCCCGACGTTGTGGCCCTTGATTGTTCTGCATTTCGTCAAGCTCCAGTTGGGCTTACACCCAATCTCTTCCTACTGGACAATTCCCCCTTTGAATACATTCGCAAGGAACTTCCGACAATCCTGTTTTTCTCGCCCTCGCACAGGTCCGCCTCTGGTCCAGCCATACTGGCTTTCGAGACATGGTTCAAGGAACAAGAAGCTTCCAAATATCTGGATATGTCGAAATTTTGTTGGCCGGAACTCCAAATTACCGCCGAGGCCAAGATGTCGGATATTTATCATGCAATTCTCCAGGAGTTCGTTTATATGAGGCAGCAGCGACGCACGCAGCCCTGGATGCGGTCGATCGCGGGCCTCGTCATCACGAACAAGATCATCGGTGTGCTCCGTGCCGACACGCTTGGCGTAGAGCAATGCACGTTTAGCCGCGATTGCAGTCGCGGGGCTCTAGACACTATTCGGGTCTGTTTAGGACTCGTGCGATCGACCTCTCTTGAGCGTGGGCAACACGAGGCATTCGAACTCGCCAATACCACGACGATCGCCCCTCCCCACCTAAAACCCGCCAAGGTCAAGACATCGAATGACGTTTTTAACGAAGATCCTAGGGTGGAATACATCCACCGCACCGTGCGATTTATCAGGCTGCGCGGTCGCCGCCTTCACTACTCTGAAGACCAGACTAAACCCAACATAATCACTTACTATGTCCACCACCTGGTTCAGGACAACGGATCGTTGATTGGGCGGTGTCCCCGAATCTTCTGCGTGTCACGGGAGACTGAGAGTACAGACACCGTTCGACACTTCGTGGGGCCGTACGCCCTCAAGCTCTATTACGCTGATCACGCGAGCGATTGTTATAGGGACGATCTTATTAGCGCAGCAAGGAATGGTCAAGTGAAGAATGTGCTCCTCCCCACTTGGTTCGTCTCATATGCCGTGCCTGCGTTTGTTCAAGCGATGCTAACCGACCGTTTATCATTTGCAGGGAATGGCACTACGGTGACGCGCTATCATTACGGGGTCTTCCTCCGGACGTCGTCCACCATTACTCCCTGACTCACGAACATGCGCTGCACAATCGGGAGGAAATCTTTGCTCAGTCCGATCTGAAAAGGCTCTTGGTCCAATGTTCAAGCTATGACGAGTTTGCCCAGGCGTTTATCAACTTCGCTGAAGGTGGGTGCTAGTTTACCCGTCCACGTATGGATTGGATTAATTTTCGCATAGCCATAGCCTCTTTAACCGAGCGCAATCTCGCCCACCGAGATCTCAGCATCGGGAATGTACTGTTGAGCCACGATACTCCGTGTCCCTCAACATTCTTTTCCGAAGCTACAGCCTCGGCCGCTGCACTTCTCAAGGCACGCGTTACCTTTACACAGAGAGCGCTCGAGCAGCGAGTGGGGGGGCTGATCCATGACATGGATATGGCAGGTCGTCTGCATCGCCTCCCCGATAAAGTGACCACCAAAGGCCGCAAATCAAAACTTGCGATCCTCAAGGCACCATCTAAACCGCAGCCTCCAGTCAACTCGGTCGCAATTGAAAAAGGGTTCCGAACGGTACCCTTCTTTCCCCTCACTGGCGTGCATCACGTTGATGAGTTATGCAGGGCACTCCCCCGTTTATGGCGATAGGACTTTTGGTGGATGGTCCTCCCCACTTTGTAGCTTACGACGTGCGTTGTTCTCATGGACTATTTTCGCAAATACAGCTGACTTCGCCGCCAGTTCCACAGCCTACTGTTTGTCATGGTTCTGTTTTTTTGGAGTTATCCCCGCTTCAAAGCAGATGTCCCATTCCCTTGCCCAGTGCCCACGAGGACAAGAACCTGGCCGTCGGAGGTATTACGATGGGCGAACCGCCCGGTCGGTTTTTCCCTCGCCGAGCTGGGCGGTCTGAAGCGTATCTTTTTCTCGAAGCATGAAGTCCTTCGACAAACGCTCAATCGAACCCTCGAAGGAGATTTGTGGACAGAAGACTCCGCATATCTTGACCTCTTCTGGGCACTATATGCGACTCTCTGGTCGCCGTCGGACGAAACCGCGAGCTGGACTGATCTGAAGGATGTGATACCGGAAGAGGTGATTGAGGCTCTAAAGGAGGCATTTCACGACGATGGGTCCCTATGATTTTGTGGAAATGTCAAGCTTGTAAGGTTGATCGTTGAATTAAATACCATAACTCCCACAAATGCGGCCAAATATTCCAAACAGCGTTGTCGCAGCTTCAAGCTCCCCACAAAGCTCGTGTAACTGGTTCAAGATAAGCTATTCCCGGTTCCGCAATTAGGAACCAGGTCTGTTTGGTCTAATTGTCTGTCTGTTGTCCATCCCCTGGGATATTGGCTTAGTCATGATGGCATGCTTCACCACTGCGCGCCCATATCTCTTCTGAGCCCTCTCGTTCCTTTCCGCTACTATGGCACTCAATACTACGAGTTACTATCGGAGAATTACGACGAACTTGATCCTATATGTTGAATAAAAAATGTCTCGCGATCGTGGGGCAATTCCATCCTGCGTCTCTCCGAGTAGGACACTGCCTTGAACGAGAATGCTCACTCGGACCCGAAACGTACAAGAACCCCCACCCGATCCTGGACTCCATCATCATTATTGCTCTCTCCTGCGGCATTGGTCTTACTAAAGGCATCGAGCAAGCCCAAGTTGCGGGAAGGTTCGGGCGCCTGCTTCTCTTACCGCGCACGCCTCCCAAATCCAAGGCAGTATTATCCTGGGGCACTGTTATTACTCTTCCGAACTTCTACGTCCTCTCGCAAACTAAGATGCGCTCACTTCACTAAGACCAAGATGGCGGCGTCCCCCCGGCTCGTCCCGGACAAGCGTGTGCTCCTCGGCAAGGTGCGCAACTGGAGTCACAACATCAAGCACGCAAGAGGTCCTCCAACCGCCCGGCCGCACTCAAGTGACACTCCGCCATGCCAATCATCGCTTCGTCTTGGACGGTCCTCATCGTCCAAGCCTTGTGGACCGCCTCCAAGCGCTGATGGCCGCTCCAGCATTGTGGTGGACGCCCGTAAAGATGGTGATGTCTATTTAACGGGCCACGAAAATGCAGGAGTGGCAGGGATGTCTAGGAATGCAAGGTCACTTCAAGTTTGAGGTTACTGAAAGGTTACTCGTTGGTTACAGCCGACCGGGATAGCAGAGTGGCGGCAAACGCCGGCCGTCGGAATGTAACAGGAGCAAACTCGTCCGCATCAATTGCTCTTTTGGGCTTGCGATTTACTTACATAAGCAACAAGAACCCAAACATTGATTAACCAAGATGATACAATTCTTATTAAGTTGAGGGATTTGAGTTGGTGCTGGTCAGCCTGCTTCGGACAATGTCATTCTCCGCGTCACTCCAAAAGATTCATGCAATTTACAGTTTACAAACTGACATACATAGTATGTTTAACGAGTGAGGATTTCAATTCTGGGAATAAATTACTCCCTCTTTCTTAAACTGACCCTACCCTTCGGGTTGGGGGATATTACAAGACCAAAGCTTTGATTAGGAGGCCGTACGCCATCAATCTCGGCCTTCATATCATAGTTAAGAATGAGATGGGCCAGCATCGCCTTAAGTTCCGTTGCGGCGAAGAATCTGAGCGAAGAACTGAATAATAACACAGAAAGACGAGTAATGTCATACCGTCCAGGGCAGGCATGCTTTCCGTGACCGAAGACCAAGTGATCGGTTCCGGTCGACACCATATGGCGCTTGAAGATGTCAGTACTGGATTCGTGGTCTCGCTCTTCGCGCATCTTTGCGAAGCGGAAACCGTCAAAAACGGCGGGATCGTCATAGTTTACTTGGGATGTAACTCAAGATTAGCGACGCAAAGCCGCAGATATGAGGGAGACTTACAGGCATCATAGTGAGCTGGACGAGAAGCGACCATCACATATGATCCATATGGAATAACAGTCCCATCGCTGAATCGAAAGCCGTTGGGATCAACAACTTTACGCGACATGGCGACTGTTGAAGAGGTGAGTGCTGAGCTTGACGAAGATATTGCGCTATTTTATTACCAGGGCCGTTCCCGTTCATACGTTGAGACTCTCGAATGAAGCTATCAATCAAGACCATACTGTTCAATGCAGCCTTCGACCATCCTTGTTGTTTGATGATTCGCTCTGCTTCCTCCCGCATCGGAGCAATGTGGCTCGGGTATCTGGTAAGATCGAAGATGGCATGGGTAAATGCCTGAACGTTGTGGATCAGAATATGATATAGAGTCGAAGGGAAAGGACTCCAACCATAGAAGAAGTGTGGATGGCCGCCATGTTGGTCACCAGAATTCGCTGGACAATTTCGGTGGTAGCTCTATCTTCCCCTTCAGCATGATCCAAAAGCCACGAGATCAGATCGTTCTAAAAAGAAGGTTTGTCCAGGTAAAACTATAGACCGGGTTTCATACAGGTTTTCCGGGCCAATTAGGGCCCAGCTGGTTTTCTTTCTGAATCCGTTCTTCCACCAAAGGGCCCAAAAATTTCATGGCCACCCGCATGCTTTCCTTTCTGTTGGCGATGAGCGGCCCCACGATTCTAAAAATGCTGTCAGTTACCAGGAAACTCGAGGATAAAGATAGTTACGCACGGGCGTAACAACTTGGGGAACAAAGCGATGCGCTGTGCTGAGCGCATGACGTCGAGTGTGTATTGGACACTGTTACGCAAGTAGGGTGGATCTCTACCTTTTTGAAAGAAGTCAGTCGAAGAAAAAACTCTGACGGGGAGAAGAACGTACAGAGCGGAAGGCCAACAAATAGGCGGTTACTAACGCGAGCCACAACGGCCATCGTGACCTGTAGCACTGGTACGGTTTTCCATTCTAAAATTGTTATAGCTTTTCCCAAGTGTGCAGATGAATTGCCGCACCTGTTCCTTGAAGAGAAAGGACATCGTCAAATGCGCAGACGATTTCGTCTCTGACGTCCGGGAAACATCGGTGCAAATTCCTGGTCAAGCTGGTGCGTATTGTTGCTTGATGATACGAATTTTTCTGGATACTGCGCCCCATAGTAAACGGGGCTAAAATCTGTTTGAGTGGTTGCACGCGATGAGAAACAAAGCTGACTTTGAATCCTCTGATGGAGAGATTACTTTCACATTTCATAATGCAAGAATGGTTCAGAGACAGACCTCTTCCACGCCTCCATGAAAAGATAACACATTGTCGGGGGCAGCCCCTACCTCCGTCACTAGTTTATGTCCGCAAGCAATGAATTCCCAGTGGAACAAGCGCGCGACGCGGAACACTCCCTCGGGATATTGTTCGTACCCTTGCTGAATGCGTTCTGGTGCGTGCCGAAGGTAGCTGTATGCGTCGACATAGGAGGCAAAAAAGCTGGAGGATCCGACGATAGGGATGGCGCTCAGCTGTATGACTATGAGATTCTGCCGCCGGGGAACACCATAACACCGCACCTTGGAATCATAAAACAACTTGCGAATGTATGCGATCCCAACGACAGTCAAAAGTCCATAGACGAGAAGTGAAGAATTATCCATTATTGTTGAGAGCCGAGAGAGAGGGAACGAGCCCAACCCGCTGTATTATGGGCATATATACGCTCAGCGTGGAAAGCAGTTCCCCACACAAGACATCCGCCAACATTCTGCCACTTCCTGAACTGATCGACGGCCCGATGACCTGATACGAAATTGTCAACGGGCCGACTTTACGTTCTTAGTGAATAGTGGATAATGGAGCCAGGAAAATGCATTCTATCGGCGTGCAATTGCTTCGGTTCCACACAAAAGTTCTGAGTATATTATAAGTAATAACGACCACATATCTTAGGAAGTTTCCGGTTTCCGACTGACGACCAAGTACATCGGTGTGAAGAGCTATGGAAAAAGTCAGTATGGACGGCAGTACCAATAAACACACTGACCTTCAGCTGCCCACCGCGCACAAGAGACAGCGCAGGCAATTCTCAGTGCTTCCCCGACATCGTGCGTTCCCTTCGGCACGAGTCCCAGCTTCTCCATTATCCACAGGGCATTGTGCGTGACGAAAATCCCGCTCCAACTCATGCGCCACACAGTAATGTAGTCCCAGACGGTCTGCGCCTTGCGAATGTCCCCCTCTAATGGGTAGTACCACGGGACAACGTCCTTCCTGTCGGCAAGGTCTTCCTCGTGCTTCAGCTCAAAGCCGACAGTCTTGAGGGCCTCACGAGCGAGCTTGAGGGGGCGCATCTCAGGGATACCGTTCCCCAGTTCAATCTCATGCTGTAGCTTGGCGTGCTCCGGGTTCGAGGCATCCCACTCGTCCGTCATGCACCATTCATAGACACCGAACTGAAGGGAGTTTTAAAACGCCGTAACATAAAGATTGCCCATTCACTTACGGTACCTCCAGGTTTTAAGACCTTGAAAATCTCCCCGTAAACGCCCTCCCATGTTGGAGCATGGCAGGTGGCCTCAATAGCGTATACTGTCTAGCTGTAAGCCAAGCACGCGAGAAGCGAAAATCCAAAACGAACCCGCATCGAAGTAGTTTGCGCCAAATTGCTCCTCGAGCTTCATGAAGTCACCACGGACGAACGTAACCTGTCCCTGCAACCCCGCCTGTTTGGTGTATTTGCGCGCGCGCTGCACCTGGAACTCGTTGTTGTTGAGGCCGACAATTTCAACGTCCGCGAAGCGCGCTATTGCGCGCGCGGGTCCGCCCACACCGCACCCAACATCGAGCACCCGCATCCCAGGCCGCAGTCCCATCTGTGCGGCGAGGTAATGCTCGTGACGCGCAAGGGCAGCGGCAAATGCTTCGCCTTGGTAAAAGCGGCAGAAGTGGAAGGATTGGGCCCATCCGTACTCGTAAAGTTCCGTCGCCCCGTCATAATATCCTGGTAAAAATTGCAGTGAGAGAGACGTTTGGCAAAAGAAAAATGCGTTGGCATACCGTTGACGACGTCGGTGTAGCTATCCACGCGGTTGTCCGTGTCTGCGCTTTCCTCTTTTGATATGTCCTTGTTCCAGAATTTGGTATAGTTGGCGATACGATCGCCCTGGCGGCCGTCGACCATTCCATTTCCGTGATTTTGGACGACAGACATGATAGTTAAAGACTGCAAGTAAAGAAGGGGGTAAGCATGTGCCTCGCGATTAAAACGCCAAAAAAAGAAGAGGTGTCAGAGACTTGAATGGATCCCGAAGGAAAACCCGCCCAGTGCACCGAAGCACGTCGCGAATACGATTTGCAGTCTAGTTTTTCATCACAAGGGCAGCGGTAGAATGGGACTCACAAGTGGTGGAGGTTAGAGACAAGGAACGGGTGCAGCCGAGGTGGGACGATGGAGACTTTTTTAAACAGATCAGCCCATTTCGCGAACTTTTCTGTCTCACGTGTCAGTGACAATGACGTAAGTACAAATGGGGGCAAAGACTAAAGTTCGCCAAATAGCTGAACGAAAAAGTCGAAGAAATCCAAGTGGGACAGAACAGTAAAACTTTATTGAAAGTTGCTATCTATCGACATGTTTTTGATGCGCATAAAAATCGAAAAACCTTCAAGGCAGGTTCGTTGCGCCATCAAACAGAACATTTAACCAAGCAGCCAGACGGTACCCTCCCTTCGCGATTTGGGTTTCAATCTAACAAATGCAATGAGGATAGACTCTACAACTCGACAATCAAAACTCACGATGGGAACAGCACCGGTGAAGTAGTTGCTGGTGCACAGATCAGTGCCAGTCGTGAAACGAAAGACAAATGACTATCCACAACGAAGGAGTGAGAACTACGGAAGCTCCATATCAGTATAACGTACGCAGTCTATCTTGTTGGAATCTTGCGCCCATGTAAGAGGACACACGAGAGGTGTGATAGCGCGGGACTCGAGCGTTTTGGTATTGCTTTCAATCAACTCAGATATATCGTCTTCAATGGTCCTCGCTGGCGTTGTAGTCGATGAGCAAGAGATCCACGACGAAACAGCGGCATTATTGAATGTCCCAGTCTAAGACAGTAAATGTAGGAGCCCAGCTTGAGTCAATATTTAAAGGCATACCTTGATACGCTTAACGAGAGCGTTGGCCCATGTCGTGACGGAATTTGAGTAATTCGCGGCCAAGAGCTTGTTGATCATACTAGAATCTGAGCGCAATTGCAGGAAGTAAATGCGGTTATAATATGCAATCTGGCCTTACCCCACACCTGTGATTTCTTTTATCAGCAAGATTTCAAAGCGGGGGAGAGGAAGAGCGGACAGTGTGCAAGTTTGTGTTTGAACCACTGCAGACGGCATCGATACCATTTCCGCCAAGCTCCAGCGCTTCAACATGTAACGGTTGCGTGATATCGCCGATGAACTGCTCTCCCGCATTAATTTTTTTCCCACACTGAAGTGAGAACCTACATGGTCTATTTAATTACGATGTCAGCTTTGCAGTTTTATAAATGAATATTTCAAATACCGAGGAACTTAAGGGCTTCCTGACGTTGTGTGACAGAGAGGCTAGTCTGAATCACCCGTGTCGTATAGTTTGCAATGGCAGATACTTTAATTGGAGGGCTTGTCTTAGAAATGGGTTAATAGACCGAATAAGACAGAAAACGTACAGACACATCCGCTACTGCCACAGTCGCGTGTTTGCATCACCGAGCAGGATGTCGGTGGGCTATCTGGAGAGTCATTAATATTCGAGGAATATGTGCAAAGATAATTAAACGAACCCTCGGCATCAATGAAGTGGTATGGCGCAGACCTGAACACAGAACAAGGTAAACCAGAGCTTTCAAAAGTGTAGTTAATCCCCACCAAGAATACGCCGACTGACTCCTAACGGTGTCGGCCCACTGATATAATTAAATAAGCCAGATATTAATGGAATCAAAGTTTTGTGGTTAGTACTGACGGTAGATGCGACACCCAAGGACTCGGAATAGGTCGCGCCCAAAGATGTCTGGACAAATGACAGCGCTTTGGGGCTAAGGAACTGCCAATGGATACTTATGAGCCCACGATCAAGCTGAATTCAAGTTGAGGGTAACTTGACCTGCATAGCAATGTATCCCACTGCTTCATGACCTATGCGCACCCCATCCGTAGGCGCCGCCGGAGAACAAAGACAGCACACCGAGGTAAGCAAGGGATCTTCATCGCAGAGGTGTACTGTTTGCGGCGCTCAGTCGGCCTTTTGTAGCTCCCCTCAGAGAAAATGTCTCATAGGTGCCTTCGTTGCAGAGAAGAATTGATGTTGCATGTGCTGCCGCATACGCCAGCAAGCGGCAACAGGGCAGTCGAGAAGCAGGGAATGAGACTTGATAGGTGCTCAGTTTTAGTTCACCAACGTGCGCAAGATCTCGCGCCTTAGCAGCGCATGTGCGAGCCCCTGGATAGCCTTTCTTCAATACTACAGAATTTCTTGCCGGGGTTTGAGCGATTTAGCAACCTGAATCAGGAATCAGTGATTAATAGGACTTGGTAGCAGCGCGTGGAGCCGTCTTCTATTCTTGGGTGGGACTGTAATAGCTTATCTTGAACCAGTTAAACGTCACTTGGGGAGGTGGAGCTTTGTGGGGAGTTTGAAGCTTCGGCGACGCCGTCTGGAATATTCGGCCACAGATTGGGGTCGATGATGGGGACGAGCCCACTGCATTATTCAACCAATCTATATCTTGTCATGATGCGCAAAAATTAAATAGTCCCATTGTCGGCGGATGTGTGATAGGACTAGGAACTTCATAGAATGCAGAGCAATCGAGCGCAAAAGTCGGGACGGTAGTCCTGCCTAGCAGATTCATTGGCGAGGGGAACGGCTTGGTGGGGATGTGGCAGAGTTACGAAACGCAAAGAAGGGAGGGGGTGGTCTTGCACATTTCTCGAACGAATTGCAGCTGCGTAGGCTGCGATAGCGACGACATTAGGAAATAGCGGCCACCGCCGTCTCCGATGCCCCAACCGCCAAACCCCACTTCCACCTTTAAGGGTCGGCTGGTGGATCCTTGGAGGGCTCCATCGTCACGTTGGGCCGAATAACGGCATCCGCGCAGGCGGCTTCGTGATCCTCTCTCCCCACGTCCTTCGATCTCTTTCTGGACGGAGAGAATCGACATAGCCAGGAACTGGCGGAGGATGTCCGCCGCGTCGATGCTAACAGGGGAGCCGAAGAGGAACTCCACGAGATCCGCGCTCTTCGACGGGCAACCGTTGAGCTCTTCCGCAAGGTGTACTTTGTCATGTTCTCGCGTGAGCGTATCCACGTCCAGGTCAGTGGCGCCACCAGATTAATTGGGCTGAATCAGTTTTGCTCGGATGCTGCACCGAAGCACGGCCTTCACTCGATGCTGCGGAGCTCAGCTTGTTAAGGGACCTTATCGCTGCAGTGCCAGCATAACGGGAGGGAAGAGAGCAGAAGGGAAATTACGGCGAGGATGGGCTTGCGAAACGTGGGCGTCGGAGGAAAGGACTGTTGGTCACGCTCAGATTATTTTGCTAGGGGCTAAGCTGCACTGCCACTCAACGATCAGGCTACTCAATCCTCAACGATGATCCCTCGCGCCGACCTCAAGGACCTGGTTGCATCAGCGCTTTCGGAAGACTCGAAAGAGCCTGTCGCAATTCAACCACCTTCGTTCCTCAAGATTCCTTCCACCAAGGATTGTTCTGCAACTGTAATCTTTCTGCATGCAAGTTTCATTCATGAATCCGCATTACTCTCATGATAGCTATTACAGGGATTAGGCGGATCATCCGATGGGATTAAGCCAGTCCGCAAACGTCTTGCGCTCCAAGTCATCGTTGAGTCACGTCCAGTTTGTGCTGCCTCAGGCGTACGGTGTGACTTCGCTCTTTTCGTTCACCCTCTTTACCAGTCAATGGCAGGCCTTTACGCTCGATAACTGCCAGCATGGGATTCGTCATGCCAGCGTGGTTCGATATGTTTTCTTTCAACCTGCCGACGGGCAACTTCGTGCCGGGGGAAGAGGACGAGGAGGGCATGATGCAGAGTATAGCCTCTCTCGACGAACTGTTGAACCAACTTGTCGCCTCAGGCGTCGAGCCCAGCCGCATCGTCCTCGGCGGATTTTCACAAGGAGCCGCGATGTCCCTTCTCACTGGCTTGACCACGACCCGAAAACTTGCCGGTCTATTTGCTCTGGGCGCCCGACTTCCCATAAGACAGAAGGTTAAAACGGTACGATTTTTCCGTCTTCGCGCCTCTCATCCGTTCATTTTGCTGCCCAGATGGTTTCGGCCCACGCACCTTCTGTTCCGATATTCTGGGGACATGGGGCCGCAGATCCTGTTGTTAAGTACTCGTTGGGCCGACTCTCTGCCGATTTCCTTGTCAACGAGATAGGTATCCCGACCGCACCCTCCCTGGGCGCCCCCACGGGCCTTGATTTCCACACATATGAAGGCCTGGAACACTCACTTCGTGCCGATGAACTCGATGACTTGGCTTTGTGGCTTGAGAAGATCATTCCTCCCTCGGTCTAGACTCGGAGTTGCTTTTAAGCTGCCTGTTTTCTGTCGCGCAATATATTCCAAGTTGTGTATTCCAAGTTGATATGAAGGCTCTTATAACGACCAGGCGGGAAACCAGGAAAACTTTGCCGTCGGGCGGCGGCTGTATGTCTTCTCGTCTCTCTATGCCGCCGCGCTTTAGACCGTACATGTTGTGCCTGAGACTCCGCTGTTTCAAGAACAGATCTGGCTACCGAGACTTCGTGCCAGACTTGGCTGGACTTTGGCTCTTCCTCTCTGGGAAGTCGACGTGTCACTGGGTCGCTGCTCGCTTCGCAACCATTGAAATCCATAGCCTGTCAAGGAACTTGACTACCCGGAATAAATGACTTTTGATCTGCATCATGATCCACTCCCGAAGTCGAGTGAACTCGACGGGCAGTGGTCGATGGGGTCCCGCGGCGTTGTAACCGCGAGCCTGTGAATACTCTTTGGCCTTCCCCCCGTCGTACCTTGGGAGTACCGTCCTGGCATCCAGTCGTTGACCGATGACACTTCGAGGTATGTCTGAACGCTCTTCTTGTAGTGGCTGAATACTGAAAAAGACCACAGCCGGCCTTGTCTTCCTTCTTCTTTCACTCGTTTACCCTTTCTTTAATTTTACTCTAATTCGTGTGTATTTTTTTGGTCACTTGTGAATAATCCTCTAATGTCGGCATCCAGATGTCCAGGCACGCGTCGTACCACGAATAAATCATCTAGGCCAGAGAGCCACGACATTAGACACGGCCCTATCGCTGGCCTCGTGGATCTGGCTCCCGAAATCCGACCGAATTGCGAGCACAGCGCCCGGAACTGTCGCGTTCGTCAAGGTTGTGGATACGCCCTCTGGGAAGACCGCTTCATCCGCCGTCATTTCCTTGACCGCAGCAGCAGATCGATTTGCGCTCTGGGTCAATGGGCAGCCAATCGGCGGTTCAGGGAATGACTGGAGATCCGCCCAGGTACTACGGGCGGCGCTGAATGGGTCGGTGAACGTGTTCTCCGTATTGGTAGTAAGCAGTACAGCCTCCCCAGCGCCTGCGCCAGGGCTCTTGGCAGTCTATTCGGGTTTTGCACACCGATAATACCAATACCACCTTCCTCTCCGACTCCAGCTGGCTGGCGGCTAGCACGATTCCAGCCGATTTCCCGCACAATTTCGAGAGCAACTTCGCCCCCTCTGCGGTTGCCGGCCTGTACGGCACGGCGCCATGGGGTTATAGGGTTTCGCTCCCTCCTGCGCAGAGTCTCGACCCTCTAAACCTCACCGGCAGCAATTGGATTTGGTCCACGCCAAACGCCACCACGAGCGCCGCTGTAGAAACGGTCGGTTTCCGCCGGACGGTCGTTACGCCAGTCGGGAAAGTCGCAGAGTCTGCCACCATCCTCATTACGGTGGACAATACCTTCTCTTTTTATGTCAACGGTATCTTCATCGGGTCTCCCCCGCATGACCCCAACTTTGCGGATACAACGTCCGTTTGGCGGTATGCCCAGCAGTTCACCGTCCCGCTCAACGCTACCGCCAATACATTTACTGTCATTGCACAAAATTTTGGCGGCCAGCTTCCTGGAACTACCTCGAGCGCTGGTCTCATTCGCGGCGATCAAGATCTTGTACAAGGATGGAACGAGCGAGCTGGTGCAAACAGAGGGTGCGAATTGGCTGAATGGCCGCTTCTCGACGCTGCCCGCATTCCTCTCCACCGCCGACGCGGTTCTTCTACCCTCGTTCTCCTTGGGCCTCTTCGGAATTTCTCCCTGGACGTCGCTCATGGGGACTTCAGGACGTATTGGACGCCACCCGCGTTCCTCATAATTTCCTCAGCGCCGCTCCCAACATGGCGGCCGTTGCTCCCGCGCCGCCCTCGGTTCCGGTCGCGGCAATAGTCGCGACTGTTGTCTGCATCTTGGCTGTTGTCGGGTTGGCGGGCCTCCTGTTTTGGCTGCGGCACAGACGAAAGAATGCATTTCCGCCCCCCGAGAGCGAGCCGAAGAGTAATTACAGTTCGGTCCTCCATCCAATTCGGGAGACTCCTCCTGCCCTTGCTGCGGCCGCGGCTAACAGCGACCTTGATCGGCCGCTGCCCCCACTGCCGAGCAATAAGCTGGATACCGAGGCAGCTCGGTATGGTGGGGCAGATATTTTTGGGCCATCGCGGGCTGAGGAGGTCGCGCCACCCCCACGTTACTCGATAGCGACTGAGGGAAGGAGTAGTGGCTAGTTTATTCGATTCGAATTTGTGTCTCGCTCCTTTTTTTGCCACATGGATCATGCGTTATGATTACGGATTGATTCTGGACATCTTCCCACCTTGCCGAACTTGCAGGCGAACAGAGCTGGCGCTGTTCTTTTGCCGACACTGCGATCAAAAATCAGGTAAAAAGATCGACAGACTCTCGGAAACGTGTGTACTGTCTCAAGTTGAAAGGTGATACACACGGCGCTTGCTCTGATGTCGCTGTGCCTCACGGCTTGCAAATCTATGCGAAACGGCAGACGCATGGCCCCTGGGAAGGAGTAGAGTCATAAGCAGTGCTTGACTTTGATGTTCGGCAGTTGCAACCGTTGCTCCGAAAGTATTTTCATGAAAAATTGGCAGTCGGAAGCCTACGAGCACATAATTAGCTATAGTTCAGGACAGAAAGCCAGCTCCGATGGAGGATCTAAGGCCTGAGAGTCCAGGGAGGGATTACCCAAGGATCGCCCAGGATCGTCCCGGGTCAAGCCCAAGTGGGCTGGCACGGCGCTCAAGAAGCTGATGTCGTCACATTTGAACTTGGCGTGGACATCCCGGTGTGTCATTATTGTCAATGTTGCCTCGTTGGAGCAACCTTGGCCAGCGGCCAAAAGACGCCTTGATCTCTTTTTCTTGAACGACCATTTCCCTTATGCCATTCCCGCCTAGACTTGATTCACTTGGGAGGACAGCGTCCATGGACTCGCGACCTTCTAGGCCTCCCCTCTACGTGCACACTCCGCCTGTCACTCCACTCTACCTGAAATCTCGGGCGAATGACGGGAACACCGTCGTGCCAGAGAAGGACAAGAAGCTCAGGCCATTGCCCAAGGCGCCCATCGAACCGGTGACACAACCTGCGCGACCCGCACGACGACGCCGATTGTCGGGAGGTTCATTCGTGAATCCGCCACCGGCCAAAACCCGGTTTTACATATGTAATCCCGGCACGTCCTCTCCCATCTCTCCCCCCGCCTACCAACACTCTTTTCAACACTTTCCTTCCCCACTTCCCGTAAATATAATTCCACCAACACCGCTACCGCCCACTGCACCCGAAATGGTTATATCCTCTCCTCACTTGTCAACTTGCTGGGGACGGTCCCGCTGTGGATCGGAGCCGTTCTTCGTCGAGAGTCCAACAGAAATGCCAGAGGTGCGCATCCTGGACGCAGGCTTACTTCGGTGTCTGTCTAACCAAACTCGATCTCACAGTCGGCGTTTTCCACGCCTGCAGACGATGTGCGCACCTGCGAAGCGCCACCGTCGTTTAGGAGCGTCTGTGGGGTCAATTCCCCCAGAACTACTGGCCGAACTGCGCGATATCGGGGAGAGAACTGCTCCCACTTCCGAGTTCAAAGTGCTGGCGGAGCCGGAGGACGATATCGACAGCGACAGCGACAGCTCCTCCAGCGACGAGGATGACGATGACCACGAAGACTACGACTGGATCGTGACGGAGGCCAGTCGCGCTCGTGCCTGTGCCAGCTAACAACTCTCTTAAATTGGTGTTGGAGCTCGACGGGCACCACGTATTCGCAGATAGCTTTTCAGAACTTCTGCGATCACTGTGACCTTTTACTGGCATTCGCACTTGTGTGTATTGCCCTACGTCTATTCGCGGGCATCTAAGCCGCTGCTTAATTTATATGCACCATGATCTCGAGCTGTATTTCAAACCATGGTTCCATAGTAATATATTCATGGTTTCCGTCGGCACGCAGATGACTACTCAGGTGTTGATTCTGAGGTGGTCGCTCAATCTCAGATACTTCTCTCAACACAATCCGGATCTAAGCAGCCTCTCTGAGCTTCGACAAATAGGAATATCGCAAAAATTTCCACTTTGGGACAAAAAGCGGAGTGGTTGTTTTGCTTCCGAGCCACTAGCCAAACATGCTTGGCAAGGACCTCTGCTGTCAACAACTTTGTTGCCTTCTACATGCTGCACGACTCTGACACCACACACCATGCCGCCACAAAGAGCGGACGCAGCACATATCGCCCCTTATCTTACCCACCTCATCACTCACCACGGCCAACTCACCCTGGTACCTCCAGACAATAATGGCAGGCAAAGGAAGGGGAAGCAAAATAAATCTCGATCTACCAGAGATCAACCCCGAGAGGAGCCAGTTCGGTTTAACAGTGGCCCCAGACTTCCTCCCTCTTCTTTAGGGAGACCTTCACGTCGTAGTAGACGACCCTCGCAGACAGAACGGCAGTACAGTGATGGCGAGTTTTCGTTTGCCTTACAGCTAGCACATATTCTAACCAGAGATTACAGGCCTGGACGACATCCCAGACTATCCTCCCCCCACGTTCCAAGAGGCCATCTCGTCTTGCCCGAGCACCACTACACTCGGCAACATTACAGCACCGCATGCATCGCGCCATACTCACAACTCAGACTCAGACTCAGAGTCTGATGCTGATTCTCTCGAGATTTTCGATGCAGCGAATCGGGGGCATGTGCCACCCTCACCGCGCTCCCAACGTCCTCGGGGTCGCGGAATCCTGGACTCTGATCCCGATGATACAGGGTATATACCCTCGTCCTCGAATGTGCGCCCACAACGGCGCCATCTCTCCCTGTCCCCCCTTAGGACCCTTTTCCCCTCGCGGAATATTCGAGAATCTGGTCTCGCGCTTTCGGCGCAGAGCACGCCCTCTCCGCATTCTCTGACGTTCTCTCGCTCGTCTCCCTTCTTCAGAAGCACCACTTCCCTCCGCAATCTCTCCGCCTCTACTCCTATTCAACCTCACTCACCCTCTTGTGCTCCGTCCATACGGAGCGAGAACTTACTCACCTCCAGACGATTTTTCTCGCCTAAAGGCAAGGAGCGCGCGACTAATGAAGCGTTGGACTCATGGGAAATCATTGAATCTGAGCGGCTGGCCACACCTCAGCATCCCTTGATTTCATCTTCCCTCAACCCATTCCATGAGGCTCCTTCCACTCCGGTTGTGCCTCCGCTGAATAACCGGCCTTCGTCTCCGTGCGAACCGCGGCCGCCCGATACTGTTGCGTCGGCGCCGATGCACCCGTTGTCGGAACGGGATCGCTTAGCGAAGTCCAAAAGCCGCGTCGCACCAGGAGTTTCAAGCCCTGCTCGTGGCCGGGAGCGGCGTGCGCCGCCTTCTGCTCCTCCTCCGTTGACAATAGCACCGGATCCCGCTGTTCCCGGTTCTGGTCCACCCATAGTAACTGTCCGCACGAAAAAGCCTCCGCCACCGCCGCCTCCGAAGAAGAAGGCGCAGCCAGTGTCCTCTCCGCGCGCCACTGGTCCGGCGTCCTTACCTGAGCTGGATCTGGAGCGTGCACTGCGCATCCCGCTCCCGTTGACGCCTATAGCTGGGTCTCCCATTTCCCCACTTTCTGCGGAGCCGCGTTCCCCCGCTGAAGAAAACGGCGACGTGGATCCACACCAACATCAGCATCACTACCCCGGTCGTCCTCTACCGCCGCGTCCCCGTGTCATAGTCGATTCGACGTATGCGCCCCATCCAGACTTTCCTCAGGTTATTCTACCGCCGCAGCTGCTAACACCGAGCGTTCCAGAAGGACTACTAATTGACTTGGGCGATCCAGAGCCCTCGAGTGCTCAAGTATCGGGCCCTCAGTTGGCCCCTGCGTCATCAGGTTTAGACCTATTGCGACCGATGGCGCAGGACATGCAGCGCACATCCTCTGGGTCGTCTGTGGACCTCGCGCCGGCTAGGGCCGTCGCCGGAATTCCTGGAGGTGACAGATCTAGATATTCTGCTTGCCCGCCTCGAGGGCGACCGGCACGATGGTGCAAACTACGACGTATGTCTTGAATTTCGCTCACTTCGCCTTCTAATCTGTAACCCTCAGGCACTTCTGCTGGTTTCGGAGTTCATTGGTCCTGCGTCGCCCGTGCGTCCAGTGGGTGGCGTGTCTGCTTCCGTGTCATGGCCGTCTGTTTCCAAATTATCTACGGTTTTGAGCGGGAACATCGAGGTGCAGCGCCGGCGCACGACGAAGGACGGGCGGGTGAAGCTCAAGCTCGCGCTGCTCGGCATTGCTGTCGACCGCTGCGGGATATGCATGACGCAGTTCAAGAAGGCGGAGAGCGCGCGGTTGAGTGAGGGGTGTCGGCATGCCTTCCACGAACGCTGTCTCGGGCGATGGGTGGCTCGGAGTCGAACGTGTCCGCTGTGCAGGATCGCGCTCGACTTGGATGTGGCCGGTTGTCGGTAAGTGGCCGAGACAACCTGAGTATACGAATGACTATGCATATGGACATGACATGGACTACTGTTTCTCACGCACAAGTGTATGTTTCTTCTTTCGCTCAACACATGTGTAGCATAGCCTCTGTACGAATATATCATGTTTTGTACTAACCTCAGTGCCATTATGGAATTCCGTCCGGTTGGCTAGTTTTGCTGGCATCTCCCTGCGCCCAACTTCAATGCTAGATGTCTGGTCCCAGCGCTCATCTGTTGGTACGCCTGGAACTAAGAGCTTTCCATGGGCAAAAAAAAAAGGAAACAAGCCACCAAATAGAACATCAATTGGCTCAGTAGTACAATGTTAACGTTATAAGCAAATTGAAAACTCAGAAAAGAACAAAAAGGTGTGGGAAAAAACCATGTAAAGAGGAGTATACTAAGTAGTGGCTCCTAATAGTACTTAACTAGAAAAGGAATATTCTATGCTTTGCATTGGACTCTACTCTTGAATGAGAAGATTATGAGGTATTAAATCCCAAGGCATCTGATAGTAGTGAGAACGGACAAATATTTCCAGTCCCTGGGTTCGCAGAACCTCCATCTGGTCAGAGCTCTTTGCGGAGAGAGACGATGTGCCTGAAAGCGACATATAGGCACCAGCCCCTCGGAAGGTGTGCGTCTTCTGCCATCTCGATTTCACCATATCCAGGAAGAGGTCACACGGGCCTGATGACTCTGAGTCGTGAAATGCTATCGAAATATATTCCAAGGCAGGAACTTTGTCGAGGCCTTTGTGGTCCATTGTGAGAAGGGCCAGGACGCCATCGGCATCTGCCGGGGAGACAGCGATGCCCATAACCGCGAGCGTCTTAACCGCGTCTAGAATTGGCACCAGATCCTGCGAAGATACAGGATCCCATATGACGAGCTTCTGGAGCTGACTGGAGATCCGCTCGACGAAGCGACGAAGATGCTGGGGATTCATCCCCTCGCAAAATAATTCACGGAGTTGAGGTGTCTCGAGGCAGCCTAAAAAAGCGTTTTCTGTGATAAATAAGCGGAGGAGGTGTGGCAGCGAGATGGTGAGGTTTTCTGGATCAACGAGGTACTCCCCGTTCAAGGAAAGTTCCACGAGATTGGAAGTGGTGCGAAGGGTCTCGAGGTGTCCATTCCAAGTATTGGTTCCTACATATCCGCGTAGCTGAGAAAACGGGAACCGCGCCGCACAAGGAACTGTAGAAAAGTCCTTATTCACGGAGACTTGCTGTAGGTTCGGGGCGATTTCAAACATGTCCAGGCGCGCCGGTATATCACCGCTGTCGACCTCGATCTTTAGTTTCTTCAAAAGCGGGAGGCGTCCTCGAATGCATGCTAGTCCAGAAAACAAGTCTTCCGGACCCTCGACAGTGGCAGTTTCCCATCGGACGCAATGTTCGAGGAGAATCTGCACAAATGTGTTTTCCCGCTCTCCATATGGCTCCGCCAGAAACAAGCTGATATTCAGCGGCAGCTGCCCAGATCGCTGAAGCCGGGTCCGCAGCCTCAACTCCGACTCTGCATCGTCGGTATGCAAGCGGTCGAGGTCAACGGTAACATCCACCCAGAAGAGCGGCTGTGTAATCAAGACTTCGCGCCAGCGATTACAGACTTGGCTGAGTATCCACACGGTCTCCTTGTCGTGTAGCGTGCAAAAGGAGAATATCAGAGACAAAAGCTCTGTGGGCATCCGACGAAGAAACGAGACGGCGCCTTCGTACTCGTGAATCTGGTTATCAACGTCCTCGCGCTCTAATGTGAGGGCGGCGATATGTAATGTGAGGGTGGTGATCTCCGCGTCCAAACACGCTCGCTTCGCTCGTCTGGCGGACGCAATGTCCCGAAGATAGGTGATTTCAGAGTCGAGGGGTACATGATTGGAGTCAAGGATAACTCTCGAAATCTCTTTTAAATCGGGAGGTTCAAGCAAGTCTCAAGAGTTCAAGTGGTTCTGGCGCAGTTGACGCAAGTGGAACCCTGCAGTTCGGGCAGCCAGCTTGGGGAGTATTCATCTGGGAGAATATTTGTATGTTATAGACTTTGACTAGTAATCTTGTGTATTACCTGGCTGGTTTGCAGACCGCCGAAGCTGTGACTTGAGAGCGCTGAAGTGAATGTGTGACGTGACTGTGATGCGACGCGGCACTGGCAGTCCAAGAGTTCTCTTCTTACTTAGTTCAGCCTATATATCATTGGCGTGGCTGTAGCACCGTGCTCAATCCCGCAAACGCTGTGCTTCGGAGTCACAACTTAGGAAAGACTTGCTACAAAACAAGATCTGGATGGAAATTGATGCATTGAGGCCGACGATAGCGTGAAAGTACAAAGGCGAGAGAGTAGTTTTACTATCATACGCCTTCATAAATATTATCGCTGCAATTCAACGCGTCTGTACAGATAAAGAGTCAGCATATGTATATGAAGAGGTAGGAAAGATAGTTGACGCACGTGCGGAGGGTGTCATAAAGGAACTTGTAGCTCTTCAAATTGCCCTTCAGTCGCCTTATATCCAGGCTGTAGGTATCCTTCAGCCGATCGAGGCGCGTCAGCTCGACGGAGAATCGGATTTCGTCTCCTACGTCTTCCGAGAAGTCACCGTACACGGTGTCCAACTGCGAAATAGGTTCGGGGACAAAGACTCCGCTGCTGTTGAACTCGCTCTCAAACAACGAAGAGGCTGAGGCTTGGGGAGACTGTCGGCGTTTGAGAAACCCGCGCAGACCGCCTTGCGCCGAATCAGGGAAACTGAGCTACATACGCGAGTCAATATCTTCGCCGGTAACGTGTAAGAGGAAAACAACTTACTCCACTTGAACCAGCATGTTCAATTCCAAGCCCTCGTTCAATCCCAAGCCCTCTCCCGCCGCGGCGTTTGTAACGAATACAGCGATACTTGAACTCTCCCTCCACATGAATCTCCACTCCCATCCCTTCTAGCACCGTGTATACGTACTTCATGACCTCAGGCGGCTGGCCCGTCGTAATCATATCTTGGTCCACAGCGCCGTGGTGGATGCGCAAAGCAGAAGAGCGAGATGGGGCCTTGGCACCTCCGGGGCTCATAGGGCCGCCGACGCCCACTGAACGCCTGAAGATCGACACAATCGAGACAGACGACCGCGCCGATGATGTACGCTGCCTCTGCTTCCCACCATCTGGCGGTAGCACTCGGTATCGGTTCCGGTTGTGACGTAGGGTGCGGGGACATGGGGGGACGTACATCGACAGGTGACGCGACGGCAGCAGCGGGAAGCGGTAGGGCGCTGGTTGAGGCGCCAGCGGATGGAGCTGATAGACCGGCGAGCCTTGCGGAACCACTGCATCGCTCTGCGTGCCCTGCTCGGGCTGGACGGGAGGACAGGTTCTACGCTCGTATCGGGGTGTGGCGGAATGGACTGCGAAATATGTGTCCCGTTGATGATCAGGGGAGTTAACTGGGACCTAACGGTGTCGTGACCAGATATTGCTTGGGCAGCGGGAATATCGACGTGGGACTGGAACAGGTTCTATCCAGACGGGGTCAACATTTTGCTCCCCCTCCGTGCGTGCCCTCCTTTTGCTGTCCATCATAGCCGATTTCTCAAATGCTTCCATAGGTATTGGTGGCCGTAAGGGAGATTTCGTGCGGCCGGGCACAGGCGACGCCCGACGTCCTTGTCGAGGCCGCTCGCTCTTGGATGAATCGCGAAATACAGACATCGTCTCGCTCCCAGCTACCGCACCATTGTACAAGACATGCAATGGCGTCGTCGCCGTTGTGGGTGCCGCACGGTTCTTGCTTGGAGTGTGGCTTGAACTCGGGCGTTCCCTCTCCCGCCGTTCAATCTCTATTGCATGTGAGAACTTGTCTGCTTTCTCCCGTTCCTTCCCCTTCTCTCCCGCACCCAGATCCGCGCCTTTATATTTCCGCGGGCTGCCGACACTCCCCTTGAGCTGCTGTCTCGCTATTTCCCGAGCAAACGAATCTCCGTCGTCGCCCTCAGACTCAGAGGACGCCGAGGAGCGCGCGTGTCGCTGACTCCCTCTCTGGCTCCCTCTCTGGCGCGTTTTGCGGCTCCGGCTGTCCATGTCCATGTCCCCCTTGACCCAGCGCTGGTAAGCGCGACTCCGCTCTCCAGGATCTGCCGCGGAGGCCTCAAGCTCTGCAACAGTGAGCCCGAACCCAGCGAGCTCCATGGCATGCATGGCGAGCCATGGGTGGCGCATAACCGTGTCGAGGTTCGCGCGGGCGCGAGGGTCTGGGACGAGCATCGCGCGGAGGAGGCTGGACGCCTCCTCCGAGATATGGTCGGGGATCGTGAGGGGCGTGCGTGCAATGTACTGGTACAGTGCGTTGACGTTTTCGCCGTCGGGGTTCGCAGGGTCGTCGTCAAAGGGGAGGTAGCCCGCGAGCATCGCGTAGAGGATGACGCCGCAGCTCCAGATGTCCACAGCAGTGCCGACGTAGAGGCCGTCGCTGTTGACGAGCTCGGGCGCCGCATAGCAAGGGCTGCCGCACATTGTTTCCATGAGGTTGTCGCCGAGGTTGTCGAAGCGGTTGGCAAAGCCGAAGTCGGTAATGACCAGGTTTCGATTGCGATCGAGCAGAAGGTTCTCGAGCTTAAGATCGCGGTGAACAATTTTCTTCTGGTGGATGTACCAGACGCCGGATATGAGCTGAGAGAAGAACTTCGACGCGTCGCGCTCCTTGAGATGACGGTGCGCGAGGATATGGTCAAAAAGCTCGCCCCCCGACGCGTACTGTAGGACGATCCCAAAGAACTTGTCCGTTTCGACGACGTCATAGAGGCGAACGATGTTCGGGTGCCTGAGCATCTGGTAGTGCGTATAAGAACAAAGAAGAAGGCCCTCAACGTAGCAAACGCACATCCAGAATCCGGACCTCTCTCTCGATCTTGGACATCTTCGCATGGTTGTCGACGGTGCTCCTTCGTATGAGTTTGACGGCAACCTCGTGGCCAAACTGGGTGTGCAGCCCCAGTTTGACCTTACCGAATTCACCCTCCCCAAGGGTATGCAGAACCAAGTACGGCCCAAACAGGGGAATAGCACGGTTGGGGTGTGCAGCAGCGTATGCAACTGCAGCCGGATGTGAATATATGTCGGTGGTGGGTGGCCTGACGCGTTCGGCGGCCTTGCGCGTTGACTGAGCCTGGTGTGAAACCCGCCGACGCGTTGCTGGAACATCGACCGACAGCGTTCTGGGTGTCCCAGACGACGACGGTGGGTTTTGGAGGTTCATCGAAGAAGAAAGAAGAATAGCCGGCTGTGACTTTCGGGGTTAAATAACAGGCCACTTGGGTCTTCTGATGTGGCGATCAAAGGGTGATAGGCTCGTCACCTTCTCTTGACCTTCGAAAGGTACCTCTGGAATGGAGGCAGCGACGAGCCGCGAGGCTGTAGTTTTGTCTGCCACGTGCAAGTGTGATCCTCTGCGACGGAGCTGTGGTCCGT
Source organism: Mycena rebaudengoi (assembly GCA_029282285.1). Lineage (NCBI taxonomy): Eukaryota > Fungi > Basidiomycota > Agaricomycetes > Agaricales > Mycenaceae > Mycena > Mycena rebaudengoi. The sequence goes on from JARJCX010000028.1 coordinate 873,826, forward strand.
CCGTTCGCGTCATCTGTCATTTGGATGTAACGCCTTATATTCACGAACGTTGGATAAAGCTGTGGGCGATCGAAAAAATATTCGAAGAGTATTATTCTCGAGTCCGGTGTCGTGTAGGCCGTGGTGGCTCCAAAACCCAAGAAGTATGGGTCCGTGGTCGGAGATATTCAGATGTGACGTGCATGACCCGCAGTCGGAGGGTCGGCAATTCCAGATTCAACGTGTCAACGACGCGATTTAGTGACAATAACCGAGTTGCCCTGCACCACCGTCCAAACTGATTTCGCCCTTAAGCCAATTACCGCTGTGATAGGGGGGACTTGACTGACCAAGGACGCCTGGATTGGACCCCCGCAGAGGAGGAAGAAACCAAGCACTCATGCGAATATCTGCCGCCTGAGGCTGGCGAGCAACTCGGTGGACGTAGACTCCAGACTCGGACGCGGGCGACGCGATGGTAAGAGCCAGAGTTTCTAGAGCACGTGGTGTCGATTGCGAACAGAATGAAAACATGTCAAAATTCAGAAACTCTACTATAACCTCTCCTGGGTTCCATGCTGACTTTTCTTTTCAACGCCTCTCCACGTCCGAGGCCGCTAGCGGTGTAGGACCTGCCATCAATATTCCTCGATGCAGCCCCTTCCTGGCTCGACGAACGCGCTCTTCTTAAGCATTAGCAGGGCTTCATTGCAGCATGCAGTGTAGACGTCGATCTGTTACTTCGATGCAGGCATCGCGACGTCCAAAAGGATCCGATGCCCTTCACTCGTACATAATGCACACTGGGCTGCTTCGTTCCCAATCTTTCCTCTCAGGGACTCGCTGCACTCTCGAGCTCATCGACCTCCAGGACTATGCGGTTCACTCCCAGCCTCGTTTTGCATCACAGTGCTTTGGTTTCTTTCGCCGTAAACTTTACATCTAGTACGTCTCCGTTTCTCATAGAATAAGTAGCTGTTCTGACATCCAACCAAGCGGTCCCGCATATTGGAATGAGAGACACGCTATGGGACAGCGGGCTACCATCGGCATCCTGGATCCGGGTGGCCGGTGCATCATCAGGGAACGCGGCATTTCTCAAAACCTTCCCCAGTGCACCCAATAAGAAAGCATACTGGGCCAATATCTCGATAACAGCCGTCGATAACTTCACTATCTGGGTCAACGGGGAGCCCATCGGAGCCTCTGGGGACATCAGCGCCGACGGATGGAAGACTGCGCGTGTGCTTCAAGCAGCATTGTTCGATGTGTCCCGCACCGTCTTCTCGGTGCTGGTATCCAACGCAGGGGCAGTTGATCCCGGTCTATTGGCAGCCATCCGAGTCAACTACACCGACGGCTCGAGCGACACCCTCGTCTCAGATGTTACTTGGGCGGCTACCACAAATATTCCACCCGACTTCCCAACGCCTTTCGACACCTCGCATTTTCGGCCGGCCATGATCATTGCGCCATTCGGCCCGGGGCCGTGGGGACACAGCGTAATAGTACCGTACTCCGTCCCCAATGCGCTCAATTTTTCGACACATACTTGGATTTGGTCCACAGCTGACGCTGTTGACGATGCGGTTCCTGGGACCCTGGGATTCAGGAAAACCGTGGCCACCCCCAGCGGTAAATCCGCCCAATCCGCCACGATTCTCGTTGATGTCGACGACGCGTATGAGTTATACGTCAATGCCGAATACGTCGGCAAGCCACCAAGTCATGGATACTGGCCTTTTGCCCAGAAATTCACCGTTGGCCTCAGTCCTGCCTCGAACACCTTCACCGTCATTGCATAAAACATTCCAAACCCCTATACCGACAATGGGAGGGACACCTGCGGGGTTCATCATCGCGATCCAGATTCAATACACTGACGGGAGCAGTGATGTGCTTGGCACGGACCAGACATGGCTGAATGGCGCCGTCCCATCTGTGTCCGCATTTCTCACTATGGCAGACTCGGCGCTCGTATCCTCCGCTGTGCTAAGCACTTTCGGAATACAGCCCTGGGGTATGCTGAATGGCACCTCAAACGCGCTTAATGCTGCTAGCGTCCCGTCCATTCCATCCGGGAACCGGGCTACTGCATCCCCATCTAGCTCCCCGTCAGCCTCCACTTCCGCCACTAATCGCCCTGATGTGCCTGGTCGCGACACTGCCTCCCCAAGGCTCACCCCCTCTAGGCCCAGTGATTATCGGCGGAGTCATGGTGGCGCTGGCCGTCCTCGGAGTGGTAGCCTTCCTTATCTTATGGCGCCGTAAACATCGTAATCTGTCGCTTCGTCTGCGAGATGCGAATGTGGCCTGTACGCCCTTCGTTGCCGATAACCCCTCGGTCACCAACGTTGAGGGCAAATATGCGAATGCGATACCCCTCCGAAACACCAGCCAGTGGGCAGTGGACGCGCCTGGTGGAGAGCCATTGCCGAGAGGCGGTGTTGAGATCTTGCCTCCGAATTATGTCCCGTAGCATGGCAATAACTGTTTCGTTACCTCTGGTTCTTTAATTTTTGGGTTTAACGGGTGTTCGTTCATTCAGCCACGTCCAAATAATGTCAAGTCAAGAATATGATATATTTTTGTTCTGGGCATCTAACACTCTTGAATGAGAAGGTGTGGGGGTGTTAATTCCTTTAGCATGTAATATTTGCCCGAATGGCTGGATATTTCCAAGCCTTGAGCTTGGAGAAACTCGACCCGGTCGCGGTTCTGGGAAGGAAAAGTGGTGTAGGCGCGAGCCACTTGGAGGGTGCGGGTCTGCCATCTCGACTCCACCATATCCAGGAAGAGAGTATGCGTAGTCAATAGCCTATCGAGTGCTATTGAAATATGTTCCAACGCAGGCACTTTGTCGATGCCTTCGTGGCGCATTGTGAGAAGGCTCAGGATATCCTCAGCACCATCGTCGGGGAGATAGATGCCAATAACCCTGAGGGTTTTAATCGCGTCGAGAATCGTGACCAGATTGGCAGCAGATACGGGATCCCATATGACGAGTTTCTGGAGTTGATCAGGAATGCGCTCGACAAAGCGACGAAGATAGTGGAAATCTACTCCGCAGCAAAATAATTCTCGGAGTTGAGGCGTCTCGAGACAGTTTAAAAACGCGTTTTCTGTTATAAACAGGCGGCGGAGGTGTGGCAACGAGATGATGCTGGCTGCGGGAGGTGTACTGATGGATTCCCCGGCTAGGGAAAGATCCACAAGAGTAGTGGCGAGCTGAAGGGTGGCGATATGTCCGCTCCAGGTGTTGGTTCCGACGTATGTACGAAGTTGCGACGCTGGAAACAATACCACACAAGGGTGAGATATGTGTTCCTGGTTCACGGAGAGTTGCTGTAGTTTTGGGGCGATTTCAAACATGTCCAACTCCGGTTCAATATCATCGTCGACGGTGTCATAGGACAGCTCGATCTTTAGTTCCTTCAGGAGCGGAAGACGCCCTCGAATGCGGGACAAATATAACAGGAGATCTTCCGAGCCCTCGATAGTAAAGGCTTCCCATCGAGTGCAATATTCGAGCAGAATCTGCATGAGCTTGAAGGTGCGCTCCCGCTGGTGTTCATCTTGTTCCTCGCATAGTTCGCCTATGGAATGCGACATTTAAGGGCAGCTGCTGGGATCGTTGAAGGCGAGTCCGAAGCCTGAACTCGGAATCTGCATCGATGGAGTTGGAGGGATACGTGTGCCGGAGGTCGATGGTGATATCCACCCAGAAGCAGGGCTGCGTAATGAGGATTTCCCGCCAGCGACCACAGACTTGACTGAGTCTCCACAGTGTCATACGGTCGTGTGGCGTGCAATAGATAAATATCAAGGACAAAAGCTCTGTGGGCATCCGACGAAGGAGGCAGACGGCGCCCTCGTACTTCCGGAGGTGCTTATCCAGCTCCTCGCGCTCTAAAGCGAGTGAAGGCGATCTTCGCGTCCAAGCGCGTTCGTTTGGCCCGTCCAACAGACACGACGTTCCAAAGGCAAGGGAGTTCAGAGTCGCGGGGCGCCCGATTGGAGTCTAAGATATCGCTTGAAATGTCTTTCGGATTGGGGAGTACTTCCGCCAGTGCGGGCCGAGTCCATTGATATCAAGGCTGTTTGGGTGGGTCTGGAGAAGAAAGAATACGTGTTAATATTGGAAATGGAGTATAATAACGTTGGCACTGACTGGCGGAAAGAACGGGAGATGCCGACAAACTTTGTTCCAAGACAATCTTAGGCCTGTTATTCGCTTCGTGGATACGCTACAATCCTGCTTACAGAGCGGTCACTGCCGGTCAAACAAATTTCCTTACACATAAAGATCAAGTCGTTAGACCCGAGAAGTATTCAAGCTCAATCTGCAGTCGGAAGGTGCTTGTCTATAAATCGGTGAAGATCCTTCAATGCTTCTCCCCCAGTCCCCCAGGCCTTCCCAAGCTTTTCGGAGACCCGTAAAACCGTCTCTCTAACCGCCTTTCCCTCAACACCAGAAAATGCCTTCTCCAAAATGTCCAATGCTTCGGCTTTCACAGCTTCCACGGTTCCGGTGGCTGTTTTTCCAGTGCTGGCCCGATATTGGAGTCCCAGGCCACGTCGTACTTCGCTGAGCTCGAAGCCACAGTGGAGAACTTGTGTGACGGTGATTGCAATGTGGGGCTGATCGTAGAAGATCGGCCAGCATATCCTAATGAATGCAACAGTGTAAGGTTTCCATCTTTGCGGACAACGTGTGTCTCGTACATTGGGACTCCCGCAGACAAGCTTTCTAAGGTGCCGTTGATGCCGCAGTGGCTAAGAAAGAAGCCTGTCGCCTATTATGATGTTGTATTAGCATGGTATAATATCGGGTAGGACTTTCCAGTCACAGGATGAGCGAGGATAAATTGCTGAGGCAGCCACTTGCGGAGGAACCCGTTACCTCCTTCGTTGACCACCGCGAGGAGGTGGTCTGGGAGTTGTGGATGGCGACCAAGGTCGGCGAGAATCTTGAAAATACCAAAGTAAATGATTGTCGGTAGAATACAAGAGGAAAACGTGCGAAAGGAATGTTCTTTGCGACAACAGCCTCTAGGAATGCCCAGAACTTGGGAGGCTCCGGAGGGAAGAACTGAGATCCAAAAGATATCTACATCGAAAGTATTTAATAGAAGAACCTGAATCCAACTTGCGCTCACATATAACACCGATTTTTCCCCCTCTTTCTTTCAACATTCGTTCAAGAAATTCTTCGACCTCTTTTGATTCGGAAGCTGACTGAGCAAATTCACCCTTTTGTGCGAGGGAACCGTGGGTGGAGGTCGGTTCGAAGGAAGGTATGAGAGGTCCGAGATTAAAGAAAGACGCCCCGCGTGCGGCGAGCATGGAATCGAGCAAGGTGCTCGTGGAAGGCTCCAACACCTTCGACTGCGACTCCTATGACACCGTCGCAACAGCTTAGAGTTCTGCAGAAAACATAAGGAGTGGACGAAGAGGAAGGGACATATTTACTGAAGAGCACCGAGAATAATCTCTCCGCGCGGAGTGAATTTAGCATCCTGACAGACCAGACGAATAAACAACTTGGATTCGCGAATGAGGTAAGATCACGCCTACCGCCAACTCCTGGGGAAATAGTTCATAATCGGAAATAGCTGGCATATCCGGGGGAGATGTGACGGTTCCTTTAAGGCTTTTCGCGAAATACTACTTGGATAGTCAGTGCGATTAGAAGAAAAACGGGAGTTCTCTACATTATACGCGAGTTCTTGATAGCTTTTTCCTTCTTGCACCGACTGCAATTGCAGTCCAGCAATGATAGTATCCATGGATGTTTCGCCGAGCGACAGTAATATGTCCACAGAAATCGATAGTGAAAACGGGCACCAAGAGATTAATTTAGTGATGCCCTTCGACCGAGCCCGAACGATTTCGTGTGCAAGTGACAAAGTAACCTGTAGTTATCAGTGAAGTGAATGTCGACCTATGAATTTCTGACTCACTTCAGCAATAAATACAGCCTGGAAAAGGCAGGTCCTCCGATATCAGTGCCTCGTAGTCCTTGGCGAAATCATCGGCGACTCCTTCCATTTCGGACTTCAATAAACCGATACCATTGGGCAATGCACGGAAGCTGGGAGTGCGAGAAGGTAAGTTAATTAATTTAGTAAGTCTTGGAATCAATCTAAATCATCCGCACCGGATGTTTTCTTGAAGAGTGGCCTGGTTTTCGGGGAAATACCTGCTCACTTCTTCTTCCGATTTTTGTATGGCTCCGGGTGCGGTCATGAAAGTCACAACGACTTTCGATCTAGAAAGGATCAAGCGGGCAGCGAAGGAGCACATTGGCCGAGTGTGTCCTGGGACGGAACCTTGAGAGAACGGAAAGGCCCAGAAGCTGAGGGATGCTTACCCCACATGCCCGCCGTGAAAAGGACAACATGGGAGTCAAAAGGAGAGCGGGGAGACATGGTGACGGGAATAACTATAAACTTGGAGACACAAGCAGAACTTGAAAGTGTGCGGGAGCCATTCTGACCGAATTGTCCTTTTTAATTACGGAGACGGCGACCTACGGCGACCAGTGGAATAGTAGTCGACCGTGTGGGATGACAAGCCACGTTTCGATGTGCGCCGTTATTATTGACAAATTGTTGGCCGCCTGCTGGAACGATAAACCCGCCCGGAATCAGTAAGAGTCACTGCTGTCGTGCGCCAGTGCGCGAAACCCTGCGTTGAGGCTCCATGTCAGACTCGGAGCTGAGAGGAATAAATAAGCAACGCCTAGATTGAAGTCAGGATAAATATATTCAGCTTTGTCCCCTTTCGGAGCGCGCCGAGTTCTAGCCAACAAAAATGTAAGTGCTCACGTATTAGGTAGCCCACGCCGGCGTCGGCACAGATACCCAACAGTGAACGTATGCGGCGTATAGACCGAGTCTGTCCACATTAGCCGAGAAATGTCGGCGCTCACATACCTGGGTCTACATGAGTAGAACCAGGTACACACATTGGTAGAATTTCGAAGTGGATCCCAAGTGGATCCTCTACTTTGTAAATTGTGTCGGAACACGGTCCGTATCCGATCAATATTTGCCCCCGGGCCAGCCCGGCCCGACACCAAGTTGGACGTCCAAGTAACCTCACCACACCTAGACTGCTAGTCGAAGTCTAGATCTCCCAGATGAATACTCCCCAAGCGGTCTGCGCCGAGCCAAACTCTCCGCAGCTCACACCACACTGGCAGAACAGCCTTTCAATATAAAATAATTTTTACGCGCTATTTTGGATTGATTTTGGATACTCCTCGAGCGGCTGCAGACGAACCTGTTAACCCAATAGAAATTGTGCGCGTTGTTGTAGACTCGACCCGTGTCTCCCGCGACTTCTAAATGGTGCATCTTTGGGACAGCGCGTCTGCTGCACGAGCCACGCGCGCGTGCTTGGATGCGGAGATCGCCGCCCTCATTACAGCTGATAACCAGGCCCGAGTGTACGAAAGCGCTGCTTCAGCGCTTCGGCGCATGCCCACGGAGCTTTTAACCCTGATCTTCTCCTACCGCTCCCCACACGACAGGAAGGGCGCTGGCGCGAAGTCCTGAGAGCCCAGCCACTCTTCTGGGTGGATGTCACCGTATCACAGAAACCCCACCAGATGTGATACAGACTCCGAGTTCATGGTCCGGACCCGGCTTCAGCGATCTGAGCCGCTCCCGCTGAATACTACTTTTCTTATTATGGCGGATGGATATGGAACGCGCTCGGAGGAATATCGAAAGCATACTTTGGGCGATTCTCCTCGAACATTGCGCCCGATGGGGGACCGCTACTATCGGAGGCCCGGAAGATATGTTTTCTGCTCTAGCATCCATTCGAGGCGAGGCCGCCTTCCGCTTCTGAAGGAACTAAATGTCGAGGTGTTCCGTCCAGGCACGGGCACCGCCATGTCGCAGTTGGACGTGTTTGAAGTCGCCCCGAATTTGCTGCACGTTTCCGTGAAAGTCCAGAAAAAAATTCCTTGTGCGTTGAGGCTTCCGGTTTCGCAACTGCGTAGATATGTGGGAACCAACTCCTGGACGGCCCACATCGATGCCCTACGCTCCGCCTCTAATTTCGTGGAACTTTCCCTGACCTCCCGGACACGGGTTTTCGTCGATACACTTCCTGAGACCACCATCTCGTTACCACACCTCCTCCGTCTTCTTATTGAAAATAATGTGGTTCTACGCTACCTCGAGACCCCTCAACTTCAGGAATTATGTTGCCCCGGATTACACGCCAGCCAGCTTCATCGCTTCGTCGAGCCGATGTCCAATGGTCCTGGACTCCAGAAACTTGTCATGTGGAATATACTGGCCGTGGCTGTGCTAGAGCTGGCTCCAATCCTCGACGCGGCCGAGACCCTCACCGTCCTAGGCCTATATGTCTCCGCCGTGAACGCCAATGACATCGTGGCCCTCCTTATGTCCCCAACGGCCCTATCAAAGTTTCTGTAGTGGGACATATTGCAATATCATATCCCAGCTCACCAGCCATGCACGACTTGTTCCTGGATATGGTGGAATCGAGATGTCAGAGGACGAGAGTCCTTCGAGTGGCTACTGCCTATACCTCTTTCTTTACTAGAGACTCCAAATCCGAGATTGACCAGATGGAGGCTCTCCGAGCCCAGAGGCTGGAAATATCGTCCCTTCCTCAACCCGGTCTGTTGCGGGATCTAGTGCCTCCTCGCATGCTCATCTGAGTCATCAGTTAAATCTTATTAGTCGCTATCGGCATGAGTTCTCTTTTCAAGCCTTTCTTCCCTATTATTGTAACACAATTGCGGTGCCATGATGCCCGTGCATCGCATACATATAATTTACAGACTCTTATGCTAGTCCACATCGCCCTAAACGGTGGCCCTCTTTCTCAGACGGCGGCTATTTCGTGTTATAGTCATCAAAGGGTAGCCGTATTGGCATTAGTCGGGCTTGATGGTCTGAGAAGATTGCGCTTGGACTGGCTGGGCTAGAATAAACACTGTACTTACGATACGATTGAATACATATTTCAAAGGTCTTCTCCTGCGCGAGTGAATCGAGTATCATTTTCTGCCAACTTCCATCGCTGGCTGTAAGCCAGTTGGGTGAAATAGGACGATTAGGATGATGCATCTACCCGTAGTAAATGAGAAGATTATGAGGTATTAGGTCCAACAACGGAGCATCTAGTATTTCCAGTCCTTGGGCTCGGAGAACCTCCACCCGTCGGTCACAACTCTCTGCAGAAAAAAATGGCTCATAGGCCACTCGGATGGTGCGGGTCCTCTGCCATCTCGATTCCACCATATCCAGAAAGAGGTCAAACGTAGCTGATGAGCCGGGAAGTGCTATCGAAATATGTTCCAACGCAGGAAATGTGTCGGTACCTTCGGGGCCCATTGTGAGTAGGGCCAGGATGTCATCGGCGTCCCAGGGGGCGACAGAGATGCCTATGACCGCGAGCGTCTTAACCGCGTCGAGAACAAGAACCAGGTTCGAGGCAGATATAGTACGCCACATGACAAGCGTGTGGACACTGGACGTGCGCTTGAGGAAGTGACAAAGATGCTGGTATTCTGGTCCGGAGCAATACAATTCTCCGAGCTGAGGTGTCTCGAGGCAGCCTAAGAACGTAGTTTTCGTAATAAATAGGCGGAGGAGGTGCGGCAGCGAGATGATGCCACTTTGTGGAGCAGCGAGGAGGTCCTCCCCGCTCAAGGAAAGTTCCACGAGATTGGAGGCGGTGCGAAGGATCTCGAGGTGGCCATTCCATGAATTGGATCCTACATATCCGCAAAGCTGCGAAAACGGAAGCCGCACTTCACAGCAGATTCCACGACAGTCCTTGTTCACGGAGACTTGCTGTAGGTTCGGAGCGATTTCAAACATGTCCAACGGCAATACTATATTGTCGCTTGTTACCAACACCTCGATCTTCAGGTTCTTCAAAAGCGGGAGGCGTCCTCGAATGCCTCCTAGATCAAGAAACAGCTTTTTTGGCCCCTCGATAGTAACAGTTTCCCATCGGGTGCAATGTTCGCAGAGAATCTGGCTCAGCGTTCTTTCGTGCTGTCCATATTCCTCGTCGATGCGAAGAGTGATATCCAACGGCAGCTGCCCAGATCGCTGAACCTGAGTTCGCAGTCTGAACTCCGAAATGCGGGTAGGCAGGCCTTGCCTGAGGTCGACGGCAAACTCCACCCAGAAGAGCGGCTGTGTGATCAAGACTTCACGCCAACGCCTACAGACGTAGCTGAGCGTCCACACGGTCTTCCAGTGGTGTCGCGTGCAATCGGTGAAAATCAAGGACAGCAGCTCCGCGGGCATCCCCCGAAGGAGCGAGGCGGCGCCTTCATACTCTCGGACCCAGTTATCGACGTCCTTGCGTTCCAATGTCAGAGCAGCGATCTCCGCGTCCAACCGCGCTCGTCTGGCTCGTCCGGCAGACGCCCTGTCCCGAAGATGGGCGATTTCAGAGTCGTGGGGCACATAATTGGAGTCAAGAATAGCTTTCGAAAAGTCTTGTAAGTTTGGAGACAGTCGCACCGTCGCGTTGAGTTCAAACGGAGCCATGCAGTTTGGGCAAACATTCCGGGGAATATTCATCTGGGGAGAATATATGTTACACGCCGGTCATCTCCGTCTATTACACACACCGCTAGCAGTGATGGCGGTGAACAAGCGGTGAACGTTGTATGAAGGGAGCAAATTGATCAGACCTACTCATCGGCGATCGCTATTATGATTTCTGAATCCTCCGACTATGTATTTATTCATACCCATCTGGATCACATCTACGGCCGGAAGGTCTGCCAAATACGTCTCTGGATCCGCCCAGCCCAGGCGCCGCGCGCCGAACGCGTCACTTTATGCATACCCAACAAAATCCTACCAAAGCTCATGCACTGGCACGTCCCAGCCTTTCAGGCTCGGTTGCTATCATATTCCTTCGGTGACTCTTCTAGAGCACGATCTTGTGGCGTCCCCCTTCGACTCTTCACTCAATAATCACGATCAAAGAGTTTAAAGCGGCCTCCAAAATTCATGAGGACCCGGCGGGTATGTACTCAGCGCGTCTGTCTCTCCAGGACTATTGCGAACTATGGCCGACTCCGAGTCGGATACCTGCAGAAGGCGCCTTCAGTCCGCGCTCAAGACCTTGGTCGGCAAGCCCTCAAGACGCAATGGCTCAATGGGTGCCACTCTCTTATGGAATGCCTTTGGCTTATCCTTTTGTTCTCCATCATCGCGCCCGCCCAAAGACTTGCCAATCTCCTATCGCTCTGGGATTTCCACGATTGTCAGCTTCAGGCGCCTAACAATGGTGGGAGGTACAATCAGACTGAATAAATAGCCTTAGGCGCCTCACTTTTCTCACAGACATATGCGGCTCTCGCCGCCATGAAGGAATTTCTCTTGGTGCTACTTGCAAGCCTTGCACCATCGTGGGGGTCCAATCCAGAGACTGAAAGCACCGCACCAGAGTGCACCGTCGTCGCGTGGGTTCGCGCCGAGGACCTTGCTCCCAACCGTATCTCCCACGGTGTGTTCATCCGATAATATTTTGTATGAGTAACGTTGATTAACCCTTGGCAGGGGAACTGCGCATTAAGGTCCAGCAACCTCAATGCGCTACGAAAGTCGCGTCTGTCGCTCTGGGTCTCCAGCTGCGTGAATTTAGCGAGGTTAAATATCTGTGTGCCACTGTCACGGTTCTCACTGCGGAATATCCAACTCAGCACGTCCTTTTCGCAGGAGAGAAGGCGCTGTCCTTCCTGCAATCCCGCTGACAGACAACCGAACTATTTCCGACGATTCTGCGGATTGGCTGGCCGCCGTGGATGCCTATAGTTACCAGCACGCCAACGCAGTGCGTGATCCCAACTTGTGGGTTATTAAGGCGGAGGAGCGCCAGGCTTGGGCTACGGAGGCCGTGCTCATCGACAACAACCCCGGTATGTTCACGCTACCTCATTTTCCTGCATCCATCGACGACGCCTCAATTTGCAGACTTCTCCCACCCCATTATAACACCATTCATCGTTGCCTCGCCGGCGGTAAACTATCCGGAGGTCGATGGCTCCTACACCACTAAGTGGTCCGAGCAACTTTCAAGACACTCCGTCAGCGATCTCGGCTATCTCTACGTTGCAGTAGGCGTTTTACCTGAATACCCTGCTTTGACTTATTAATTTCCTTAGCTTGTGACCTTCAGCGACGGCCGGACAGTAGATGTGCCGGCGGGATACACTACATTCCAGCCTGCTGCTCCTACTCGTTCGACGCAGGCTCCCTTCACGTGGAACGTGACATTCACAGAGGTGCGCATGGAATCTCCGTACCACGGAAACGAGCTCGAGAGGTGTCTCCCGAAAGCACAGCGCTCTGGTACGTTCGTTGGAGAAATTACTCTGCACGAAGAGAACGTTATGCGCAGAGGTACTTGCATATTATACTCGCTTTTCGCCCCGCGCCATGCTAACGAATGCCAGGCCAACTGCTGAAAGGAAGAGTCGTCGTGCACGCCGCCACGAGTGGGTCGACGACGTTGTCCTACCTCTACGTCAAGCTCAAATCCTTGCGCAGTGATCACTGGGCCAATCAGCAAGCTGCAGCCGGCGGAGACAGCGAGTTCTACGACGCTACTGCACGCGGTGGGAACAATCATCGCGCCGGCTCTGTGCGTAGTGTTGAGACATATAGGTCCATCTTCGATGACGGGTACCGATCGCCGTATTCCTTGACCCACGGTCCCCTCACCTCGGCCAGGCCCTTCCTGGACTTTGAGCTCCACATCCCACGCGACACGCCCGTAGATTTCCAGTCCTACTACGAGCGCGTAGAAACAGCGCTCCACTTCAGCCTCACCGCGGTGTACTCCAAGGAGGCTGCGGCCTGTATGGACCCCACGCTCTTCCGAGACGAGCGGGAGGACGAAACGTCGGCATTGAACGAGGCTGAGAGGACGGAGGAGGGCCTCTGGGACACGTACACCCGCGTCGGGCAACCGCACCAGCCGCCGGATACGTACCGGCGCAACCTATACCTGCAGGCGGATGCGACCATCCCGCTCGTTAGCGACACCGAGTCTTCATTCCCTGTCGAGCATTATCTCACGCCAGGAGCGCGCGCGCCTGTCCTCCGCGCGGCATCCCAGGTCAACAGTAATATAATCGCTTTCCCCACTGCACAGCCCGTGATCACTGAGGAGCCCTTCGACACGACGGCAGCGCGGCTCCTGTCACGGGCATGCTGTGACTCGCGCAATTTTATCCAGTTTTATTGGAAATACCGTGCGGGGGCGTACGCTGGAGTGCTTTGGAGGAAGAAGGTCGTTGCGGAAGAAAGGGGTATTATTATGGCGCCGCATCGTGATACAACTTTGCAGCAGCAGCCTTTCGCTGCGCCCTGATTATTTATCTATCAAAATTCAAGTTGTATCCAGGCAGGTAATCGGCACTTTCGAAATGTGTTGCTCGAGCTGTTGATATACTAGTAGTTGACTCGAGATGGCGGCCAAGGGCCAGCGCAGTGCCTTGCTAATCTCCTCAGACAAACCATAGAGTCTTAGACAAGGATTATTTTTCTGGGAAAAAAAAAACTAAAAAACCTTGTTATATACACCAGTGCGCCAAGCCTGGCAAATGCGAATCATCACCACATGAGCGCGAGCAGTGGATGCGAGGCTTCAAACTTAAAGCGACTCCGCCGAGGTATCGGGTGCTCATCTCCATTCAGCGCGTTCTCCCGCCAGGCGCCCTACCTGTAGCACAGTGGGTGACTTCCCATAAGAAGATTATTTTGAGGCCGTTTACGGACATCTCGAGATAGCTGTCAGGATCCCATCGGCCTTAGATCTCGCGGAATATCCTGTTGAGCCTCGAATAGAATTAAAATCTGGTTGAGGGTCTCTTACAGATATAAATGATGGTTGAATAACGCTTTCGGCCATTTCCTCCGCCCTTGCGCCGCACCGGCCGTCGCTAATGGGTGTTCATTCAAGACATCAACCGTTGCCTTCTTCCCTCTTCTTCGCTTCAAGTTACCTTGCGCTCCCTTGCGCGGCAGATGAACTCAGACCTGTCTTGACCTCAGCTCTTCGATACGCTGCCCATTGCACTGAGGCACACGGGCTTATTTTCTATGAACTAGGGTTGAACGACGAGCCTCAGGCTGAGGTGAAGAACCTAGGCAGTGGTGTGAGTCGTCAGTGGTCAAAGTTCTACAAGTTGCGATATATGCGGGATGGGAGGTTGGGATGCCTCATTTACGTGTTGGTGGGGTGGAGCAGATACTCATTCAAAATATTATGAGCGCTCTTACGGGAAAACAGGAAAATAGGAATGCTCGATTCAACCTGTCAGTTGCCATTATTTCTCCTTTTGAGTTTTTTTTTCCGCTTTTATACCCAGTGGAATGATCGGAAACCCCTTCATTTCACGCTGAGCGTATATATGCCCACAATGCAGCGTGGTTGCGCTCGTTCCCTCTCTCTCGGCTCTCAACAATAAATGGATAATTCCTCACTTCTCGTTTATGGACTTTTGACTGTCGTTGGGATCGCATACATTCACAAGTTGTTTTATGATTCCAAGGTGCGGTGTTATGGTGTTCCCCGGCGGCAGAAATTCATAGTCATACAGCTGAGCGCCATCCCTATCGTCGGATCCTCCAGCTTTTTTGCCTCCTATGTCGACGCATACAACTACCTTCGGCACGCACCAGAACGCATTCAGCAAGGGTACGATCAATATCCCGAGGGAGTGTTCCGCGTCGCACGCTTGTTCAACTGGGAATTCATTGCTTGCGGACACAAACTAGTGACGGAGGTAGGGGCTGCCCCCGAAAATGTGTTATCTTTTCATGAAGGTATTGAAGAGGTCTGTCTCTAAACCATTCTTGCATTATGAAATGTGAAAGTAATCTCTCCATCAGAGGATTCAAAGTCAGCTTTGTTTCTCATCGTGTGCAACCACTCAAACAGCTTTTAGCCTCGTTTACTATGGGGCGCAGTATCCAGGAAAATACGTATCATCAAGCAACAATACGCACCAGCTTGACCAGGAATTTGCACCGATGTTTCCCGGACGTCAGAGACGAAATTGTCTGCGCATTTGACGATGTCCTTTCTCTTCAAGGAACAGGTGCGGCAATTCATCTGCACACTTGGGAAAAGCTATAACAATTTTAGAATGGAAAACCATACCAGTGCTACAGGTCACGATGGCAGTTGTGGCTCGCGTTAGTAACCGCCTATTTGTTGGCCTTCCGCTCTGTACGTTCTCCCCGCCAGAGTTTTTCTTCGACTGATTTCTTTCAAAAAGGTAGAGATCCACCCTACTTGCGTAACAGTGTCCAATACACACTCGACGTCATGCGCTCAGCACAGCGCATCGCTTTGTTCCCCAAATTGTTACGTCCGTGCGTAACTATCTTTATCCTCGAGTTTCCTGGTAACCGACAGCATTTTTAGAATCGTGGGGCCGCTCATCGCCAACAGAAAGGAAAGCATGCGAGTGGCCATGAAAATTTTGGGCCCTTTGGTGGAAGAACGGATTCAGAAAGAGAACCAGCTGGGCCCTGATTGGCCCGGAAGACCTGTATGAAACCCGGTCTATAATATCACCTGGACAAACCTTCTTTCTAGAACAATCTGATCTCGTGGCTTTTGGATTATGCTGAAGGGAAGGATAGAGCTACCACCGAAATTGTCCAGCGAATTCTGGTGACCAACATGGCGGCCATCCACACCTCTTCTATGGTTGGAGTCTTTTCTCTTCGACTCCATATCATACTCTGATCCACAACGTTCAGGCATTTACCCATGCCATCTTCGATCTTGCCAGATACCCGAGCCACATTGCTCCGATGCGGGAGGAAGTAGAGCGAATCGTCAAACAGCAAGGATGGACGAAGGCTGCATTGAACAGTATGGTCTTGATTGATAGCTTCATTCGGGAGTCTCAACGCATGAACGGGAACGGCCCTGGTAATAAAATAGCCCAATATCTTCGTCAAGTTCGGCACTCACCTCTTCACCAGTCGGCATGACGCGTAAAGTTGTTGATCCCAACGGCTTTCGATTCAGCGATGGGACTGTTATTCCATATGGATCATATGTGATGGTCGCTTCTCGTCCAGCCCACTACGATACCTGTAAGTCTCCCTCATATCTACGGCTTTGCGTCGCTAATCTTGAGTTACATCCCAAGTAAACTATGACGATCCCGCCGTTTTTGATGGTTTCCGCTTCGCGAAGATGCGCGAAGAGAAAGACCACGAATCCAGTACTGACATCTTCAAGCGCCACATGGTGTCGACTGGAACCGATCACTTGGTCTTCGGTCACGGAAAGCATGCCTGCCCTGGACGGTATGACATTACTCGTCTTTCTGTGTTATCATTCAGTTCTTTGCTCAGATTCTTCGCCGCAACGGAACTTAAGGCGATGCTGGCCCATCTCATTCTTGACTATGATATAAAGGCCGAGGTTGATGGCGTACGGCCTCCCAATCAAAGCTTTGGTCTTGTAATATCCCCCAACCCGAAGGGTAGGGTCAGTTTAAGAAAGAGGGAGTAATTTCTTCCCAGAATTGAAATCCTCACTCGTTAAACATACTATGGATGTCAGTTTGTAAACTTCAAATTGCATGAATCCTTTGGAGTGGCGCGGAGAATGACATTGTCCGAAGCAGGCTGACCAGCACCAACTCAAATTCTTCAACTTGATAAGAATTGTATGATCTGGGTTACTCAATGTTTCGTTTTTATCGCTTATGTAAGTAAATCGCAAGCCCAAAACAGTAATTGATGCGGACGAGTTTGCTCCTGTTACATTCCGACGGCCGGCGTTTGCCGCCACTCTGTTATTGTACCTTTCAGTAACCTCAAACTTGAAGTGACCTTGTATTCCTAGACATCCCTGCTACTCCTGCATGTGACCATAACTTTGCCATAACTCTCACATCGACCTGTGTCTCATTCGCGTACTTTACTGGAAAGGTTGCTATCCACCTTCATTCGTTTGAGTCTCCTCAAGTTCTGCGCTTCACGCAGCTTTAATTTGATCCTCGCTATTCAAGGTTTTCTGGCTCTTCCGGGCGGCGGGCGCTATGATTTGGACTGTATTTATTCATACCCATCTGTTTCACATCTCTGGCGGGAAGGTCTGCCGAGTACGTCTCTGGATAGCCACCTTGCCCAAGGGACCCCACGCCGAACGGGTCGTCGCTCTGTTACGATATACTTTACGCATGCCTCAGCAAAATCTCAGTCCTATCAAACACTTTGAAGTTCATGCACGTCCCAACCACTGAGGCTCAGTTTCTATCACATTCTCTTCTTCATCTGCGCGTTTCCTTCAGCCCTTTGCGCACCCGCTACCACTAAGGAAGCCGTGCATGCACAGTCGGAACATTTCAAAACAAGAGACGCGCGCTAGAGACGGCGCGCGGATTGGCTTCTGCCTGGCATCCCATCAGGTAATGCGGCGTATCCCTAGCTCCCTGCTACTTTCAAGACACCTGGGTTCTGGGCTCTCTCAAAAACTCTTAGACAAACCATAGACAAGGATTATTTTTCTGGAAAAAAAAACTTAAAAAACCTTGTTATATACACCGGTGCGTCAAGCCTGGCGAATACGAATCATCACCACATGAGCGCGAGTGGAAGCGAGGCTTCAAACTTAAAGCGACTCGGACGAGGTATCGGGTGTTCATCCCCATTCAGCGCGTATTCTTCCACTGCCAGGCGCCCACCTGTGGTACGGTAATTCCTTTAATAAGAAGAAAATCCACGCGAGGGGCAACTAAAAATCCATGGAGCCCGCGTCCGGAAATATATTAAATACTGCAATTATGTTTTGGGCGGTAATCCGTTTGCTCCGTTTTTTATTTATTTTGGAGGCGGCCGATTCCAGTAGTTAGTACTAGTACAGTAGTAGCGGCGAAAATTCCATCCTTCGTAGGGGGGAATCCCGGTGTTTACAGCCGAGACTGCCGAGTACCGCGTAGTTGTCGCGCCATGCGAAGGCGGCAATGAGTCGCGCCGTGAGAATGCGGCGGATGAGTCGTGAGCAAAGCAAAGGCGGAGGGAGGGAGTGGAATGTTAGCGGCGAGCGGCGGGCGTGATTGGAATCGTCAAGCCTCAACAATGCAGCAGGTCGAAGAGCGTGACGAGCCGTGGTTGCACGTCCTGGACGGGCCGCGGCGCGCGGTCTTGGTATGTACGAGTCGCGGTGTGCAGGTCTTGGTCTGGTGTGTATATGTCGATATCGAGTTCCCAGACCCAGCAGCGTCTTGGGATCTTTGTTTGCCGTCGAGTTCGCCTGGAAGCGTTCTCCGAAATGCGTAAATCGACGAGCGACCAGCGCGCGCGCGTAACTGAGTGGTTGAAAGGTAAATGTGCGTGCTTGAGAGCCCAGGACCCAGGTACTGCGTTCCGGGGAAGCTTCTCGAAATGAATTATTTTAGGAGGAACAGGGACACTGCGCCCCTGTGCCCTTGGCGGAGTAGTTGACGAGTAAGGCGAATTCTTGCGGCCATCGATAAGCCAGCGAGTTGCGAGGTCGGCTTGCGGACTTGAAAACGGCGCATCATGAGAGATTCGTCACATCATCCTTTGTGACTTTGTCCTTTCGTGCTTCGCGCCCACCAGCCTCCTTCGAGTCTCTGCCCGATTTCTCGGCTTCTACTATAAGAGTTCTGGCCACGCCTCGTATTGCTTCCTGCCCACTCAAGACGCGCTACATCTAGCCTTTTTGTTTCATGCTTCCCGCGTACTCGCGAACATAGCCGTTCATCCGCGCATATCGTGCCGCTGTCGTTGTTGGCGCTCCTACTGTCCTTTGGCACTTCGTGTTGCCACTAGCGCACCCACGCCGCCATGCGCCCGCGCGCTCGTCTGCCCATCGACGCTTCGTACACCGCCGCTACGCGCACCTTCTGTCTGGTCCGTTCCGGTCTCGCCCCCTCGCGGGTTCAGTTGACTCTTGCTTCGCGCACCGCTGCGATCCCTATGGCTCCCTTTTCCCACCTGTGCTCACGAATCTTTTGAATTATCATTCTCCCTCGCGACGCGCGGCGTTCCCAGACGCACTTTACTATATTCCTTTTTCCATTCGCGCACACATGTAGCTCGTTCCGTTCCCGCTTCAGCGCTCGCCGCCGCACACCATTCCCGCTTATTACGCTCGTTCTGTCCTAACTCGCGCTTCCTTCCGCAACAGCGCGCCCTGCGCCATCTTTTCCATCATGCTCATACGTCTCCCTTCGTGACTGTAGCGATACATAGGCGATCGATAAGTCTTTAGGCTGGGAGGACAAAAGGATGAATCCCATAACAGCGATCGCAGCCATTGCGTCTTGAGGGTTGCCGACCAGGACGTGAAAGCGCGCAAGGAATCAGTTCCGCCTAGGCTATCCGAGTCCGCCGTTAGTCCTTAAGACCGCGTCATGAGGACCCTAGTATTGAGGATAATGTTCTTCGCTGTTATTTCGTGAATCTTGATGTTCTTTGCTGTTATTTCTGGCTTAAACTTTTTGAGTGATTCTTGAATGAAGAGTCGAAAAGTCTTGTAAATTTGGAGGCGGTGGCACCATCGCGTTGAGTTCAGCTGTGTCTCATTCGCGTACTTTACTGGAAAGGTAACAAGATCAACGCGCTTCCCAAACAACCCCGAAAGCAGACACTGAGACAGAGTTCAAAAAGCACCATGTCTATTGCACCGAAACGCCGAAGAGGCTCGTCAACTTGAAGCTGCGACAGAGACGGCCATCGGAGACTGCAAAAGACGCGACACTAGAAGTCCCGCGCTTCCCCCAAGCCCATCCTCCGCCAGCTCAGACACCTCCTCCAGATCGCAGAGGATTTGGTCGATCTGCTCAGCCGCGCCCGACAGGTGCGCGACCCGGCAGCATGCAGCGCGGACGGCGAGGAGTGAAGGGGAGGGCAGGGAAGGCGGCTGCGTGGTTGCTGCGAGACACTCCGCCTCTAACTTTGGATCGACCTTGAACGTTACGCGCTCAGGAGGAGGGGACGGGAGCTCCCGGACGCTATTGTTGACGGAGCAAATCGTGTACGTATTTTCCTGCAGTGCGTAAATATGTAGATGAGTAAAAAATGAAACGAAAACGAGACCAAAAGAGAACCAGCTCACCTCCCCAAATTCCTCTTCCAGCCAAAAGATCAAACGGTCAAATAGTTGGTGTAGGTCAATTCGCATCGTGAGAACGTTGAAGTGGTTATGAACATTGCGTCCAACGAGGCTCTCGACCTTGCTGTCGAGCCCGAACATCTTGAGGATCGCCATAGCGCTGGCTGAATAGTTGGTCTTGACGATGTCGTCAGAGTCGGCATGCGCGTGAAAAGCACAAGAGCTCACTTTGCCTTCTCCCCGAGCCGTCTCCGAGAATATATGAACGCACTGTGTGATCGCCCTATACGCGTTGTCGGCTTGCCGAGCGGCCTGTAGCTCGGGGATGCGGTCGCACGAGTCGAAATCGTATGCCCCAGTCACCACGCAACGGAAGCCGTCGCGGACGAGGGACTAGAATATGATAGGTACGTCACTTCGCACAAGCCAAAGGAACATACCTCCTTCCGAGCGGCCGCGGGCGTTGAGGGGTCCATTTTCTTGTCCTCCTTCGACTTGTCCTTCTCTACATCTTCCTTTGCTTGTTTGATATCCTCCTTCTGCTGGGCCATCTTCGTGATGAATTCCTGCCTCACACGCTCGAGCGATGGGCGGGAAGGAGGGGCAGACTCTTCGAGTACTGGCCCCGTGTTGGAACGAACTGCAAATTGGTCTAACCAAAACTAAACCATGAAGACGGACGACTCGCAGACGCAGATAAGATGGTTTCGATAGAGTAAACCCAAGTTATAGATCGCGGTATGCTGCGCCTCAGTGTCTTTTTGGGGGTCTTCATTTATGGGTGTTGCACAGGAGTTAATCTCCTTCACGAGCCGCCAGTAAGGGTTGAGGCCGAAGGAGTGCCTGGGGTGTTGGTACATGTCCAGCAACAGGAAACCCACGACCCTCGCGCCGATGAGATTGTCGTTGTACTTCGGACCACTGGTGGGGGCATTTCGGATGGCAGCCTTCTCTGCGCTGAGGATGAGCGGCCAGACGCTCTTCCCTTCGTGATTCAGTCCACACTTTTCCACGGAAGGGAGTTTGGACGGTTTAGTCGCCGACATGAGTGGCAGTCCGGGAAATAAATTATTAACAAGGACAAAATGCGCGTTCTTCTTTATTTCGCGCACATGGCTCGCTGCTATTCAGCGCTCGTGCATCTCCTCTGCCTCAGCGCACCGCGCGCACCATTCCTGCTTATTACACAAGCTCCAGCGTACGCTCGTTCTGTCCCAACTCGCGCTTCTTTCCGCTACAGCGATCTCTGCGCTGTCCTTTCTACCGTGTTCATACGTCTCCATTCGCGACTTTCCGTGGTGTGCCGCCCCTCCGAGGTTACGGTTCGTACTCCGTGCTCACATGCCGCTCCTACGCGTCTTTCGTGCCGCCTCTCGGTCATGGTATTGCTCGTGTGCCGCCCTTCGTACTCTCGCCCCGAGGTCATACGCCGCCTCCTGTACGCCACGGGTGCCGCCTCTCATGCCTTCCTTTCTGGCGGTATTCGCCTAACATCCTGGTGGACGGGCTTTCTTTCGTGCACCCGTACGCTGCCAAATTGTGTACCCTGCCGAACTCGTGTGCCGTAGGTGATTTGGATGAAGGGTCGTCCTTTTGGATACGTCTTCATGTATCATACACCGCGTTTGTTCGTGATTGCCTTCCGAGGTTGCGCCTGGTCGTATGCCGCCTCATATACTCCACGCCCCTTTCCTTTTCTTTTCTTACATCGAGCATGCCCGCGCTCGTACACCGCTTCAGGTCGAGCACGTCCACCGCCTCACGTACGTACTCTTTCGAGGTCGCCTCACGTACGTACGTACCCCTTCGAGGCCAAGCCCGTGTTCCCCTCTCCTCTTTTCGGTTATGTAGGCGTGTACCCTCTCGCGCGGTCGTGCCGGCTCTCTTGTGCTACTACCCGTGTTTGCGCTCGCACCACTGTTCGGTCGAGCTCGTACACCGGTCCCCGCTCGACGTCGTTCTGGATGCGAAGAGCTCGTGTTTCGTACCCGGGGTCCTGCCCGCTTGTCTCCCGTGCCGCCCTTAAATTCATAGTAATCCTTTCGAGGACTCTCACAGCATTTCGTTCTGTGGTCATATGTTGCCTCTTTAGACTTCGCGCTCGTGTACCGCGCCCCTCTTCGGCCACACTGAGTCGTATTCCGTGTTCTAATGCCCTCTCTGCATATTGTATGCTCTCGAGGTCGCGCCTGTCACGGCCGTTTCTGGAGATCCTTAGTATCCCCTGTGCCCATGCGCCGCTTCTCAGCTCGTGGTACCGCTCGAACGTTACATACAGCTGCATTCAAAAAACGAAGGTTCAATGCAGCATCCTCGGCTACATGTGCGCGGGCTGTATAGCTAAACTCTGTGATTAGCTGGTGATTAGAGGTCCCCATGAAACCTACGTTTTATAAACGGAATTTGAAACTAGTTTTAGATAATATATTCCTTGAGCCAAGGATTTT
Organism: Mycena rebaudengoi; assembly: GCA_029282285.1. NCBI lineage: Eukaryota > Fungi > Basidiomycota > Agaricomycetes > Agaricales > Mycenaceae > Mycena > Mycena rebaudengoi. The sequence goes on from JARJCX010000028.1 coordinate 896,388, forward strand.
ACTGGCGCTCAGCAAAGATGTTGATACTACTATTGGCGCGCACCAAAACCAAAAATAAGGCTCAATGTAATCGAACTAAGGTACAGGATACTACTGTGGAATATCCGTCTGTTTGCGTGAAGAGTCAAAGGGCGAGCGTGCGCCAAGCAGCCACCGGGGGGTGAGTGCCAGGAGCCACTGGGGGGCGCCAGTGCCATCAGCCACCGGGGAGTGCTGGAGGAACTTTCAATTCGCCGTCAGCCGCAGCAACGAGCGCGTTGGCTGCAGAGCTTCTCCAGGTCGAACGGCTGCGAGATTCTCCGAGTCGAACGACTTGGCGCTTCTCCACTACGTCGAAAGGCTGCGCGTCGGTTAAGCAAGCGGTTATTTTCAAGCAAGCGATAATTATAAACAGCATCGAGACGGGTTATCACAGGCAATACTTGGCGGCTGGCGTACTTGTCAAGCTTGATGCCACTGACGGAGACCCGCGCGGCCACTGACAGAGCCCCGCGCGCGGATTCGGAAGTTGGTGGGACGGAGCTGAGTTGAATGGAATGCAAGTGCAGCGCGCCACGTTGGAGTGGGAGGAGGAACGAACGAAGGAGGGAGGGGAGGGGGGAAGGAGGAACGAACGAACGAGGGGAGGTTCGGTTCCGCCCGGATGGCACAGTATTCTAGTTTGAAGCCGACTCCCCAGCTACCACATCTTCCAGGACCACTCTTTCGACCGCCCCACTCGCCCGCAGAAGAGTAACAATGGCGTCGCGGACCTCTTGCTTTGAGGGAACATCGTCGTCTTCCGAGTCATCGTCGTCTTCCGAGTCATCGTCGTCTTCCCAGTCATACTTGTCTTCCGAGTCATCGTTCGTACAATCGTTGCTTAGCGCGGCTTCCAACGGATTCCCGTACTCCCCGCCATGTCCGTTGACGTCAGCGCCGTGTGCAATGAGGAGGCGCACAGTGTCTATGTGGCCCCGCCGCGACGCGACGCACAATGCATTTCCGTGCTTTGCGTCCTGCGCGTTAACAGCGGCACCCTTGTCAAGTAGAAGCTTCACAACGTCATCGTCACCCGCCCATGACGCAGCATGCAAAGCGCGCCCGCCGTATGCAGTGACGTCGGCCCCATGCTCGACCAGGAGACGTACACTCTCCGTGTGGCCTCCGGCGCATGCAGCTTCCAACACACTGAAATGTTCGAAGTCCTCAACATCTGCGTCCGAGTCTTCCTCGTCCTCCCATTCTTCCAAGTGGTCTGGATAGTAGGCTTTACCAGGAGCATTGACATCGGCGCCGTTTGCGAGAAGGAGCTCTATAACATCGTGTTTGCCGCGCCACGCCGCATACTGTAACGCGCTCGCATATTCTTCGGTATGCGCGTTTGGGTCGCAGCCATTTGTGAGAAGAAGGTGCACAATCTCTGTGTGGCCCCAGAACGATGCCTCTTGCAGCGCGTTTCCGAAGTGGTCGTCATATGCATTGATGTCTGCGCCGTTTTGAAGCAGAAAGCGTACAAGTTCGACATGCCCAAACCTCGATGACGCGCCATGCAGTGCACTTCCGTACCTCCCCCCTTGTGCGTTGATGTCGGCCCCTTTCTCCAGTAAAAGACGAACAACTTCAATATCTCCCCCCCAACCGGCGGCTTGTAAGACGGTTGAGGTCTGCTCGGCACGAGCATTGATGTCTGCGCCTCGTTCGAGCAAAAGACGAACAACTTCAGCGTGACCTATCCTCGCAGCCCCGTACAACGCAGTTCCGTGCTCTTCGTCGTGCGCATCGAGCTCGGCGCCATTCTCGAGTAGAAGGCGCACGATCTCCACATGGCCCCTCACTGACGCGATCCACAATACAGTACCGTCCCGTTCATTGTGCGCATTGGCGTCGGCCCCCGCCGCGAGCAGAAGCCGAATGATCTCCACATTCCCGGCGGTCGGGCCGGATGAAGTAGTGATTGCAGACAACGCGGTCTCGCCTCGATTGCTGTAAATATTCACACCGGCACCCCGCTCCAGGAGAAGGCGCACAATTTCGACGTGCCCTTTTTTCGACGCGATGTGGAGTGCGGTTGCGTGCTTGGCATCCTGCAGATCGATGTTGGCACCTTTTTCAAGCAGCAGGCGCACCATCGCGACGTGGCCTCCAAAGGTGGCACTCTGTAACGCACCACCCATATCGGCGCCGTTTTCGAGCAACGCACACACCCCCTCGACATATCCCTCCTCCGCGCACAACTCCAGGGGTGATAGCCCCTCGGCCCCCTCCCTAAACCAATTAATACGGAGCAAGATTAAAGTATTGTACTGTTCACTTCCGCTCTCCAAAAGATGCATCGCATCCACAAATAACACGGTGCGGTCTTGGGAGCGGAGCAGATGGTAACACCACCATTGCGCCGCATAGTATGCCAATGGAGATGAAGTGGATTGATTGAAGGGATGGTCCGCGAAGTGGAGAAGACCCCCGATACATGACTGCGCGAGGAAGGTGTGTGAGGGGCCCGGGCTGAGGTCACATTTAAATTTCTCAGCAAATGGTGCGGACAAGAGGTAATCCTGAACAGAGGAATGCGCCAATGCAAGGCGCTGTTCCTCGAGCACATCAACTGTAACAGTGACCAGACCTTCCAACCATTCAAGAATTGTGTTGGCATGGTCATTGCACAGAGTCGGATCATAGGTCTGATGAGTTGGGTTGGAAAAGTCGAAGGAGACGGCATCCGCAAGTGTTTCCGGAGTATCAATTGAATTAGGCCATGTACGGACACCGAACAGAAGCCACCGAAAAATTGCTGCAACGTAGACGAAATCATCTCTACGGATTCTCTGGATGAAGCGGTCATACACGCCAAATAGATCCGTCGGAAGATTTTCAATCACTCTGTTCAGCTCATTTTGCCGTTTGCAGCGGGAAAGCTCGATGAGGATACAGGCAGCAAAGCGGAACCTGTCCATGTCAATGAGCAAATCGAAATGTGGAGATGATGGTATGTAAACTGACATTCCGTTGCTTTTGGAAACAACTTGATCCACAATTTCATCGATGCGAGAGGACCAAGTTTTCATATTGTGAAGTTCAGCTTCAACGAAGAGTCTAATATCCTCCTGCGTGACATCTGATTCCACGTAGACACATGTCACGTCCTTGAAGCCGTCTGAGAACACGGTGCGAGGTTGGCTGGTGAATAGAAGGTGTAGCGGGCTTTCAGTCCACTTTTGCAGCCTCGAAATGAGTGTGATGATTTGCACCTGCTCAATATCCGCGCACTCGTCGAGCCCATCAAAAATAATGTAAGTACGCTCAAGTTGTCGGAGGAGCTCTTCCAGGATACGCTGCAGATCATCATAGGTAGGCAATGTCTGCCCGCCCGACAGATTGTACTGTGCGTTGAGAATCTTGTAATGACAGCGAGACTGGGCAGCAAGCTGGAGAATGATGCGCCGAAGGGCACGTTCCACTGCATGATCTGTCTTGTCCTTGAAATCGAAGTAGAAGAATGCGACGGCGGCCGACTTTCCGCGGTCATTTGAATAGTGATTTGTCGTGGATGAGCTGAGTGATTGCTGCGGAGCTGTTTATTATTGTCGTTAGAAACAGCGGAACATAAAATATTTGAAAAAGTCACCTGAGCACACTCTTTCCGGCACCCGCTACATTACAGTGAGATTGTGACAATGACTTGGACAGGATTGCTTACAGCTACCCTGAATCCACAGCAACCCTGGATGGTCTTGCCAATAGACAAACTTGTCGCCCTCGAGAAACCATTTCCCAGTGCCTTCATGGCGAAGTGCCTGCGTGTCATGCTGTTTTTGTGCCATGTCAGGGGGTGAACGCAGCCACCTTTTCGAGCTTATCAACAGTCCTATAAGCTGTTCAGGGACTGGTCAGGACGAATAAGAAATACCACCTACACCGCATTGTGAACCTGGTCCAAAGCTCCCTTCATCTGGTTCTGCTGTATCGAAAGATCCACCAAACGATTGGTCTAAAAAGCAAACAATGGAATATGAGGACTAAGTTCACTAGTTTATCTACTCACCCGGAACCTGGCTCCGAAAGAATCGAGGTCTTGCTGTAATGTGCTGAAGTCGCCTCCAAACTGGTTCCGGGCTGCACCACGACGAACAGTCCCGAATTTCATTGTAATCTGCGACAAATGTGGCACCCTTCTCCAGTAAGCTATATCGAGGCTTAAGAATGAGATGATTGCACAGGAAGAATGAGCAGACCCTGCGTATGTTTCCAGGTCTGGCTTGAGACGCATAAGAACAGTCGACGTGGCCTGCTGCCTCCATCCACAAGACAGTCGTGTGCAGGTCATGAGATATAGACACTATGCGGCGGAGCAGGGTGTCTCGTTTTTCATCCGTAGCTTTCACTTCCTGCACGAGATAAATGCGACAAAAACGCACAATAAACATTCGCGCGTACTTTGTACACTTTGATAATTTGGGAGAGGCAACTGGCCACGGGTGCAATGAACGGAACACTTTGGACAAAACCTGCAAGCTTCTCGGCGACATCAGCCACAAGTGCGACATTGTCGACTACTGAGTCCTTCGTGCGCGTAAATTTCGTGCCAACAGAGGGTAGGTCCTTGTCCGAGAAAGTCACAGCTGAGGGCGAGATCGACAATGTATCTCCGCCGGGGCTAGTGGCAAGCGAAGCGCCCTCTGACGAAAGCGTAGATGCTGGCTGGGTCGCAGGAGCATCAAGTTGTGTCCGAATAGTATCGGGCTGCGTCTGAGTGTGTGCAGGTGGAGTTTCAGCCTGAGGTACAGGAGTTGAGGGACGCGAGGGTGTTTTCCTTCCTCTCAAAAATCTTTGGCGACTTTGAGACGCTCGCCAAGGGGCATGGGGAGAGACAAAGTCCTAGTGGAGCGTGTACTGCACGTGTGACGTCATCGAGACATCGGGGTGTCTCCTAGTATTGAGGATTAATCTTCTTCGCTGTTATTTCGTGGGTCTTGGTGTCCTTTGCTGTTATTTCTGGCTTGAACTTTTTGAATGTGATTCTTGAGTGAAGAGTCGAAGAGTCTTGTAAATTTGGAGACGGGCAGGGCACCATCGCGTTGAGCCATGCAGCTTGGGCAGCCATCCCAAGAAATATCCATCGGGGAGAATATAAGTATGTTACACACTAGTCATCTCCGAGTCCGTCTATTACCTGGCTTACACACAAACGACGGTGAAGGTTGCATGAAGGGAGCAAATTGATCGGAGATGTCGGACCTCCACTCGACCACAACTCACATCACCTGTGTCTCATTTGCGTACTTTGCTGGAAAGGTTGCTATTCAATGGCTTGCTCCCTCACTTCATTTGATTTAGGTGGTCGTCTCCTCAAGTTCTGCGCTCCACGCAGCTTTAATTTGATCCTTGCTATTCAAGCTCTTCAAGTTCCGGGCGGCGGGCGCTATGATTTGGACTGTACTTATTCATACCCATCTGTATCACATCTATGGTGGGAAGGTCTGCCGAATACGTCTCTGGATAGCCACCTTGCCCAGGGGACTCCGCGCCGAACGCGCCGTCGCTCTGTTACGATATACTTTACGCATGCCCCAACAACATCCCAGTCCTACCAAACGCTTTGGAGTTCATGCACGTCCCAACCACTCAGGCTCAGTTTCTATCACATTCTCCTTTTCATCTGCGCCTTTCCTTCAGCCCTTTTGCGCAATCGTTATGCTTACCAATGCATGCACACTCGGAACACTTCGAAACACGAGGCGCGCGCTAGAGACGGCGCGCGGATTGACTTCTGCCTGGCAACCCATCGGGTAATGCGGCATATCCCTAGCTCCCTGCTATTTTCAAGACACTTGGGCTCTGCGCTCTCTCAAAAACTACTACGGACTACGGCGGACTCCGATATCGGCTGGAGGCCACCCCCTTTATGGGCGAAAAACTTCTCAGTATTCTACTGCTCCAATTCTCGCCAGATTCAAGGACCGTTCGGATTATGATCACCAAGTTCCTCTCGGTCAATAATAGCGGAACCGTCGTGCGATATAAATCAGGGAGATTCTGCGGCCATCCCGGTTCACGAGTCAGACTAGCCTTCAGCGCCTGGCTATAAAGGGCCCCGCGCATCTGTGGCTCTCCTCATGCAAACACCATGAAAGAATTTCTCTTGGTGCTCCTTGCAAGCCTTGCGCTGGCAACATCGTCCCAGCAGCCACTGGTGACTGAAAGTACTGCACCAGACTGCACCGTCCTCGCGTGGGTTCGCGCCGAGGACCTTGCTCCCAACCGTATCTCCCATGGTGTGTTCATCCCTCTTTTGTGTGATTAACGCTGATTAATCCTCGGCAGGGGAATTGCGCATTAAGGTTGAGCAACCGCAATGCGCCGCGAAAGTCGCTTCTGTCGCTCTCCGTCTCCAGCTGCGCGAATTCAGCGAAGTTAAATATCTGTATGTCACGGTTCACACTGCGGGATATCTAACTTAGCACGCTCTTTTCGCAGGAGAGAGGGCGTTGTCCTTCCTGCAATCCCGCTGCCGGACAGCCAAACTATCCCCGAGATTGGGCGGGTGCCGTGGATACCTATAATTACCAGCGCTGTCAACGCAATGGGTGATCCCAGCTTGTGGGTTATTAAAGCGGAGGAGCGCCAGGTCTGGTCTACGGAGGCCGTGCTCATCGACGACAATCCCGGTATGTTCGCACTGTCTCATTTTCCTGCATCCACTGATGATGCATTGACGCGCAGACTTCTCTCACCCCATTATCACCCCATTCATCGTCGCCTCGCCGGCGGTAAACTATCCGGAGGTCTATGACTCCTGGGGCCATGTGTCGCCCCAGGAAATTCCAGGACACTCCGACAGCGAGCTCGGCTATCTCTACGTCGCAGTAGGCGTTTTTACCTGAATACTCTGCTTTTAACTTATTAATTTCCTTAGCTCGTGACCTTCACTGACGGTCGAACAGCGGAAGTGCCAGCGGGGTACACTACATTCCAGCCATCCGCTCTTACCGTTCCAGGGCGTTCAACGCAGGCACCCTTCACGTGGAACGTGACCTTTACGGACCATGAGGCGGACATTGAATCGCCGTACGATGTCAGGCGCAGAGAGAAGCTCGAGAAATGTCTCCCGACTGCACAACGCTCTACGTTTGTTGGAGAAATTACTCTGTACGAAGGGAAATCTATGCACAAAGGTACTTACTTGCATAATTATACTCAGCGCGATGTTAATGAATGCCAGGGCAAATACTAAAAGGAAAAGTCGTCGTGCACGCGACAAGTGGGTCGCCGACGATGTCCGAGCTCAGCGTCAGCCTCAACTCCATGTGCAGTGATCACTGGGCCAACCAGCAAGCTGCAGCCGGCGGAGACTCTACTGCTCGCAGTCACGGTGGGCACAAACGTTTCGCCCAGTCTGTGCATAATGTTGCGACAGAATATGAGTATATTTTCGATGAGGGGTACCGATCGTCGTATTCCTCTCACCATGGTCCTCTCACCTCGGCCAAGCCCTCCCTGGACTTTGAGATCTACATCCCACACGACACCTCCGTGGATTTCCGGTCCTACTACGCGCGAGTAGAAACAGCGCTCCACGTCAGACTCACCACGTTGTACTCCACGGAGATTACAGAGTGTATGGGACCCGAGCGTGCCGGATACGAGCTGGAGGCGACACTGGCTGATGCTGAGGTGACAGAGGAGGACCTCTGGAACGCGTACACCCCCGTCGGCGGGCAACCGCGCCGGCTTTACCTGCAGGCGGATACAACCATCCCCCTCGTTAGCGACGCAGAGTCTCCTTCGTTCCCTGTCGAGCATTATCTCACGCCTGGAGCGCGCGCTCCCGTCCTCCGCGCGGCGGCATCCCACGTCGACATCGCTACTTTCCCTTTCCCCACTGCGCAGCCCGTGATCACTGAGGAGCCCTTCAACACGACGGCGGCGCGGCTCTTGCTGGGATTCTCTGACTCGTACCACACTTCCCTGGAAAATCCTTCCAAGTTTTATCTGAAATACCGTACGTGGGGGGCATACGTGGGCTTGCTTTGGAGGAAGAAGGTCGTTGCGGAAGAAAGGGGTATTATTATTCCGGCACCGCAGAGTCGTGATACAACTTTGCAGCAGCAGCCTTTCGCTGCGCCCTGATTATCTATCTATGAAAATTCAAGTTGTTCATGCTCCTAGCACTTTCAGAGGACCTTCTGTTCAGCCACATCGACCCCGACGCGCCACAGCGTGCGTAATTTTTTTTTCTCTGCAGCCAGTCTTCAACGCCAGACTTGCGCACTCCTGTGCGGAGATGCGCAGCTTGGGGTCCACCGAGGCGGCGAGTTCGAGCGTGGGGCTGGCAAGGGCTTGTACTACGTCATCCAAGACTGGCCAAGGTATTAAAGAAGAAGATGACTGCTTAGTTTAACTAAGATGGGCCGCATCCATACTCATCAAGCGCGACATCACATCTTAAATATCACCCAGATTAAATTAAATTAAATCTCCCATCAAACTTATTCTAAAACTACTCCTCCGTGTGCTCGAATATTTCTGCGCAACATAAGCAAGAGCTGCAAAACTAGATAGCTTTTTGGTAAATTTGATGGCAAGTTCTTCAGAATATTGATGGGACCTAGTCTCTCCTAGACAGACGCTACAGCCGTTGAAGCTCGTACCTCGCATGTTGTAGATGGGACCACAGAAAAGCTATCTCGTCTCTCAGCTTTCTTCTCATTTTCTGGCTACAGATTCTTAGCGAGTTTTAGAGTAGATTGACGGGAGATTTTATTTTATTTCATCCGGATGCTCGAGGAATTGAATTTTACAATAAGACATCACGCTTGATGAGTATGGAATGGATGCGGCCTATCTTAGCAGTTAAATTGATACGTACCGGGAGCCAGCGACGGAATTCGGAGCGAGCGGAATTACCAGACTCCAGTCGAGGGTGTGGGCGAGACGAGCGCGTTTTTATATATATTAAAAATTGGCGCCATTCGGAGACAAAGCGATTCCTGCAGGCATTAAGTATAAGCTTAAATGCTAGTATCAATTGGATTTTGGGAGCCGCCGAACCTACTTACTGTTGTGTAGCCTGGACAAGTAAAGTCTTGTGCCAAGCCCGCATAAGTGCGCAAGACTTGTTGACATCCACATCCGAAGGGTGCGACTGAAGCTCATCGAACTAATACCTGGTTTTATTTTTATTATAAAACGAGGGCGCCCAAGGCTATTCTGACTCCGATGAACCGATTTCGCGAGACGGATTGATTCTTCGGTATGTACATATGAGCGGGGTAACCATTCTTTCGTATGTAGAAGCGGGAAGAAGTTCACCTCCTGATCAAGGACGTTGAATTACATGTAGTAAGTAAGTAATAAATCTCGGGGCGATGCATATGTAGGCGATTGAGATTATTATTATTATTATTTGGGGGGGGGGGGGAGCCGGGAGGATAAAAGGATAAATCCCATCCCACAATTTAACAGTGATTTACGCCCTGTGTTGAGGGCTTGCCGACCGAGGGCCGGCGCGGACCTCAAAGTGCGCGGATAGAGGCTGTAGTCTGCGTCATTGAGTATGATATTGTTCTTCGCTGTTGTACGAGCGCGGACTCTGACCTCTTTGGTTGCGATTCTTGATTGCGATTCTTGAATGAACGCCAAAAAAAACCGCGAAGAGCCACCGGAGAAGCCACCAGCCAAAGGAGCGGAGATGGAGATTTCGATTGGACGTCAGCTCCGAGTCGAATTTCGACTCGGTTGTTATACGAGTCGAACGGCTGCGAGTCGAGTCGTTTAAGCAAACGGTATTGTGTGATTGTCAACGGCATCGAGGCGACGTTTTGCTTGTTATACTTGGCGGGTGCGTGCGGCTTCGAGAGCTTGAATGGGGATGCGACAGGGGAAGAAGGAAGTTAGGTAGTGGGAGGAGGAGGGAGGGAGGGAGGCGGGTCGGTGGAAAGGGCTGTATTTTCGGAGGAGACGTCGATCCCTTCATCGAGGGAGCCTGCATTCGTTTTTTCTCTCTCGCAGTGAGCATTCGCCACCCTCCCGCGCGCGGAGCGGGGAGGAGCTGCTCGACGGACGCAACGCGGGCAGGGTCGAATTGGGCGTAGTCGACGCGAGCATCATCCCAGCGGCGCGCACGATGGTAAGTGTACGCTTTTGACAAAGAGGCAGTTCGGGCGGGGCGTTCGTTTGCAGGGTGTTCAAAGCACTGCGACTGAACTTGAAGCACTGAGGAAGGAGGGAGGGGCGGCTTGCGTCTTGAGGTTCAAGTCGCGGCTTACCCCCGCGTCTTGAGATACACCCACTTGGGGTGCTCGAGCTGGAGGGGGGGAGAGTGGCTGGCGGGTTGAGGTGGCTGATTACCGCGAACGTGTGGTTGACAAGGGCTTGAGGGGTGAAGGGCTGTACTACGTCCAACTGACCAAGGCGAAGGAGATGCCGTTGAATCCTAAATTGACCGAGAGCCAGCCGCCGAAAGAGCGAGAATTGAGTGAGCGGGCCCACAGTCAAGTAAGGCGAGGTTGTGGATTGGGATGAGCGAGCGCGCGGCCACCGTCAGCTCGGACTCGTTCGCTCCTCGCCCTCGCCGCCGAAGGAGCGAGAGTTTGGGCGAGCGTGCTCGCACGGCGAATTCCAGTCAAGCAAAGGCGAGTTGGTGTGCATTGATGCATTGGATTGACGGCCTGTTAAGTGCTTGGTACTGAGTGCGGCCTTGAGGAGGGGCGAGGCGTATAAGGGCAATACTCAGCGGCGACTTCAATGGCCATCCCGGGCCGCATAGCCGGGACGGCCGTTGATCGAGGATGTTGTCTGTGCGTCTCGCCCGCTCTCGGACGTCTTCCGGCCTCCCAAACTGCCGCTGGACCCGTTCAGCCCATGGGAACAGCCCGCCGACCCCGACTTTCCGTGGCCCGTTCACGCTTCTACCATAAAGAGTTCTGGCCACACCTTTTGCCCACTCAAGACGCGCTACATTCAGCCTTTTATTTCATTCTTCCCGTACTATCGCTGTACTCGCAAACACAGCCAGGATGGACGTAGACAGCCTCCCCAGACCGCTCGTTAACTCTCAGTGACCTTTCATATATATTGTGTTCTTGGCGTCTCGTGGACGTAGCGCCCTTCGTGCTTCTTTCTCGACCTTTCTGAGGCTGTCTCCTTGTTGTGGTAACCGATCCGGGCCATGGTTCGCAGGGCCGCGCTTGCTTGCGACATCGCCACCTCTATGTACCTCCTACCCGCTCTTTCCCTGGACAGTTTTTCCACATTCCTTTGGTGCCCGGATGCGAATTCACTGTGCGGGTTCGCCAGCGTATTATCGTTTCCCTCGCTCCTCCGTTTGCGTTCGCCTGGCTATGCCACAGCGGCTTTCTCACAATGCGCATACATGCGCCCCTTTTCGCGGCTTATTGCCCGTTGTTCTTCCTATGCGCAACGTGCGTCGCCTCTCCCCGTCGGTGTTTTACCTTTCGCTGCCGCTCGTTGGTATCGCGGCGAGCGCCGCGCCCTCGTTTCGTTGCATCCACATCGCCGCCATACCGTGCCTGCTGTCGTTATTGGCGCTCCTACTGTCCTTTGGCGCTTCGTGTTGCCACTAGCGTACCCACGTCGCTATGCGCCCGCGCGCCCGTCTGCCCGTCGACGTTTCGTACGCCATCATCGCCGCTACGCGCACCTTCTGTTTGTTCCGTTCTCGCCCCCCTTGTTATTCGCTCGCTTCTTCTTGACTCCTTTTCCCATTCGCGCACATGGCTCGTTCTGTTCCTGCTATTCAGCGCTCGTGCATCTCCTCTGCCTCAGCGCACCGCGCGCACCATTCCCGCTTATTACATAAGCTCCAGCGTACGCTCGTTCTGTCCCAACTCGCGCTTCTTTCCGCTACAGCGATCTCTGCGCTGTCCTTTCTACCGTGTTCATACGTTTCCATTCGCGACTTTCTGCCGTGTGCCGCCCCTCCGAGGTTACGGCTCATGTTCCGTGCTCACATGCCGCTCGTACGCCGTCTTTCGTGCCGTCCCGCCAGCGTGCCGCCTCTCGGTCGTGGTATTGCGCGCATGCCACCCTTCGTACCCGTGGTCATGCTCGCTCCGAGGTCATACACCGCCTCCTGTACGTCACCGGTGCCGCCTCTCATGCCTTCCTTTCTAGCGTTCGCCCAACATCCTGGTGGGCGGGCTTTCTTCGCTGCCAAATTGCGTACCCTGACGAGCTCGTGTGCTGTAGGTGATTTGGATGAAGGGTCGTCCTTTTGGATACGTCCTCATATATCATACACCGCGTTTATTCGTGATCGCCTTCCGAGGTCGCGCCTGGTCGTATGCCGCCTCATATACTCCACGCCCCTTTTCTTTCTTTTCTTACATCGAGCATGCCCGCGCTCGTACACCGCCTCAGGTCGAGCGTGCCCACCGCCTCACATACGTACCCTTTCGAGGTCGCCTCACGTACGTACCTTTCGAGGCCAAGCCCGCGTTCCCTTCTCTGCTCTTTTCGGTTATGTAGGCTTGTATGCCCTCTCGCGCTGTCGTGCCGGTTCTCTCGTACTACTACCCGCGCTTGCGCTCACACTAGCTCGTACACCGGTCCCCGCTCGACGTCGTTCTGGATGCGAAGAGCTCGTGTTTCGTACCCGGGGTCCTGCCCGCTTGTCTCCGTGCCGCCTCCAATCGTATCTTTTGAGGCCGACTCCGAGGTGCCGCCTTTAAATTCATAATAATCCTTGGACTCTCACAGCTTTCGTTCCGTGGCCATATGGCACCTTTCGTCTCTTAATATCGATATGTTGCCTTTCGTCCCCTTTAGACTTCGCGCTCGTGTACCGCGCCCCTCTTCGGCCGCGCCGAGTCGTATTCCGTGTCCAATGCCCTCTTTGCAATTGCATCTTCTCGAGGTCGCGCCCGGCACGGCCGTTTCTGGAGATCCTTAGTATCCCTTGTTCCCATGCGCCGCTTCTCAGCTCGTGGTATCGCTCGAACGTTACATACAGCTGCATTCAAAAAACGAATGTCCAATGCAGCATCCTTGGCTACATGTGCGCGGGCTGTATAGCTAAACTCTGATTAGTTGGTGATTAGAGGTTCCCATGAAACCTGCCTTTTATAAACGGAATTTGAATATATTCCCTGAGCCAAGGATTTTAATGTCACTCAGCAAAGATGTTATTACTATTGGCACGCACCAAAACCACAAAAAGGCTCTATGTAATCGAACTAATGTGGAATATCCGTCTGTTTGCGTAAAGAGTCAAGGGGCGACTGACGAAAGATCACGCGTGCGTGCACCAAGCAGCCACTGGGGGGTGAGTACCAGGAGCCACCGGGGGGCGCCAGTGCCGTCAGCCACCGGGGAGTGCTGGAGGAGGAGGAAGGAGAGGAACGAACAAAAGGGAGAGGAGAGGGAAGGAGGGAGGGGAGGGTCGATCGTGTATCTCCCGGGCGCTCGGGCCGAATGGTACAGTAGGCTAGTTTGAAGCCGACTCCCCAGCTACCGCATCTTCCGGGACCACTCTTTCGACCACCCCACTCGCCCGCAGAAGAGTAACAATGGTGTCGCGGTCCTCTTGCCTTGAGGGAACCACGTTACCCCAATAGTCCTTGCAATCGTTGCTGAGCGCGGCTTGCAACGGATTCCCGTACTCCCCGCCATGTCCGTTGACGTCAGCGCCGTGTGCAATGAGGAGGCGCACAGTGTTTATGTGGCCCCGCAGCGACGCGACGCACAATGCGCTTCCGTGCTTTGCGACCTGCGCGTTAACAGGGGTACCCTTGTCGAGTAGAAGTTTCACAGCGTTATCGTCACCCGCCCATGACGCAGCATGCAAAGCGCGCCCGCCATATGCAGTGATGTCGGCCCCATACTCGACCAGGAGACGCACACTCTCCGTGTGGCCTCCGGCACACGCAGCCTCCAACACACTGAAATGTTCCTGGTCCTTCAAGCTCCGTCCGTCCAAGTGTTCTTGATAGTAGGCTTTACCAGGAGCATTGACATCAGCGCCGTTTGCGAGAAGAAGCTCTATAATATCGCGTTCGCCGACCCACGCCGCATACTGTAACGCACTCGCATATTCTTCGGCATGCGCGTTCAGGCCGCAGCCATTTGTAAGAAGAAGGCGCACAATCTCTGTGTGGCCCCAGAACGATGCCTCTTGCAGCGCGTTTCCGTGGTCGTCGTATGCATGGATGTCTGCGCCGTTTTGAAGCAGAAAACGTACAAGTTCGATATCCCCATGTTGTGATGACGCGCCCTGTAGTGCCCTTCCGTACATCCCCCCTTGTGCGTTGATGTCAGCCCCTTTCTCCAGTAAAAGACAAACAACTTCAATATTTCCACTCCAAGCGGCGGCTTGTAAGGCGGTTGAGGTCTGCTCGGCACGAGCATTGGTGTCTGCGCCTCGTTCGAGCAAAAGACGAAAAACTTCAACCTGGCCTCGCACCACGGCCCCGTACAACGCAGTTCCATGCTCTTCGTTGTGCGCATCAAGCTCGGCGCCATTCTCGAGTAGAAGTCGCACAATTTCAACATGGCCCCACCCTGATGCGGCTCGCAACACAGTACCGTTCACTTCATTGTGCGCATTGGTGTCGGCCCCCGCGGCGAGCAGAAGCCGGACGATCTCCACATGCCTGGGGGTCGGGTCGATGTATGAAGTAGCGATTGCAAACAACGCGGTCTCACCCCCATTGTTGCAAATATTCACACCAGCACCCCACTCCAGGAGAAGGCACACAATTTCGACGTGCCCTTCTCTCGACGCGATGTAGAGTGCGGTTGCGTGCTCGGCATTGTGCAGATCGATGTTGGCACCTTTTTCAAGCAGCAGGCGCACCATCGCGACGTGGCCTCCAATGACGGCACTCTGCAACGCGCCACCCATAGCGACGCCGTTTTCGAGCAACGCACAAACCCCCTCGATGTATCCCTCCTCCGCGCACAACTCCAGGGATGATGCTACTGGAGGTCTCTGGTTGAAATAATCTTCACGGAGATGTTTTAAAGCAATGTACTGTTCGCTTCCGTTCTCTAGAAGACACATCGCATCCACAAATAACACAGCGCGGTCTTGGGAGCGGAGCAGATGGTGACACCACCATTTTGCTGCATACTTCGCAAATGGGGAAGAGGTGGATTGACCGAAGGGGTGGTCCGCAAAGTAGAGAAGACGGCCGATACACGACTGCGTGAGGAAGGTGTGTGAAGGGCCCGGGCTGAGGTCGCATTTAAATTGCTCAGCAAATGGTGCGGACAAGAGGTAATCCTGGACAGAGGAATGTGCCAGTGCGAGGTGCCGTTCCTCAATTGCCGTGACTGTAAAGACTGTAACAGTGACCAGACCTTCCAACCATTCAAGAATTGTGTTGGCGTGGTCATTGCACAGAGTCGGGTCATAGGTGTGATGAGTTGGGTCGGAAAAGTCGAAGGACACGGCATCCGCAAGTATTTCCAGAGTATCATTTGGATAATACCGTTCATGGACACCAAACAGAAGCCACCGAAAAATTGCTGCGACGTAGACGAAATCGTCTGTACGGATTCTTTGGATGAACCGGTCATACACGCCAAATAGATCCGTCGGAAGATTTTCAATCGCTCTGTTCAGCTCATTTTGCCGTTTGCAGCGGGAAAGCTCGATGAGGATACAGGCAGCGAAGCGGAACCTGTCCATGTCAATGAACAAGTCAAAATGCGGAGATAATGGTATGTAAACTGACATTCCATTGCTTTTAGAAACAACTCGATCTGCGATTTCGTCGATGCGAGACGACCAAGTTTTCATCTTGTGAAGTTCGGCTTCAATGAAGAGTCTAATATCCTTCTGCATCACATCCGATTCCACGTAGACGCATGTCATGTCCTTGAAGCCGTCTGAGAACACGGCACGAGGTTGGCTGGTGAATAGAAGGTGTAGCGGGCTTTCGGTCCACTTTTGCAGCCTTGAAATGAGTGCAATGATTTGCACTTGCTCAATATCCGCGCACTCGTCAAGCCCATCAAAAATAATGTAAGTACGCTCAAGTTGTCGGAGGAGCTCTTCCAGGATACGCTGCAGATCATCATAGGTAGGTAATGTCTGTCCGTCCGACAGATTGTACTGTGCGCTGAGAATCTCGTAATGACAGTGAGACTGGGCAGAAAGCTGGAGAACAATGCGCCGAAGGGCACGTTCCACTGCATGATCTGTTTTGTCTTTGAAATCAAAGTAGAAGAATGCGACGGCGGCCGACTTTCCGCAGTCTTTGAATAGTGGTCTGTCATGGATGAGCTGAGTGATTGCTGCTGAGCTGTTTATTATTGTCGTTAGAAACAGTGGAATATAAAATATTTGAAAAAGTCACCTGAGCACACTCTTTCCGGCACCCGCTACATTACGATGAGATTGTGACAATGACTTGGACGGGATTACTCACAGCTACCCTGAATCCACAGCGACCCTGGATGGTCTTGCCAATAGACAAACTTATCGCCCTCGAGAAACCACTTCCCAGTGCCTTCTTGGCGAAGTGCCTGCGTGTCATGCTGTTTTTGTTTCATATCAGGGGGTGAACACAGCCACTTTTCGAGCTTCTCAACAGTCCTATAAGCAGTTCAGGGACGGTCGGGATGAATAAAAAAATACCACCGACACCGCATTGTGAACCTGGTCCAAAGCTCCCTTCATCTGGTTCTGCTGTATTGAAAGATCCACCAAACGATTGGTCTAAAAGCAAATGATGAATACAAGAACGAGTTCGCTAGTTTATCTACTCACCCGGAATCTGGCCCCGAACGAATCGAGGTCTTGCTGCAGTGTGCTGAAGTCGCCTCCGAGCTGGTTCCGGGCTGCACCACGACGAACGACCCCGATTTCATTGTAACCTGCGACGAATGCGGCAGCCTTCTCCAGTAAGCTGTATCGAGGCTTGAGAATGAAATTCAACACGCAAAAATGCGAAGAATAAACAGACCCCGCGTATGTTTCCAGGTCTGGCTTGAGACGTGTAAGAATATCGACGTGGCCTGCTGCCTCCATCCGCAAGACAGTCGCGTGCAGGTCGTGAGATATAGACACTATGCGGCGGAGCAGTGCGTCTCGTTTTTCATCCGTAGCTTCCACTTCCTGCATGAGATAAATGCGACAAAAACACGCAATAAGCATTCGCACGTACTTTGTACACTTTGATAATTTGGGAGAGGCAACCGGCCACGGGTGCGATGAACGGAACAGGTTTGGACAAAGCCTGCGAGCTTCTCGACGACATCAACCGCAAGTGCGACGTTGTCGACTACTGAGTCCTTCGTGCACGTAGATTTCGTGTCAATGGAGGGTGGGCCCTTGGCCGAGAAAGTCACGGCTGAAGGCTCTGGAGATCGACGATGTATCGCCGGCGGGGCTAGTGGCAAGCAAAGCGCCCTCTGACGAAAGCGTAGATGCTGGCTGGGTCGCAGGAGTATCAACTTGCGTCTGAATCGCATCGGGTTGTGGAGTTTCAGCCTGGGATATGGGAGTAGAGGGACGCGAGGGTGTTTTCCTTCCTCTCAAGAAATCTTTAGCAACTTTGAGACGCTCGCCAAGGGGCATGGGGAGAGACAAAGTGCAGCGCGTCTAATCGAGAAGCGTGGTGGTCGGATACAATTCATCGGCGCCGGGCGGTCAGATGATGGCGGAATCTTTGATTCCCCCCACCGGATCCCCTCCACTCGAATCCCCTCAAGGGATCTCTGGAAATCCCTCCACAGCCTATATTTCCGGGCCTCTCCACACATCCCACCACTCCAGGAAAAATCTGTGCATCAATCTAGTCCCCAGACTCCTTCCTCCTATTTTCTTCTATGGAATCTGGGCCACAAGTCTCTTGCTGAATATCCGTGCACGGAATCTTCCCATGCAATATCTGTTCAGTGAAAGAGTCCCATCCACTGTATCTGGCTAAATCACGGAATTCGATTTTAAAATTGTCTTCCAATACCTGTTCGTTTCACAGCTCTCTCGCGTACACAGAATCCTATCTGTCCAGACAATTTGTTCCACAACCCGTGCAGGGAATCCTCCGAGTCTCCTTCCAATATCTATCTGTCCAGCGATTATTTTCCACCGCCTTTCCTCCTCTGGATCCGCCGATCATATATAATATATATCCACATCTATGTCATCTCCTCAAATCCTCTTCCAATAAAATAAATATCCAGACCGGAATCTACTCCAACCAATCTCTCCACAGGATTACTTACTCTCAACTCAGCCTGGCTTACATATATTTGTTCAAGTGGTGGGAAGCGAGAATGGGTTGCGTTTGGGTGTATTTATGTACATTCGGAGGAGACGCACGCAAACAGTACGTAGATCCCTTTATCGACTGGGACCCGCGCGCGCACCAGAGCCTGCATTAATCTTTTGTTTTATTCTAATTCTTTCGCAGTGACCATTCACCACAGGACGGCACGCAGGGGTCCTACGCCCGTCGACGCCTACATGCGTGGGGGCGAGCCGGCCAGGTCGACAGCAACAGAGAACCGACGCCATTATGAAGACAAGGAGCAGCGTGCGCACCAAGGAAAGTCACGGACTCACGGTGGGAGCGTTTGTGTGCAAGGATGGAAAGCGTTGAAGATCCTACTAAGTAGCTATTTCTGTGTACTAGGAAGCGAGGGATGGATGGATCAGCGGGGGCAAGGGGATGAGAAGCGCGCAGTTTCCGTCCAGTGCTTGTGTCGGTGTGTTGATGGGGTCCACCGAGCCAGACGGGGTGGCGAGTTCGTGGGGTTGGCAAGGGCTTGTACTATGTCGTCCAAGACTGGCCAAGGTGAAGAAGAAGATGACTGCTTAATTTACTAAGGAAGATAGGCCGCATCCATACTCATCAAGCGCGACATCACATCTTAAATATTCAATTCCTCGAGCACCCGGATTAAATTAAATTAAATTAAATCTCCCGTCAAACTATTCTAGAACTACTCCTCCGTGTGCTTCGAATATTCCTGCGCAACATAGGCAAGAGCGGCAAAAACTAGATAGCTTTTTGGTAAATTTGATCGGATCCGGAATATTTGATGGGACCACGGAAAAGCTATCTCGTCTCTCAGTTTCTTCTCATATTCTGACTACAGATTCTTAGCGAGTTTTAGAGTAGATTGACGGGAGATTTTATTTTATTTCATCCGGGTGCTTGAGGAATTGAATTTTACAATAAGACATCACGCTTGATAAGTATGGATGCGGCCTATCTTAGCAGTTAAATTGATACGTACCGGGAGCCAGCTGTTAAAAGAGAGCGGGCCCACAGACTCCAGCCGAGGGTGTGCGAGCGAGCGCGTTTTTTATATATTATTAAAATCACATCCGGTTCCGAGGAGCAGTAATTGAAAGCTAGCAATTGGATTTGGGGAGCCGCCGAAACTACTGTTGTGTGAGGACAAGTAAAGTCTTCTGGGGCCTGCAAAAGAGCGCAAGACTTGTTGACATCGACATTTGGGAGAAGACGCCGCTATCGAACTAATACACAGTTTTATTATTATTTTAAAACGAGGCGCCCAAGGACTCCGATGAACAATTTCGCGAGACGGACCGATTCTTCGGTATATGTATGAGCGGGGTACCATTCTTGCGGGAAGAGTTGCACCTCCTGATCAGGACGTTAAATTACATGTAAGTAAATAATAAATAAATCCCCGAGCGATACAGAGGTGATTGAAGTTTTTTTTGTTTGTTTGGGCCAGGAGAACAAAAAGATACATCCTATAGCCCCGTGTTGAGGGTTGCCGACCAAGGTCTTGAGCACGGGCTCGAAAGCGCGGCGCGGACCTCAAAGCGCGCGGAATCAGGAACGCGTCATGAGTACCCTATTGAGAAGAATAACGTTCTTCGCCGGAATCTCGACGTTCTTCACTGGACTCTAAACGCCTTAAGTTGCGATTCTTGAGGAGTGGTTGGAAGAGTGAACGCCAAAAAAAAACGCGAATAGCCACCGAGCCGCCAACAAGGGAGCGGAGGAGATTTCGATTGGACGTCAGGAGTATCCGCGAGCAGAGTCGGTATTTTACGCTGCGAGTTCGTTTAAAGCCAGCGGGCGCGGCAAGCGGTACATATTGTGTGATTATCAACAGCATCTCAGAGGCGGGGTTGCCACAGACGTTTTGCGTTGCGGGTGGCGTACTTGCGCGCGCGGCTTCGAGACGTGAATAGGGATGCGACGGGGGCAAGGCAAATTCCGGAGTGGGAGGGTGGGTAGGTCGGTGGCAAGGGCTGTACTTTCGGAGGAGACGTTCGATCCCTGTTGTCGGACCGGCGTTCTTTTTTTTTTTTTGCAGTGAGCATTCACCAGACTTGCGCACTCCCGCGCGCAGGAGCGGGGGAGGGGCGTGCTCGACGGACGCAACGCCAGTGTCGAGTTGGGGGTAGTCGACGCGAGTATCCCACGATGGTAAGTGTACTACGCTTTTGGCAAAGAGGCAGCGATCCGGAATCGGTCACTGAGGAAGGAGGGAGGGGCGGAAAGGATTGCGGCTTGCGTCTTGAGGTTCAAGTCGGGGCTACCCCCGCGTCTTGAGATACACCCAGTTGGGGTGCTTGAGCCGGAGGGGGGGAGAGCGGGTTGCTGGCTGGTTCTCGCGAACGTGTGGCTGACAAGCTTAAGGGCTTGAGGGGGGGTGGTTGACTTGAAGGCTGTACTACGTCGCGAAGGTGAAGGAGATGCCGTTGAGTCATAAATTGAGGTTCAAGTCGGGGCAGTACCCCCTACACCCACTTGAGGGTGCTCGAGCCGGAGGGGGGGAGAGCGGCTGGCGGGTTGCGCTTGAGCGTGTGGCTGGCAAGGGCTTGAAGGCTGCTCGAAGGTGAGTGGGGCCAGAGATCCAGGCCGTTTAGTAATAAATTGACCGGGAACCAGTGCGGGCCCACAGTCATGGTGGGGATTTGGGAAGCCAGCGTCGTGGTGCAGTCGAAGGATGGTATTGGATTGACGGTCTGCTAGGTATTGAGTGCGGCCTTGAGGAGGGAGGCGTATACGTGCAATACTCGAGTCGCAAGTGGCAGCGGTGGTGACTTGGCGGAGCCCGGGCCGCGTAGGCTGATCGGATTAAAGATTGGGCTGATGACTTTTGCGAGTTGCTCTAGGTTGTCGTCTCTGCGTCGTCCCCGCCCTCGGACGTCTTCCGGCCTCCCAAAGCTGCCGCTGGACCCGTTCAGCCTGTGGGAACAGACCGCCGACCCCGACTTGCCGTGGGCCGTGCACGCTTCTATCATAAGAGTTCTGGCTACCCCTGGCCCTCGTATCGCTTTCTGCCCACTCAAGACGCGCTACATCTAGCCTTTTTATTTCATTCTTCCCCTACTATCGCCGCACTCGCAAACACAACCAGGATGGACGTAGGCAGCCTCCCCAGACTGCTCGTTAACTCTCAGTGAGCATAGCACGGTTCATATATATTGTGTTCTTGGCGTCTCGTGGACGTAGCGCCCTTCAGTCTTCTTGCTCGACCTTTCTGAGGCTGTCTCCTTATCGTGGTAACCGATCTCGCAGGGCCGCGCTTGCTTGCGGCTTTCACTGAGCGCCGACATCGCCACTTCTATGCACCTCCTACCCGCTCCTCCCCCTGGGCAGTTTTTCCACATTGCTTTGGTGCCCGGATGCGAATTCACTGTGCGGGTTCGCCAGCGTATTATCGTTTCCCTCGCTCACCCGTTTACGTTCGCCTGGCTACGCCACAGCGGCTTTTTCACAGTGCGCATACATGCGCCCCTTTCCACGGCTATTGCCCGCCGTTCTTCCCATGCGCAACGTGCGACGCACTCTCCCCGTCCGCGTTTTGCCTTTCGCTGCCGCTCGTTGGCATCGCGGCGAGCGCCGCGCCCGTTGCATCCACATCGCCGCCCGCTTCCGTCGCTACCGCCACTTCCGCCTGTTGGCGCGCTGCGCATATCGTGCCGCTGTCGTTGTTGGCGCTCCTACTGTCCTTTGGACGCTTCGTGTTGCCACTAGCGCACCCACGCCGCTATGCGCGCGCGCGCCTGTCTGCCCGTCGACGTTTCGTACGCCGTCGTCGCCGCTACGCACACCTTCTGTTTGTTCCGTTCTTGCCCCCCTTGCTGTTTGCGCGTTCTTCTTTATTCCTTTTCCCATTCTCGCACATGGCTCGTTCCGTTCCTGCTATTCAGCGCTCGTGCATTTCCTCTGCCTCAGCGCACCGCGCGCACCATTCCTGCTTATTACATGAGCTCCATCGTACGCTCATTCTGTCCCAACTCGCGCTTCTTTCCGCTACAGCGATCTCTGCGCTGTCGTTTCTACTGTGTTCATACGTCTCCATTCACGACTTTCCACGGTGTGCCGCCCCTCCGAGGTTACGGTTCGTGCTCCGTGCTCACATGCCGTTGGCGTGATCGAGACATCGGGGGAAGCGTGGCGGTAGGATGCCAACAGATGTCTCTAACTTCTCTCCGCGCCTCCTCTTGCATACGCGATCACGCCTGATCACGCCCAGCTGGGTCCAGTGGGCAGCTCTTCACTCGGCATCGAAGTAAATATATATTCACCACCTTATCCATCCTTTTACTTACTTCCCTCTATGGCATTTCCACACACTTTTCAAGGAAAATAAATAAAAGCGCTAGTAGCTAAACTGCGATACAACTGTATCAAGGCGCAGCGAAAGGCTGCTGCTGCGAACTTGCATCACGATGCGGGGCCGGCTGCCCGCCAATTATACTACCCCTTTCTTCCGCAACGACCTTCTTCCTCCAAAGGACTCCCGCGTACGGCCACGCATGGTAGTTCTCAGTCGGGTTTAAATTGGCGAGGAGTCTGGTGCTGTTCCTGAAATTTTCCCTCCACGTGTACTGGCCAGAGGACCGCAAGAGCCGCGCCGCTGTCGTGTCCAAGGGCTCCTCAGTGAAAACTGGCTGTGCACTGGGGAAAAGTGAGTATATTGCTGTCGACCTGGGATGCCGCGCGGAGGACGGGCGCGGGCGCTCCAGGCGAGAGATAATGCTTCAGCGGAAATGAAGCGGACACTGTGTCGCTAATGAGTCGAACAGCCATATCCGCCTGCAGGGATAACTGGCGCCCGTACGTATCCTCGGATCGGTGCGCGTGCCCGACGTGGGTCCACGGGTCCCAGAGGTCTTCCTCGGCCTGCTCAGCATCATCCAATGCCGATGTTGCGTCCTTCGGCTTGTCTCGGGCGCGCCTAGGCTCCATACACTCCGCGACCTCCCTGGAGTACACCGTCGTAAGCGCGAAATGGAGCGCTGTTTCCACCCGCGCGTAATATGACTGGAAATCCACGGGCGCGTTGCGGGGGATTCGGAGCTTAAAGTCCAAGGAGGGCTTGGCCGCGGTGAGAGGCCCGCGGTGAGAGGGATATAATGATGCGAAAGTGTCCTTGGCTTTCCTCGTCGAAAATCAAGGCATACTCATCTGCCTCGGGACTAAGTGCAGACCAAACGCGGCGCTCATACGCGGTACGTGCAGTAGTGTCGTAGAAATCGCTGTCTCCACCGGCTGCGGCTTGCTGGTTAGCCCAGTGATCCCTGCGCAAGGGGTGGAGGCTGACGGCGAGCTCGGACATCGTCGTCGACCCATTCGTGGCGTGCACGATGACTCTTCCTTTGAGTAGTTGCCCTGACATTTATTAGCATCGCGTTGAACAGGAAGCGAATATAATATGCAAGCACCTCTGCGCATAACGTTCCCTTCGTGCAGAGTAATTTCTCCAACGAACGTCGAGCGTTGTGCTTTCGGGAGACACCTCTCGAGCTTCTCTCTGTCCCTGACCCCGTACGGAGATTCCATGTCCGCCTCAGGGTCCGTAAACGTCACATTCCACGTGAAGGGCGCCTGCGTCGAACGCCCTGCAACGACAGGCTGGAATGTAGTGTGTCCCGCCGGCACTTCTACTGTCCGGCCGTCGGTGAAGGTCACGAGCTAAGGATAATATTAACAAGTCAAAGCAGCTCAACGTATTCAGACTGAACGCATACTGCAACGTAGACATAGCCAAGATCGCTGTGGGAGTGCCTTGAAATTGGCTCGGACGAAAACGAAGGCGCCCCCCAACCCATCAACCTGCGGATAGTTTACAGCCGGCGATGCGACGACGAATGGCGTAATAATGGGGCGAGAGAAGTCTGCAAGTCGATGCGTTCAACGGATTCAAGAAAAGGGTGCACTGCGAACGTACTGGGGTTGTTGTCGATGAGCACGGCTTCCGTAGACCAGGCCTGGCGCTCCTCCGCTTTAACAACCCACGAGTTAGGATCAGTCCATGGCGTTGGCGCGCTGGTAATTATAGGCGGCATCCAGGGTGTCCACCCAATCCACGTAATCGTCAGGAATAGTTTGATTGTCGGCCTGCGGGGTTGCAGAAATAATAGCTCCCTCTCTCCTGCGAAAAGAGTGTGTTGAGTTGAATACTCCGCAGTGAGAACTGACCGGCGGCATACATATATTTAACCTCGCCGAATTCACGCAGCTGGAGACGGAGCGCAACAGACGCGACTTTCGTGGCGCATTGAGGTTGCGGAACTTTGATGCGCAATTCCCCTGCCAAAGTTAATCAGCGTTACTCGTACAAAATATTATCGGATGAGCACACCATGGGAGATACGGTTGGGAGCAAGGTCCTCGGCGCGAACCCACGCGAGGATGGTGCAGTCTGGTGCGGTGCTTTCGGTCTCTGGGTAGGATCCCCACGATGGTGTCGCCAGTGCAAGACTTGCAAGTAACACAAGGAGAACCCCTTTCATGGTGGCTGGATGAGGAGAGCCACAGATGCGTGGGGGGGCACTTTATGAAGCGAGGCGCCTGAGGCTGACCCGGGTAACTATTTTGAGAGATGGCTGCAGAATATCCCAATCTTTTGTATAAGTGAGAAGGCACCTCCCGCTATTTGTTGAGCGCCTGATGATAATCAGGGCATTAAATCAGATCCCAGGCCGATAAAATGTTGAGGAGTTTGTCGCCTGGACGCGACGTGATGGTAGATGACAAAAGGATATGTCCAAGGCATTCCATAAGAGCAGCCATTGACTGGTGCCCCGTCTTCAGAGGGCCTCCCCCCCAAGGCCTTGAGTCCATTGGCAGAGTACTTCGAGTCCAGACTCGAAAGCAGGCAAGGAATCGTGAAGGGTACCTCTCTTCCAAACCTTCGGTCCGTAGTTTGTAGAGGTCTTAAAAGAGCGCAAAACCCAAGCTCTAGGCAATACCCGCCGGGTTCTTGAGGATAATGTTCTTTGCTGTTATTTATTATGAAGGACTGTTTGACTCTTCAATTTGATCATGAGGGCGTCTTGAATTTCGGAGGTGATAGTCCAAGGGCGACACCAAAGATCGTGCTCCAGAAGAGGCACCGAGGGTGTACCAGGCAGCCACTCATATCCTGCTTCTTATCCGCTGCAGTCAGCCGCCAGCGAAGGAGTTTCGATTCGATGTCAGTCGTGCGAGCCGGTATGTATTAGCCACAGAGCGAGAGCAGTGTTCACCCGAAGGCCCGAAGCTCTAAAGATTTTAGGGCCCAAAAGATTTTCGCTGAATGCTCATGAGAATCTCTTGGCAACAAGGCCAATCAAACGCCGTTGCACAGCAGCCGCAAATAAACATGGTCCATCCGCTTCCGAATTCCGTCTGGAATTTCCTGGTATTGCTCGCTCACCACTCAGGGAACCTACGCCTGGGCCAACGCATATCTCCGACGATCACCGTCATGCCCGTTCCACAGCTCAAGTTCTGTGTAGGTTCACTACGATTGTATTGTATGCAAGTAGGTCCAGATATGGCACTGACAGCGCCTTGTCCACCCGGCGACCAAAAAAAAACCCTCGCCGTCCCTCACCGTCCTGGCATATTCTTAATAGCAAGCAATTTTTCCGGTTCCACACGCGTTTGCATCCAAAACCAAAACGACCGTGATACTTCCGCCCCGGATTCCGACAATCCATCTTGATTCCCCCCACTGGATCCCCTCCACTCGAATCCCCTCAAGGTCTCTGGAAATCCCTCCACAGCCTATATTTTGCCACAGATCCCGGCACTCCAGGAAAATCCATGCGTCAAATCTAGTCCTCAGACTCCCTCCTCCTATTTTCTTCTATAGAATCTGGGCCACAAGTCTCTGGCCGAATCCATCCCCTGTATCTGACTAAATATCGGTGCACTGAATCTGATTTTCCTTCCAATACTTGTTCGTTTCACAGCTCTCTTGCCTGATACCCGTACACGGAATCCTCTCCTTCCAATATCTAAATGACCAGCGACTATCTCCCGCCTCTCATGCATCCGCCGATCATATATAATATATATCCACATCCATGTCATCTCCTCAAATCCTCTTCCAATAAAATACCAGAATCTACTCCAAGCAATCTCTCCACAGGATTACTTTAAGACTTACTACTCTCGACTCAGCCTGGCTTACAAGTGGTGGGAAGCGAGAAAATGAATGACGGCTTGCGTTTTGGTGTGCTTATGTGCATTCGGAGGAGACGTACGTAGATCCCTTTATCGACTGGGACCCGCGCACACACCAGAGCCTGCATTAATCCTTGTTTGATTTTAATGAGCATTCACCATGGGACGGCTACAAGGTGCACGCGGGTCGACGCCTACATACGTGGGGGCGATCCCGGTCCAGGTCGAAGTCGGTGAGAACCGACAGTGGCCATTATGAACTTGACGAGGAGCGGCGTGCGCGGACCTATATACACCAAGGAAAGTCACGGTGGGCGCGTTCGTTTGTGGGCAAGGATCATTGGAAAGCACGTTGAAGATCCTACTAGCTATTCCTGCGTACTAGGAAGGGAGGGAGGGATCGGCGGGGCAATGGGGATGAGAGCGCGCAGTTGCCCAGTGCTTGCGTCTTGCGTGTGTTGATCATGGCGCAGCTTGGGGTCCACCGAGCCAGACGGGGTGGCGAGTTCGTGGGGTTGGCAAGGCTTGTACTACGTCGTCCAAGACTGGCCAGGGTGAAGAAGATGACTGCTTAATTTACTAAAATAGGCCGCATCCATACTCATATGTCGCAAAAATCCGATTTGCCATATAGTCCAAGATAGCCCCATTCTGAACCTTATAGGCCAAGCCGGTAAAGATTACGGGGCTTATAAATAAAAATAGGTACTTATAAAGTACTTATAACCCCGCATAGGTACATATAACCCCTGTAATTTGCCGGCTTGGCCTATAAGGTTCAGAATGGGGCTATCTTGGGCTATATGGCAAATCAGATTTTTGCGACATATCAAGCGCGACATCACATCTTAAATATTCAATTCCTCGAGCACCCGGATTAAATAAAATCTCCCGTCAAACTATTATAAAACTGCTCCTCCGTGTGCTCGAGTATTCCTGCGCAACATAGGCAAGAGCTGCAAAAACTAGATACATAGCTTTTTGGTAAATTTGATGGCAAGTTCAGAATATTGATGGGACCGCGGAAAAGCTATCTCGTCTCTCAGTTTCTTCTCAAAGTTTCTCATTTTTTGGCTACAGATTCTTAGCGAGTTTTAGAGTAGATTGACCCGAGACTTTAATTTAATTTCATCCGGGTGCTCAAGGAATTGAATTTTACAATAGTAAGACATCCGCTGATGAGTATGGATGCGGCCTATCTTAGCAGTTAAATTGATACGTACCGGGAGCCAGCTGACGGAATTCGGGCGAGCGGAATCACCAGACTCCAGTCGAGGGTGTGAATTAGGATGAGCGCGTTTTTATATACTTACGATACAACTGTATCAGGACGCAGCGAAAGGCTGCTGCTGCGAACTTGCATCACGATGCGGTGCCGGCTGCCCGCCAATTATACTACCCCTTTCTTCCGCAACAACCTTCTTCCTCCAAAGGAGTCCCGCGTACGGCCCCGCACGGTAGTTCTCAGGTCGGGTTTAAATTGGCGAGTCTGGTGGTGCTGTTCCTGAATTTTTCCCTCCACGTGTACTGGCCAGAGGACCGCAAGAGCCGCGCCGCTGTCGTGTCCAAGGGCTCCTCAGTGAAAACTGGCTGTGCACTGGGGAAAGTGAGTATATTGCTGTCGACCTGGGATGCCGCACGGAGGACGGGCGCGGGCGCTCCAGGCGAGAGATAATGCTTCAGCGGAAATGAAGCGGACACTGTGTCGCTAACGAGTGGAACAGCCATATCCGCCTGCAGGTATAACTGGCGCCCGTACGTATCCCCGGATCGGTGCGCGTGCCCGACGTGGGTCCACATGTCCCAGAGGCCTTCCTCGGCCTGCTCAGCATCATCCAATGCCGATGTTGCGTCCTTCGGCTTGTCTCGGGCGCGCCTAGGCTCCATACACTCCGCGACCTCCCTGGAGTACACCGTTGTGAGCGCGAAATGGAGCGCTATTTCCACCCGCTGCGTAATATGACTGAAAATCCACGGCCGCGTTGCGGGGGATTCGGAGCTCAAAGTCCAAGGAGGGCTTGGCCACGGTGAGAGGGCCGCGGTGAGAGGGATATAATGATGAGAGAGTGTATTCGGCTGTCTCGAGACTAAGTGTAGACCAGACGCAGCGCTCATACGCGGTGCGTGCAGTAGCGTCGTAGAAATCGCTGTCTCCACCGGCTGCGGCTTGCTGGTTGGCCCAGTGATCCCTGCGCAAGGGGAGGACGCTGACGGCGAGCTCGGACATCGTCGTCGACCCACTCGTGGCGTGCACGACGACTTTTCCTTTTAGTAGTTGCCCTGGCATTCATTAGTATCGCGCTGAGTACAATTATGCAAGTAAGTACCTCCGCACATAGATTTCCCTTCGTGCATAGATGTCCCTTCGTGCAGAGTAATTTCTCCAACGAACGTCGAGCGTTGTGCTTTCGGGAGACACCCCCCGAGTTTCTCTCTGCGCCTAACATCCATGTCCGCCTCAGGGTCCGTAAACGTCACGTTCCACGTGAAGGGCGCCTGCATCGAACGCCCTGCAACGACAGGCTGGAATGTAGTGTGTCCCGCCGGCACTTCTACTGTCCGGCCGTCGGTGAAGGTCACGAGCTAAGGATAATAATAATAAGTCAAAGCAGCTCAACGTATTCAGACTGAACGCGTACTGCAACGTAGACATAGCCAAGATCGCTGTGGGAGTGCCTTGAAATGGGCTCGGACGAGAACGAAGCGCCCCTCCACCCATACCCATAGACCGGCGGATAGTTTACAGCCGGCGAGGCGACGATGAATGGCGTAATAATGGGGCGGGAGAAGTCTGCAAGTCGATGCGTTCAACGGATTCAAGAAAAGGGTGCACTGCGAACGTACTGGGGTTGTTGTCGATGAGCACGGCCTCCGTAGACCAGGCCTGGCGCTCCTCCGCTTTAACAACCCACGAGTTGGGATCATCCATGGCGTTGGCGCGCTGGTAATTATAGGCGGCATCCAGGGTGTCCACCCAATCCACGTAATCGTCGGGAATAGTTTGATTGTCGGCCTGCGGGGTTGCAGAAATAATAGCTCCCTCTCTCCTGCGAAAAGAGTGTGTTGAGTTGAATACTCCGCAGTGAGAACTGTGACACGGCGGCATACATATATTTAACCTCGCCGAATTCACGCAGCTGGAGACGGAGCGCAACAGACGCGACTTTCGTGGCGCATTGAGGTTGCGGAACTTTGATGCGCAATTCCCCTGCCAAAGTTAATCAGCGTTACTCGTACAAAATATTATCGGATGAGCACACCATGGGAGATACGGTTGGGAGCAAGGTCCTCGGCGCGAACCCACGCGAGGATGGTGCAGTCTGGTGCGGTGCTTTCGGTCTCTGGGTAGGATCCCCACGATGGTGTCGCCAGTGCAAGACTTGCAAGTAACACAAGGAGAACCCCTTTCATGGTGGCTGGATGAGGAGAGCCACAGATGCGCGGGGGGCACTTTATAAAGCGAGGCCCCTGAGCCTGACCCGGGTAACTATTTTGAGAGATGGCTGCAGAATATCCCAATCTTTTGTATAAGTGAGAAGGCACCTCCCGCTATTTGTTGAGCGCCTGATGATAATCAGGGCATTAAATCAGATCCCAGATCGATAAAATGTTGAGGAGTTTGTCCAGCCTGGACGCGACGTAATGGTAGAGGACAAAAGGATATGTCCAAGGCATTCCATAAGAGCAGCCATTGACTGGTGCCCCGTCTTGAGGGCCTCCCCCCCAAGGCCTTGAGTCCATTGGCAGCGTACTTCGAGTCCAGACTCGAAAGCAGGCGAGGAATCGTGAAGGGTACCTCTCTTCCAAACCTTCGGTCGTAGGTTTGTAGAGGTCTTAAAAGAGCGCAAAACCCAAGCTCTAGGCAATACCCGCCGGGTCCTTGAGGATAATGTTCTTGGCTGTTATTTATTATGAAGGACTGTTTGACTCTTCAATTTGATCATGAGGGCGTCTTGGATTTTCGGAGGTGATAGTCCAAGGGCGATGCTAAAGCCTATCGTGCTCCAGAAGAGGCACCGAGGGTGTACCAGGCAGCCACTCATATCCTGCTTCTTATCCGGTGCAGTCAGCCGTCAGCGAAGGAGCTTCGATTCGATGTCAGTCGTGCAAGCCGGTATGTATTAGCCACAGAGCGAGAGCAGTGTTCGCCCGAGGCCCGAAGCTCTAAAGATTTTAGGGCCCAAAAGATTTACGCTGAATGCGCATGAGAATCTCTTGGCAACAAAGCCAATCAAACGCCGTTGCACAGCAGCGGCCGCAAATAAACATGGTCCATCTTGCGATTCGCGAAGTTCCCGTCGTCTAGAATTTCCTGGTATTATTGCTCGCTCACCACTCAGGAAAACTACGCCTGGGCCCAATATTCAACGCATATCTCCGACGATCACCGTCATGCCCGTTCCACAGCTCAAGAAGTTCTGTATGTAGGTTCACTACGATTGTAGGTCCAGATATGGCACTGACAGGTCGCCTTGCCATGGACACCGCCTTGTCTACCCGGTGACCAAAAAAAAACCCTCACCGTCCCTCACCGTCCTGGCATATTTATAATAGCAAGCAATTTTCCCGGTTCCGCACGCGTTTGCATCCAAAACCAAAATGACCGTGATACTTATGGGGTCCGCCCCGGATTCCGGCAATCCGACATCTTGATTACCCCCCCACCGGATTCCCTCCACTCGAATCCCCTCAAGGTGTCTCTGGAAATCCCTCCACAGCCTATATTTCCGTGCCTCTCCACAGATCCCACTCCAGGAAAATCCGTGCACGTCTCTGGATAGCCACCTTGCCCAGGGGACCCCGCGCCGAACGCGTCGTCGCTCTGTTACAATATACTTTACGCATGCCCCAACAACATCCCTGTCCTACCAAACACTTTGGAGTTCATGCACGTCCCAACCACTCAGGCTCAGTTTCTATCACATTCTCCTCTTCATCTGCGCGTTTCCTTCAGCCCTTCTGCGCTTACCACCAAGGAAGCCGTGCATGCACACTCGGAACATTTCGAAACAAGAAACACGCGCTGGAGACGGCGCGCGGATTGGCTTCTGCCTGGCATCTCATCGGGTAATGCGGCGTATCCCTAGCTCCCTGCTACTTTCAAGACACTTGGGCTCTCCGCTCTCTCAAAAACTATTACGGACTACGGCGGACTCCGATATCGGCTGGAGGCCATCGCGTCCCCTCTATGGGCGAAAAACTTTTCAGTATTACTGCTCCCATTCTCACCTAGACTCAAGGACCGCTCCGATTATGATCACCAAGTTTCCTCTCGATCAATAATAGCGGAACCGTGGTGCGATATAAATCAGGGGGATTCTGCGGCCATCCCTCTCAGAATATTTGCCGGGCGGTTCACGAGTCAGACTAGCCTTCAGCACCGAGCTTTATAAAGGGCCCCACGCATCTGTGGCTCTCCTCATCCAAAGGCTCTCCTCATCCAAACGCCATGAAAGAATTTCTCTTGGTGCTCCTTGCAAGCCTCGCACTGGCAATATCGTCCCAGCAGCCACTGGTGACCGAAAGTACCGCACCAAACTGCACCGTCCTTCGCGTGGGTTCGCGCCGAGGACCTTGCTCCCAACCATATCTCTTATGGTGTGTTCATCCCTCTTTTGTGTGATTAACACTGATTAATCCCTGGCAGGGGAGTTGCGCATCAAGGTTCAGCAACCTCAATGCGCCACGAAAGTCACTTCTGTCGCTCTCCGTCTCCAGCTGCGGGAATTCAGCGAAGTTGAAGATCTGTATGTGTGCCACGGTTCACACTGCAGGATATCCCACTCAGCACGCCTCTTTTCGCAGGAGAGACGGCGCTGTTATTCCTGCAATCCCGGAGACACGCAACCAAACTATTCCTATTCCCGACGATTACGTGGATTGGGTGCCAGGCCCCACCGACGATTGGGCGGATCGGCTCAACGCAACCTGGCGGTCAACCTACGCGCTTGCGTTTTTTTTTTTTCGCATACTATAGTACTAGCCCAAGCCACATTTTGGATTCTGACAAGAGTCTGGTGTTTCATTTTTGTAATGCAGCGCGCCGAATACTATCATGCACTCTGGACTCTAGCCAAGCGGGCCACAATACTTCAATGCACAATGCGTTGGCAATCGACATTCTAGGTCTAGGGCGCGCTAATTTGTGCTATCAGCCCCTGGTGTCCGTGGGGCACATACAGCGCGGCTCTCGAGACAGCCCGGGCCCCGGCGATGCGTCTTCTCGCCTCACCCGCTAGTACGAGATTGGAGATTGGAGACGCGGCGGATATTGGAAAGACGCATCGTCTTGGCCGTCAAACACCACCCTTATCGGAGGCGCCCCTGGCCTGCGCATCTGCACACCTTCGGGAACCTGCGCCTGGGGGGGGGGGCTGCGGGAGCGTCGTGAATCCGCGTCGGTGCGGAGGGGTGAGCTTGGAGGTTTTTTGTTTGTGCAGGCCAGCGAACACGATTGAAACGTATTTCATGTGTCTCATAAATTACGATCCCGGTTTCCAAGTTCTGCCTCCACCTGAGTCTTCTAAGGGCTAAGGGTGTGAAAGGCGCACTTGTCGTAGATAAGTGAATTGTTGCTAAGAAGGGGGAGCAGGGCCCTGGTGAGCCCTTGTCATTATTATAAAACGAGGCGCCCAAGGTTATTAATATTCTGCCCCACGCAACTAATTTGTTTTGGACCCATTCGTTCGTATAAACCAAAGGAAGAGTACATGCAGCAGTCCCGCTATGAAATAATAATAATAATAGGGCACCGCGCCTATCATCACATGTAGTAAATAATAAATCCCCGAGCGATACATATATAGGCGATTGGGTTTTTTTTTTGTTTGGGCCGGGAGGACAAAAGGATACTCCGTGTTGAGGGTTGCCGACCAAGGATTTGAGCACGGACTCGAAAGCGCGCCGCGGACCTCAAAGCGCGCGGAACCAGGAAGGCTGTAGTCCTTGAGAGAGACCGCGTCCTATTGAGGATAATAATATATTCTTCGCGGGAATCTCGACATTCTTCACTGTTATGTCTGAGGACTCGTAAACTCTTTGATTGCGATTGGAAGAGAAGATCTTGAGTGAACGCCAAAAAAACCGCGAAGAGTCACCGGGGAAGCTGCCAAACAAAGGAGCGTCGGAGAATTTGATTGGACGTCAGCTCCAAGTCGAGCGACTCGGTATTATACGAGTCGAGTCGAGTCGTTTAAGCAAGCGGTATGTGATTATCAACGGCATCGAGGCGGACATTTTGCTTTGTTATACTTGGCAGGTGGCGTACGGCTTCGAGGACTTGAATGGGGATGCAACGGGGGAGGAAGGAATTAGGGAGTGGGAGGAGGAGGGAGGGAGAGAGGGTGGGTCAGTGGAAAGGGCTGTATTTTCGGAGGAGACGTCGACTGGACCGGCGTTCTTTTTTTTTGCAGTGAGCATTCACCACCCTCCCGCGCGCGGAACGGTGAGGGGCGCTCCGGGGGACGTAACGCGGGGGAACGTGGACGAGCCGACGGGTTGCGAAGCGCGCGCGGGGGGCCTACACCAAGGAAAGGGCGGTTTGTATGCACTCCAAGCACTGAAACTGGACCTTGAGCGCTGAGGGGCGGAAGGCTCGGCGGGCGGAGCGGCTTGCGTTTTGTTTTGGGGTGCCTCCACGCGTCTTGGGATACGCCCAGCCGAGCCGGAGGGGGGAGACGGGGGTGAGCTTGAACGTGTGGCTGGTTACCGCGGGCTTGGGGGTAGTACCCCACGTCTTGAGATACACCCACTTGGGGTGCTCGAGCCGGAGGGAGGGGGAGTGGCTGGCGGGTTGAGGTGGCTGATTACCGCGAACGTGTGGTTGACAAGGGCTTGGGGGGGTGGTTGACTTGAAGGGCTGTACTATGTCGTCCAAGACTGGCCAAGGTGAAGGAGATGCCGTTTAGTAGTAAATTGACCGAGAGCCAGCCGGAGAAAGAGCGAGAATTGGGCGAGCGGGCTTGGCCCGCAGTCAAGCAAGGCGAGGTTGTGAATTGGGATGAGCGAGCGCGCGGCCAGATCCTCTGGAATTGTTGCTCGTCACCTCGGACTCGTTCGCTCGGAGCGAGAATTTGGGCGAGCGTGCTCGCACGTCGAATTCCAGTCAAGCAAGGCGAGTTGGTGTGCGTTGATGCATTGGATTGACGGCCTGCTTGGTACTGAGTGCGACATTGAGGAGGGGCGAGGAGGGGCGAGGTGTACTCGTAAGAGCGACTTGGCGAGCCCGGGCCGTGTAGCCGGGACGGACCCGATTGGCTCCTTCGAGGATGTCGTCTCCGCCTCGTCGTCCGCCTTCGGACGTCTTCCGGCCCCCAAAACTGCCACTGAACACGTTCAGCCCGTGGGAACAGACGCCGACTTTCGCTTCCCCCGCTCACCTGTTTACGGCTACTCACGTCGGCTTTCTCAGTGTGCATACAAGTTCTTCCTATGCGCAACATGCATCGCCTCTCCCTGTCGACATTTTACATTTCGCTGCCGCTCGTTGGCGTCGCGGCGAGCGCCGTGCCTTCGTTTCGTTGATGCTCGCTACCACCGCTTCCGCCTGTTGGCGTGCTACCGCTCATCGGCGCATATCGTGCCGCTGTCGTTGTTGGCGCTCCTACTTTAGCGCTTCGTGTTGCCACTAGCGCCCCCACGCCATTATGCCCCCGCGCGCTCGTCTGCCCGTCGACGCTTCGTACATCGCCGCTACGCGCACCTTCTATTTGTTCCGTTCCGCTCTCCCCCTCGCGCGTTCAGTTTACTCTTGCTTCGCGCCGATACGATCCCTATGGCTCCCTTTTCCCACTTGTGCTCGCGAATCTTTCCAATTCTCATTCTCCCTCGCAACGCGCGGCGTTCCCAGACGCACTTTATTATATTCCTTTTCCCATCCGCACACATGTGTAGCTCGTTCCGTTCCCGCTTCAGCGCACCGCGTGCACCATTCCCGCTTATTCCGCTCGTTCTGTCCTAACTCGCGCTTCTTTGCGCAACAGCGCGCGCTGTGCCATCTTTTCCATCGTGCTCCCTTCGTGCCTGTGCCGCCCCTCGGAGGTTGCGGTTCGTACTTCGTGCGCACATGCCGTCTTTCGTGTCGTCCCGCCCGCGTGCCGCCTCTCTAATGGTATTGCTCGCATGCCGCCCTTCGTACCCGAGGTCATGCTCGCATGTCCCGAGATCATGCGCCGCCACACCTGCCCTGTCGAGCTCTGTGCCCATGCGCTGCCTCTCGCCCCTTTCTCTCTGGCCGTTCTCGCCCAACATGCTGTTCTGGATGTGCGCACCCAACATCCCGGACGCTCACGAGCTCGTGTCTGGTGATTTTATCGTCCTTTCGGATACGTCCTCGTATATCACACACTGCCCTTATTTGTGATCGCCTTCCCCTCACGTACTCCCTTTTCTTTTCTTTTCTTTTCTCACATCGCGCATATCCGCGCTCATACACACACCTCGAGGTCGAGCGCGTCCACCGCCCGTCTCATGTACATACCCTTTCGAGGTCGCCTCATGTATGTACCCAGCCCGCGTGCGGATTCCCCTCTCTCCTCCTTTCGGTTGTGTAGGCTTGTATGCCCTCTCGCGCGGTCGTGCCGGCTCTTTCGTACTATTACCCGCGTTTGAGCTCGCACCACTGTTCGTTCGAGTTCGTACACCGCTCCCCGCGCTCCTCACGTACCCGCTTGTCCCCCTTATACCATGCCGACGTCGCCGCCTCCAATCGTATCTTTTGTGGCCGACCTCCGAGCCTGTGCATACCATACCGCCTTCAAATTCATATTCATATGTAATAATCCTTGCGAGGACTCTCGCAGCCTTTCGTTCCATGGCCTGGCTGGCCATATGGTACCTTTCGTCCGTTGATATCGATATGGTGCCTTTCGTCCGCTTTAGAGGTCGCGCTCGTGTACCACGCGCGCGTATTCCGCCTCCGAGGCCGCGCGCGCTCGTATTCCGTGTTCCAGTGCCCTCTTTGCAATCGTATCCTCTCGAGCCACGGCCGTTTCTGGAGATCCTTAGTATCCCTTGTGCCCATGCGCCGCGTTGTTCGTGGTACCGCTCGAACATTGCCCACGTATGTTATGTACACTCTGTACAGTGAATGCAACTTCCTCGGAACTCTAAACTCTGTGATTGTGATTAGTTGGCCCTCGAAAACTACGTTTAAATAATCCGAATTCTAAACTACGTTTATAATCAAAGAAAATATATGACTCGTTGCGCAAAGTTTTTTTTTACTGCTGGCGCGCACTCAAAAAAAAAAAAAAACCTGTGTTAATCGACCTATGTAGCTGAAGGGACAGGATAGTAAACAAAGTGGAATTTCCGGGCAAGTAACCTTGAAGAGTCGAGGGGCGACGATGAAAGATCACGCGTGCGTGCGCCAGGCAGTGGGGGAATAATGTTAGTCAGGAGCTTTCAATTCACCGTCAGCCACATCAGCAAGCGTGTCGGCTACAGAGCTTCTCCAGGTCGAACGGCTGCGAGATTCTCCGAGTAGAACGACTCAG
Source organism: Mycena rebaudengoi (assembly GCA_029282285.1). NCBI lineage: Eukaryota > Fungi > Basidiomycota > Agaricomycetes > Agaricales > Mycenaceae > Mycena > Mycena rebaudengoi. The sequence goes on from JARJCX010000028.1 coordinate 933,229, forward strand.
CGCTTCTCCACCACGTCGAACGGCTGCGCGTCGATTAAGCAAGCGATAATTATAAACAGCATCGAGGCGGGTTATCACAGGCAATACTTGGCGGCTGGCGTACTTGTCAAGCTTGATGTCACTGACGGAGACCCGCGCGGCCACTGACAGAGCCCCGCGCGCGGGTTCGGAGGTTGGTGGGACGGAGCCGAGTTGAATGGAATGCTAGTGTAGCGCGCCACGATGGAGTGGGAAGAGGAAGGAGAGGAACGAACGAACGAAGGAGGGGAGGGAGGAAGGAGGAACGAGCGAACGAAGGGTTGGTTCCGCCCGGATGGTACAGTATTCTAGTTTGAAGTTTAACAAGCGAGGTACGAGCTTCATTTGTTAAAGCGACCATCTACGAGAGACTAAGTTTGCCGCCCCACTCGCCCGCAGAAGAGTAACAATGGTGTCGCGGTCCGCTTGCCTTGAGGGAACCACGTCACCCCAACGGTCCTTGCAATCGTTGCTTAGCGCGGCTTCCAACGGATTCCCGTACTCCCCGCCATGTCCGTTGACGTCAGCGCCGTGTGCAATGAGGAGTCGCACAGTGTTTATATGGCCCCGCCGCGACGCGACGCACAATGCGCTTCCGTGCTTTGCGACCTGCGCGTTAATAGCGGCACCCTTGTCGAGTAGAAGTTCCACAGCGTTATCGTCACCCGCCCATGACGCAGCATGCAAAGCGCGCCCGCCGTATGCAGTGACGTCGGCCCCATGCTCGAGCAGGAGACGCACACTCTCCGTGTGGCCTCCGGCGCACGCAGCCTCCAACACACTGAAATGTTCGCAGTCCTCGACGGCTTCCTTGTTGTTCCATGATTCCAAGTGTTCTGGATGGTAGGCTTTACCAGGAGCATTGACATCAGCGCCGTTTGCGAGAAGAAGCTCTATAATATTGCGTCTGCCGCGCCACGCCGCATACTGTAACGTGCTCGCATATTCTTCGGCATGCGCGTTCGGGTCGCAGCCATTTGTGAGAAGAAGGCGCACAATCTCTGTGTGGCCCCAGACTGATGCCGCTTGCAGCGCGTTTCCGAAGTGGTTGTCGTATGCATTGATGTCTGCGCCGTTTTGAAGCAGAAAGTGTACAAGTTCGAAATTCCCATATGATGACGCGCCATGCAGTGCACTTCCGTACTCCCCCCCTTGTGCGTTGATGTCGGCCCCTTTCTCCAGTAAAAGACGAACAACTTCAATATCTCCCCCCCAACCGGCGGCTTGTAAGACGGTTGAGGTCTGCTCGGCACGAGCATTGATGTCTGCGCCTCGTTCGAGCAAAAGACGAACAACTTCAGCGTGACCTGTCATCGCAGCCCCGTACAATGCAGTTCCATGCTCTTCGTCGTGCGCATCGAGCTCGGCGCCATTCTCGAGTAGAAGGCGCACGATCTCCACATGGCCCCTCACTGACGCGATCCACAATACAGTACCGTCCTGTTCATTGTGCGCATTGGCGTCGGCCCCCGCCGCGAGCAGAAGCCGAACAATCTCCACATTCCCGGCGGTCGGGCCGGACTCTGAAGTAGTGATTGCAGACAACGCGGTCTCGCCTCGTTTGCTGCAAATATTCACACCGGCACCCCGCTCCAGGAGAAGGCGCACAATTTCGACGCGCCCTGCTCTTGACGCGATGTGGAGTGCGGTTGCGCGGTTGGCATCGTGCAGATCGATGTTGGCGCCTTTATCAAGCAGCAGGCGCACCATCGCGACGTGGCCTCCAGAGGTGGCACTCTGTAACGCAGCACCCATATCGGCGCCGTTTTCGAGCAACGCACAGACCCCCTCGACGTATCCCTCCTCCGCGCACAACTCCAGGGGTGATAGCTCCTTCCGAAACCAATTAACACGGAGCAAGATTAAAGCATTGTACTGTTCGCTTCCGTTCTCTAGAAGACGCATCACATCCACAAATAACACGGCGCGGTCTTGGGAGCGGAGCAGATGGTGACACCACCATTTCGCCCCATACTCCGCCAATGGAGATGAAGTGGATTGATTGAAGGGGTGGTCCGCGAAGTGGAGAAGACCCCCGATACATGACTGCGCAAGGAAAGTGTGTGAGGGGCCCGGGCTGAGGTCGCATTTAAATTTCTCAGCGAATGGTGCGGACAAGAGGTAATCCTGGACAGAGGAATGCGCCAGTGCGACTCGGAGCTGCTTTCGCCAATCGGCTATAACAGTGACCAGACCTTCCAACCATTCAAGAATTGTGTTGGCGTGGTCATTGCGTAGTGTCGGATCATAGGTGTGATGAGTTGGGTCGGAAAAGTCGAAGGAGACGGTGTCCACGAGTGTTTCCAAAGTATCAATTGAATCATACCGTTCACGGACTCCGAACAGAAGCCACCGAAAAATTGCTGCAACGTAGACAAAATCGTCCGTACGGATTCTCTGGATGAAGCGGTCATACACGCCAAATAGATCCGTCGGAAGATCCTCAATCGCTCTGTTCAGCTCATTTTGCCGTTTGCAGCGGGAAAGCTCAATGAGGATACAGGCAGCAAAGCGGAACCTGTCCATGCCAATGAGAAAATCGAAATGCGGGGATGATGGTACGTAAACTGACATTCCGTTGCTTTTGGAAACAACTCGATCTGTGATTTCGTCGATGCGGGAGGACCAAGTTTTCATCTTGCGAAGTTCGGCTTCAACAAAGAGTCTAATATCCTCCTGCGTGACATCTGATTCCACGTAGACGCATGTCACGTCCTTGAAGCTGTCTGAGAACACGGCACGAGGTTGGCTGGTGAATAGAAGGTGTAGTGGGCTTTCGGTCCACTTTTGCAGCCTCGAAATGAGTGTAATGATTTGCACCTGCTCATTATCTGCGCACTCGTCGAGCCCATCGAAAATAATGTAAGTACGCTCGAGTTGTCGGAGGAGCTCCTCCAGGATACGCTGCAGATTATCATAGGTAGGCAATGTCTGCCCATCCGACAGATTGTACTGTGCACTGAGAATTTCGTAATGACAGCAAGACTGGGCAGAAAGCTGGAGAACAATGCGCCGAAGGGCACGTTCCACTGCATGATCTGTCTTGTCTTTGAAATCAAAGTAGAAGAATGCGACGGCGGCTGACTTTGAACGGTCTTTGAATAGTGGTCTGTCGTGGATGAGCTGAGTGATTGCTGCTGAGCTGTTTATTATTGTCGTTAGAAACAGTGGAACATAAGATATTTGGAAAAGTCACCTGAGCACACTCTTTCCGGCACCCGCTACATTACGATGAGATTGTGACAATGACTTGGACGGGATTACTCACAGCTACCCTGAATCCACAGTGACCCTGGATGGTCTTGCCAATAGACAAACTTATCGCCCTCGAGAAACCACTTCCCAGTGCCTTCTTGGCGAAGTGCCTGCATGTCATGCTGTTTTTGTGCCATATCAGGGGGTGAACGCAGCCACCTTTCGAGCTTGTCAGCAGTCCTATAAGCTGTTCAGGGATGGTCGTGACGAATAAAAAATACCACCGACACCGTATCGTGAACCTGATCCAAAGCTCCCTTCATCTGGGTCTGCTGTATCGAAAGATCAACCAAACGATTGGTCTAAAAAGCAAATGATGAATACGAGGACAAATTCAATACTTTATCCACTCACCCTGAATCTGGCTCCAAACGAATCGAGGTCTTGCTGCAGTGTGCTGAAGTCACCTCCGAGCTGGTTCCGGGCTGCACCACGACGAACGGCCCCGATTTCATTGTAATCTGCGACAAATGCGGCAGCCTTCTCCAGTAAGCTATATTGAGGCTTAAGAATGAGATGATCCGACAGGAAGAATGAACAGACTCCGCGTATGTTTCCAGGTCTGGCTTGAGACGTGTAAGAACGTCGACGTGGCCTGCTGCCTCCATCCGCAAGACAGTTGCGTGCAGGTCGTGAGATATAGACACTATGCAGCAGAGCAGAGTGTCTCGTTTTTCATCCATAGCTTCCACTTCCTACACAAGATAAATGCGACAAAAACGCGGGATAAATATTCACGCGTACTTTGTACACTTTGATAATTTGGGAGAGGCAACCGGCTACGGGTGCGATGAATGGAACAGTTTGGACAAAACCTGCGAGCTTCTCGGCGACATCAACCGCAAGTGCGACGTTATCGACTACTGAGTCCTTCGTGCGCGTAGATTTCGTGTCAACGGAGGGTGGGTCCTTGGCCGAGGACATCACGGCTGAAGGCGAGATCGACGATACATCACCGCTTGGGCTGGTGACAAACGAAGCGCCCTTGGTCGAAAGCGCAGATGCTGGCTGGGTCGCAGGAGCATCAAGTTGCGTCCGAATAGCATCAGGTTGCGTCGGAATTTGCGCAGATATCGACTGTGGAGTTTCAACCTGGGGTACGGGGGTAGAGGGACGCGAGGGTGTTTTCCCTCCCCTCAAGAAATCTTTGGCGACTTTGAGACGCTCTCTAAAGGGCATGGGGAGAGACAAGGTGCGTAGCGCGTCCTACACGTGTGGGGCTTAATCAAGACATTGGGGGAAGCGCGGCGGTAGGTTGGCGGTAGAATGCAATTTCCGACTCTGTCGATGTCATGTCTCTCTGACTCTGCGCCTCCTGTTGCATACGCGATCACGGCCAGCAGAATGAGTATTCCCGTTACCTGCAAGGCGCCATCTTTGCGCTGCGAGTGTCGGACGAAGGCCATTGATACTCATAGGCGGTGGTAGCGGAGGTATGATCACGCGCGCGAGCTTGCATTAAATCTTTGTTTTATTTCAATTCTTTCGCAGCACCACGGGACATCGACATCGACGGCACGCGGGTCCTACGCCCGTCGACGCTACATGCGTGGGGGGGTCGACGCCAACAGCGTAGTCGGCGAGAACCGACCATTATGAAAACGCCTCGGGGGCCTATATGCACCAAGGAAAGTCACGGTGGGCGCGTTCGTTTGTGTGCAAGGATGGAAAGCGTCCAAGATCCTACTAGCTATTCCTGTGTACTAGGAAGCGAGGGAAGGAGGGATCGGCGGGGCAAGGGGATGCCATAGAGCGCGCAGCCTGTGTCTTGGGGTGCTCGGTGCGTCACGGCTTCGATGCGCAACCGAGCCAGACGGGGGGTGGCGAGTTCGCACTGAGGCTTGTACTACGTCGTCCAGTTCGCGCTGGCCAAGATGCCGCTTAGTTTAATTAGCAGTTAAATTGATACGTACACTAGGAACCAGCGACGGAATTCGGGCTCACAAGGCTCCAGTCGAGGGTGTGAGCGAGCGAGCGTGTTTTTTCTATATCATTGAAATTGGCACCATCCGGAGAAAAGCGATTCCGGACGACGTCTCTTGAATGCTAGCAATTGGATTTGGGGAGCCGGAGCCGCCGGACCTCTGTTGTGTAGCGTGGACAAGTAAAGTCTTTGGCCTACTATTGACATCTGCGGGAGACGCCGGCCAAATACACAGTTTTCATTTTATTTTATTATCAAGTGAGGCGCCAAAGCTATTCCGACTCCGATGAACTGCGTAGCACCGATTTCGCGAGACGGACTGATTCTTCGGTATGATATGAGCGTACTACCATTCTTTCATATGTAGAAGCGGGAAGAAGTTCACCTCCTGATCAGGACGTTGAATTACATGTAGTATGTAAGTAAATAATAAATCTCGGAGCGATGCATAGGCGATTGGGATCGAGAAATCTTTTGTGTGGGCCGGGAGGACGAAAGGATAAGTACATCCTATAACAGTGACTCGCTAGCCGTGTTGAGGGCTTGCCGACGACCAAGGTCTTGAGCACGGACTCGAAAGCGCGGCGCAGACCTCGAAGCGCGCGGAATGAGGAAGGCTGTAGCACCGCGTCATGAGTACCACAATGTTCTTCGCCGAATCTCGACGTTCCTTCACTACTATGTCTGCGCGGGCTCTTGAACTTTTTGATTGCGGATTGGAAGAGTACTCTTGAGTGATTCAGAGTGAACACTAAAAAAATCGCGAAGTAGCCACCGGGGAAGCCGCCAACAAAAGGAGCGGAGGAGCATTTCGATTGGACGTTCAGCCGCATCCGCGAGCAGAGTCGAGGGACTCGGTATTATACGAATCGAACGGCTGCGCGTCACTCGTTTAAGCAAGCGGTAATTAAACGACGCCGGCAAGCATGAAATAATATTAGCCTATCTTAAGTTCGACGCGGTTAAAGCGTTTTTGGGTCTTAAGTTTGAAAAAAAGATCTTAAGTTCTGCGACAAGCTAAACCCGTGGGGCCTGCTTGCCCCCTCCACCAGGGGGAGAGCGGCTGGCGGGTTGCGCTTGAGTGTGTGGCTGACAAGGGTTTGAGGGCTTGGCTCGCAAGGGCTTGAAGCTTGAGCAACCAATATACAGGCCATTTAATAGTAAATTGACCGGAAAACCAGTCGCGGACCACAGCCATGGTGGGGATTTGGGATGGGCGTCGTGATGCAGTCGAAAGATGATATTGGATTGACGGCCTGCTTGATATTGAGAAGAGAGGCGTATACGTGCAATACTCGTAAGTGGCAACGCCGGCGACTTGGCGGAGCCCGGGCCGCGCGTAGCCGACGGAATCAAGTAACCCCCTGATCGGATTAAAGATCGGGCTGATGACGTCTTTTGCGAGTTTGCTCCGATGTCGTCTGCCAGTGCGTCGTCGCCCGCCGCCCTCGGACGTCTTCCGGCCTCCCCGACTGCCGCTGGACCCGTTCAGCCCGTGGGAACAGCCCGCCGACCCCGACTTGCCGTGGCCGGTGCACGCGCTAGCCGCGCGGACCGCCGCCGCCGCGCTTATCCAGCGGGTCATCCTCGTCCTCGGCCGTGCGTTCTTCTATTTAATAATAATGAAAATACATTAAACATAATGCAGCGCCATCGCCCGCCGCCCTGGAATCGCTGCTGCTCTCGCCGACAAACGCACATTCGCTCGTCCTCGTGCTGACCGCCGACCCGGCCCGTCTCCCGCTGCCCGACGCCGCCACCGCCACCTACACGCCCGCCCTGCGCATCCTCAGCCTCAGCACGCCCTTCCCGCCCGTGACAGACTCGGCCTTTGCCATCGCCCTCGTGCGCGCCCTCGAGGCCGCAGCGTCCGTCTCCCGCAGCTGGCGCGCCCACCCCGTGCGCGACGCCCGCCAGCTTGCCCAGGATCCCGACGGCGCGTTCACCATCCCCGAGGAGCTCCCCGCGCGGCACGCGGATCCCCCATTCTTATCGGCCCTCCACCAAAACGAGCACGCACACCCTTCCCGCCCGCCCTCCGCGCGCTCTCTCTCCTCGTCCCTCTCCTCCCTCGCAAGCACCGCCTCCGCCCCCGCAGGCCCCTCGCGCATGTCGTCCCTCTTCAACACCGTCGAGTCTGCGCCCGCCTCGCCCACTAATGCTACTTTCAAATTCTCTACCAAGTCCAAGCCCCCCAAAACTAAAAAACCCGCGCCCCCGCCACCCTCGCCCACGCGCGCCTTCGACGCCCTCGTCCACTTTCTCCCCGCCCCGCAGCTGCTCCCCGAGCGCGTCGCGCTCAAGCTCGTCGTCCTCGTCACGACCCTCGGCGGCGCGTTCCTGGTGGGCGAGGAGGGCCCGAGTGTGCGCGGCACTGCGGACACACGGCGCACCTCTGCACTGTACCCCCCACGCCCCCCCTCCGCGACGCTGCACAAACGCCGCACAAGCGGCGCGTACTCCCCGCCCGCGTCCCCCACGCTCCCGCCGTCACGCCCCCTCTCGTCCTTCCACGAAGAGCACCCCAAGCCCTCGCGCCTCTCCTTCCTCTCCTTTGGCCGCCGCGCGTCCGCCGTGCGGTCTTCGGCATCTGACGTTTCTCTGGCGGCGCAGTACGGCTCAAAGTCCGCGCCCCCCAGGCCCAGCGTATCCAGTCCGACGCGCAAACACGCACACGCACACATGGTGCACGTCGTGCCGAATGCGTACCTCGCGCGCGCGCACTCTTCGACCTCTACCGCGCAGATGGGAGGGCGGGGCGGTGGTGGGGGTGGGGAACGACGGGCGGTGTACGGCGCGAGCTCGAGTTCGAGTTCGAGTGCGTCATCCTCGCCCCTCGCGTCCGCCTCCTCATCTCCCGCGTCGTCCTCGGCCCTCGCGTCTGCCACCTCATCCCCCACCTCGACGCTGCGCCTCGCCGGCCATGTGCACCCCGACGTGTCCTCCTCGTCTTCTTCGAGCTCCACGTTGTGCGCGCCTACCCCACGGCGGGCGCTAAACGCGTCTGCACCTTTGGCGAGGCCTCAATCGGGAGCGGGCGGGGGAACGCGCCTCACAGCCGCGCTGGCGGCGTTTGTGGGCGCATGGGGGACGCCTGCGCCTGCGCCCGTGTCGGTGGGTTATTCGGCGCACCGTGCGAGTACGATTGGCGGGATGAGCACAGTTGGCGGCAAAAACAAAAGCGTGAGCGAGTGGGGTGTACCTACTACACAGGCGGATGATGCGGATGATGAGGAAGACGGGTGGGGAGGGGAGGAAGGTGCGCAAGGGTGGGTCGTGAGGGGGGGTGCGTTGGAGGCGCTTGATGCGCAGGCGGGTGCGGGTACAGGGGAAGGGACGGGAGGTATAGGAGGGGCGCTCGAGGCGCTGCTCGTGGGCGCGCTGGAGCGGGGGCGGCGAAGGAGGGGGGCGTGGGTGTGGGGGGTGGAGGATTCCACGGCGAGTTCGAGTGTGGGTGCGGGTGCGGGGGGTGCGAGTGCGCCGATTACGACGATTAAGACGACGACGACGAAGCTGGAGCCGCAGCGAAGGACGAGCGTGGGTCCCGCGAACTCCAATTCGAATTCGAGTTCCGCGGGTTCTGCCGCGCCGATTATGACGACGAAGCTGGAGCCCCAGCGAAAGACGAGCGTGGGTCCTGCGAGCTCGAATTCGAGTTCCGCGGGTCCTGCCGCGCCGATTATGACGACTACGAAGCTGGAGAAGAGCACGCTGGGGCGGGGCGAGGAGGCGCTGCTTCCCGGCTCCAAGTTCAATCCATTCGAGCGCGCCACGTCCCCGCTCGGCGCAGACGGCTTGCCGACGCCACCGGAGAGTGTGCGCGGGAGCGGGAGCGGGAGTGGGGAGGGGGAGGGGGAGTCGGGCGAGGATGAGACGAACGCGAGCCAACACCAGCACCAACAGCGGAATGGGAAGGGGAACGAGATGAGGGGCGGGGCTGACGCGCTTTTGGCTATGACCACGCACTTGAACGCGAAGCCTTTAAACTCGGCTCGGCCATCGCCGAATTTTTTGGAATCATCTCCACCTCCAGCGCGGGACTTTGGCGGGACCGTTCAAATTGACTTGCCTCAGCCTGATTTATCGCTGCGCTCGACCCACCCCCGTAATTGCAGCTGTTTTTCATTTGGCGCTTTCTACGACTCGATGTTCAAATACTGGCTCGCAAGTACAGAGCAAGACCTGGGTTGCCAACCACTCCTTCAAGATTTCAAGTGCTTTCTCCAAATCCAACTCCGTTGCCATCCAAACTACCCTCAAGTGTTCAAGTTCAAGTTCCCTCGCGCCAGCCCTGTAAATTCAGATCTTCTTTATTTGGTGTTCTCGACTCCTCGCGAATCCCAGCATTGACCACCATTCAAGTATTGGTACGCAGTCGCCTATTTCTACTCCTTCAAGCCCCCGAGGTATCTTCAAGCCGTGGCCTGAATCTTCAAATCCAACTCTGCGGCCATCCAAGCTCGGGCTACAAACCCTCAAGAGTCAAGTTCAAGCCTCGAGTGCCTCAAGTGAGCGTTGAGAGGAGGGTTGGCGGTCAACCTACGCGCTTGCGTTTTTTTTTTCGCGTACTATAGTACTAGCCCAAGCCGCATTTTTGGATTCTGACAAGAGTATGGTGTTTCATTTTGTAATGTAGCGCGAACGAATACTATCATGCACTGCTCTCGACTCTATTAGTAGCCAAGCGATCATGGCAATACTTCAATCCACAGTGCGTTGGCAATCAACATGGAGGTCGGTCATCCATACCCTGATACATTCCTCTTTCCGCGCCGTCCCAGGGACACGAACGAGCGCGAACCTCACCCCGTCCCTCAGGACGTCTGAGCTAGGTAGTTACTCCTTGAAACACCTCCTTGCCCAATAATAACAATTTCTATTTTATTTTGATCAGACTGCGAGCCCCATCGTACCAGAGGTCAACACCACCGTCGTTGGAGGCGCCCTTGGCCTGCGCGTCTGCACAACTTCAGGAACCTGCGCGCGCTCGGGGCGGGGGCGCCGCTCGTGAATCCGCGTCGCTGGCGCACGAGCTGCAGCGGATGAGCTTGGAGGTTTTTTGTTTGTGCAGGGCTTGGAATAGGTAGGAGCTAGCGGACAACCCGCCATCAAGTTGGTTCAGAACAATGCAGTGTTAACGTGATGAGCAAATTGTGAGCGGTGAAAACTCAGGAAAGAACAGAAAGGTGCGGGGAAAAAAACATGTAGAGAGTATTCGTCGCTAGACCATGTAGTGACTCCTGTAACTAGAAAAGGAAGATTCTATGCTATGCATTGGACTCTACTCCAGAACGAGAAGATTATGAGGTATTAAATCCCACGGCATCTGATAGTATCCTCGATGGGCAAATATTTCCAGTCCCTGGGTTCGCAGAACCTCCATCTGGTCAGAGCTTTCTGTGGAGAAAGACGATGTTTCTCCGGAGAAAGTATAGGCACTAGCCCTTCGGAAAGTGTGCGTCTTCTGCCATCTCGATCTCACCATATCCAGGAAGAGGTCACACGGGCCTGCTGACTCGGGAAATGCTATCGCAATACATTCCAAGGCAGGAACTTTGTCAAGGCCTTCGTGGTCCATTGTGAGAAGGGCCAGAACGGCATCGGCATGCGCCGGCGAAACATAGATGCCCATAACCGCCAGCATTTTGACCGCGTCGAGAATTGGAACCAGATCCTGCAGAGATACGGGATCCCAAATGACGAGCTTCCGGAGCTGACTGGAGATCCGCTCGACGAAGCAACGAAGATGCTGAGGATTCATTCCAGAGCAAAATAATTCACGGAGTTGAGGTGTCTCGAGACAGCCTAAAAACGCGCTTTCTGTGATAAATAAGCGGAGAAGATGTGGCAGCGAGATGATGAGGTTTTCTGGATGAGCGAGGTGATCCCCGTTTAAGGAAAGTTCCACGAGATTGGAAGCGGCGCGGAGGGTCTCGAGGTGTCCATTCCAAGAATTGGTTCCTACATATCCGCGTAGCTGGGAAAACGGAAACCGCGCCGCACAAGAAACTGTACAAAAGTCCTTGTTCACGGAGACTTGCTGCAGGTTCGGGGCGATTTCAAACATGTCCAGGCGCGCCGGTATATCACCGCCGCCGACCTCGATCTTTAGTTTCTTCAAAAGCGGGAGGCGTCCTCGAATGCATGCTAGTCCAGAAAACAGGTCTTCCGGACCCTCGACAGTGGCGGTTTCCCATCTGGCGCAATGTTCGAGGAGAATCTGCACAAATGTGTTTTCCCGTTCTCCATATGGCTCCGCCAGAAACAAGCTGATATTCAGCGGCAGCTGCCCAGATCGCTGAAGTCGGGTCTGCAGCCTGAACTCCGAGTCTGCATCGTCGGTATGCAAGCGGTCGAAGTCAACGGTAACATCCACCCAGAAGAGCGGCTGTGTAATCAAGACTTCGCGCCAGCGATTACAGACTTGGCTGAGTATCCACACGGTCTCCTTGTCGTGTAGCGTGCAAAAGGAGAATATCAGAGACAAAAGCTCCATGGGCAGCCGACGAAGAAACGAGAGGGCGCCGTCGTACCCGTGGATCTGGTTATCCACGTCATCGCGCTCTAATGTGAGGGTGGCGATCTCCGCGTCCAAACGCGCGCGCTTCGCTCGTCCGGCGGATGCCATGTCCCGAAGATAGACAATTTCAGAGTCGAGGGGTACATGATTGGAGTCAAGGATAACTCTCGAAATCTCTTTTAAATCGGGAGGTTCAAGCAGGAGTTCAAGTGGTTCTGGCACCGTTGACGCAAGTGGAACCCTGCAGTTCGGGCAGACAGTTTGGGGAGTATTCATCTGGGAGAATATTTGTAAGTCATAGACTTCGACTAGTAATCTCGTGTATTACCTGGCTGGTTTGCAGACCGCCGACAGTTGTGAGGGCTGAGGTGAATGTGTGACGTGACTGTGATGCGACGCGTCTTTCCTGTAGTCCACAAGTTCTCTCTTCTAATACTACTTAGTTCTGCCTATATATCCTTAGCGTGGCTGTAGCACCATGTTCAATCCCGCAAACGCTGTGCTTCGGCAGAACTTGGGAAGACTTGCTACAAAACAAGATCTGGATGGAAATTGATGCATTGAGGCCGACGATAGCGTGAAAGTACAAAGGCGAGAAAGTAGTTTTACTATTATACGCCTTCATAAATATTATCGCTTCAGTTCAACGCGTCTGCACAGACAAAAAGTCAACATATGTGTGAAGAGGTATGAAAAGTTGACGAACGTGCGGAGGGTGTCATAAAGGAACTTGTAGCTCTTCAAATTGCCCTTCAGTCACCTTATGTCCAGGCTGTAGGTATCCTTCAGCCGATCGAGCCGCGTCAGCTCGACGGAGAATCGGATTTCGTCTCCCACGTCTTCCGAGAAGTCACCGTACACAGTGTCCAACTGCGAAATAGGTTCGGGGACAAAGACTCCGCTGTTGTTGAACTCGCACTCAAATAACGAAGAGGCTGAGGCTTGGGGAGACTGTCGGCATTTGAGAAACCCGTGCAGACCGCCTTGCGCCGAATCAGGGAAACTGAGCTACATGCGCGAGTCAATATCTTCGCCGGTAACGTGTAAGAGGAAAACAACTTACTCCACTTGAACCAGCATGTTCAATTCCAAGCCCTCTTCCGCCGCGGCGTTTGTAACGGATGCAGCGATACTTGAACTCTCCCTCCACATGAATCTCCACTCCCATCCCTTCTAGCTTCTAGCACCGTATATACGTACTTCATGACCTCGGGCGGCTGGCCCGTCGTAATCATATCTTGGTCCACAGCGCCGTGGTGGATGCGCAAAGTAGAAGAGCGAGATGGGGCCTTGGCACCTCCGTGGCTCATAGGGCCGCCGACGCCCGCTGCTGACGAGCTCGGGCGCCACATAGCAAAGGCTGCCGCACATTGCTTCCATGAGGTTGTCGCCGAGGTTGTCGAAGCGGTTGGCAAAGTCGAAGTCGGTAATGACCAGGTTTCGATTGCGATCGAGCAGAAGGTTCTCGAGCTTAAGATCGCGGTGAACAATTTCCTTCTGGTGGATGTACCAGACGCCGGATATGAGCTGAGAGAAGAACTTCGACGCGTCGCGCTCATTGAGATGACGGTGCGCGAGGATATGGTCAAAAAGCTCGCCCCCCGACGCGTACTGTAGGACGATCCCAAAGAACTTGTCCGTTTCGACGACGTCATAGAGGCGAACGATGTTGGGGTGCCTGAGCATTTGGTAGTGCGTATAAGAACAAAGAAGAAAGGCCCTCGACGTAGCAAACGCACATCCAGAGTCCGGACCTCTCTCTCGATCTTGGACATCTTCGCATGGTTGTCGACGGTGCTCCTTCGTATGAGTTTGACTGCAACCTCGTGGCCAAACTGGGTGTGCAGCCCCAGTTTGACCTATACTTGGCGGGTGGCGTACGACTTCGAGAGGAAGAGCGGGATGCGACGGGGGAGGAAGGAATTAGGGAGTAGGAGGGAGGTAGCAAGGGCTGTATTTTCAGAGGAGGCATCGATTCCTTTTGTCGGGCACAGCGACTGGACCGGCGTTCCTTTATTTTTGCAGTGAGCATTCGCCACTCTCCCGCGCGCGGAGCGGAGAGGGGTGCTCGACGGACGCAACGCGGCCAGTGTCGAGTTGGGCGTAGTCGACGCGAGTATCCCAGTGGCGATGGACGATGGTAAGTCTACACTTTTGGTCAAGAGGCAGGGAGGGCGGGAGCATTGCGGCTTGCATCTTGAGGTACAAGTCGGGGCTTGAGGGCAGTACCCCCGCGTCTTGAGATACGCCCAGTTGAGCCAGAGGGGGGGGAGAGCGGGTTGAGCTTGAGCGTGTGGCTGGTTACCGCGAACGTGTGGGTGACAAGGGCTTGAGGGGGTGGTTGACTGTACTACGTCGTCCAGTCGCGCTGGCCAAGACTGGCCAAGGTGACGGAGATGCCGTTGAGTCGTAAATTGACCGAGAGCCAGTCGCCGAAAGAGCGACGGCATTCGGGCGAGCGGGCCCACATTCATGGTGGTGATTTGGGATGGGATGAGCGAGCGTGCGGCCATATCCTCTGGAATTGTTGCTCGTCAGCTCGGACTCGTTCGCTCGGAGCGAGAATTTGGGCGTGCGTGCTCGCACGTCGAATTCCAGTCAAGTAAGGCGAGTTGGTGTGCGTTGATGCATTGGATTGACGGCCTGCTTGGTACTGAGTGCGGCCTTGAGGAGGGGCGAGTACTACGTGCAATACTCGAGTCGTAAATGGCAGCAACTTGAATGACTTGCCGGAGCCCGGGCCGCGCAGGCTGATCGGATTAAAGTTCGGGCTGATGACTTTTGCGAGTTGGCTCCTTCGAGGATGTCGTCTCCGCGTCGTCGTCCGCCCTCGGACGTCTTCCGGCCCCCAAAACTGCCGCCGGACTCGTTACCGCCGACGCCGACTTTCGCTTCCCCCGCTCACCTACGGCTACGCACATCGGCTTTCTCAGTGCATACAATGATAGTATTCAAACATGCGCTCCTTTCCGCGGCTTACTTCTTCCTATGCGCAACATGCGTCGCCTCTCCCTGTCGACGTTTTACCTTTCGCTGCCACTCGTTGGCGTCGCGGCGAGCGCCGTGCCTTCGTTTCGTTGATGCTCGCTACCACCGCTTCCGCCTGTTGGCGTGCTACCGCTCATCGGCGCATATCGTGCCGCTGTCGTTGTTGGCGCTCCTACTTTAGCGCTTCGTATTGCCACTAGCGCACCCACGCTGCTATGCGCCCGCGCGCTCGTCTGCCCGTCGACGCTTCGTACATCGCCGCGACGCGCACCTTCTATTTGTTCCGTTCCGCTCTCCCCCTCAGTTTACTCTTGCTTCGCACGTCGCTGCGATCCCTATGGCTCCCTTTTCCCACTTGTGCTCGCGAATCTTTTCAGTTCTCATTCTCCCTCGCGACGCGCGGAGTTCCCAGACGCGCTTGATTATATTCCTTTTCCCATTCGCGCACATTTGTAGCTCGTTCCGTTCCCGCTTCAGCCCTCGCCGCAGCGCACCGCGCGCACCATTCCCGCCTATTACGCTCGTTCTGTCCTAACTCGCGCTTCTTTGCGCAACAGCGTGTGCTGTGCCATCTTTTCCATCGTGCTCCCTTCGTGCATGTGCCGCCCTTCGGAGGTTGCAGTTCGTACTTCGTGCGCACATGCCGTCTTCCGTGCCGTCCCACCCGCGTGCTGCCTTTCTAGTGGTATTGCCTGCATGCCGCCCTTCGTACCCGAGGTCATGCTCGCATGCCCTGAGATCATGCACCGCTACACTTGCTCTATCGAGCTCTGTGCCCGTGCGCTGCCTCTCGTCCCTTTCTTTCTGGCTGTGTTCGCCCAACATCCTTTTCTGGCTGTAACATCCCGGATGCTGACGAGCTCGTGTTTAGTAATTTTGTCGTCCTTTCGGATACGTCCTCGTATATCACACACCGCCCTTATTTGTGATCGCCTTCCCCTCACGTACTCCCTTTCCTTTTCTTTTCTTACATCGCGCATACCCGCGCTCATACACACACCTCGAGGTCGAGCGCGTCCACCACCCGTCTCACGTACATACCCTTTCGAGGTCGCCTCACGTATGTACCCAGCCCGCGTGCGGATTCCCCTCTCTCCTCTTTTCGGTTGTGTAGGCTTGTATGCCCTCTCGCGCGGTCGTGCCGGCTCTCTCGTACTATTACCCGCGTTTGAGCTCGCACCACTGTTCGTTCGAGTTCGTACACCGCTCCCCGCGCTCCTCGCGTACCCGCTTGTCGCCCTTATACCATGCCGACGTTGCCGCCTCCAATCGTATCTTTTGTGGCCGAGTTCCGAGCCTTGCATACCGCCTTCAAATTTATATGTAATAGTCCTTGCGAGGACTCTCGCAGCCTTTCGTTCCCTGGCCATATGGTACCTTTCGTCCGCTTTAGAGGTCGCGCTCGGGTACCGCGCGCGCGCATTCCGCCTCCGAGGCCGCGCGCGCTCGTATTCCGTGTTCCAATGTCCTCTTTGCAGTCGTATCCTCTCGAGCCACGCCGTTTCTGGAGATCCTTAGTATCCCTTGTGCCCATGCGCCGCGTTGTTCGTGGTACCGCTCAAACATTGCCCACGTATGTACACTCTGTACAGCGAATGCAACATCCTCGGAACTCTAAACTCTGTGATTGTGATTAGTTGGCCCTCGAAAACTACGTTTAAATAATCCGAATTCGTTTATAATCAAAGAAAATATATAACGCGTTGCGCAAAGTTTTTTTTACTACTGGCACGCACTCCAAAAAAAAAAAACTGTATTAATCGACCTATGTAACTGGATGACTTTCCATGGCGGTTTAAATAGTCTGGGGACTATCCGAGCTTCTTTGAGAGTGCCAGTGATTGGATCAAAGTAATTATTCACACATTTACTACGGGAAACGCACAGGAGCCATTTTTTAAAGCTGAAGCCACATATCCAACAATTACAGCTTTGGGCTCGGCCCGTCACTAACCGGGTGTTTGGAGCTCGTGACGGTGCCAAACAACGCGCGATGCAGGCTTTATGTTGAACCACTCGCATAAGTCAAGCACAAGACGCAAACAAGTAGATGCAATTCATCATAACTACTGACTACACATGCTGGGAAATTTTCTCCCCTTCATGCTGCACAGCTAAACAAAAGCGAGTAAGCGAGTGAATAAACGCGAGGACAGTGCGACACACCTCGAGTGCCAAGCCCCAACCGTACCCTGGGTAAGAAAAGTGTGCGCCGGTGTCTTCAGTAAAGGAAAGCAGCAAGTGGAGACACACCTATTTTCCCCAGATCAATGCACAGCTCGCGCCTTGTTGCGCGCGCGATAAGTATACCAGCGTGGGCCTTAAAGTGTCTGTGCGCAGTTCGGCGAGCACGGCGCATATGCGGAGGAGGCGTGGGCCACGCTCGCGGACTGCATGGTTCCACGCCTTGCCCCGGACTCATTAGCCTCGGCGCACACTAATGCGCGCTGGACATGCACTCACCCAGTGCACGTTGTCTTGTGTCACCCGCCGGTATCACCGCACGGGTGTGGGCTTGGGATACCACGCCCCGTCGCTGCGGGCACGCCGCCGCGGGGTGCTTGCGGATGTGTGCCATCACCTCACGCGTCGGTCTTGTGGGTGTGCTTGACGGGCGGGTGCCGGCGTAGGCTTATCGTGTGTAGGGATAAGGAGGGTGTGTACGCGTGGTCGGCAGCGGCAGAGCAGAAGGACTCGGAGGAATAGCTGGCAGGTGGCCATAGGATATCAGGGCGGGGCCCTCTCGGTCGTGGAGGTCAGCAGGGGCACGAGCGCATTGGCGGGGCAGAAGGGAAGAGCAGGAAGAGGCTGACATGCTCGGGGTACCATTGTTCTGGCTTGCGGAGTTTGAAAGCCTGCCGTGAGCGGTCGTGATATGAGGCGGAAAGTCAAGAGTTAAGCAGGATCACCGGAGCATTGGCCTAAACCGGTTTATTCGAACAACAATGTGGTTATTAAAATCTGTACAGGGGGTCCCTACCCCCTGTACAGATTTTTACAGATTCACATTAAAATCCATCCGTTTTGAGGTGATGGCTTTTCCGGGGTCCTGACAGCTGTCTCGGCATCACAGCCGGAAAAGCTCAGATATTCCCCAGACTTTTTAAACCGCCATGGAAAGTCATCCACTGTAGGGATAAACAAAGTGGAATTTCCGGGCAATAACCTTGAAGAGTCAAGGGAGTCGAATGGAATGCAAGTGCAGTGCGCCACAATGGAGTGGGAGGAGGAGGAAGGAGAGGAACAGAACGAAGGAGGGAGGGGAGGGAGGAGGAACGAATGAACGAGGGGAGGGTCGGTTCCACTCGGATGGTACAGTATTCTAGTTTGAAGCCGACTCCCCAGCTACCGTATCTTCCAGCACCACGCTTTCGACCGCCCCACTCGCCCGCAGAAGAGTAACGATAGCGTCGCGGACCTCTTGCTTTGAGGGAACATCGTCGTCTTCCGAGTCATTGTCGTCTTCCGAGTCATCGTCGTCTTCCGAGTCATTGTCGTCTTCCGAGTCATTGTCGTCTTCCGAGTCATCGTCGTCTTCCAAGTCATCGTCGTCTTCCAAGTCATCGTCATCTTCCGAGTCATCGTCGTCTTCCGAGTCATCGTTCGTACAATCGTTGCTTAGCGCGGCTTGCAACGGATTCCCGTACTCCCCGCCATGTCCGTTGACGTCAGCGCCGTGTGCAATGAGGAGGCGCACAGTGTTTATGTGGCCCCGCCACGCCGCGATGCACAATGCGCTCCCGTGCTTTGCGACCTGCGCGTTAACAGCGGCACCCTTGTCAAGTAGAAGCTTCACAGCGTCATCGTCACCCGCCCATGATGCAACATGCAAAGCGCGCCCGCTGTATGCAGTAACGTCGGCCCCATGCTCGACCAGGAGACGCACACTCTTCCGTGTGGCCTCCGGCGCACGCAGCCTCCAACACACTGAAATGTCCCCAGAGGAAATGTTCCAAGTCCTCGACGTCTTCGAGGCCCATCAGGTTCAAGTGTTTTAGATAGTAGGCTTTACCAGGAGCATTGACATCAGCACCGTTTGCGAGAAGAAGCTCTATAACATCGTGTCTGCCGCACCACGCCGCATACTGTAACGCGCTCGCATATTCTTCGGCATGCGCGTTCGGGTCGCAGCCTTTCGTGAGAAGAAGGCGCACAATCTCTGTGTGGCCCCGGAACGATGCCTCTTGCAGTGCGTTTCCGAAGTGGTCGTCGTATGCATTGATGTCTGCGCCGTTTTGAAGCAGAAGTCGTACAAGTTCGACATGCCCAAATAATGATGCCGCACCATGCAGTGCACTTCCGTACCTCCCCCCTTGTGCGTTGATGTCAGCCCCTTTCTCCAGTAGAAGACGAACAACTTCAATATTTCCCCACCAAGTGGCAGCTTGTAAGGGGGTTGAGGTCTGCTCGGCAGGAGCACTGATGTCTGCGCCTCGTTCGAGCAAAAGACGAACAACTTCAACTTCGCCTCGCTCCGCGGCCCCGTCCAACGCAGTTCCATGCTTTTTGTCGTGCGCATCGAGCTCGGCGCCATTCTCGAGTAGAAGATGCACAATTTCAACATGGCCGGTGCATGACGCGGCCCGCAATACAGTACCGTGTCTTTCATCGTGCGCATTGATGTCTGCGCCGTTTTGAAGCAGAAAGCGTACAAATTCGACATCCCCTTGAAAGAGTGATGACGCGCCATGGAGTGCACTTCCGTACCTCCCCCCTTGTGCGTTGATATCAGCCCCTTTCTCCAGTAAAAGACGAACGGCTTCAATATTTCCTCTCCGAGCGGCGGCTTGTAAGGCGGTTGAGGCCCTCTGCTTGGCACGAGCATTGGGGTCTGCACCTCGTTCGAGCAAAAGACGAACAACTTCAGCGTGGCTTCCCTTCGCGGCCCCGTGCAACGCGGTTCCATGCTTTTTGTCGTGCGCATCGAGCTCGGCTCCATTCTCGAGTAGAAGACGCACAATTTCAACATTGCCATTCGATGATGCGGCCCACAATAGAGTGCCGTCCTCTTCATTGGTGTCGGCCCCCGCGGCGAGCAGAAGCCGAACAATCTCCACATGCTCGGGGGTCAGGTCTCGGAAGGATAAAGTAGCAATTTCAAACAACACGCCGGACTCTTCTTGACTAGTCATAACGGCACCCCGGTCCAGGAGAAGGCGCACAACTTCGACATGCCCTTTTCTCGATGCGATGTAGAGTGCGGTTGCGAACTCGGCATTGTGCAGATCGATGTTGGCACCTTTTTCAAGCAGCAGGCGCACCATCGCGACGTGGCCTCCAAAGGCGGCAGTCTGCAACGTGCCACCCATATCGGCGCCGTTTTCGAGCAACGCACAGACCCCCTCGACATATCCCTCCTTCGCGCACAACTCCAGGGGTGATAGCTCCTCCCAAACCGAATGTTTACGGAGGAAGATTAAAGCCTTGTACTGTTCGCTTCCATTCTCTAGAAGACGCATCGCATCCACAAATAACACGGCGCGGTCTTGGGAGTGGAGCAGATGGTGACACCACCATCTCGCCGCATACTTCGCCAATGGATATGAAGTGGATTGATTGAAGGGGTGGTCCGCGAAGTGGAGAAGACCCCCGATACATGACTGTGCAAGGAAAGTGTGTGAGGGGCCCAGGCTGAGGTCACATTCAAATTTCTTAGCGAATGGTGTGGACAAGAGGTAATCCTGGACAGAGGAATGTGCCAGTGCGAGCTGCTTTTTCCCATCGGCTGAAACAGTGACCAGACCTTCCAACCATTCAGGAATTGTGTTGGCGTGGTCATTGCGCAGAGTCGGGTCATAGGTGTGATGAGTTGGGTCGGAAAAGTCGAAGGAGACGGCATCCGCGAGTGCTACCGGAGTATCAATTGAGCTTGAAAGATACCATTGATGGACGCCGAACAGAAGCCACCGAAAAATTGCTGCGACATAGACGAAATCGTCTGTACGGATTCTCTGGATGAACCGGTCGTACACGCCAAATAGGTCCGTCGGAAGATTTTCAATCGCTCTGTTCAGCTCATTTTGCCGTTTGCAGCGGGAAAGCTCGATGAGGATACAGGCAGCAAAGCGGAACCTGTCCATGTCAATGAGAAAATCGAAATGCGGAAATGATGGTATGTAAACTGACATTCCGTTGCTTTTGGAAACAACTTGATCCGTGATTTCGTCAATGCGGGAGGACCAAGTTTTCATCTTGCGAAGTTCGGCTTCAACGAAGAGTCTAATATCCTTCTGCGTCACATCTGATTCCACATAGATGCATGTCACGTCCTTGAAGCCGTCTGAGAACACGGTGCGAGGTTGGCTGGTGAATAGAAGGTGTAGCGGGCTTTCGGTCCACTTTTGCAGCCTCGAAATGAGCGTAATAATTTGCACCTGCTCAATATCCGCGCACTCATCAAGCCCATCGAAAATAATGTAAGTACGCTCGAGTTGTCGGAGGAGCTCTTCCAGGATACGCTGCAGATCATCGTAGGTAGGCAATGTCTGCCCGCCTGACAGATTGTACTGTGCATCGAGAATCTCGTAATGACAGCGAGACTGCGCAGCAAGCTGGAGAACGATGCGCCGAAGCGCACGTTCCACTGCATGATCTGTCTTGTTCTTGAAATCAAAGTAGAAGAATGCGACGGCGGCCGACTTTCCGCGGCCATTAAACAGTGAGTTGTCGTGGATGAGCTTAGTGATTGCTGCTGAGCTGTGTATTATTGTTGTTAGAAACAGTGGAACATAAATATTTGAAAAAGTCACCTGAGCACACTCTTTCCGGCACCCGCTACATTACGATGAGATTGTGACAATGACTTGGACGGGATTACTTACAGCTACCCTGAATCCACAGCGACCCTGGATGGTCTTGCCAATAGACAAACTTATCGCCCTCGAGAAACCATTTCCCAGTGCCTTCTTGGCGAAGTGCCTGCGTGTCATGCTGTTTTTGTGCCATATCAGGGGGTGAACGCAGCCACCTTTCGAGCTTGTCAGCAGTCCTATAAACTGTTTAGGGATGGTCGGGACGAATAAGAAATACCACCGACACCGTATCGTGAACCTGATCCAAAGCTCCCTTCATCTGGGTCTGCTGTATCGAAAGATCAACCAAACGATTGGTCTAAAAAGCAAATGATGAATACGAGGACGAATTCAATACTTTATCCACTCACCCTGAATCTGGCTCCAAACAAATCGAGGTCTTGCTGCAGTGTGCTGAAGTCACCTCCGAGCTGGTTCCGGGCTGCACCACGACGAACGGCCCCGATTTCATTGTAATCTGCGACAAATGTGGCAGCCTTCTCCAGTAAGCTGTATTGAGGCTTAAGAATGAGATTCAACACGCAAAAATGGGAAGAATAAACAGACCCCGCGTATGTTTCAAGGTCTTGCTTGAGACGTGTAAGAATATCGATGTGGCCTGCTGCCTCCATCCGCAAGACAGTTGCGTGCAGGTCGTGAGATATAGACACTATGCGGCAGAGCAGAGTGTCTCGTTTTTCATCCATAGCTTCCACTTCCTACACAAGATAAATGCAACAAAAACGCGGGATAAATATTCACGCGTACTTTGTACACTTTGATAATTTGGGAGAGGCAGCCCGCTACGGGTGCGATGAATGGAACAGTTTGGACAAAACCTGCGAGCTTCTCGGCGACATCAACCGCAAGTGCGACGTTATCGACTACTGAGTCCTTCGTGCGCGTAGATTTCGTGTCAACGGAGGGTGGGTCCTTGGCCGAGGACATCACGGCTGAAGGCGAGATCGACGATACATCACCGCTTGGGCTGGTGACAAACGAAGCGCCCTCGGTCGAAAGCGCAGATGCTGGCTGGGTCGCAGGAGCATCAAGTTGCGTCCGAATAGCATCAGGTTGCGTCGGAATTTGCGCAGATATCGACTGTGGAGTTTCAACCTGGGGTACGGGGGTAGAGGGACCATCTGGAAACAGGTTTTTCCAGTACAGACAGGGGCCGTCTGTGCCAGACAGAATCAGACCCACAGACAGCCACAGACACAGTTACGTTCTGCCAGACCATCCCAGACCATTGCCTCCACATGGTCGCGCCATACCAGGCCATACCATCACTTCTTGCACATGGTGATCTACATGCCGACACGGTGCCGTTTTATTTGCTCCAAATCACTTCGAATCTCTATAAGTAAGAGTGCATCCAAGTGCGCACGCGAGTCTCTTTCTCCCCGCAACTCTCTTTCTCCCCAAATTTGCCCATCTTTCTGAGTTCCCCCTTCAAGTCCTTCAAGCTTCAAGGGTCACATTTCAACTTGAAGGGTCAAGCTTGCAACGTACAATACCACTGGTTCCAGGACCCAGAGCTCCCCCAATTCTCTGGCAAATACACAACTCAAGTCGCCTCAGAACTTAGTTAGTTAGCATGCCGTCGTGGGTCGAGAGTACCAGTAGGATATATAGCTATTTTTATTAGTACTAGTAGTCTACGAGCATTTGTCCCTTCCGTACTATTTGGTCAATATATCCATTGCCTACATCTTTATGCTCTGGAGTCTGCAGGCAAATACAAACCAATTTTAGAATAATTCAGTGCCACGGCCTGTCTAAAATCGCGTTGATGCCAGTTGATGCCTCGGCCAAGTTGGGATAGCCGAAATTAGCCGAAATTAGCCGAAATTGATGATCGGTCTGGGAGTGTCTGTGGGTGTCTGAAACAGACGGGGGTTGGTCTATAGCACTATGTGGTCTATAGTGTCTGGGACAGACACCTACAGACCACGGTTAGTTTCCAGATGACGCGAGGGTGTTTTCCCTCCCCTCAAGAAATCTTTGGCGACTTTGAGACGCTCTCTAAAGGGCATGGGGAGAGACAAGGTGCGTAGCGCGTCCTACACGTGTGGGGCTTAATCAAGACATTGGGGGAAGCGCGGCGGTAGGTTGGCGGTAGAATGCAATTTCCGACCCTGTCGATGTCATGTCTCTCTGACTCTGCGCCTCCTGTTGCATACGCGATCACGCCCAGCAGAATGAGTATTCCCGTTACCTGCAAGGCGCCATCTTTGCGCTGCGAGTGTCAGACGAAGGCCATTGATATTCATAGGCGGTGGTAGCGGAGGTATGATCACGCGCGCGAGCTTGCATTAAATCTTTGTTTTATTTCAATTCTTTCGCAGCACCACGGGACATCGACATCGACGGCACGCGGGTCCTACGCCCGTCGACGCTACATGCGTGGGGGGGTCGACGCCAACGGCGCAGTCGGCGAGAACCGACCATTATGAAAACGCCCCGGGGGCCTATATGCACCAAGGAAAGTCACGGTGGGCGCGTTCGTTTGTGTGCAAGGATGGAAAGCGTCCAAGATCCTACTAGCTATTCCTGTGTACTAGGAAGCGAGGGAGGGAGGGATCGGCGGGGCAAGGGGATGCCATAGAGCGCGCAGCCTGCGTCTTGCCAGACGGGGGGTGGCGAGTTCGCAAGGGCTTGTACTACGTCGTCCAGTTCGCGCTGGCCAAGATGCTGCTTAGTTTAATTAGCAGTTAAATTGATACGTACTAGGAACCAGCGATGGAATTCGGGCCCACAAGGCTCCAGTCGAGAGTGAGCGAGCGCGTTTTTTCTATATCATTAAAATTGGCACCATCCGGAGAAAAGCGATTCCGGACAACGTCTCTTGAATGCTAGCAATTGGATTTGGGGAGCCGGAGCCGCCGGACCTCTGTTGTGCAGCGTGGACATTGCGTGGACAAGTAAAGTCTTTGGCCTAATTGACATCTGCGGAAGACGCCGGCCAGGGTGCGATCGAACTAATACACAGTTTTTATTTTATTTTATTATAAAGCGAGGCGCCAAAGCTATTCCGACTCCGATGAACTGCGCAGCACCGATTTCGCGGGACGGACTGATTCTTCGTAGAAGCGGGAAGAAGTTCACCTCCTGATCAGGACGTTGAATTACATGTAGTAAATAATAAATCTCGGAGCGATGCATAGGCGATTGGGATCGAGAAATCTTTTGTGTGGGCCGGGAGGACGAAAGGATAAGTACATCCTATAACAGTGACTCGCCCCCCGTGTAGAGGGCTTGCCGACCAAGGTCTTGAGCACGGCCTCGAAAGCGCGGAATCAGGAAGGCTGTAGCCACCGCGTCATCGAGGATAATAACGTTCTTCGCCGTCATCTCGACGTGCGGACTCTAAAAACCCTTTGATTGCGAATCTTGATTGCGAATCTTGAGTGAACACCAAAAAAAGCGCGTAAGAGCCAACCGGGGAAGCCGCCAAAAAACAAAGGATCGTCGGAGATTTTCGATTGGACGTTCAGTGCAGAGTCGAACGACTCGGTATTATACGAGTCGAGTCGAGTCGTTTAAGCCAGCGGCAATTAAACGGCGCGTATGTGATTATCAACAGCATCGGGGCGGGTGTTTGCTTTGCTATACTTGGCGGGTGCGCACGGCGAGGGAGGCAGAGCGGGGATGCGACGGGGGAGGAATGAATTAGGGAGTGGGAGGGGGCAAGGGCTGTATTTTATGAGGAGACGTCGATCCCTTCATCGACTGGCCCGGCGTTGGTTTTTTTCTGTCGCAGTGAGCATTCGCCGGACTTGCACACTCCCGCGCGCGGAGCGAGGAGGGGCGCTCGACGGGAGACGCGGCCAGTGTCGAGTTGGGGTATGTAGTCGACGCGAGTATCCCAGTGGCGATGCCGCGATGGTAAGTGTACGGTTTTTGGTAAAGAGGCGGCGATTCCGGAGTCGGGCGTTCAAGCGCTGAAACTGAACTTGAAGCAACTGAGGAAGAAGGGAGGGCGGCTTGCGTCTTGAGGTTCACGACGAGGCTTGGGGGTAGTACCCCGCGTCTTGAGATACACCCACTTGGGGTGCTCGAGCCAGAAGGGGGGAGAGTGGCTGGCTTAAGCGTGTGGCTAGTTACCGCGAACGTGTGGCTGACGGGGTGGTTGACTTGAAGGGCTATGCCACGTCGTCCAGTCGCGCTGGCCAAATTGAAGGAGACGCCGTTGAGTCATAAATGAGGTTCAAGTCGGGGCAGTACTCCCTACACCCACTTGGGGTGCTCGAGCCGGAGGGGGGGAGAGCGGCTGGCGGGTTGCGCTTGAGCGTGTTTCAAAGATGCGGGCCGTTTAGTAAATTGACCGGGAACCAGTCGCTCGGGCGAGCGGGCCCACAGTGTGACTAGACTACTAGTAGTCATGGTGGTGATTTGGGATGGGATGAGCCAGCGTCGTGTCGAAGGATATGATATTGGATTGACGGCCTGCTTGGTATTGAGTGCGGCCTTGAGGAGGGGCAAGGCGTATACATACGTGCAATACTCGTAGCTGGCAGCGGCAACTTGGCGAGCCCGGGCCGCGTAGCCGACGGAACCAAGTAACCCCTGATCGGATTAAAGATCGGGGTGATGACGTCTTTTGCGAGTTTGCTCCTCGCTTCGAGGATGTCGTCTGTGCGTCGTCGCCCGCCGCCCTCGGATGTCTTCCGGCCTCCCCGACTGCCGCTGGACCCGTTCAGCCCGTGGGAACAGCCCGCCGACCCCGACTTGCGGTGGCCGGTGCACGCGCTTGCCGCGCAGACCGCCGCCGCCGCGCTTATCCAGCGGGTTATCCTCGTCCTCGGCCGTGCGTTCTTCTATTTATTAATTATAATAATATTAACATAATGCAGCGCCATCGCCCGCCGCCCTGGAATCACTGCTGCTCTCGCCGACAAATGCACACTCGCTCGTCCTCGTGCTGACCGCCGACCCGGCCCGTCTCCCGCTGCCCGACGCCGCCGCCACCGCCTACACGCCCGCCCTGCGCATCCTCAGCCTCAGTACGCCCTTCCCGCCTGTCACAGACTCGGCGTTTGCCATCGCCCTTGTCCGCGCCCTCGAGGCCGCAGCGTCCGTCTCTCGCAGCTGGCGTGCCCATCCCGTGCGCGATGCCCGCCAGCTCGCCCAGGACCCCGACGGCGCGTTCACCGTCCCCGAGGAGCTCCCAGTGCGGCACGAGGATCCCCCATTCCTATCGGCCCTCCACCGAAACGAGCACACGCACCCTTCCCGCCCACCCTCCGCGCGCTCTCTCTCCTCGTCTCTCTCCTCCCTCGCAAGCACCGCCTCCGCCCCCGCAGGCCCCTCGCGCATGTCCTCCCTCTTCAACACCGTCGAGTCTGCGCCGGCCTCGCCCACTAATGCTACTTTCAAGTTTTCTACCAAAAACAAGCCCCCCAAAACTAAAAAACCCACGCCCCCGCCACCCTCGTCCACGCGCCCCTTCGACGCCCTCGTCCACTTCCTTCCCGCGCCGCAGCTTCTCCCTGAGCGCGTCGCGCTCAAACTCGTCGTCCTCGTCACGACTCTCGGCGGCGCGTTCCTGGTGGGCGACGAGGGCCCGAGTGTACGCGGTGGTACGGACACACGACGCACCTCCGCACTGTACCCCCCACGCCCCCCGTCCGCGACGCTCCACAAACGCCGCACAAGTGGCGCGTACTCCCCGCCCGCGTCCCCCACGCTCCCCGCGTCGCGCCCCCCCCTCGTTCTTCCTCGCGGCGGCGCAAGAAGAGCAACACCCCAAGCCTTCGCGCCTCTCCTTCCTCTCCTTTGGCCGGCGCGCGTCCGCCGTGCGGTCTTCGGCATCTGACGTTTCTCTGGCGGCGCAGTACGGCTCAAAGTCCGCGCCCCCCACGCCCAGCGCATCCCGTCCGATACGCAGACACGCGCACGCACACATGGTGCACGTCGTGCCGAATGTGTACCTCACGCGCGCGCACTCTGCGACCTCTACCGCGCAGATGGGGGGGCGGGGCGGTGGTGAACGCGGCGCGGGTGGACGGGCGGTGTACGGCGCGAGCTCGAGTTCGAGTTCGAGTGCATCGTCCTCGCCCCTTGCGTCCGCCTCCTCATCTCCCGCGTCGTCCTCGCCGCTCGCGTCCGCGTCCTCATCCCCCGCCTCCACGCTGCGCCTCGCCGGCCATGTGCACCCCGACGTGTCCTCGTCTTCGAGCTCGAGCTCGACGCTGTGCGCACCTACCCCACGGAGGGCTTTACACGCGTCTGCACCTTTGGCGAGGCCTCAATCAGGAGCGGGAGGTGGGACCCGCCTCACAGCTGCACTGGCGGCGTTTGTAGGCGCGTGGGGCGCGCCTGCGCCTGCGCCCGTGTCGGTGGGTTATTCGGCGCACCGTGCGAGTACGATTGGCGGGATGAGCACAGTTGGCGGCAAAAACAAAAGCGTGAGCGAGTGGGGTGTACCTACTACACAGGCGGATGATGCGGATGATGAGGAAGACGGGTGGGGAGGGGAGGAAGGTGCGCAAGGATGGGTTGTGAGGGGGGGTGCGTTGGAGGGTGAACATGTACAGGCGGGTGTGGGGGCGGGGGAAGGTACGGGAAGGATTGGGGAAAGCGCAGGAGGCGCGCTCGAGGCGCTGCTCGTGGGCGCGCTGGAGCGGGGGCGAAGGCGGAGGGGGGCGTGGGTGTGGGGGGTGGAGGGTACAGTGGAGGATTCCACGTTGAGTTCGAGCGTGGGTTCGCCGGCGGTGGGTGCGGCGCCGATTACGATTACGACGATTAAGACGACGACGACGAAGCTGGAGCCCCAGCGAAGGACGAGCGTGGGTCCCGCGAGCTCGAATCCGAGTTCCGCGGGTTCTGCCGCGCCAATGTCAATGACGACGACGACGAAGCTGGAGCCGCAGCGAAAGACGAGCGTGGGTCCTGCGAGCTCGAATTCGAATTCGAATTCTGTGGGTCCTACTGCGCCAATGACAATGACGACGCCGACGACGACGAAGCTGGAGCCACGGCGGCGGAAGGGCGAGGAAGGTGGCGAGGCACCGCTTCCCGGCTCCAAATTCAATCCATTCGAGCGCGCCGGCCCAACCGCGTCCACGCGCGGCGCGGGCGGCCTGCCGACGCCGCCCGAGAGCGTGCGCGGGAGCGGGAGTGGGAGTGGAGAAGGGGAGGGAGAGTCGGGCGAGGGTGCGTGTGGGGATGAGACGAACCAGAACCCGAGCCAACACCAACACCAACAGCGGAATGGGAATTGGAACGCGATTCCGAAGGGCGGGACTGACGCGCCTTTGCCCGTGACCACGCACTCGAACGCGAAACCTTTAAACTCGGCTCGGCCATCGCCGATTTTTTTTGAATCATCTCCACCTCCAGCGCGGGACTTTGGCGGGACCGCTCAAATTGACTTGCCTCAGCCTGATTTATCGCTGCGCTCGACCCACCCCCCGTAATTGCAACTGTTTTTCATTTGGCGCTTTCTACGACTCGATGATCAAATACTGGCTCGCAAGTACAGCGCAAGACCTGGGTTGCCAACCACTCCTTCAAGATTTCAAGTGCCTTCAAATCCGGCTCCGCTGCCATCCAAACTACCCTCAAGCGTTCAAGTTCAAGCCTCGCGCCAGCTCTGTAAATTCAGATCTTCTTTATTTGGTGTTCTTGACTCCTTGCGAATCCCAGCATTGACCACCACTCAAGTATTGGTGCGTGGTCGCCAATTTCTACTTCTTCAAGCCCCGAGGTATCTTCAAGCCGCGGCCTGAATCTTCAAATCCAACTCCGCGGCCATCCAAACTCGGGCTACAAACCCTCAAGAGACAAGTTCAAGCCTTGAGTGCTACCAGTGACGTTGAGAGGAGGTCAACGTACGCGCTTGCGTTTTATTTTTTTCGCGTACTATAGTATTAGCTCAAGCCACATTTTGGATTCTAACAAGAGTCTGGTGTTTCATTTTGTAATGCAGCGCGAACGAATACTATCATGCACTGCTCTCGACTCTATTAGTAGCCAAGCGGTCATGGCAATACTTCAATCCACAGTGCGTTGGCAATCAACATGGAGGTCGGTCATCCATACCCTGACACATTCCTCTTTTCGCGCCGTCCCAGGGACACGAACGAGCGCGAACCTCACCCCGTCCCTCAGGACGTCTGAGCTAGGTAGTTACTCCTTGAAACACCTCCTTGCCCAATAATAACAATTTCTATTTTATTTTGATCAGACTGCGAGCCCCATCGTACCAGAGGTCAACACCACCGTCGTTGGAGGCGCCCTTGGCCTGCGCGTCTGCACAACTTCAGGAACCTGCGCGCGCTCGGGGCGGGGGCGCCGCTCGTGAATCCGCGTCGCTGGCGCACGAGCTGCGGCGGGTGAGCTTGGAGGTTTTTTGTTTTGGAGGCTTTTGTTTGTGCAGGGCTTGGAATAGGAATAGGAGCTAGCGGACAACCCGCCATCAAGTTGGTTCAGAGCAATACAGTGTTAACGTGATGAGCAAATTGTGAGCGGTGAAAACTCAGGAAAGAACAGAAAGGTGCGGGGAAAAAAACATGTAGAGAGTATTCGTCGCTAGACCATGTAGTGACTCCTGTAACTAGAAAAGGAAGTGCATTGGACTCTACTCCTGAACGAGAAGATTATGAGGTATTAAATCCCACGGCATCTGATAGTATCCTCGATGGGCAAATATTTCCAGTCCCTGGGTTCGCAGAACCTCCATCTGGTCAGAGCTTTCTGTGGAGAAAGACGATGTTTCTCCGGAGAAAGTATAGGCACTAGCCCTTCGGAAGGTATGCGTCTTCTGCCATTTCGATCTCACCATATCCAGGAAGAGGTCGCACAGGCCTGATGACTCCGAGTGGTAAAATGCTATCGCAATATATTCCAAGGCAGGAACTTTGTCGAGGCCTTCGTGGTCCATTGTGAGAAGGGCCAGGACGGCATCGGCATCTGCCGGAGAGACAGCGATGCCCATAACCGCGAGCGTCTTAACCGCGTCTAGAATTGGCACCAGATCCTGCGGAGATACAGGATCCCATATGACGAGCTTTTGGAGTTGACTGGAGATCCGCTCGACG
The DNA here is from genome assembly GCA_029282285.1 of Mycena rebaudengoi. Lineage (NCBI taxonomy): Eukaryota > Fungi > Basidiomycota > Agaricomycetes > Agaricales > Mycenaceae > Mycena > Mycena rebaudengoi. The sequence continues at coordinate 963,769 of JARJCX010000028.1, forward strand.
AAGCGACGAAGATGCTGGGGATTCATTGCCGAGCAAAATAATTCACGGAGTTGAGGTGTCTCGAGGCAGCCTAAAAACGCGTTTTCTGTGATAAATAAGCGGAGGAGGTGTGGCAGCGAGATGGGGAGGTTTTCTGGATGAGCGAGGTGATCCCCGTTCAAGGAAAGTTCCACGAGATTGGAAGCGGCGCGAAGGGTCTCGAGGTGTCCATTCCAAGAATTGGTTCCTACATATCCGCGTAGCTGGGAAAACGGAAACCGCGCCGCACAAGAAACTGTACAAAAGTCCTTGTTCACGGAGACTTGCTGCAGGTTCGGGGCGATTTCAAACATGTCCAGGCGCGCCGGTATATCACCGCCGCCGACCTCGATCTTTAGTTTCTTCAAAAGCGGGAGGCGTCCTCGAATGCATGCTAGTCCAGAAAACAGGTCTTCCGGACCCTCGACAGTGGCGGTTTCCCATCGGGAGCAATGTTCGAGGAGAATCTGCACAAATGTGTTTTCCCGTTCTCCATATGGCTCCGCCAGAAACAAGCTGATATTCAGCGGCAGCTGCCCAGATCGCTGAAGCTGGGTCCGCAGCCTGAACTCCGAGTCTGCATCAACGTCGGTATGCAAGCGGTCGAGGTCGACGGCAACATCCACCCAGAAGAGCGGCTGTGTAATCAAGACTTCGCGCCAGCGATTACAGACTTGGCTGAGTGTCCACACGGTCTCCTTGTCGTGTAGCGTGCAAAAGGAGAATATCAGAGACAAAAGCTCCATGGGCAGCCGACGAAGAAACGAGAGGGCGCCGTCGTACCCGTGGATCTGGTTATCCACGTCATCGCGCTCTAATGTGAGGGTGGCGATCTCCGCGTCCAAACGCGCGCGCTTCGCTCGTCCGGCGGACGCCATGTCCCGAAGATAGACAATTTCAGAGTCGCGGGGGTACATGATTGGAGTCAAGAATAACTCTCGAAATCTCTTTTGAATCGGGAGGTTCAAGTTCTGGCACCGGGGCCGAAGTTGACTGGGAGGCGAGTGGAACCCTGCAGTTCGGGCAGACACCTCTGGGAGTATTCATCTGGGGAAATATTTATATATTATACACTTCCTAGTAATCTCGTGTATTACCTGGCTGGTTTGTAGACCACCGACAGTTGTGAGCGCTGAGTGACGTGACTGTGATGCGACGCGTCTTTTTCTGCAGTCCACTGGCACGAGTTCTACTTCAGCCTATATATCCTTAGCGTGGCTGTAGCACCGTGTTTAATCCCCCAACGCTGTGCTTCGGAGTTACAACTTGGGAAAGACTTGCTACAAAACAAAATCTAGATGGAAATTGATGCATTGAGGCCGACGATAGCGTGAAAGTACAAAGGCGAGAGAGTAGTTTTACTATCATACGCCTTCATAAATATTATCGCTGCAATTCAACGCGTCTGCACAGATAAAGAGTCAGCATATGTATATGAAGAGGTAGGAATAGTTGACGCACGTGCGGAGGGTAATTTATAGCTCTTCAAATTGCCCTTCATTCGCCTTATATCCAGGCTGTAGGTATCCTTCAGCCGATCGAGGCGCGGCAGCTCGACAGAGAATCGGATTTCGTCTCCCACGTCTTCCGAGAAGTCACCGTACAGTGTCCAACTGCGAAATAGGTTCGGGGACAAAGATTCCGCTGTTGTTGAACTCGCTCTCAAATAACGAAGAGGCTGAGGCTTGGGGAGACTGTCGGCATTTGAGAAACTCGTGCAGACCGCCTTGCGCCGAATCAGGGAAACTGAGCTACATGCGCAAGTCAATATCTTCGCCGGTAACGTGTAAGAGGAAAACAAGTTACTCCACTTGAACCAGCATGTTCAATTCCAAGCCCTCTCCCGCCGCGGCGTTTGTAACGGATGCAGCGATACTTGAACTCTCCCTCCACATGAATCTCCACTCCCATCCCAGCACCGTATATACGTACTTCATGACCTCGGGCGGTTGGCCCGTCGTAATCATATCTTGGTCCACAGCGCCGTGGTGGATGCGCAAAGCAGAAGAGCGAGATGGGGCCTTGGCACCTCCGGGGCTCATAGGGCCGCCGACGCCCGCTGCTGACGAGCTCGGGCGCCGCATAGCAAAGGCTGCCGCACATTGTTTCCATGAGGTTGTCGCCGAGGTTGTCGAAGCGGTTGGCAAAGTCGAAGTCGGTAATGACCAGGTTTCGATTGCGATCGAGCAGAAGGTTCTCGAGTTTAAGATCGCGGTGAACAATCTTCTTCTGGTGGATGTACCAGACGCCGGATATGAGCTGAGAGAAGAACTTCGACGCGTCGCGCTCCTTGAGATGACGGTGCGCGAGGATATGGTCAAAAAGCTCGCCCCCCGACGCGTGCTGTAGGACGATCCCAAAGAACTTGTCCGTTTCGACGACGTCATAGAGGCGAACGATGTTGGGGTGCCTGAGCATCTGATGGTGCATATAAGAACAAAGAAGAAAGGCCCTCGACGTAGCAAACGCACATCCAGAATCCGGACCTCTCTCTCGATCTTGGACATCTTGACATGGCTGTCGACGATGCTCCTTCGTATGAGTTTGACTGCAACCTCGTGGCCAAACTGAGTGTGCAGCCCCAGTTTGACCTATACTTGGCGGGTGGCGTATGGCTTCGAGAGGAAGAGCGGGATGCGACGGGGGAGGAAGGAATTAGGGAGTGGGAGGGAGGTAGCAAGGGCTGTATTTTCGGAGGAGACATCGATTCCTTTCGTCGGGCACAGCGACTGGACCGGCGTTCTTTTATTTTTTGCAGTGAGCATTCGCCACCCTCCCGCGCGCGGAGCGGGGAGGGGTGCTCGACGGACGCAACGCGGCCAGTGTCGAGTTGGGCGTAGTCGACGCGAGTATCCCAGCGGCGATGGACGATGGTAAGTCTACGCTTTTGGTAAAGAGGCAGGGAGGGCGGGAGCATTGCGGCTTGCATCTTGAGGTTCAAGTCGGGGCTTGAGGGCAGTACCCCCGCGTCTTGAGATACGCCCAGTCGAGTCAGAGGGGGGGAGAGCGGGCTGAGCTTGAGCGTGTGGCTGGCTACCGCGAACGTGTGGGTGACAAGGGCTTGAGGGGGTGGTTGACTGTACTACGTCGTCCAGTCGCGCTGGTCAAGACTGGCCAAGGTGACGGAGATGCCGTTGAGTCGTAAAATTGACCGAGAGCCAGTCGCCGAAAGAGTGACGGCATTCGGGCGAGCGGGCCCACAGTCATGGTGGTGATTTGGGATGGGATGAGCGAGCGTGCGGCCATATCCTCTGGAATTGTTGCTCGTCAGCTCGGACTCGTTCGCTCGGAGCGAGAATTTGGGCGTGCGTGCTCGCACGTCGAATTCCAGTCAAGTAAGGCGAGTTGGTGTGCGTTGATGTATTAGATTGACGGCCTGCTTGGTACTGAGTGCGGCCTTGAGGAGGGGCGAGTACTACGTGCAATACTCGAGTCGTAAATGGCAGCAACTTGAATGACTTGTCGGAGCCCGGGCCGCGCAGGCTGATCGGATTAAAGTTCGGGCTGATGACTTTTGCGAGTTGGCTCCTTCGAGGATGTCGTCTCCGCGTCGTCGTCCGCCCTCGGACGTCTTCCGGCCCCCAAAACTGCCGCCGGACTCGTTACCGCCGACGCCGACTTTCGCTTCCCCCGCTCACCTACGGCTACGCACATCGGCTTTCTCAGTGCATACAATGATAGTATTCAAACATGCGCTCCTTTCCGCGGCTTACTTCTTCCTATGCGCAACATGCGTCGCCTCTCCCTGTCGACGTTTTACCTTTCGCTGCCACTCGTTGGCGTCGCGGCGAGCGCCGTGCCTTCGTTTCGTTGATGCTCGCTACCACCGCTTCCGCCTGTTGGCGTGCTACCGCTCATCGGCGCATATCGTGCCGCTGTCGTTGTTGGCGCTCCTACTTTAGCGCTTCGTATTGCCACTAGCGCACCCACGCTGCTATGCGCCCGCGCGCTCGTCTGCCCGTCGACGCTTCGTACATCGCCGCGACGCGCACCTTCTATTTGTTCCGTTCCGCTCTCCCCCTCAGTTTACTCTTGCTTCGCGCGCCGCCGCGATCCCTATGACTCCCTTTTCCCGTATGTGCTCGCGAATCTTTTCAATTTTCATTCTCCCTCGCGACGCGCGGCGTTCCCAGACGCACTTGATTATATTCCTTTTCCCATTCGCGCACATTTGTAACTCGTTCTGTTCTCGCTTCAGCGCTCGCCGCAGCGCACCGCGCGCACCATTCCCGCTTATTCCGCTCGTTCTGTCCTAACTCGCGCTTCTTTCCGCAACAGCGCACGCTGCGCCATCTTTTTCGTCGTGCTTCCTTCGTGACTGTGCCGCCGCTCGGAGGTTGCGGTTCGTACTTCGTGCGCACATGCCGTCTTTCGTGTCGTCCCGCCCGCGTGCCACCTCTCTAGTGGTATTGCTCGCATGCCGCCCTTCGTACCCGAAGTCATGCTCGCATGCCCCGAGATCATGCGCCGCCACACTTGCCCTATCGAGCTCTGTGCCCGTGCGCTGCCTCTCGCCCCTTTCTTTCTAACTGTGCTGGCCCAACATGCTTTTCTGGCTGTACGCACCCAACATCCCGGACGCTGACGAGCTCGTGTCTGGTGATTTTGTCGTCCTTTCGGATACGTCCTCGTATATCACACACCGCCCTTATTCATGATCGCCTTCCCCTCACGTACTCCCTTTTCTTTTCTTTTATCACATCGCGCATACCCGCGCTCATACACACCTCGAGGTCGAGCGCGTCCACCGCCCGTCTCACGTACATACCCTTTCGAGGTCGCCTCACGTACGTACCCCTTCGAGGCCAAGCCCGCGTTCCCCTCTCTCCTCTTTTCGGTTATACAGGCTTGTATGCCCTCTCGCGGTCGTGCCGGCTCTCTCGTACTACTGCCCGCGTTTGAGCTCGCATCACTGTTCGTTCGAATTCGTACACCGCTCCCTGCGCTCCTCGCGTACCCGCTTGTCGCCCTTATACCATGCCGACGTTGCCGCCTCCAAACGTATCTTTTGTGGCCGACCTCCGAGCCTGTGCATACTCCCTTCAAATTCAAATTCATATGTAATAATCCTTTCGAGGACTCTCGCAGCTTTTCGTTCCCTGGCCTGGCTGGCCATATGGTACCTTTCGTCCGTTGATATCGATATGGTGCCTTTCGTCCGCTTTAGAGGTCGCGCTCGTGTACCGCGCGCGCGTGTTCCGCCTTCGAGGCCGCGCGCGCTCGTATTCCGTGTTCCAATGCCCTCTTTGCAATTGTATCCTTGCCATTTCTGGAGATCCTTAGTATCCCTTGTTCCCATGCGCCGCTTCTCAGCTCGTGGTATCGCTCAAACGTTGCATACAGCTGCATTTAAAAAACGAATGTTCAATGCAGCATCCTCGACTATATGTGCGGGGGCTCTATAGCTAAACTCTGTGATTAGTTGGTGATTAGAGGTTCCCATGAAACCTACGTTTTATAGACGAAAATTGAAACTACTTTAGATAATATATTCCAGGATTTTACTGGCACTCAGCAAAGATGTTACTACTATTGGCGCGCACCAAAACCAAAAAAAGGCTCCATGTAGTCGAACTAAGGTACACGATACTACTAGTACTAGAACAAAGTGGAATTTTCGTCTGTTCTTGCATGAAGAGTCGAGGGGCGACTGACGAAAGACCACGCATGCGTGCGCCAGGCAGCCGCCGGGGAGTGCTGGAGGAACTTTCGATTCGCCGCCAGCCACGTCGGCTGCAGAGCTTCTCCGGGTCGAACGGCTGCGAGATTCTCCGAGTCGAACGACTCGGCGCTTCTCCACCATGTCGAGCGGCAGCGCGTCGGTTAAGCAAGCGGTTATTTTCAAGCAAGTGATAATTATAAACAGCATCGAAGCGGGTTATCACAGGCAATACTTGGCGGTTGGCGTACTTGTTAAGCTTGATGCCACTGGCGGACACCTGCGCGGCCGCTGACAGAGCCCCGCGTGCAGGTTCGGAGGTTGGTGGGACGGAGCTGAGTTGAATGGAATGCAAGTGCAGCGCGCCACGATGGAGTGGGAGGAGGAGGAGCGAACGAAGGAGGGAGGGGAGGGAGGGAGGAGGAACGAACGAACGAGGGGAGGGTCGGTTCCGCCTGGATGGTACAGTATTCTAGTTTGAAGCCGCCTCCCCAGCTACCGCATCTTCTAGGACCACTGTTTCGACCGCCCCACTCGCCCGCAGAAAAGTAATGGTGGCCTCGCGGTCCTCTTGCCATGAGGGAACCACATCACCCATATAGTCCTTGCAATCGTTGCTGAGCGCAGCTTGCAACGGATTCCCGTACTCCCCGCCATGTCCGTTGACATCAGCGCCGTGTGCAATGAGGAGGCGCACAATCTTTATGTGGCCCCACCGCGACGCGACGCACAATGCGCTTCCGTGTTCTGCGACCCGCGCGTCAGCAGCGGCACCCTTGTCGAGTAGAAGTTCCACAGTGTTATTGTCACCCGCCCATGATGCAGCATGCAAAGCGCGCCCGCCGTATGCAGTGACGTCGACCCCATGCTCGACCAGGAGACGTACACTCTCTGTGTGGCCTCCGGCGCACGCAGCCTCCAACACACTGAAATGTTCCAAGTCCTTGACATCCATAAAGTCCAAGTGTTCTGGATAGTAGTAGGCTTTACCAGGAGCATTGACATCAGCGCCGTTTGCGAGAAGAAGATCTATAATATCGTCTTCGCCACGCCACGCCGCATACTGTAACGCGCTCGCATATTCTTCGGCATGCGCGTTCGGGTCGCAGCCATTCGTGAGAAGAAGGCGCACAATCTCTGTTTGACCCCGCAACGATGCCTCTTGCAGCGCGTTTCCGAAGTGGTCGTCGTATGCATTGATGTCTGCGCCGTTTTGAAGCAGAAAACGCACGAGTTCGATATTCTCATATGATGACGCGCCATGCAGTGCACTTCCGTACCTCCCCCCTTGTGCGTTGATGTCAGCCCCTTTCTCCAGTAAAAGACGAACAACTTCAATATTTCCACTCGAAGCGGCAGCTTGCAAGGCGGATGAGGTCTGCTCGGCACGAGCATTGACGTCTGCGCCTCGTTCGAGTAAAAGACGAACAACTTCAACGTGGCCTGCCTCCGCGGCCATGTACAACGCGGTCTCGTCTTGACTGTCATAAATATTCACACCGGCACCCCGCTCCAGGAGAAGGCGCACAATTTCGACGTGCCCTTTTCTCGACGCGATGTGGAGTGCGGTTGCATGCTCATCATCGTTCAGATCGATGTTGGCGCCTTTTTCAAGCAGCAGGCGCACCATCACGACGTGGCCTCCAATGACGGCACTCTGCAACGCACCACCCATAGCGACGCCGTTTTCGAGCAACGCACAAACCCCCTCGATGTATCCCTCCGCCGCGCACAACTCCAGGGGTGATGCAGGACCGTTTCGGCTGAGACGGAGGTGTTTTAAAGTAATGTACTGTTCGCTTCCGTTCTCTAGAAGACGCATCGCATCCACAAATAACACGGTGCGGTCTTGGGAGCGGAGCAGATGGTGACACCACCAGTCCGCTGCATATTTCGCCAATGGAAATGAAGTGAATTGACCAAAGGGGTGGTCCGCGAAGTGGAGAAGACACCCGATACATGACTGCGTGAGGAAGGTGTGTGAGGGGCCCAGGCTGAGGTCGCATTCAAATTTCTCAGTGAATGGTGCAGACAAGAGGTAATCCTGGACAGAAGAATGTGCCAGTTCGAGCTGCTTTTGCCCATCGGCTGGAACAGTAACCAGACCTTCCAACCATTCAGGAATTGTGTTGGCGTGGTCATTGCGCAGAGTCGGGTCATAAGTGTGATGAGTTGGGTCAGAAAAGTCGAAGGAGACGGCGTCCGCGAGTACTACCAGAGTATCAATTGGAATACGCCATGAACGGACGCCGAACAGAAGCCACCGAAAAATTGCTGCAACGTAGACGAAATCGTCTCTACGGATTCTCTGGATGAACCGGTCGTACACGCCAAATAGATCTGTCGGAAGATTTTCAATTGCTCTGTTCAGCTCATTTTGCCGTTTGCAGCGGGAAAGCTCGATGAGGATACAGGCAGCGAAGCGGAACCTGTCCATGTCAATGAGCAAATTGAGACGCGGAGATGATGGTATGTAAACTGACATTCCCTTGCTTTTGGAAACAACTCGATCTACTATTTCATCGATGCGGGAGGACCAAGTTTTCATCTTGCAAAGTTCGGCTTCAACAAAGAGTCTAATATCCTTCTGCATCACATCTGATTCCACATAGACACATGTCACATCCTTGAAGCCGTCTGAGAACACGGTGCGAGGTTGGCTGGTGAATAGAAGGTGTAGCGGGCTTTCGGTCCACTTTTGCAGCCTCGAAATGAGTGCAATGATTTGCACTTGCTCAATATCCGCGCACTCGTCGAGCCCATCGAAAATAATGTACGTACGCTCGAGTTGTCGGAGGAGCTCTTCCAGGATATGCTGCAGATCATGATAGGTAGGCAATGTCTGTCCGTCTGACAGATTGTACTGTGTGCTGAGAATCTCGTAATGACAGCGAGACTGTGCAGAAAGCTGGAGAATGATGCGCCGAAGGGCACGTTCCACTGCATGATCTGTCTTGTCTTTGAAATCAAAGTAGAAGAATGCGACAGCGGCCGACTTTCCACGGTCTTTGAATAGTGGTCTGTCGTGGATGAGCTGAGTGATTGCTGCTGAGCTGTTTATTATTGTTGTTAGAAACAGCGGAACATAAAATATTTGAAAAAGTCACCTGAGCACACTCTTTCCGGCGCCCGCTACATTATGATGAGATCATGACAATGACTTGGACAGGACTACTTACAGCTACCCTGAATCCACAGCAACCCTGGATGGTCTTGCCAATAGACGAACTCATCGCCCTCGAGAAACCACTTCCCAGTGCCTTCTTGGCGAAGTGCCTGCGTGTCATGCTGTTTTTGTGCCATATCAGGGGGTGAACGCAGCCACTTTTCGAGCTTATCAACAGTCCTATAAGCTGTTCAGGGACGGTCGGGACAAATAAGAAATACCACCGACACCGCATCGTGAACCTGGTCCAAAGCTCCCTTCATCTGGTTCTGCTGTATTGAAAGATCCACCAAGCGATTGGTCTAAAAAGCACACAATGAATACATGTTGAACGACTTCAATACTTTATCCACTCACCCGGAACCTGGCTCCGAACAAATCAAGGTCTTGCTGCAGTGTGCTGAAGTCACCTCCGAGCTGGTTCCGGGCTGCACCACGACGAATGGCCCCGATTTCATTGTAATCTGCGACGAATGCAGCAGCCTTCTCCAGTAAGCTATATCGAGGCTTAGGAATGAGATGATTCGACAGGAAGAATGAACAGACTCCGCGTATGTTTCCAGGTCTGGCTTGAGACGTGTAAGAACGTCGACGTGGCCTGCTGCCTCCATCCGCAAGACAGTTGCGTGCAGGTCGTGAGATATAGACACTATGCGGCGGAGCAGTGTGTCTAGTTTTTCATCCGTAGCTTCCATTTCCTGCACGAGATAAATGCGACAACAACGCGCAATAAACATTCACGCGTACTTTGTACACCTTGATAATTTGGGAGAGGCACCCGGCCACGGGTGCGATGAACGGAACGGTCTGGACAAAACCTGCGAGCTTCTCGGCGACATCAACCGCAAGTCTAACGTTATCGACGACTGAGTCCTTCATGCTCGTGGATTTCATGCCAACACTGGGCGGGTCCTTGGCCGAGGACGTCACGGCTGAAGGCGAGATCGATGTATCACCGCCTGGGTTCGTGGCAAGCGAAGCGCCCTCGCACGAAAGGGCAGACGCTGGCTGGGTCGCAGGAGCGTCAAGTTGCGTTTGAATCGCATCGGGTTGCGTCTGAGTGTGTGCAGGTGGAGTTTCAGCCTGGGGTACGGGAGTCGAGGGACGCGAGGGTGTTTTCCTCCCTCTCAAGAAATCCTTCGCGACTTTGAGACGCTCGCCAAGGGGCATGGGGAGAGACAAAGTGTGTAGCGCGCACTGCACGTGTGTGGCGCTAATCGAGACATCGGGCGGTAGGAAGCAATTTCCGACCTTGTCGATCTCTCTAACTCTGCTGCATACGCGATCACGCCCAGCGTCATCTCAAATCCTCTTCCAATAAAATAAATAAATATTCAGACCAGAATTCTACTCCAAGCAATCTCTCCACAGGATTACTTCAAGACTTATTTTCTTACATATGTGTTCAAGTGGCGGGAAGCAAGAATAGGTTGCATTTCGGTGTATGTACATTCGGAGGAGACGTACTTGACGTAGATCAGGCTGGTCCCGGCGGGACCCACGCGCGCACCAGAGCCTGCATTGCCATTAATCAATATTTATTTTATTGTAGAAGCGGGAAGAGTTGCACCTCTGATCAGGGCGTTAAATTACATGTAGTAAGTATGCGATACATAGGCAATTGAGTTTGTTTTTTTTTGGTTTGGGCCGGGAGGACAAAAGGATACTTACATCCCATAGCAGTGATTCACGCCCCGTGTTGAGGGCTTGCGGCCCGCCGACCGAGGACTTCAAATCTACCGGCTGCGCGCGGAATCAGGAACGCGTCAATGAGTACCCTATTGAGGATAACAGTGTTCTTCGGCGCTATTTCGTGAATCTCGACGTTATGTCTGAGGTTGTCAATGTGCGCGGACTCGATTGCGATTCTTGAGTGATTGGAAGAGTCTTGAGTGAACACCAAAAAAACCGCGAAGAGCCACCGGGGGGCCACCAAAAAAAGGAGCGGAGGAGATTTCGATTTGGACGGAAGCCGACATTCGCGACGGCTGCGCGTCGAGTCGTTAAAGCAAGCGGTAATTGAACGGGATTGTGTGATTATCAACGGTATCGAGGCGGGTTGCCACAAATGTTTCGGCTTCGAGAGGCGGAGCGGACTTGAATGAGGATGCGACGGGGGAGGAAGGAATTAGGGAGTGGGAGGCAGGTCGGTGGCAAGGGCTGTACTTTCGGAGGAGACGTTCGATCCCTTTTGTCGGACCGGCGTTCTTTTTTTTTTGTAGTGAGTATTCGCCACCCTCCCGCGCGCGGAGCGGGGAGGGACGCAACGCGGGGGACGTGGCTAGTGTCGAGTTGGGGTACATAGTTGACGCGAGTATCCTAGTGACGATGCCGCAATGGTAAGTCTCCGCTTTTTGGTAAAGAGGCAGCGATCCAGAGTCGGGCGGACGTTCAAGCATTGAAACTGAAACTGAGGTCACTGAGGAAGAAGGGAGGGCGGTTTGCGTCTTGAGGTTCACGACGAGGCTTGGGGGTAGTACCCCCGCGTCTTGAGATACAGCCACTTGGGGTGCTCGAGCCAGAAGGGGGGAGAGTGGCTGGCTTAAGCGTGTGGCTGGTTACCGCGAACGTGTGGCTGACGGGGTGGTTGACTTGAAGGGCTGTACTACGTCGTCCAGTTGCGCTGGCCAACGTGAAGGAGATGCCGTTGAATCATAAATTGAGGTTCAGGTCGGGGCAGTACCCCTACACCCACTTGGGGTGCTCGAGCCGGAGGGGGGGAGAGCGGCTGGCGGGTTGTGCTTGAGCGTGTGGTTGACAAGGGCTTGAGGGCTTGGCTCGCAAGGGTTTGAAGCTTGAAGGAGTAGCCAAAGATGCGGGCCGTTTAGTAATAAATTGACCGGGAACCAGTGCGGGCCCACGGTCATGGAGGGGATTTGGGAAGCCAGCGTCGTGGTGCGGTCGAAGGATGGGATTGGATTGACGGCCTGCATGGTATTGAGTGCGGCGAGGCGTATACGTGCAATACTCGTAAGTGGCAACGCCAGCGACTTGGCGGTAGCCCGGGCCGCGTAGCCGACGGAAACAAGTAACCCCTGATCGGATTAAAGATCGGGCTGATGACGTCTTTTGCGAGTTTGCTCCCCGCTTCGAGGATGTCGTCTGTGCGTCGTCGCCCGCCGCCCTCGGACGTCTTCCGGCCTCCCCGACTGCCGCTGGACCCGTTCAGCCCGTGGGAACAGCCCGCCGACCCCGACTTGCCGTGGCCGGTGCACGCGCTTGCCGCGCGGACCGCCGCCGCCGCGCTTATCCAGCGGGTTATCCTCGTCCTCGGCCGTGCGTCTTCTATTTAATAATTTACAGTAATTAAAACATAATGCAGCGCCATCGCTCGCCGCCCTGGAATCGTTGCTGCTCTCCCCGACGAACGCGCACTCGCTCGTCCTCGTGCTGACCGCTGACCCGGCCCGTCTCCCGCTGCCCGACGCCGCCACCGCCACCTACACGCCCGCCCTGCGCATTCTCAGCCTTAGCACGCCCTTCCCGCCCGTGACAGACTCGGCCTTTGCCATCGCCCTCGTGCGCGCCCTCGAGGCCGCAGCGTCTGTCTCTCGCAGCTGGCGCGCCCACCCCGTGCGCGACGCCCGCCAGCTCGCCCAGGACTCCGACGGCGCGTTCACCGTCCCCGAGGAGCTCCCCGCGCGGCACGCGGATCCCCCATTCTTATCGGCCCTCCACCAAAACGAGCACGCACACCCTTCCCGCCCGCCCTCCGCGCGCTCTCTCTCCTCGTCTCTCTCCTCCCTCGCAAGCACCGCCTCCGCCCCCGCAGGCCCCTCGCGCATGTCCTCCCTCTTCAACACCGTCGAGTCTGCGCCGGCCTCGCCCACTAATGCTACTTTCAAGTTTTCTACCAAAAAAACCCCCAAAACTAAGAAACCCGCGCCCCCTCCACCCTCGTCCACGCGCGCCTTCGACGCCCTCGTCCACTTCCTCCCCGCGCCGCAGCTGCTCCCCGAGCGCGTCGCGCTCAAGCTCGTCGTCCTCGTCACGACCCTCGGCGGCGCCTTCCTGGTGGGCGAGGAGGGCCCGAGTGTACGCGGTGGTACGGACACACGGCGCAACTCCGCACTCTACCCCCCACGCCCCCCCTCCGCGACGCTGCACAAACGGCGCACGAGCGGCACGTACTCCCCGCCCGCGTCCCCCACGCTCCCCGTGTCGCGCCCCCCCTCGTTCTTCCTCGCGGCGGCGCAAGAAGAGCACCACCCAAAGCCCTCACGCCTCTCCTTCCTCTCCTTCGGCCGCCGCACGTCCGCCGTGCTGTCTGCGTCTGCGTCTGACATTTCCTCGGTGGCGCAGTACGGCTCAAAGTCTGCGCCCCTCACCCCCGCGGCCGGCCGCAGCGCATCCGGTCCGACACGCAGACACGCAGCACACGCACACATGGTGCACGTCGTGCCGAATGCGTACCTCGCACGCGCGCACTCTAACTCTAACTCGACCGCGCAGATGGGGGGACGGGGCGGTGGTGGGGGTGGGGGACGGCGGGCGGTGTACGGCGCGAGCTCGAGTTCGAGTTCGAGTGCGTCGTCCTCGCCCCTTGCGTCCGCCTCCTCATCCCCGGTGTCGTCCTCGCCCCTCGCGTCTGCCTCCTCATCCCCCGCCTCGACGCTGCGCCTCGCCGGCCATGTGCACCCCGACGCGTCTTCCTCGTCTTCTTCGAGCTCGACGCTGTGCGCCGCGCCTGCCCCACGGCGGGCTTTACACGCGTCTGCCCCTTTGACGCGGCCTACATCAGGAGCGGGCGCAGCACCAGCAGGCGGCGGGACGCGCCTCACAGCCGCGCTGGCGGCGTTTGTGGGCGCGTGGGGCGCGCCTGCTGTGTCTGCGCCTGTGCATGGGGCGGGTTATTCGGCCCACCGTGCGAGTACGATTAGCGGGATGAGCACAGTTGGCGGCAAAAACAAAAGCGTGAGCGAGTGGGGTGCACTTACGCATGATGCGGAAGTGGATGATGAGGACGGGTGGGGAGGAGGAGAGGAAGGAGGGGCGCAAGGGTGGGTCGTGAGGGGGGGTGCGTTGGAGGGTGAGCACGTACAGGCGCTCGAGGGTGTGGGAGGGACGGGGGAAAGCGCAGGAGGGGGCGCGCTCGAGGCGCTGCTTGTCGGTGCGCTGGAGCGGGGGCGAAGGCGGAGGGGGGCGTGGGTGTGGGGGGTGGAGGATTCTACGGCGAGTTCCACGGCGAGTTCGAGCGTGGGTGCGGGTGCGCCGATTACGATTACGACGATTAAGACGACGACGACGAAGCTGGAGCCGCAGCGGAGGACGAGCGTGGGTCCTGCGAGTTCCGCAGGTCCTGCCGCGCCGATTACGACGCCGACGACAACGCCGACGAAACCGGAGCCGCAGCGAAAGACGAGCGTGGGTCCTGCGAGCTCGAATTCGAGTTCCGCGGGTTCTGCCGTGCCAATGCCAATGCCAATGACGACGCCGAAGCTGGAGCCGCAGCGGCCCGGGAAGAGTGCACTGGGGGACGGTGGCGAGCCCGGCTCCAAGTTCAATCCATTCGAGCGCGCCACCTCCCCACTCGGGGCGGGCGGCCTGCCGACGCCGCCCGAGAGTGTGCGCGGGAGCGGGAGCGGGAGTGGGGAAGGGGAGTCGGGCGAGGGTGCCTGTGGGGATGAGACGAGCACAAACCCGAGCCAACAGCTGCACCAACAGCGGAATGAGATTCCGAAGGGCGGGACTGACGTGCCTTTGCCTGTGACCACGGGTAACACGCACTTGAGCGTGAATGCACCCGGTGGGGACGCACCGCGAAGACGGAGCGTGTCGCTGCCTTCTGGGACTGGGGCTGTGGCTGCGACTGGGCTCCCGCCCGGTGCTGCTGCGCCGTACACTCCTGGCAAGGGGACGGTACCCGCACCCGCACCCAAGGGGACGTTCAGGCGGAGCCGGCTGTTTGGGGGCGCGGGTGTTGTGGGTAGTAAAATCAACATCAGCGCTGATGGCGAGAACAGTAAAATCAGTGCTGGTGGCGAGAACAAGAACGAGTCTAAGCCCCGGCGGAAGCGGTGGTGGGCGATTTGGGCATGAGGCGGGTGTTGTGGGTGGACGTTATCGAGTTATGGAGTTATGGACTGTGGACTACCCGGCGCACGGACAGACACGCATGCACATTTATTAAGTATTTTTAGTATCCATTCGATGTACATACTACAGGGACAGAGGTTGTATATATAGTGTACATACATAAATAGGGACTACATACTATGCACATTACATACTACTTAGATGGGGTTTTTTTTTCCTTGCTTCTTTTGTGTCGCTGAAGTTCAAGATGTATGCATATATTCAAGAGTTTGAGAGATGCAGATGCCAGTGGTGCGCTTTTTATTGATAACATTTGGGGATACTACTAGTAGACCTCAGCGCGTCGCGACCACGTGAGCTTCAATCCGTATTGCAAAGTAATTTTTGCTTTTCGCGCGTACGTACAAACATAAAATACATATACATACGCGAACGCTATGGAGGTGCTCTACATACTCCACAAAAGTTCGGAGGTGACTCCACATAAATCGGCGGTGGATTGTCGTCGGACGGTAGTGGACTGGACCTCATCGGACGACTCGGGAGCTGGAGGGTCGGTGCAGGAATTAGGACTTGCGCCGGCGGCGCAGGGCTCATGAGACTCGGACGTTTGCGATCCGAGCTGCCAGTGCCGGTGGGGTGCCATTGTTGCTGCGCCACAAAGGGCAGGATGCTCGGTGGGCGCAGCTGCGCCCGGCGGCGTTCAAGTCTGCGGCGCCAGAGGATGAATGATGTGATTGCGAGCAGCAGCAGTGCGAGGCCAGCGAACGCGCCGAGGATCCCGCCGATGCGGCGTGCTTTTAAACTTGCATTTGCGTTTGCGTTTGCTGCCTCGTTAGACGCCGGCAGAGTCGGTGAGCCACTGGCAGAGGACGACGTTGAAGTGCCGTCAGGGATCGTTGGTGCGGGGAACCCCGTCGGAATCCACGGCCACGGCGACGCTCCGTTAAAAGGGCCCCAGGCGAATGGCGGGGTGAAGTCTCGGTTCATCATCACGAGCGTGGCTGGCGCCGGGCCGCGAGACCCGGGGAAGTGGGTGTTCGTGGCGGCCGCCACATTGCTCGATGTGGTGCCACGCACCCTGAGCCACGAAGCAGATTCAGCCACCCCTCTCAGGCTTGTTTCGGCATGTTCCGAATGTGCTTGCGCGCCTGCCTTGGGTGGTCAGCCTGCAAACGGGGGTATCCGATGAGAACAACGCACAAATGGCTGCTATGGAGAGAACGTGGAGCAGAAAGAACTTGACAGCAGCTCTAAGTTGCATGGGCTCCGTAACGGTTTTGCGTGTAGCATGGCTAGTTATTTGGGGGCGCCTTTAAGTATGTACTCGTGATCATAGTGGCAATCCAAAAAGATGGCTCGCGCTTCAGATCTCCTCAAACTGATGATACAGATGTGGAGTACAAGGGAGTACACATGGCGAGTGTGCCTGCGCGCCTTCCGACTCCGAGTCCTTGCTGATCGGGAATGATCTCGTTTGCATTGAACGGGCTAAAAGGCACACATGAAGAGGAAATGGTGCAAGATGAGGGTCCCTTTAGGTTGCATGAGTTCCAGAGAGGAGTAGTAAAGTCTCGTCAAGCAGTAAAGACGAGTTCGAGCTTTTCGGCGCGGGGCGCCTAAAGTACCCAAGGCTATCCAGAGACAGGTGCACAAGGACCCCTACGCTGTACAGATCACGTGATTAGGATTTCCCCTTTTAGAATATGCGCGCGGCGCGTTGCATCTTCCCTTAAGTATTAATCTTAGTACAAGTAAATTTCCTCCATCAATGATTCAAAACAGTGTTTGAGATTGATCTTCTCTGCTTCAGAATAGAAAATCTATTGGTCCACGTTTATTCCAAGTGGCATAACAAGGGCACAGAAACGTGTACTCACACGCTCGTCACCGACTGATGTGAGCGTGCACTGTTTCATAATTCTGACTTTCAGAAAGCAAGCTGTTTTAGCGTGATTTGGTTGTGCTAATTTTGGAAAGAGCGCGTCAGGGCCAAGGAGCGACCATTAATATTCCCATCAAAACCTGCCACCCTGGTCGTGGGAATGTGGCGATGCTCACAGAGTCAATGAATTTAGCCCAAAAAATGCTGAGGAAAAATTACATATCAGGTGCAGGGATTATTTTCACCACCACCCATGTTTTTCAAAAGCTTTCTTCGCTACTGGCATAAGACAGTGAATAAAATCGTTAGCCGGCACCGCCACATTCTCACGGCCAGTGGATTTTGATGGAGATTTTAGTGGTCGCCCCTTGGTGAGGACTCAGATCCTGATGCGGTTCTGTTGGCGGGAACTTAATAAGTAGCCTATGCTCAGGATTTTCGTGCCCGAAGGACGCGAAAAATGTACATAGGTAAACAAATAGATTATCGGCAATGAATGGTGATCATTTAAAAAAATATACTCTTTGCGGGGTTCGAACTCATGACCTTCAACATGCAGCCATGACATTAAAATAATAAAGACAACACTACCACTAAGCCATAAAGACATTGAAGCTTTTGGAAGTAACATGAATATACTCGACGTAAGGTCGCGCGGGCCACGTGACCTGTACAACGTGGGGGTCCTTGTGCGCAAGTCCTATCCAGAGAGGTTGATCATGATCGTCAGACCCTCCGCCACTGATATCTTCAAGTGTGATACGCTCCCAAAATCATCACGGCGATGCGAATGCACAGCACCTCGTGCCTGGAAGATTCAGCGAGCGGAGATGCCGGGCACTGGTTGAAGTGCAGAATTTGAGGAGACGACGGCCAAATGAAATGAATTGAGGGAGCAAGCCGTTGGATAGCACTTGGAGTCCCTTTCCAGCTAAAGTATGCGAATGAGACAGGTCGATGTGAGAGTTGTGGTCAAGTGAAGGTCCGAGCACAAGTATCCGATCAATTCAAGCTTGCTCCAGGCTTCATACTTCACCGCTGTGTGTAACTCTCCCGGGCTAAAATACTTGCTTTCTTTCTTGTTTCCCCCTCCCTCCCAGTCTCTCAGTACTCAGTGGCCGCCGAGCAGACGCTTTATTCGTGATTGCAACTCGTAGGAGTCCTGACTTTGTGCTGTCCTCCCGCCACTAGACAACAACCTAAGTATCATAATCTAACGTCGCCGCCAAGTTTGCGCCCCTCGACGGATTCTCGAGTATTTGTGCGTCCAACTTAGTACGACCACTCCATTCAACATTGGGCTTCAAGCTTCAGTACATAGTTTCAGTGGCAGGCGCTCGCATCAGGCCGCTCGCATTACCCAGCAAATCCAAGCCGGACTTGGGTCTCCATCGTGATTCGTGATATCGCATGGGCTCGATACCAGCCTCTCTAGCGGTCCACGCAAAGTGCTATGCTATATCTCGTCTGGTGCCCAGTCGCTCAGCGAGTCTCAAGCGGGCGACGACGCCGAAGTCTATTCTGAGATGTCGCGTCATCTGATGGCAAGAACTACAGGGATAGATAATCAGAGTGCAGCGAATGGTTGTTGCTGTAAAGTTGCATCACGATGCGGCGCCATAATAATACCCCTTTCTTCCGCAACGACTTTCTTCCTCCAAAGCACTCCCGCGTACGCCCCCGCGCGGTATTTGAAATTAAAATTGGCACGATTTTTCAGGAAAGTGCATGAGTCAGAGGATCCCGGCCGTGGCAGGAGCCGCGCCGCCGTCGAGTCGAAAGGCTCCTCGGTAAACACTGGTTGTGCAGTGGGAAAAACGATTATATTACTGTCGACCTGGGATGCCGCCAGGAGGACGGGCGCGAGCACTCCAGGCGTGAGATAATGTTCGACTGGGGATGAACCTGACACTGCGTCGCCGACAAGCGGGACGACCATATCCGCCTGCAGAGATAGTTGGCGCCGGTACATATTCGGGGACTTGCGCGGTTGCCCGACAGGGGTGTACGAGTCCCAGAGGCCTTCCTTTATCCTCTCAGCATCATTCAGAGTCCATGTTTCGTCTTCCAGCTGGTCTCGGGAGCGTGTGGGCTCCATACAGGCCGCAGCCTCCATGGGGTACAACGCGCCGAGGCTGAATTGCAGCGCTGTTTCCCGGCGCACGTAGTAGGACTGGATATCCACTGGCGTGTCGTGTGGGATGTGGAGCTCAAAGTCCAGGGAGGGCTTGGCCGAGGTGAGAGGACCGTGGGTCAAAGAATATGACGATTGGAAACGGTACTCGTCATCGAAAATCTCCCTATCTGCCTTAAGTACAGAGTGGACGCGACGTTTGCGTGCAGTAGAGTCGTAGAAACCGCTGTCCCCGCCGGCTGCAGCTTGCTGGTTGGCCCAGTGATCACTGCGCAAGGACTTGAAACTAACAGAGAGCTCGGACATCGTCGTCGACCCATTCGTGGCGTGCACGACGACTCTTCCTTTGAGTATTTGCCTGGCGTTCGTTAGCGGCGAGAAGCCAGTATACTTATGCAAGTACCTCTGTGCATAACCTTCCCTTCGTGCAGAGTAACTTCTCCAACGAATGTAGAGCGTTGTGCTTTCGGGAGACACCTCTCGAGCTTCTCTCTGCGCCTAACCTGGTACAGAAATTCAGAATCCGTAAATGTCACGTTCCACGTGAAGGGAGCCTGCGTCGAACGAGTAGGAGCAGTAGGCTGGAATGTAGTGTGTCCCGCCGGCACATCTATTGTCCGGCCATCGGTGAAGGTCACAAGCTAAGTAAATTAATAAGTTAAAGCAGGGTATTCAGGTAAAACACCTACTGCAACGTAAACATAGCCAAGATCGCTGTCGGAGTATCTTGAAATTGGCTCGGACAGCTTAATGCTCACGGAACCATCGACCTCCGGATAGTTTACAGCCGGCGAGGCGACGACGAACGGCGCAATAATGGGGTGGGAGAAGTCTGCAAGTCGATGTGTCGTCAATGGATGCGGAAAATGAGACAGTGCAAACATACTGGGATTGTCGTCGATGAGCACGGCCTCCGTAGCCCATGCCTGGCGCTCCTCCGCTTTAATAACCCACAAGCTGGGATCACCCATTGCGTCGGCGCGCTGGTAATCATAGGCGGCATCCAGCGTGCTCACCCAACCCGCGGAATCATCGGGAATAGTTTGGTTGTCTGTCTCCGGGATTGCAGGAAAGACAGCGCCCTCTCTCCTGCGAAAAGAGCGTGCTGAGTTGGATATCCCGCAGTGAGAATCGTGACTGTGGCATACAGATATTTAACCTCTCCGAATTCACGCAGCTGGAGACGGAGAGCAACAGAAGCAACTTTCGTGGCGCATTGATGTTGCGGAACCTTGATGCGCAATTCCCCTGCCGAGGTTAATCAGCGTCACTCATACAAAATATTATCGGATAAACACACCGTGGGAGATACGGTTGGGAGCAAGGTCTTCAGCGCGAACCCAGGCGAGGACGGTGCAGTTTAGTGCGGTGCTTTCAGCCTCTGGGTGGGACCCCCTGGCCAATGTAAGGCTTGCAAGTAACACGAGGAAAAATATTTTCATGCTGGTTGGATGAGGAAATCCACGGAGGCGTGGGGGCCTTTTATAAAGCGAGGCGCCTAAGGATATATATTTATTCAGTCTGACTCTTGAGCGTAGGCCTGAGCGGTCCGGCAACTATTTTGAGAAGGATGGCCGCAGAATCTCCTATTCTTTGATATTAGCGGGAAGGAGCCTGAGGGAAGATTGTATCACGCGACGGTGCCGCCATTATCGCAATGAGAACGGAAGGGGGCAGAAGTGGGCGCGATTGTGCATAAACGCAATGGTCAAAGCGGTCGCGGATAGGAGGACAAGTGGGCAAGGCCTCCGTAGTTCTTGAGAGAGCGCAGCTGCGGATGAACTACGCCGCTTTATGTGATGGGGTGCCAGATCTACGAGACAGAAGCCAATCCGCGCGCCGTCTCTAGCGCGCGCCTCTTGTTTCAATGTTCCGAGTCACGGTCACGGTGTGCATGCATGACGCCCTTGGTGCTAAGCGCAGCAGTTGGGCAAAGGCAGGGCCATATAGAGACTGTGCGCCTCCTCATTGCACATGGCGCTGACGTCAACGGACATGGCGGGGAGTACGGGAATCCGTTGCGAGCCGCGCTAAGCAACGATTGTACGAACGATGACTCGGAAATCGATAATGTTCCCTCAAAGCAAGAGGTCCGCGACGCCATCGTTACTCTTCTGCGGGCGAGTGGGGCAGTCGAAAAAGTGGTCCTGGAAGATGCGGTAGCTGGGGAGTCCGCTTCAAACTAGAATCCTGTACCACTGTCCGAGCGGAACCGACCCCGTTCGTTCGTTCCTCCTTCCTCCCTGCCTTCCGTCCTTCGTTCATTCCTCTCCTTCCTCCTCTTCCCACTCCATCGTGGTGCGCTGCACTTGCATTCCATTCAACTCGTCCGAACCCGCGCGCGGCTCTTGTCGGTGGCCGCGCAGGTCTCCGCCAGTGGCATCAAGCTTGACAAGTACACCAACCGCCAAGTATTGCCTGCCTCGATGCTTTTTATAACTATCGCTTGCTTGAAAATCACCGCTTGCTTAACCGACGCGCTGCCGTTCGACATGCCGAGTCGTTCGACTCGGAGAATCTCGCAGCCGTTCGACCCGGAGAAGCTCTACAGCCGACGCGGCTGGCTGCGAATTGAAAGTTCCTCCAGCACTCCCCGGTGGCTGACATTCTCCCCTGGCGCACGCACGCGTGATCTTTCGTCAGTCGCCCCTTGACTCTTCACGCAAACGACGGAAATTCCACAGTAGTATCCTGTACCTTAATTCGATTACATGGAGCCTTTTTTGGTTTTGGTGCGCGCCAATAGTAGTAACATCTTTGCTGAGCGCCAGTAAAATCCTTGGCTCAAGGAATATATTATCTCAAAGTAGTTTCAAGCTCCGTTTATGAAACGTAGGGTTCATGGGAATCTCTAATCACCAGAGTTTAGCTATGAAGCCCGCGCACATATAGCCGAGGATGCTGCATTATTCGTTTTTGAATACAGCTGTATGTAACGTTCGAGCGGTACCACGAGCTGAGAAGCGGCGCATAGGCACAAGGGATACTAAGGATCTCCAGAAACGGCCGTGATGGGCGCGACCTCGAGAGGATACAATTGCAAAAAGAGCATTGGGCACGGAATACGACTCAGCGCGGCCGAAGAGGGGCGCGGTACACAAGCGCGAAGTTTAAAGAGGCAACATAGGGCTACGAAACGAAAAGCTGCGAGAGTCTTCGAAAGGATTATTATGAAATTAAGGGCGGCACGGGAGACAAGCGGGCAGGACCCCGGGTACGAAACACGAGCTCTTCGCATCCAGAACGACGTCGAGCGGGAACCGGTGTACGAGCTCGAACGAACAGCGGTGCGAGCGCAAACACGGGTAGTAGCACGAGAGAGGCGGCACGACCGCGCGAGAGGGCATACAAGCCTACATAACCGAAAAGAGGAGAGAGGGGAACGTGGGCTTGGCCACGTACGTGAGGCGGTGGACGCGCTCGGCCTGAGGCGGTGTACGAGCGCGGGCATGCTCGATGTAAGAAAAGGAAAGGAAAGGGGCGTGGAGTATATGAGGCGGCATATGACCAGGTGCGACCTCGGAAAGCGATCATGAATAAACGCGGTGTATGATATATGAGGACGTATCAAAAAGGACGATCCATCATCCAAAATCACCTACGGCGCACGAGCTCGTCAGGGTACGCAATTTGGCAGCGTCCGGGTGCACGAAAGAAAGCCCGCCGTCCAGGACGTTGGGCGAACACCGCCAGAAAGGAAGGCATGAGAGGCGGCACCCGTGACGTACAGGAGGCGGCGTATGACCTCGGGGCGAGCATGACCACGAGTACGAAGGGCGGCATACGAGCAATACCATGACCGAGAGGCGGCACGAAAGATGCGTAGGAGCGGCATGTGAGCACAGAGTACGAACCGTAACCTCGGAGGGGCGACACACCGCGGAAGGTCGCGAATGGAGGCGTATGAACACGATAGAAAGGACAGCGCAGAGATCGCTGTAGCGGAAAGAAGCGCGAGTTGGGACAAAACGAGCGTACGCTGGAGCTTATGTAATAAGCGGGAATGGTGCGCTGAGGCAGAGGAAATGCACGAGCGCTGAATAGCAGGAACGGAACGAGCTATGTGCGCGAATGGGAAAAGGAATAAAGAAGAACGCGCGAACAAGGGGGGCGAGAACGGAACAAACAAAAGGTGCGTGTAGCGGCGGTGTATGAAGCGTCGACGGGCAGACGAGCGCGCGGGCGCATAGCGGTGTGGGTGCGCTAGTGGCAACACGAAGCGCCAAAGGACAGTAGGAGTGCCAACAACGACAGGGGCACGATATGCGCCGTATGTTTGCGAGTACGGCGATGGTACGGGAAGCATGAAACAAGAGGCTGGATGTAGGCTGAAAGCGGAGCGCTTGTATGTGAAATGAGACAGGGTGATGTGTTGAGTCGGAAGGTCCGCATATCCGATCAATTTACTCCTTTCGTACTTACCAGTTGCAATATTCTTCACCCCCGTCACTGCTAGCGGCCCTGCGTGTAAGCTGGGAGGTAATAGAGATGAGCCTGACCAATGTGTAGCACTTATATTCTCCCCAGATGAATATTCCCCAAGATGCAAACTGCACGGCTCCACTTGAACTCAATTCAACGATGCCACTGGCACTGTCTCCAAATTTAAAAGACTTTTCGAAAGCTATTCTTGACTCCAATTATGTGCCCCACGACTCTGAAATCGCCTATCTTCGGGACAGGGCGTCTGCCGGACGAGCCAGACGAGCGCGGTTGGACGCGGAGATCGCTGCTCTGACATTAGAGCGCAAGGAGGTCGATAACTGGGTCCGAGAGTATGAAGGCGCCGCCTCGCTCCTTCGGGGGATGCCCGCGGAGCTGCTGTCCTTGATTTTCACCGATTGCACGCGACACCACTGGAAGACCGTGTGGACACTCAGCTACGTCTGTAGGCGTTGGCGTGAAGTCTTGATCACACAGCCGCTCTTCTGGGTGGAGTTTGCCGTCGACCTCAGGCAAGGCCTGCCTACCCGCACTTCGGAGTTCAGGTTGCGAACCCAGGTTCAGCGATCTGGGCGGCTGCCGTTGGATATCACTTTTTGCACCTACGAGGAGGAATATGGACACCACGAAAAAACGATAAGCCAGATTCTCTGCGAACATTGCACCCGATGGGAAACCGTTACTATCGAGGGGCCAAAAGAGCTGTTTCTTGATCTAGGAGGCATTCGAGGGCGCCTCCCACTTTTGAAGAATCTGAAGATCGAGGTGTTGGTAACAAGCAACAATATAGTACCGCCGTTGGACATGTTTGAAATCGCTCCGAACCTACAGCAAGTCTCCGTGAACAAGGACTGTTGTGGAATCCGCTGTGAAGTGCGGCTTCCGTTTTCGCAGCTTTGCGGATATGTAGGAACCAATTCTTGGAATGGCCACCTCGAGACCCTTCGCACCGCCTCCAATCTCGTGGAACTTTCCTTGAGCGGGGAGGACCTCCTCGCTGCTCCACAAAGTGGCATCATCTCGCTGCCGCACCTCCTCCGCCTATTTATTACGGAAACTACGTTCTTAGGCTGCCTCGAGACGCCTCAACTCGGGGAATTGTATTGCTCAGGACCACAAGACCGGCATTTTTGTCACTTCCTCGAGCGCACGTCCAGTGTCCACACGCTTGTCATGTGGCATACTATATCTGCCTCGAACCTGGTTCTTGTTCTTGACGCGGTTAAGACGCTCGCGGTCATAGGCATCTCTGTCTCCCCCTGGGACGCCGGTGACATCCTGGCCCTACTCACAATGGGCCCGGAAGGCACCGACACAGTTCCTGCGTTGGAACATATTTCGATAGCACTTCCCAACTCATCGTTGGCCATGTTTAGTCTCTTCTTGGATATGGTGGAATCGAGGTGGCGGAGGACCCGCGTCATCCGAGTGGCCTACGAGCCATTTTGTCCTGCAGAAAGTTATGAACGGGTGGAGCTTCTCCGAGCCCAAGGACTGGAGATATCCGCTACTCCATTGCTGTGCCTAATACCTCATAATCTTGTCATTTAGCGATCGTGAATCGCCATGTCGTCTTGCGCTCAGGACGGGTTGTTTGGCCCCGGGTGGACTTGCAGAAACTTGGACTTTACTTGTACCCTATACATATTTTGAACAGAAGTTCGACAGCTCCCCAATTACTCGGTTTCAAGCCTACTGGGACCTTGCGGCAGCATCTTATCGCCTTCTCCGGATGTGATATTTATTGCTCATCCCGATTCATGACAAGATTTTTCTTTCTTTACTAAAGTAGTTTAGTTTTCAGTCGCCATATGATATGGTACAGTGAGTGACGTACATAACAGATATTCTCGGAGACGAATACCCCTGCCCACTGCTCAGCGCTCAGCACTCGACTGAGCGGTACCGGCATTAATTTAACAGACATTTCGTGCGCTATTATTGTGCATACTCTGAAATCAAGACAGTACGCCCGGGGATCTCATCTCACATTCTCATTTAGTGTCGGCTATCGGCATGAGTTCTCTTTGGCAGACCGGATTAGTGACCGCGTCTTAGCCCCTTGTGTTGGCTTGTTGCGGTATACAAATATAGAATTCTCTCTCTCTCTTTCTCTTCTAGCCTTTACATGTTATTGGTTCGGTTGTAACACAACTGCGGTGCCATGATGCCAACATACAGTACATATAATTTTCGCACTTGAATTCCGTCAGTTTGGTATATGAGTTCTGTAAAGCTACAAAACAGCTCCTATGCATGAAGGACGTGACCCAAATTTTACATCGACAGACTTGTACGACAAGTACGCGATACTCATACCTTACTCTCGCGATCGAACTGCGCATATCCCTCCAACTGGTTCTCCCCCTTGCGCGCGCGCTTGTTGCGACGCCACATGACCAGGACCGCGATCGTCCCAACTGAAGAAAAAAAAAGTAAATAAATGCGAGAGCGCGGAGAAAAATTGGACTCACACAGCGCGATCCCACCAAAAACTACGACGGCAATGATCAAAAGGGTTGTCTTGGGGCGGGTTGGTCCAAAACGCTTCTCGTCCTCGTCCTCGGTGTTTGAATTGGCAGTCGCGCCTTTGAGAGCGTTCCAGTCGGCGGAGAGGCTGTCGGCGGCGAGGACATCTGCGATCCCCACCATCTCCTTCCACGGCGCCATCCCATATTCGCCTTGTGCCACAGCCGGGAGGAGCTCTTCATCCGGCGTCGCAAGGAAGGCTGCAACGTCCGCGTTGTCCTTCAAGCTGCCGGCCAGCCAGCTCGCGTCCGTACGGATGACGTTGTCGCTCCCATCTGTGTAGAGCACTCGGATGACGCCGATGAAGCCTGCAGGCGACCTCGGCGTATTGCTTACGGCGCCACCCCCGGATAACAGCAGGTTCCGCGCGACGACCGTGAACACGTTGTCCTCCGTCTGGTTGAGTCCGAGGGCGCTGAATTGTTGGCCGCGGTTCCACCCATCCGGCGCCGTGTCTAGGTTGGGGCGGGCCGGCGGCGACCCGATGTACCGCCCGTTCACGTACAAGTCGAACTCGTTATCGGCGGTGAGGAGCACCGAAGCGGACTTGGGCGTCAGCCCCGCGGGAGTGGGCACGCGTTTCCTGAAGCCGACCGTCCCCGGTGCTGCTGAGACCGACGCATTCACCGTGGACCACAGCCAGGTGCTGCCGGGAAAGTCCGGCGTCTTGGGGTCCGCGGGGGGTATCACGACACTTGCGCCCCATGGCTGATCCCCGTATGGTGCGTCAATCGCAGCGGCGGTAAAGTTAGTCGTCTCGTTCAACGACATGAAGTTCGCGGAGGCCGATCCACTGACGAGCCAGCTGGCGTCGGACACAAACCTGTCCTGCGTGCCGTCGCTGTACACAATCTGCACCGCCGCCAGCAGTCCCTGCGCCGGTGCGGTAGACTTCGGATTGTCCACGACCGAGACGGCGAATACATTGCTCGAGGCGTTCAGCCCAGCGCGGAGAACGCGCGCAGACTTCCAGTCGTCAGGCCCGCCGGTTTCGACAGAGGCCGAGTCACCTATCGGCTGCCCGTTGACCCACAGCGTGAAGTGGTCGGCAGCGGTCATCAGGATAACCGCAGAGGACGCATTTTTACCGGCGGGGCTGGAAAATGTCTTCAAGAACGCCGCGTTAGCGCTTCCAGCAAAAATGCGAGCGCTTCCGTCGGACCCCGGCAGCCAGATCCACGACGCAGCGGAGAACCCGAGATCGTCCCTTCTTCCATTTTGAGGAACTGCCCGTGCCTGCACCACTGTATGAAGGTCAATCCAGCTCACGGTCAGCGACTGTACCAGCAGACGAAGCGCAGTAACGCACAGATAGTCGAAAAAGTGTGGGATGAAATGAAAGTACTGAACGTAAGAAAATGAAGCAAAAGCGTCCAGACTGGAGTAGGTCAGTACATTTTGAGCCATTTGCGATGCACATTGCACATCCTTACCTGCCTTGGAAGACATGGTCGGTCAACGACGAATGCAAAGAAATGGTGAAGCAAGCAAGCAGGCCTGGGAGACAATCATGCACAACGGCGAATCAGTGGCTGCTTAAGCTGAATGATCGAGGATCATCATCGGCTACCGACGCGTCGGGACGATATTGCTTCAGCCTGAGGGGTCAAGCGCGTGCGTTGCGAAATTCCATCCTATTCGTACTTTCCCTGAGAGTCAGACCAGAAGGCTCCAGCGTCGAGCGAGTCTCGCGGCGAGAACTTGTGCAGAGGCTACTGACGACCACGAAGATCCTACCCACGCCAACGGAGTCCACGGAGTCGACCTCAACGGAATCGCCATGAAACATGCCAAGAATAAAGATCGACCGTCATGCATCATGATTTCGGGTGCACTAATTTTAGACTTCTAATAATGGATGGGGACTACTAATTAGATCTATGATGCCAAAAAACAAAGACGTGCGTGAGCAGCTTCAGCTTGTTCACAGAAATGGTCGGCAAGAAATTGGAGCCTACTTAATTCACTTGTCCGGAAAAGCGGAGAAACGCCCCCAAATTGACTGGGTTATTGCCGTGACGCTGTGTGATACACGGGCCAAGAAATCGAGATGCTTCACACATCCAAATGCATACACAATGCAGGTATAACGTTGCGCATTGATAGCGGGCGAACCAGGCGTAACTAAAAATGGACCGGACTCAAAAATAAATTTATTCTTGATCATCTTGTTACAGGATCAAGTTGCTTCCAAACCAGTTCCGCTTCTGCACCATCTCGAAGGCTTCAAGCATCTTATGCTCTACGCCAGCGAAAACGGCCTGTTCTTCTCCGTGGGCTTGGATTTTGGGGAACGATGAGCCAAGGACAGAACAAACAGTTCCGGGTTCAGGTAAAATACCGTCGAGGAAGTACGCGCGGATGTGATTCCAGGTACAAGGAGATGCAGCCGCGAGAGAAGCGTGCTGTAAAGCCCCCCCAAGAGGAGATCATCACTCAGAATACCAAAGGTCAAGAAACAATGCATACACCAGCACAATCCTGCTGCAGCACAACAGAGCCTGGGAAGCCTTTGGACATCTTCTTTGCGCTGTGAACTTGTCATGAGAGCCAGATCAATGGGTAGTCAGAAACATCTTACGCCCAAAGTGGAGTTACAGGATCTGTGAATCCACATAAACGAAAAGCACCATGTATGTGAACCAAAATTATGACCCACCTGCCGTATTTCCGATGAGGAGCATTGGGAAGCTCGTGTTGCCAGTGACCGGGCCTGATTAGGTTGGTTCAGCGACAGGAGAGACATTTATCTATTGCTATCATTCTCGAACCTCGGAAGTGGTTCTGGGGAATGGCAGGCCAGCCCCTGAACATGCTCAGTATGTACGTCAACCAAGATGGATTGCATTGGAACGTACGAGCAGGCGATCCGAATAGACGCAAAAATAGTACTTCCCCAGCTAGAGGTGTTGACCATGTTCTCGTAATGGCGCTGAGAATCTTCAAAGGCGGATGGCACCGCTTTCCCGTCGTTGCAGATTATGGCTAGTTGAGCGTCGAGACTCGCAGCGGGTTCAACTCCGGGGAAGGGCTCGCAGGAACATTGAAAGGCTGGGATTGCGAATAAATTGAAGAGGGAGGACCCATCCCCGATCTCCAGCGCGGCCAGCCCCACGGCGAGAGGAGCGAACAGTGCGTGGGGAGCATACAAGCAAGCGAGAATGATCATTCGCAGCAACTCGTAGTCCACCAGCCCGTAGCCCAAATCGGTGCGCACGGGTACCGGGCGCGCGTGAATGGTATCGATCAAGGTGTTTAGCTTTTGAGAAATCGCATCCGGAGTCGGGGCATAAAATGCGCAGGCCTCTTCCCCGGCAGCCGCGCATTCATCGAAGAAGGTCTGCATCGCTTTGTCTGCGTCCATCAAATTATTGGACCACAGAGCTGCACGCCGATGAGCTACTGGCAATGAATAACTGAATGAACCAGCTCACCGTCAAAATAGTTCTCTGCATCGACAACACCGTCTATCACGAGCCGCTCCACTTTATCCTGAAGAAAAAGGTTGGTGTACATTTGATCACGCAGAGGAGAGCATACCGGGAACATCGCTGCAAAGGTTGCGCCTAGAACAGTCCCATATCTAAATAGATGCTCCGTTGATGATCAGGCGGCCCAAATGAATTATAACGCACGAAAAGCCCCAATATTGAAGTTTCTCTCCGCCGCATGCTTCCACGATGCGCAACATATCCCGCGCAGTGTTGTCCGTATTGAGGTGAGCGAGGAATTTGCCACTCTGTTCGCCAGCCAAACGGCCATTGATTTGGGCCCGTGCCCAGTGTCGCGATAAGGCGTCGCTCGATGCATTCAGATCGTGTACAGCTCGGCCATCCCACAAGACTCTCTCCACTGGCGTCTTGAATAGAGATGCACGCGGGGTTGAACGCGCTACACCTGTGCCGTTGGAATATAATTAGCGCCGGGAATATCAGCAATCACTGGGGAGCACATACCGCGAGGGTCAAAGCTAACGATGTCGAACTCTGATCCTACGATTTGGGCCAGCAGGATACCGGCGAGACTGACGAACTCCACGCCGCTTCCACCGGGGCCTCCGGGATTGACAAGAACTGGGCCACGATACCGAGGAGAATCCGGTGGGAAGCTAGACGGCCATCGTATGAGGGCTATAACAGCCTTGTCACCGTGGGGCTCAGAGTAGTTAAGTGGGACCTGGGTAGGATGTATAAAGCACGATAAGACTCAGGGAATTGGGGAACTTGCAGTTAAATGAGAGCATTGATGGGCAGAATAACAGTCGGACCATTCGAGCTGGTCGGTCAGCAAAGTCTACGGGGAAGTTGCGGGAAAGTCAACAATTATATCCAAGAGAGATAAGACTGTACGGACATCTTCCCGTGAGAATGCTGAAGGCGTCAGTGATGTCTTGACGTTCGAATCGGTTCCGGCGGTCAGCCTTTGTGAATAGTAGAGACCGACGAATAGAACAGCGATTAACCCCATAACAAGCCATCGACGAGCCATGAGTTGGTGTCTGCAGCGACGCTTCTTGGTGTGGTTTATTACCACGTGCAGCTAACTGCGATTGCGCAGTCCACTGGCAAAAGGCGGCATCACTGCCCAGTGAAGCAATAGAGTACGATGGATCATTCCTGAGGCAGATAACGCTGCATTATCGGACGGCCATGGTGCTGGGCTAATAATTGGGCTGATGGTACGCGCAATGGATTTCCGGACAACGCGTATGCTCAGCCGAATTCAGCCTCAATAGCGGACCACGCACTTGGAAGATAGTCGTTCACAAGTGCTATGCTATAGAGGCTGGAGTTTGATAAGCGTAGCGAACTGTAGGTGCCTCGGAGTTTGAAAAATATGATGGACATCCGTTGAGATCTTTTAAATCGTTTTTTGATGGCTGTTTTTTTGTAAAAGTGGAGGGGACCCCATTTTGAGACGCCGGATTTTTTTTCATAAGAAATGGGCAAGTTATAAAGGACCTTGAGGCATTTCTTTTCAGCGCCTTTTCGGTCATGCAACCGAGGCAGTGACATCAGTGATGGCCCCGCTTAAATTTTCAAACTCCGAGACACCTACGGTTCGCTACGGTTATCAAATCCTAGCCTAAGGCAAAGGCACAAACAAGAGTGGAGATTCACTGGCATGTTGTGACTAAGTATAACTATAAAAATGGACTGGACTCAAAAATAACTGGTTGATCATGTTATTATAGGATAAAATTCACGTCCAAACCAGTTCAGGCTTTGCGCCATCTTGAATGCTTCAAACACATTGCGTTCGGCGCCAGCTAAAACCGCCTGCTCTTTGTCGTGTGCTTGTACTCGGATTCTGGGGTCCGGGAACGGTGAATCGATGACCGGGCAGACAGTTCCAGGGTCCGGTAAAATACCATCGTGGAAGTACGCGCGGACGTGATTCCATGTACAGGGAGACGCAGCCGCAAAAGACGAGTGCTGCCAGAGAGAATTATCATATATCGCCGCCCTTGACTGAATAAAGAAGAAGTACATACGCCGGCGCAATCCTGCTGCAGCAGAACGGAGCCTGGAAAGGCGCGGGACATCTTCTGGGCGCTGTCGACGTGTTGTTAGCGTTAGGTACCGTATGGTAGTTGGAGAGATCTTACGCCCAAAGCGGAGTTACAGGGTCTTGAAATTCCACATAAACAAAGCCGTGTATGTAGATGAAACAGAATTGGGCCCACCGGCGGTATTTCCGATGACGAGCATCGGAAAGCTCGTATTTCCAGTGACCGGGCCTGGTTAAATTGAGTCAGAAAAAGTTGTTTATTTATTCGTCTTTCGGACCTTGGAAGTGGGTTTGGGGAACCGCAGGCCAACCCCTGGGGCAATTTTGTTTCTCAGTCAAAAAACGCGCAGGGATATCGGAACGTACGAGCACGCAACCCAAAAAGACGCATAAAGACTTGCCCAGCTGGAAGTATTGACCATGGCTTCGTAATGGCGCTGGGACTCTTCAAATGCCGATGGCACCGGTTTCCCATCGTTGCAGAGTATCACGAGTTGGGCGTCATAAACCACACCAGGTCCAGGCTCAGAGGGATCGCAGGAGCATTCGAAGGTGGGTTCGCCGAATAATTTGAAGATAACTGACCCGTCCCCGGTGGAAAGAGCAGCCAGAGCCCGGGAAAGGGGGGCGAATAGTGTGTAGGGGGAATACAAGCAAGAGAAAACAACCATTCGAAGCCACTCGTAGTCCACCAGTCCATAGCCCGAATCGGTTCGCACAGGGATCGGGCGAGCGCGAACGGTGTCGAATAAGGCATCTAGCTTCTGGGAAATCGCTTCGGAAGTCGGGGCGTAGAAGGGGCAGGCCTCTTCACCGGCAGCCGCGCATTCATCGAAGAATGTTTGCATCGTTTTGTCTGCATCGATCAAATTATTGGACCACAGAGCTACATACACCCTAATGAGTCGCTGGCAATGAATGACTGAATGAATCGACAAACTATCAAAATAATTCTCTGCATCGACAACACCGTCTATCACGAGCCGCTCCACTTTATCCTGAATAAAAAGGTTGGTCTAAATTTGATACGCGCAGAGGGAACCATACCGGGAACATCGCTGCAAAGGTTGCGCCTAGAACGGACCCATATCTAGGTAGACGTCCCGTTGATGATCGTGCAACCCAAGTCAATTTATAACGCACGAAAAGCCCCAATATTGAAGTTTCTCTCTGCCGTGTGCTTCAACGATGCGAAGCATATCCCGCGCTGTATTGTCTGTATTGATATGAGCGAGGTATTTCCCCATCTGTTCCTCAGCCAAGCGACCGTTGATTTGTGCCCGTGCCCAATGCCGGGCTAATGCATCGCTCGAGCCATTCAGCTCGCGTTTGGCCCGGCTACCCCACAATGCTCGCTCCACTGGCGTGGCAAACAGAGATATGCGCGGGGTCGATCGCGCAACACCTATACCGTTGTAATATAATTAACTTCATCAATCGGCGGGGTACATACCGCGAGGATCAAAGCTAACAATGTCGAACTCAGGGCCAACGATTTTGAATAGCGCGAGGCCGAAGCGAGAGAGAAATTCCACGCCACCTGCCCCAGGGCCACCAGGGTTGACGAGAACCGGACCACGATACAAAGATGAATTGGACGGGAAGATAGACGGCCATCGTATGAGGGGTATAACAGCCTTTTCCCCATGTGGCTCAGAGTAGTTAAGTGGGACCTGGGCCGGATGTATAAAGCACAATAAAAATTGGGGAAGTAGGAGGACTTGCTGTCAAGCGAGAACACTGATGGGCAGAATAACAGGCTGACCATTCGAGCTGGTCGCTGGGCACGATCTACGGAGTAGTCAACGATAAAGGCAAGATATCCGGGCTATCACCGTACATCTTCCCATGAGAATACTAAAGGCGCCAATGATGTTTCGGCGTCGGTCTCGGTCGGCCACTGTGAGTAGATACCGACAAATAGGAAAGCCATCAATCCTATAAGAAGCAATCGACGAGCTATGAGTCCGGGTCGGTCGCAACTGGGAGTCTTCATGGAAGAGTTCATTGTGGCAGCGAGAGGATACTAGTAGAGCTCTTGAAGACTGCAGTTGCGCAACCGTGATCCAAAAGTAAACACAGAAGTCGATCAGGTTAACCTAGTGGAAAGCGATGTTGACCACTTGGAGCACTTTTGTTTTGGAAGAAGGCTGAATTCAATGGCTTCTAGCGCAGTCAATGATCGGCGTGTGGCTGTGTCTGTTGCTGTTTGTGACATCAGTGTGACAGCCCATCTCTCCAAAATCCAAATCCGCACTGCCAGCCAGATCGCTCCTCCTCCTATACATTAGCGAGCTTGGGCTTCCACATGACCTTGGGCTGAGTGCTGAACTTGGGCTCAACCTGCCATTGCCAGTGGCGAACCAACTCTGTTAACATTACACAATCTGCAAACCCAACTTTGACTCGGAAGACCGCCCAGCAAGCGCCCAAAGATCCTTTTGAATAGGGATTGCGTACCGGTGCCGACGAAAGGTGCCGAACGATAACTGAGAATCATTTGCGGCCCGGGATGTGTCAGAGGCATTACACTCAAATGACACAACATTCCCTAAATTCGGATTCCCTAATTGGGGACAGTTGGACACAACAGAGCTTCCAAGTTCCCAAGACTTAAAAAAGTAAATTCTAACCGGGTCCTCCGCTTTTTCCGACCTGGAAGGTTATTTCTGGATGTTCTGGAATCTTTGCCGACCGATGCCGATTTTCTGACCGAGTTCCCCCAAAAATGGCTGAAAAAAACCCTTATCATCATCTCGGCGAGCGCCGCCGCAGCGTTGTTCCCGGGCTATTCATATATTCGATGACGCTCTGGGACATTCAATTGTCATGACCAATTACATTCCGCTGCCGATTTGTCGTCATCTAGTTGTCGTACACGAGGGCACACGACCAAAAAGACCAAAAAGAACTGGTCCCCGTTTCCACACTTCCTGTTTCTTGCCACGCATCCTCGCCACGCATCCGCTCGAGCCGCGAGCCATAAAGACTCCGCCCAATGTCTTTCGGTGCCTATGCAGAACCCTCCATCGTCATCGCTATCCTTACTGCGGGTGTTGTTCTCAACCGACGCAAGGGAAAAGACGATGACACGTGGTCCCCACTCTCGTCTGCCTCGACCGAGCCTTTGCTAGCCACCGCTGACGTTCCATACCGTGAACGCACATTTTTTGGGCGCATTATTCGCACAAAGAACACTGCGGTCTGGCGTCACACCCGGGTCTCGCGCACTCTGCGACGATTTCCGTTCCTAGTGGAAGTCTGGTACTGGTTACTCGTCTATTGGACATACCAGCTTGGTCGCGCCTTCACGGCCGTCACCCTTCAGGATAATACTCTCGCAGTCTCGCGCGAGCATGCGCTCTGGCTTATCCGCCTTGAGCAGCGCCTTGAAATATTTGTGGAGCCCCAAGTTCAGGGTTACGTCCTGGCGCGCCCCGCCCTTCTTGCGGCCCTGAACCGCATCTATTCTTTCATTCACATCGTACGTCCTTACACGGCCCCTCTTCTTTGCGCGCTCACACATCTACAGCCCGGTACCATCACCTTCATTGCGTGGCTATATGCCGTTGCGCCACAACAACTCTTTGAGGCGCGGCGCCGTACCCTCGCGGTTTCCAATCTGATGGCCTTCGTCGTTTTCACCCTCTGGCCGTGCATGCCTCCGCGCCTCCTGCCCGCCTCAGATGGCTTCGGGTTCGTCGACACCGTGCACACCGGGGAAGTTGCGAGCGTCTGGACCACGAATAAATTCTGCAATCAACTCGCGGCGATGCCGAGCCTGCACTTCGGCTACAGCTTTGTGATCGGCCTCACCGTTGCAACGCTCCCGACCCGCACACATTCACGTTTACTCGCCGCTGGCAAGTGGATCCTCGGCATGTCGTACCCCACTTTGATCCTTGTCGCCATCGTCTCAACTGCGAACCACTATGTCCTCGACGCCGTCGCTGGATTTGTCGTTGCGTGCATTGCGTGGAACATTAACGGCGTCCTCCGCAGTCTGCTCCCACTCGAGGACGCGCTCTTCTATGTGCTGCGGGTTCACAAGCCGCGCGGTGCCGAGGAGGAAGCAGCCCTGTTTAGCCCGATACTCGAGATGTCGGAAGACCCGGCATGGCGGCGTGTATGAGCTATAAATACTGATTCTAATCTTGCCTTGCCTAAACGTTATATACTGTACGGTGCTTTCTGTGTTTTCGAATCCTAATTTATTACGCCACTGAATCATCGGCCGCTTTTCATATTGCCTACCAAATGACTTCTTTCCGCACGTGTCGCTTAATAGTTGCCGGTCAAAGCGCAGATTTGTACGCCCGATCGGTGTGATGTGACTCATTTGTTTTTTAAAATCACATGCAGTTATTGCGCAATTATACGAAATAAACTACAATCTAAATATTGGATGTTTTAGCACCAGGACGTTCTGCCCCCAACTAGTTGGTCTGCAGAAAGCAAAGCAGCAACCTTTGTACAAAGAGGAACCGAAGCTGCCGTAAGTTGGGATACGTGCAGACAGCACTGTTCGATAGAGAAAATTCGGACCTATGAGTGCAGGCGCGGGGGAGGAGGCTATCTGTGCTCGTGAAGAGTGGCGTCACGATGAATGAAGGGTACGCCGATAATGGGATCAACCACTTCGAAAACGAGGGTACGGCCGCCGCAAAATGCCAGTCAGAGCTCGAGGGTTGTGGTTGGACGGGAGAAGATGTCATAGATGCGAGTGAGCGTCGCGAGAAGTGTGATAGCGAGGCGGGGGTATTTTCGCCTTGTTGGTTGCTGTATGGCGTCCCGGAATGTACATCTGCATTCCAGTTATCAAAAGAGAGGGTACAAGTCCCATACACTGGCAGTGATGAAAATTGACGGCAAGTGAGTTTACCAGGAGTGAGAGAATACGAAGCTTGACGAATTGAGGACGCATGGTTCGAAAATACAATCCCATCGACCAACGCTAGTATCTTGTTGAAGTGGCTATAGGGCTCACTCGTTGACTGCATAAGAAGTAGGAGCCGGAAGCTGTTGGAAGCTGGACTCTGAGTAGACGCCAAAGACATTGGGTTGCTGACCAGTGCTGGCGTGCCCCAGGTCCCAGAAAAGTATCACTGCATCATCCCCGAAATAGTGTAAGTGGCCAAGTATCGGCCTAGTATCAGGATTCAGGAATAAGACGCATGCGAGAAATGCCGAGAATGAAGGAAACAGATGGCGCAGCCAAACACGGCAATACTTCCTCGTTTCTCTTTCCGGTAAAATGACGAAACACAGCAAAAACAACACCGCGTCGTCAATATTCTCCTATGCAGAATACCGCAAGGCTGCTGCCGACTATGGGACGAAGCGCCAGCGTCTGGGCAATGAGTCGATGCGTCGGTTCGATGCCTGTTCTCTATGTCTACAAACTGCTCGTGAACCGGTGTGTTGCAAGGACGGCCATCTATTCTGCAAGGAGTGCGCTGTCAGTGATCTCCGTGGGGTTTTCTCCTGTTATTTCTCGGCCCCAACGCTGATTGTACGGACCGCTCCAGTGACCCAGAAGAAGGACCTGAAGCGACAGAAGGAGAAGGCGGAGCAGATCCGACGGGAAATCGAGGAGGAGGTTGAGCGAGCAAAGACTGCTGCGCGCGAGCGTGTTTTGCTGGAGTTTGAGCGCGGACAACTGGGACTTGCCGCGACGCCATCGTCTTCTGCCATCCCTGCTTCGGAGGCGGGTACATCTGGCACCAAGCGCGCGTTCTCGACTGCTTTCGAATTCTCTCCCTCAACTGTGTCAGACCTCGTGGCTCAGGCAGAGGAGGCCGCCGCCCGCACGATTGCGAAGGAGCAGGCGGAGGCGGGGAAAGGGGTTCTACCAGATTTTTGGCTACCATCGTTGACACCAACGTTTGGAGGCGTCGCTGCGCGGGATGTTGCGGCTGCCGGTGGAAAGTCCAGTGAGGTTAAGCTGGGCGCGGTTTGTCGGGGTGGAGGCGATAGACACTCCTTCGCGTACGTTTTTCTTCTCTCATTTATTTTACCCTGAATCTGAGTTCTGACGCTGATATTTCAGGCTGAAGGATTTGATACCTGTCAAATTTAGCTATCACGTCGAGGGAAAGGAAGGAGCAGGCCCGAAGGACGATAAGAACCCGGGTGAGGCAGTATGCCCATCTTGTATGAAGAAGTTGTCGAATAATGTTATAATGTTCTGTGAGTTATAGCCGTCCGCCATCTCATTATTCACAAAACTAACCTTCATGTGTGCTACCAGTAATGAAACCATGTTCTCATGTCGTATGTCGGACCTGCACAGAGACCTTGGTGCGGCCATCGCCCCCGACCTCCAAGAACGACGCGAAGTCGACCTCTTCGAAGGACGCAGGCGCTGGAAAGGATAAAGAGGCGGAATCACACGCGTGCGTAGTGTGCGACACGCGGTTGCGGAAGAAGGATATCATCGAACTAAAGCGCGAAGGTATGTTTTTTTTGTATGGGCTGGTGGCTTGCCCTCACTTTTTTGTGTCCACCTTGCTGACTACTCCTTAACTTCTAGGCACGGGCTTTGCGAGTGGGGGTATGGCTGAGACCAGCCGCGGTGGGATCTCCTTCCAGGGCTAAGCGACGTGCTCAAGCCTTACCCAGATTCCCCGCCTTTCCCCGCACAGTTGCTGATGAGATGCCGTCTTCGGCTATTTTGTATTCATCCGTAACTTTTGGCGAGGGTTGTACCCAATCGACAACAACATCGACGTGAGTACACTGAGAGGTGATGCACATCTAGTTGTCCTTAGCCCCTATTCCTATTTTAAATCCTTCACGGTCACATGGTTGATGCGGGTCCAATTAGTCGGAAATAGGGGCCACAGCTCATACCAACTCGTGGCAATTGGGAAGAAATACCTGCGGTCATTCTGGCCGGGTGTGGGTACAATACGTGCTACGGGATCCTGCGGCCAGCATGTGTCGCTGGGATCCAAGCACACATTTTTGGCGTTTCGGTGGCGGCAGTGATGATGTATGATTTCAGAGTTTATCCGTCCACAAGCTGGGCTGGGCAGCGACACTGGCTCACTAGCGCTCACTTCTGCCCTCTTCTGAGTTAGAACACCAAAAGTCCTTTGTTTCAGGCATCGGCGTCGTTCGACAACACATAGCAGCCATCATGATTTGAGCTCAATGACGCCTATGGGATAAGAGTTGTGTTCCTGAAGCGAACTTGTGCCCGCGCCAATTGGTTCCAGACCAACTCCGTGGCACAGATCCGCGACGGGGGTTGGGCGGAAGTGGAGCGTAAAAGCCGTCTGTACCTGATGGATATCAATGTATTTTCAGCAAGGAAGTTCAGCGCTATATGCAAGGCAAACTCCGACCGGCCAGCGAATGAAGCAGTCGGTACCATTTGTCAAACGACAGATTCGACAACGTGTGGACTGTCCGATAAATACTCTCTGACAAGGGCTCGATATTAGAAAAACGGGAGGGGGATTGGACAACGTGGGTGGGCATATGTGTGAATCGAAGCAGGTACCATTGCCAGGGAGGATGGAAGCGACGCCGATAAAAGAGTACCAGCACAGCATTCTGTCGCCCGATCCGATCGTCCGAATCTCGACCACGGCAGATTGCAAATTTCTTCCTCCTACCTTGCACCTCCAAAACCTTACCTTCTTTCTAATGCCATGGAGTCCGTAGTGCACGCCGATGATCAGGCCACAACAGAGCTCACCCAGATCCTCTCCAATCTCTTACTGGGAGATAATGAAATCCGTACCAAGTGGGTATATCTCTGGGCTATACTAGCTCCAGAACTTGGCTGAATTGTCTTGACCAGTGCTGAAAATGCCGTCAATGAGCGATTGGCGCATACACCTGAGCCCTATCTCCTTGCGCTGGCTCAGTTTGCGATATCAGCGGATACGGACGTGGTAGGTGTTAACATTCTCAAGACTTCGTTCGATCTCTGTGCGCAATCTGTGCCCTTGCATGCTGGTGGATGAAGCTGTACCAGAATATCTATCGGGCTTGGAATGCAATCGACTTGCCGCACCAAATTTTCCCTGCATTGGCGCACGCGTCGGATCTGCAGCGCTAAGGGATCTACAACCCTTCATGTTGATGATCTCTGCCCGTAAACACTTTCGCGGTTTTCCCCGTAGCACCAATATTCCATCAGGCGCCACGCTATCGGGGCTTTGTCTCGGGCTCTGGTGCGGGTGGCACGGCAGAAGTTCTCCCATTTTTTTTTAAGATGGAAGTTGGTCGGTTGGTCCACCCTAGGAATATGATGGCTCTAATATATATTCAACTTTATCCGTGCTTTTCTCTTCTGCGTTTCTGCCATATTAACATGCTCTCAGATGCGCTCCTTCTCTCTGGTTCTCTTGCGTCGCCTACTCTTTCGAGCCGCCCCGACGTCCAGCGATCAGTCTCTCTCAGCGTCTTCTAACTCTCCGCTGACAGGAACCCTCCAGCATCAACAGCAGCAGGCATACCAATCGCACCAGCATCCCCGGCTCACCCTTTACGACCACTTGTCCCCTCAGACACTAACTACCCTTGAGCGCCTTCTTCTGCACTCATTAGGCCACGAGTCCTCCGCCCTTGTGCGACGGAAGACGGTAGACACGGTATGCGATCTGGCTGGCGAGGGAATGCGTCGAGGCCGCCCATGGCACGCGCTTCAGGCGCTAGCATTCGACATGACGCAAGCGGGGCAACCTGGTGCCGCTAGTAGCGCACTAGAGACTCAGGGCGTAGCACCTGAGGGTCTACGAGAAAGCGCCTACAGAGTCTTTGCAGGCTGTCCTAATTTAGTTATGGATCTGCAAACCGATGCAGTCCTCGGAGTCTTTCAGCGGGGGTTGCAGGATTCAGAAAGCATCGATGTACGTCCTCCGTAATGAACGGCAAAGCTAGGCGCTAAATGGGCGTATAGGTCAAACACGCCGCCCTCCTTGCGTCGGTCGCGTATTTGAACGCGGCAGAGCCGGGCCAGCTCTCGCAGTCGTTAACACTGATGCAACCCATGCTAGAGACGATCCATACGCTTGCCCAAATGCTTCCTACTGCAAGCTCCCTCGCCACCGCACATCCGCTGCGCAACGGGGCAGCTTTGCGCAGCGTAGGATCGGAAATGGTCCCCTCGCCATACGCAACTCTTACGGCCTTTCTGACGACACTGACGCCACTCTGCACCACGCACCCCTCGCTCTTCGCGCCGCATCTACAGGCCTTGCTCTCCTTCTTCCCTTCACTCATCCTCCCAACCGCCGACTGCGGACCAACACCGACAGTATCGCGCCCATTCCCCAGTGACGCCGGCGAGGGAAATACGGGCGATCGCCAAGGCGCGTTCGTATTTCCTCCGCCGGAGTCGCCAACCACAACAACCACGCCCTCCTCCTCAGCGGATGTGGGTAGCTCTACTCACAGCACACCCACTTCGGCGGCATTTGATGCGCCGGCAGAACGCGATCTGGACGCGGACGAGCGGCAGACGCTGCGACTTGCGGCGCTCGAGTTCATGGTGAGCCTTTCCGAGGCCCGTGCGGGAATGGTCAAGCGGGTGGACGGATGGGTCGGGATCATGGTACGGGCGTGTTTAGAGGGAATGGGCGAATTTGAAGAAGGCGACGGGCTGGAGGGTTGGCTAGAAGAGGACGTGCGTGCTCTCTCTCTCTTTCTTTCTTTCTTTCTTTTGATTACACCAGACTGACTACGAACCCCTCAGCCATCCGCGAACTCAAACTCGGAGGCGGATGCTGCGCCTGCGATGTATGAGCAAAGTCTGGACAGGCTGGCTTGCGCCGTTGGAGGGCGCGCTGTATTGCCGCCTGCGTTCCAAGTGCGTATCGTATTTGATATGCAAAATATCAAAGTTCACCGCCTGTTCAGTACATACCTTCCATGATGGCCAGCTACGACTGGAGAGTACGACATGCTGGACTAATGGCTGTCGCCGCCATTGCTGAAGGTACCGCCAAGGTATGTGGCCTGCTTCGTCTCTTTCATTGTGTTGATACTCGACTTGCTACGTAGGTGATGGAAAACGAACTGGGCAAAGTCGTTGAGTAAGTTTCCCAGGCTTGCAAAATGACCAACTCGTTTATTCGCTCATTTCTCAGACTTGTAACGCCCATGTTTCACGATTTACATCCGCGGGTACGGTATGCCGCTTGCCAATGCGTGTAAGAATACCATCTTCTTCTTCGCTTCAAGACGCTGACGTTGTTCCTCATTGTTGACAGGGGCCAGTTGTGTACTGATTTAGAAGTATGGCATCTTCATTCTAGCCGACCTTGTGTACCTGACGTTCCGTAGGAAGTAATCCAAGAGAAGTACCACCAACAGCTGTTCGCTGTGCTGATACCGACCTTGGAAGATCGGGAGCCTCGGTATGTCTGTCATGCTCGCTATTACTCTGTATGCGTTGATATAGGGTACGCAGTGTTCACTCTCATGCGGCTGCTGCCCTGATCAACTTCTGCGAGGGCGTGGAACGAAATGTGCTCCTTCCGTATCTGGAGCCGATCGTTGAGCGTCTTCTCAAGCTGCTGGACCCAGCGGGGGATCCAGCGCAAGTCCGGCGGTATGTGCAGGAGCAGGCCATTACCACGCTGGCCATGGTCGCTGACGCCAGCGAAACAACTTTCGGGAAGGTGGGTTCGCTGCCTATGTTCTCGGGGCGGAGACTAAAAGGCTGTTAGTATTATCCATCGATCATGCCTCTTCTGATGAATGTCCTGCGCAATGCGGAAGGACCGGACTACCGGAAGCTGAGGGCAAAGGCAATGGAGTGCGCCGGCCTGATAGGTACGTGCGATACAAGTTTCTGCGGAATTGTTTTTTTAAGCGGTCTTTAGCTATTGCCGTCGGACCCGAAATGTTCTTACCAGACGCTCATACCCTCATCGATCTACTTATGCGCATACAAAGTGGGTTATTGCCTAAGCTTCGACCTTGTCCTGATTTTCGAGCCTCGTTGCAGAAGGTCCCTCTGATCCCAACGATACCCAGCTTGGTCACTACCTTATTGCTACTTGGGCCAAGGTGTGCCAGGCAATGGGACCGGAGTTTGAGCCATACCTACCTGTGGTGATGCCCACCCTATTGGCCACGGCCAGTGCCAAAGCGGATATCTCCGTATATGGTGGGTCCACCCTCTTCGAGCATCAAGCTTAGTGTGACACAAATGGCGCGCACAGATGAAGAGGAAGACCAAGTAGAAGAGAGAGAAGGCTGGGAAACCGTGAGCATGGACGGACAGACGCTAGGGATCAGGACGTCCGCTATCGAGGAAAAATGTCAAGCATTCGAGACGCTTGTCATCTACTGCTCGACTCTTGGACCACGATTTGCCCCATATCTGTCGCAGACCTTCGAAGTGACGCTACCCTCTTTACGATTCTACTTCCATGACGGAGTACGTGAGGCATGCGCAATGTAATTTTTCTTCCGCGTCTCTGCAATCGCAAGCATAGCTGATTATACACAGGCTCATACCCATGCTCCTCGCGAGCGGCAAGAACAGCGGGACGCTCACGAACCCAATGGTCCAGGCTACCTTCCTCCAGATAATAAACGGCATCAGTACCGAACACGACTCGTCCTTCCTCAGTTCGCTGTATAAATGTTTCAACGACTCTTTGCGTGTCATTGGGGGTCCAAACGCCCTCTCCGCCGTCTCCGCCGATTTCCCGAACGGCATAATGGAGGCGACGAAACGACAGTTGCACAGCCTTGCGGATAAACGGCGAGCGCGCAAGGCGCGGCCAGCATCGGATCTGGAGGAGGACAAGGAGGACATGGCGCTTTTTGAGGAGATCGAGGATTTCGCCTTGGAGGACATGGCCAAGATGCTAGGAAGTTTCGATGCAAACCATCCGCTACTGGTCGCTGTATCAAGCGTCAAGGATCTTGGATTCAATCAATACGACAGCGAAGAGGACGACGGGAACGATGAAGGATAAAAACACTTGATTTGTAAATCATTAAAATATGTAATCTGTCAGAAATGTTAGCGAGTATGCCTACACAGTAGATTTAGCCATACACATACGCATAAAGAACTGAAAGGACATCTTCGCAGTGCATCTTCCTCCTGCTCCGGCCAAATTGAAGCCATCAAGCACCGAAAATGTGTAGTGTTTCGCTGGTTTATTTGAATCTGGCTAACTCTTTTTACTTCTCTGGATACCTCTCATTGTCGTTTCGTCGAGTCGTCAGTTCGATGCATACAATACTAATACGAGCTGCGGCAAGAATGAATATTACGCCTCAATCAAGCCTCTACGAAGGTACCGGTGGACACTTCAAAGACTACAAATGCGCCCGGCCAAGAAGAAAGTTTTAACAATGCTCGTCCATCGGCGCGTACATATCTCCCCTGTGTCCATCTCCATTTCGGTGTGGTTTGATAAGTGAACAGCAGTCCTCGCGTATTTTGAACTACGTCGGCCCGACTTTCAGGTTAGGGCCGAGCACCACTGTTGTATCA
This sequence comes from Mycena rebaudengoi, assembly GCA_029282285.1. Classification (NCBI taxonomy): domain Eukaryota; kingdom Fungi; phylum Basidiomycota; class Agaricomycetes; order Agaricales; family Mycenaceae; genus Mycena; species Mycena rebaudengoi. The sequence continues at coordinate 1,007,625 of JARJCX010000028.1, forward strand.
TTCTGCTGTCGACCAAATACATAGTGTCGAGTTTGACTATGAAGATTTGAGGCTGGCGATGGCGCCAGACTTGAACATTCGGGCAGGAATGAACGAGGACGACTGGTGCGGACAACGCGTCGCGGTGCAATTAAAAACAAGAATATAAGATGCTGGTACCCTACAGTGTTCTAGGTTTCGCACCTTTGCCCATTTCATCTCTGGTAATAATATTCAGCGATGGCTATAGTCGTATTGGATGACGAGTAACCTTTTTTGGACTGGTTGGAAGCGTGCGTCGTTGCCGGATGAGTCGTGGGATAAATGTCGCAGTGGATTGGGAAAGAGTCTAAAAGCCAGACGATTCTTATGTGCTGACTGACACATACCGCTCCAGACAACCTCTCACTACGGTGGCCCTTCGCCACTGGCTAGCGGCGTGAAGTGTCTGACCCAGCAAGTGTTGACCGGAGGCGAGTTAATCGTCTCAAGAGTCGTGTATTGAATGTCTTGGGCGGCCGAGCCACGCTCAAGGAGAACGCCGGAATAAGCTGACGAACCCGGATTCCACTAGGTTTCCATCACCTAGATATTGAACAATATGCTCAATAGGGGTGTTAATCCTTCGATATGGCTATGGAGAGCTTCTGCATGCCTCTAGGCCAAATCGTTCACCTTTATCGAGGAGTATTGAGGAGTATCGGGGACGCGGCGACGGATTCTTCAAGTTTCAGAAAGCACTGCCCAAGGTCTTCCGTAACGTCATCCCAGAGAATAACAACGTTTAGGGTCCGATATTAGCACTGGGATATGCCGGTACATGGCCAGGATGAGGCCGCTTCAGTACCTTTCAAGTTCAGTACTTTCTTTGAACCATATGGCAATTTCTCAATTCAACGTCGCGCGTGTGACCGGGTCACCAGCCAAACACAGTCAAGCACCATCAACCTCATTTGGCAACGTGTCTCTCTCCTCAACTATATTCTTTGGCCATGCATTCCCTCTTTTCCAGAATCAACAACCTTTCAGCGCTTTTATCGTCATGTGTGATGGGGCTTCTTGGTGCTATTGCCCTCTCGTCTCTCCTGCTCTCGACGCTTGAGCCCCCATTGCAGGGTGGAAAGGTCCTTGTGAAGGGGGTGAAGGTGTGAGCATAATTTATGTTCTTTGTACATGGGTACTTTGCTCATGTCTCACAGCGTGCACGGTAAGGGAAGACGGTACCAGCACGAACACGCGGTTGTCGATTTTCGAATTGATTCTGGTATGTCATATTTCTTTTGCGTTTGCAAATGCCAATTCCTGTGATTTCCCGGTCGCTCACTATCAACAGATCTAACCCCGCTCTTCAACTGGAACACCAAACAACTGTTTGTGTATCTTGACGCGGAATACACGAATGCGAAAGGGGTACGAAAAACTCTTAGCATTGTATTTAATTACTGGTCACTGACACCACGCCAACTAGGTTGAAAATTCCGTTGTCATCTGGGATCGTATCGTGCGGCGCAAGTCCGATGCACGAATTCGCTTCGAGGGCAAACAGAAATATTCATTCCGTGACGCGTCCGGTTTCAAGTGAGCTGTCACCACGCTCGCTCTCCACGTCATGCTTTCACTGACTTCCACGTAGAAACGCTTCTGCCACGTATACACTACGCTACAACCTCATGCCCCATGTCGGGGCACTACTCTACGGCACGGCGGGCACTACAAATAGCAGCATCGCGTTTCCACCTATGGTATCTCGTGTATAAATTATGGTTCACCTATTCGAAAAAATCCGAGTGACCAGTGAGCACTAGGGAGCTTCTGCCTTTGTCCGAGTCCACTCTGTCTTCGGATGTAACTCCTACTGGTGATGATTGACTAACGGCCGCTGTCCCCTTTGTCGGTTCAGTCTCGAACCATCGGGAGCTCTGCTCTTGTCTGAGTCCACTCTGTCTTCAGATGTAACCCCTACTGGTGATGATTGACTACGGCCGCTGCCCCCTTTGTCGGTTCAGTCTCGAACCATCGGAATCTTGGAGACTTCTTCCTCCTTTTCGTCGAGTCTAATTCAACTTTCTTTAATCAGTTACCCAATTACGAGAAAATTACGAGACATCAACAAATCCATCTCCCTTAGAATGTAATAATTTCAACCGTCTCCTCCACCAGCAAGAAAGTTGATGCAGTGTGGGTTTTCCAGGGCTCATTGCTTTGTTGGCTTCTGCTTCTGCTGTTATTTCTAGCAATACCCTCGTTATCGCGAGTCAAAGTTATGCGTCGGGAATGGATAAATAATTGTACGTCGCAAGGTTCGTCTGGTCATCCTAGCCATGGGCAAGTTTCGGCTGAACTCAATGCTGTAGATTTTTACCTTGATTCCACGCTCCAAAATCTTCTAGATTCTTATGATATGCTCATAGAAATTCCAATTGGTGCCTGCCGACTGTCGGAACATGCCGACAAAAGGAACTGAACTGGAAAAAAAGCATTGTGCGGCTAGCTGGTCTGGCGTTCAAGAACCCCGTACGTCGACCCCTCGCGAAAGATCGGTGTAATTGGTAGTTGACGGCCAATCACTATTTAAATCATTCTTGTCCGTCGAAGCGTCAAGTGAATACTGAAAACGTGGGTGGGGGGAAAATCACTGGGCCTTGAATTGATGAAACCAGCACATGACCTCGGCGCGTTGCAAAACGCGTCTACCATTAGGTCACTTTCTGTTTGGCAAGGACCAGTGGATTTGAGCGGAGAATACTCTGACGAGGCGCTCACATCAAGTGAGACTAACCCCCTGTGTAAACATGTATTCGCCACTAAGGTTGAATAGGGTTGGTGGGTGGGTCAAAAAATTCACGTTGCGGCGACGCAAAATTCTGAGAGTTGAGGAGAAGTCCGAAATCAGACACTGCCACCGATTAAATCTATTCTTAATTTTATCGGTGGTCAGATTTCATACTGATCACTCTCAATTTTGCGAGGCCTAACTTGAGCTGGCAGTAGCACTCGTTCCTCGCACCACTTGAGCTCAAGAACCACCTCGCGAAAGATCGGTGTAATTGGTAGTTGACGGCCAATCACTATTTAAATCATTCTTGTCCGTCGAAGCGTCAAGTGAATACTGAAAACGTGGGTGGGGGGAAAATCACTGGGCCTTGAATTGATGAAACCAGCACATGACCTCGGCGCGTTGCAAAACGCGTCTACCATTAGGTCACTTTCTGTTTGGCAAGGACCAGTGGATTTGAGCGGAGAATACTCTGACGAGGCGCTCACATCAAGTGAGACTAACCCCTCAAAACGGTTTATCATTCAACCTTTCAGGTGAATTATAAACCGAACAGTCGAACTTGTTCGGCTCCCCACACACGTCAAATCTATTATTATTGTGCATTATGCAAACCATACTTCTTTATAAAACCTAGCATGCCCTTGGATGCTTGAGAAATACGGTTGGAACCAAACTCTTGGTTGATAAACAACGGCAGAATTGTCTGAATTCTTCTCCAATATAGTAAGAAAGAGTGGGACGACCATCTCCCCTGCTGTGCAACCACGTCGGGATTGATTCCGCGCAACAATAATTCGGTAGCGCCGCCGATACGAGCACTGTGACCATTCACAGTGAGCAATCCTTTTGCTTCCCATATGCCGTTGACCCGGGTCAAATAATCCGACTTCGTCATGTTGTGGTGCCCACCACCCTGTTTCTCATATGCAAATAAAGATGCGTACGCCGGGACATTCTTGTTTGCGTGTCTGTGCTGCCGCATGGCGTACTGGGTGGATAATACTGGCTCGGGTTCGCTGACACATATGTCCGCTCCTTCTTCTTTCGTAACTTTTGTCCACGGAATATGAAACCCCGTTGAGATTGCTTGTCCATCATCGTTGGTCTCGAAGTGAACGTCTTCATCCCACGTGGCATGGTGTGAGGGGTGGAACGCAACTTTGCTGCTTGGGAGAAGTTCTCCAAGTCGGCAGCACCCCCAAAAGGAAACACACGCTACCGCCCAAACTGCAGCATCCTTGCAATTGGTTAAATCAAGGCTCGCGTACAGCGCGTACATGTGCTCGATGGTAACGGGTGGTCGTTTCGCCCGCTTGGATGTCGGGGGTACTAGTTTCTTTATCCCCGCTTTCACTCTTTTCATTTGTGGTGAATCCCCATTCCACTGTGCCCCGTTGAGGTCGTGCCAGATTTTAAGCCCTGCTAGCCAATTGTTGACTGTGCTGTCCGAGTTATATCCTGCAGCGTCGGATGCAAAGATTGCGAGTAAATGTGCAGAGGCTGGCATTCGGGCCAGCTCGTGGATGGATAAACTATCACAGAATTGTGTGAAGCGAAGCAATCCTGCTCCGTAGTTGGTCCTGGTGTTTTCATCTAAGCCCAGGAGCATGACTTCTATGAGTTTCTGAAATCCCGCTGGCCCCGCAATGCTGTGGTGCGCTTGTCTATATATATCTGTGCATGGGGTTTCCCATTTCTTAAGTCGCTCGTGGGCCAGTACCATGGGTCTGTACTGAGACGGAGAGTATTCGCACCCAGCGCGTGGCTTCCTGGGTTTTCTGTATCTTCCTTGAAGCAGCCTGGACGTTGGCGTGCTATTCTCAGCACTCATATTTGGTTGGGTACTTGTCGGAGGTAGTGGATGACCAGTGGACATTGTTCTCTTTGCAATGGCCCGTGCTAGCTCACGCGCCTGAGGTGTTTCATTCGTGGAATTCATTGGGAGATTCGCAATGAGACCTCAAGTCACGTCACAAGACGGTGTTGGCAAACATTGATACACAACTGAATCCAGCTACGTTACTGTCAATCGACTACTGTGCACTCAATCGAGGCTTCTGCATCCTTCGAGGATCGTGTAATGAAATAAATGGTGTCAGCTCTTCTGGAAGCTCAAACTCTGGGTGAAACTGGAGCTCATCACTTCCAAATTCCGCTCGGGAGATCGCGTCGGCCAGATTGACCTTGGACTCGACATACTCCGCACTGAGCGTGATGTTCCGTGCTGCCAGGACGACCTGCGCCCGTCGAATGCATGCATTGACCTCAACGTTCTTGCCCCGGCCTTTCCGAAAGGCACCAATGACTAGTGTTGCCGCGGTTCGGTTCAGGTCCGGTTCAGCCCATATTTTTCCGAACCTCGAACCGGACCTCAGGTTCGGTTCAGGGATATCGCTGAACCTTGGACCGGACCCCAGGTTCAGGTTCACAGCGGTCCAGTTCAGGTTCAACAGCGGTTCGGACCGGTTCGAACCGAAAATTTCCCGCCACCAGATGAGCTTTATAGCATGTAAAAGGTGTAAAAAAAGTAAAATAAGTGTAAAGGTAGCTACGCAGGTCCCTCCACCGCGGTCCCGTCATCGTTCTCCTCATCAAATGCATCCAAAAAATCAATAATGCGGGTTCGAGCCTCCTCGGATGCATTAATATGGCCGTTGCGGTATCCGCTCTTGAGTATCTGAAGGGCCTCGAACATCTCTGGCGATAGTCGATTGCGTCGGAGTGTTGCGGTGAGTGCTCCATTAGAAAATGAGCGCTCTGAGGCTGTTGCAGAACCTTGGATTGCAAGGTAGTCGCGGGCCATGCGTGAAAGGGTGGGATACTGTGTGGCGTGGTGCTATAGGCCAGTTAACAATAGAAATTAGTAAGTATAAAGCCAACGAACCCCCCACCAGCCCACAACATCTTCGATATTTTCAAGAGGTGCAGCAAGATACGCTCGAAGTTCACCCCGTGGATCAGCTTTGGCGGAGTCGGCAGCTCGTCTATTTTGAACGGCAGCACGCATCCAAGCATGACCATACTGTACAGATCCACTCGAAGGAGCTGCTGCAAGAGTATGAAGTCAGTTCTTGTTGAAGTGAGTAATGGCAGATAAAATTACCGCTGTCCGCTGGAGCGCTGGAGCCATTTGCCGGAGGCGTGTAGTATGTATCAAACTATTGAACCATTAGAAGTGGTTTTATTAAACTTAAAAATAAAATGACTGACCCTTGCGCAGAATTTTTCCATCCCCTCCTCGAAAAATACTGTAGACCAGGTGTGCTCTGCATATGCGGTCTTATAGTTGGGATCTAACGCTAGAATTTACTGCAAGTTGAACAATGCGGAATACTCCAGCAGCTCACTCACCCAGACATATAAAATAGGCATCCGTGTCGTCCGTTTTCCGATACCATTTTAGTGTTGCCGCGGTTCGGTCCTGAACCGATGCCGAACCTGAACCGGACCTGAACCGGACCCAGGTTCAGCCTGAGGTCCGGTTCAAGGTTCGAAAATTTTCAGTATTTTCTGAACCCGTCTGAACCGGTTCGAACCGGTCCGAACCTGCCCCCCAAATAGGTCAAATTACAACGCAAAACCGATAATTCTGGAGGAAAATTAACACAGGATTGACTATCAAACACTCAGAACTATGCCCTTCAACTTAAACAGTGAGTATCGGAGCACAAAATCACCAGCAATTCAATGATGGAGTCTAGTTGAGATCTTGGTCAGTATTGATTGGTGTTAATAACCTTTTGTGGACTGCTGGACCGGGCGAGGTCAAATACTTTATTAGCTTTCCTTAAGTTCTAGGCGCTTTTGCAACTTAAGTTTCGGTAGATCTTAAGTTCGGTCAAGTAATATGCACCTACTGGGCCCTGCCTGCATTCTACATATGTCTTATTATGGGGTCATCCTAAACTTGAGTTCTGTCAGGGCTCTCAAGTTCTAGTAAGATTGAACTCAAGTTCGTGCATGACTTAAGTTGAACGGTCAGTTTATATAAATATAATATTTTCAGTTAATAAAGAACTTCAATTTTGACTGAACTGAAGTCCGTCTTCAGTCCACGCTGGACTCAAGTTCCGAAGGTGGCACGAAATAGCTATTGATAGTAATATAATATTGAGGGAAGATAAGGCAGGTCCTTAGGTACACGACGGAGAAACTCACCTCTGGAAAGGATAAAGAACACTGTGGACCTATTGGTTGTTTAGTTAGTTCCTGTGAAACGTGGCAAAGAGTGCAGTGGCGTACCAAAACTTGAATGCCGCTGGGCAGTGGCACTGGATGGTAGAAAGGCAGAGGTCTGTCAAATATCAGTACAACTGAGCTTGAGCTTGCACAGAGCAAATCATGGGATATCAGGGATATCAGGGTGAAGTGTCAAAGAGAAGAACAGAGAGCTCCTGGAAGTTCGAGCGAAGTCGAAGTGATGTGTTGTGGCGTCTGTGTCGATCTCATGGACTTGAGTGGGGTGGGGACTCCGAAACTTAAGTTGCACGGAACTTAAGTGGGACAGAACTTACATTATATGCCTGTACCCCTAGTAGTCAATCAATGTCAAGTCATTGGCAACAGGACTGCGTCAGAATATACCTACCTACCTACGTATCTCAATTTTGATGTGTGGAACTTAAATTCGAGGATTCGGGGGGCCGGGGGTGGTCCAGCCATGAGGTGCGCGGAACTTAAGTTGTCGCACAACTTAAGTTCGAAAAGCGGTCTGACCGCCTAAAACTTAAGTAAAGCTCATTCTATTTCATGCGAGGTGATTCACAGAGGAGATAAACAACAACTGCAGACTCAGGGAACACTCTGGCTCCATGTCCGATGCATTTTGGGCGTGGGATAATTGCAGAGGTTCAACATCGGTTCGAACCCGGTTGAACCTGAACCGGACCGCGGTTCACCTGAACCTGTACTGAACCCCAGGTCCGGTTCAGGGTTCGGGAAAATGGGGGGTGAACCGGACCTGAACCGGACCGCGGCAACACTATACCATTTAGCAAGGTTATCTAGCCCACGCTGAATTGAGCCAGCCATTTCAGCGAACTTATCTGTGGCGGCCATATTGGTCCAAGACTCCTGCAAGAACTCCAGGAGTGGAAGAGTACGCCAGAGAGTGGGAAATTTAGCACTCGAGAATGACTGTGTTATCTTTGCGGGTTCCTAGTTCATTTCCCATCAATAAAGTGCTCATACAACGATAAAAGGATGCCATACCTGTAAAACCTCGTGCATCTTCGCAATTTTTACCCAGTCGGACTTTGTCAGGTTGAAGTCGATGTAGTTCTTTCCCTGAAGGGCTGGAACCTCGTCGCTATCATCGGCCGTCACGGCGAATTGATTCACGGCCTACATCGTACACAGTAAGCGCAATTTGATAGAACTAGATAAAGTGAACTAAATGCCTTCTGGAGTATTAGAATGCGATCCAGAAATGCGTAGAGTGACGCCCAACGAGTCCGGACCCATGCAACGAGTTGAAGAGTCGGAATGTCGAGCATTTTACAGGTCTTCCCAAAGAATGCTTGAGCTTGAGGAGATTTTCGAATCTAAGGGTTGAATTAAATTTCAGACCCATGAAAAGGTGGAAGAGGATACCTGGTTTATCAGAGCTAGTCCCTTACCGACAGCATCGCCTGCTGCAATCTTTTCCTCTTCTGTATCACCCTCCTCCTCTTCGTCCTCGTCACCGTCTCCCTCGTCATCAGACTCACTGTTTTGTAACAGATCCTCTAGCTCATCGAGGTCAAGGTCTGGGTTATCTTCCCGAAGGCGCGCTCTGATACGCTTAACCTTTGCAAGAACAGCCTTGGCAGACATGGGTGAGACATCAGAGATGAAGTGTCCAGCGGCAAGATTTGTGGCATGTTCCATGCATCTGGAATATAATAATTAATTAATAGACGACTCATTGAGCCATAATAAATTAAACCAACCGAATACGATGTTCCACAGGATTCCAACTGAGATCCCAAGGCCCAATATCAGGGTCCTCGGCGAGCGTGGCAATTGCAGTATCATTATTTGTGGCATTATCGGCGGTGAACCATCCAACCTAAAATCAATTCGTTACACACTGAGACAGGATGAAATCAGTGGGACGAACTTTGTGCTTAATTTCATAGGGCTCAAGAGTGTGCAAAAGAATCTTCGACATGTTAGCTCCTGAATGATTGCCATGAAGGGGTGTATATGCCAGCTGTTCGCATGTTAATACCCATGCTTCTGGATTCTCATCCGGAGCATCAATGTAGTGTCCGGTAATACCCAGGTACGGAGCGCCGATTTTTGAAGTCCATGTATCGAATGTAAATGATATGAGTCCCGGGACGTTCTGAAAAATAAATAAATAACAAAGTCAACCAGAGCAGACGAAGATCATGAACGGAATCTTGCCTGCAGTTTCTCCCGGACACGTTTTATGACTAGGGAGGCACGAAGCTCGATCTCATCCCTAACCATGGTACGATGAGGAATGTCCTTGTCGACGAGTGTGGGGCGAAGGTACCGTATAAGGCCGCGGAACGCCGGTCTATCCACTAGACGAAAGGCCTACAAGTGAATTTATTAGAGACATGGGGTGGCCGCAAAAAAAATGCAACTTGCTTCGTCCGTCGTGACAATGAGTTCGCAGATATAGTCCATAAGGCCAGCCTTGGTGAATGCTGGAATCTTAACTTCCGTCGTAAACTCATCGATGGTGCGTTGCTTTTCTAGCCCTCTACAAAAAGAAAGAGGATATGGTTTGATAAGTCGAACAAAATGAAAATATTTAAACATGCCCTTTATCCGGAACGGCGTGGTGATGTTCGGGAATATTATTCTTCTCGCAGAGGCGTCTGTAAACCTCATAATGCCCCGGTTTCCTGAATAACCTCATTAACGAAGGCACATCAAAAAGCGACACAGTATAACCTACCTCCGTATATGTGCTCGCCGACTCGAAACTCCACCTGTGAAGAATGCGTCCTTGAAGCCTAACTTGGCATTCCTGAAATGAGTTGATGTGAGATGGGCTCACAATTTCCTGATATGAAGACTTACTTGCAGAGCTTACACCAATGGCCACGCACAAGCTTACCCGTGTCTGGATCGGTGAGTTCCTCGGGGACGAACATGAGCTGAGCATCGGCAGTAGCATTGGCCTTGGACGGCCGCTTGAGACTCTGAATTTTCATTGAGGTTGCGAAGATGCAGGAAGAAAAAAGGTGTCCGCACCTCAAGATCAGCCTCCCCAAACGCCTTCGTCTTCAAATATGCTGTCATTGGATCCTCTTCTTCTTCCGCTTCATCTGCTTCTTCCCCATCTTCTGTCGCACCATCCTCTGTTGCACCATCCTCCGTTGTATTTGCATCAGACATATGCACATCCTCCTCATGTTCTGTCTCCTCTGTGTCCGAAGGAGCAGAACGAGAACGAGCAGTAGATCGAGGATTGGGCAAAGCTGCAGCTGCTTTTCGTTTGCCCTTTTCTGCATTGTCGGGGTCCGTAACGCGCGCAGAAGGGACGGAAACTCGACCTGTACGACGAGGGCCAAAGAAACTGGGGATAGTGGACGTGGGCGCAGTTGGAAGAGGTTGAGCATCGTCGGGGTCGTTGTACCATACGATGGTTTTGGCGTCGAGGAGTTTGCCGTCTGGGCCAACCGCACACTGTTCAGACATGGGAATCTAGATAGAATGAAGATGCCAGTCAACAACTAAATAAGATGGGAGAATAATCAAGCGAATGGCGCCATACATGTTTGTAAAAAAAATTCGCCTGCTTTCAGGCTGCAATGACGCGTCAAGGGTGCATAAAAGCGCGCCTGTGGGAGGTCTTGTCAGCGTAATTATGACAAAGGGCCGCCTTCCGGCAGAAACTATGGGGGTTTAACGCGTGAAAGCGGCATAAAAGCGTGAATATGGATATTTTTGTCACGCAGATTATTGTGCTTTGACCGGCACATAATTCCCGAGGTCTTGTCGGAAGATAACACCCGAATTCAGCGCGGAATTTCGTGCTTTGACGCCTCTTATTACGCGTGAAAGCGGCTTTAAAGTGTGAATGTGAGTATTTTTGTCATAGTGATGACTGTGGGAGGGAATATGACCGTATTTTGGGAGCGGCAGGCGCGTGTTTATGCCCTTTAACGCGTCGAATTACGCGTAAAAACGGCTTAAAAGTGCGAGTGTGAGTATTTTTGTCATGGTGATTGCTGCGGGAGGGAAAACGACGATATTTCGAGAGCGGCAGGCGCGTGTTTACGTGCTGTAACGCGTCGCACTACGCGTGAAAGCGGCTTAAAAGTGCCAATGTGAGTATTGTTTGCCATGAAAGCTATTTCTGGAGCGATATGACCGCAATTATGAAATGACTGGCGCGTATTTAAGCCTTGATTGACGCGGGAAAGGGGCCGAAAATCAGGACTGTGGGCAAATTTTTCGTCGGTGTAATTAGTTTTATGTTCCAAATATCAGACTATAAAGATGAGAGCAAATGAGATCTTCGATCCTTGCTTTACTGACAATGAGCGACAAAGTTTTCAGTTCATTCGCCGCAAGTATAATTCAAATCCGACATATAGTTTCCGACAACGCGGTAGGTTTCAAAATATTCTTAGGTTTGAAGTACATTGATTTTTAATCCACTAGGGATCTTGCACACGCTTTTCACCCATATTCATCCACTGGAGTCGCTGGTGCAATACAACCATATACCATCAGCTTCTCCCCATTTTCCCACTAATCGATGCCGTCGACACCGCACTCTTGGATGAGCTATATTTGGTTCAATTCCACCGCAGCAACCTCCATTTTGTCACCATGAAATCAGCAGATTTATATTCAATTGAGGTAATGCACTCCAATTTAATTTCTCGGCCAGTACTGATGGAAAATGAAAGGACTTCATAAATATGCTAACCCATCGTCTCATACAAAAGGCCGCAGGGGAAGCTGCCACACATGGGTTGCTCCTAGCAAGTGGGATCTCCTGGCCAAAATCTCGACACCTGGTGGGAACAAACTCGGATGGTGAAAGTGATCTGGATGACCTGCCCGACCTTCTAGAAACCGCTAGTCTGTAGTGTCACGGTGTGATCAATAAAAAGAACAACTCAAAAAAAAAGTAGTAAAATTATCTGTCTGTAGTTCGTCCGTAGCTAAGGTTCGGACCGGTTCGAACCGGTTCGAACGGGTCCAATTTTTTTCCCAATTCTGTGAACCTTGAACTGGACCTGGGGTCCGGTTCAGCGAACCACACAGCCACTGAACCGGACCCCAGGTCCGGTTCAGGTCCGGTTCAGGTTCGCTAGCGGTTCAGAACCTGACCGCGGCAACACTAGATGTATCGTCGATCTCGCCTTCAGCCGTGATGTCCTCGGCCAAGGACCCACCCTCCGTTGACACGAAATCTACGCGCACAAAGGACTCAGTAGTCGATAACGTCGCACTTGCGGTTGATGTCGCCGAGAAGCTCGCAGGTTTTGTCCAAACTGTTCCGTTTATCGCACCCGTGGCCGGTTGCCTCTCCCAAATTATCAAAGTATACAAAGTACGCGCAAATGTTTATTGCGCATTTTTGTCGCATTTATCTCGTGCAGGAAGTAAAAGCTACGGATGAAAAACGAGACACTCTGCTCCGCTGCATAGTGTCTATATCTCATGACCTGCATGCGACTGTCTTGCGGATGGAGGCAGCAGGCCACATTGATGTTCTTACGCGTCTCAAGCCAGACCTGGAAACATACGCGAAGTCTGCTCATTCTTCCTGTCGAATCATCTCATTCTTAAGCCTTGATATAGCTTACTGGAGAAGGCTGCCGCATTCGTTGCAGATTACATTGAAATCGGGGCCGTTCGTCGTGGTGCAGCCCGGAACCAGCTCGGAAGCGACTTCAGCACACTGCAGCAAGACCTCGATTCGTTCGGAGCCAGATTCCGGGCGAGTAGATAAACTAGCGGGCTTGTCCTCATATTCATCGTTTGTTTTTTAGACCAATCGTTTGGTGGATCTTTCAATACAGCAGAACCAGATGAAGGGAGCTCTGGACCAGGTTCACGATGCGGTGTCGGTGGTATTTTTTATTCGTCCTGACCTTCCCTGAACAGTTTATAGGTCTGTTAATAAGCTCGAAAACTGGCTGCGTTCGCCCCCTGACATGGCACAAAAACAGCATGACATGCAGGCACTTCGCCAAGAAGGCACTGGGAAGTGGTTTCTCGAGGGCGATAAATTCGTCTATTGGCAAGACCATCCAGGGTCGCTGTGGATTCAGGGTAGCTGTGAGTAATCCCGTCCAAGTCATTGTCACAATCTCATTGTAATGTAGCGGGTGCCGGAAAGAGTGTGCTCAGGTGACTTTTTCAAATATTTATGTTCCGCTGTTTCTAACGACAATAATAAACAGCTCAGCAGCAATCACTAAGCTCATCCACGACAAATCACTATTCAAAGACCGCGGAAAGTTGGCCGCCGTCGGATTCTTCTACTTCGATTTCAAGGACAAGACAGATCATGCAGTGGAACGTGCCCTTCGGCGCATCGTTCTCCAGCTTGCTGCCCAGTCTCGCTGTCATTACGAGATTCTCGACGCACAGTACAATCTGTCGGGTGGGCAGACATTGCCTACCTACGATGATCTGCAGCGTATCCTGGAAGAGCTCCTCCGACAACTCGAGCGTACTTACATTATTTTCGATGGGCTCGACGAGTGCGCGGATAATGAGCAGGTGCAAATCATTACACTCATTTCGAGGCTGCAAAAGTGGACCGAAAGCCCGCTACACCTTCTATTCACCAGCCAACCTCGCGCCGTGTTCTCAGACGGCTTCAAGGATGTGACATGTGTCTACGTGGAATCAGATGTGATGCAGAAGGATATTAGACTCTTCGTTGAAGCCGAACTTTGCAAGATGAAAACTTGGTCTTCTCGCATCGACGAAATTGCAGATCGAGTTATTTCCAAAAGCAACGGAATGTCAGTTTACATACCATCATCTCTGCGTCTTGATTTGCTCATTAACTTGGACAGGTTCCGCTTCGCTGCCTGTATCCTCATCGAGCTTTCCCGCTGCAAACGGCAAAATGAGCTGAACAGAGTGATTGAGAATCTTCCGACGGATCTGTTTGGCGTGTATGACCGCTTCATCCAGAGAATCCGTACAGACGATTTCATCTATGTCGCAGCAATTTTTCGGTGGCTTCTGTTCGGAGCCCATTCATGGCCCACTCTGGCAATGCTCGCGGACGCCGTCTCCTTCGACTTTTCCGACCCAACTCATCACACCTATGACCCAACTCTGCGCAATGACCATGCCAACACAATTCCTGAATGGTTGGAAGGTCTGGTCACTGTTACAGCCGATAGGTGGGGGCAGTTCGCACTGGCACATTCCTCTGTCCAGGATTACCTCTTGTCTGCACCATTCGCTGAGAAATTTAAATGTGACCTCAGCCTGGGCCCCTCACACACCTTCCTTGCACAGTCATGTATCGGGGGTCTTCTCCACTTTGCGGACCACCCCTTCAGTCAATCCACTTCATTTCCATTGGCGAAATATGCGGCGAAATGGTGGTGTCACCATCTGCTCCGCTCCCAAGACCGCGCCGTGTTATTTGTGGATGCGATGCGTCTTCTAGAGAACGGAAGCGAACAGTACAATGCTTTAATCTTCCTCCAAAATAATGGGGGTAAAGAGAGGCTATCACCCCTGGAGTTGTGCGCGGAGGAGGGATACGTCGAGGGGGTGTGTGCATTGCTCGAAAACGGTGTCACTATGGGTAGAGTGTTGCAGAGTGCTGCCTTTGGAGGCCACGTCGCGATGGTGCGCCTGCTGCTTGAAAAAGGCGCCAACATCGATCTGCACGATGCCGAGTGCGCAACCGCACTCCACATCGCATCTAGAAAAGGGCACATTGAAATTGTGCGCCTTCTCCTGGAGCGGGGTGCCGGTGTGAATATTTACGACAGTCAAGACGAGACCGCGTTGTTTGCAATCGCTACTTCATTCATCGACCCGACCCCCGGGCATGTGGAGATCGTTCGGCTTCTGCTCGCCGCGGGGGCCGACGCCAATGCGCACAATGAAGGGTACGGTACTGTATTGCGGGCCGCATCATTGAATAGCCATGTTGAAATTGTGTGTCTTCTGCTCGAGAATGGCGCCGAGCTCAATGCGCACGACAAAGAGCATGGAACCGCGTTGCACGGGGCCGCGGAGGAAGGCCACGTTGAAGCTGTTCGTCTTTTGCTCGAACGAGGCGCAGACATCAATGCTCGTGCCGAGCAGACCTCAACCGCCTTACAAGCCGCCGCTTGGAGTGGAAATATTGAAGTTATTTGTCTTCTACTAGAGAAAGGGGCCGACATCAACGCACAAGGGGGGGGGGTACGGAAGTGCACTGTATAGCGCATCACGCCATGGGAATGTCGAACTTGTGCATTTTCTGCTTCAAAACGGCGCAGACGTCAATGCATGCGATAACCACTTCGCAAACGCGTTGCAAGAGGCATCGTTCCGGGGCCACACAGAGATTGTCCACCTTCTTCTCATAAATGGCTGCAACCCAAATGCGCATGCCGACGAATATGCGAGCGCGTTACAGTATGCGGCGTGGTGCGGCAAACACGATGTTATAGATCTTCTTCTCGCAAATGGTGCTGATGTCAATGCTCCTGGTAAAGCCTACTATCTAGAACACTTGAACCTGAGGGGCGTGCTGGATGTTAAGGCCTGGGAACATTTCAGTGTGTTGGAGCCTGGTGTCAATGTTCCCGATGAAGCCTACCATTCAGGATACTGGCACTTGGACCTATTGCGCCTCAAAAACATCGAGAACTGGGAACGTTTTAGTGTGTTGGGGGCTGCGTGCTCCAGAGGCCACACGGAGAGTGTGCGTCTCCTGGTCGAGCATGGGGCCGACATCACTGCATACGGCGGGCGCGCTTTGCATGCTGCGTCATGGGCGGGTGACGATAACGCTGTGAAACTTCTACTCGACAAGGGTATCCCTGTTAACGCGCAGGTCGCAAAGCACGGAAGCGCATTGTGCGTCGCGTCGCTGCAGGGCCACATAAACACTGTGCGCCTCCTCATTGCACACGGCGCTGACGTCAACGGACATGGCGGGGAGTACGGGAATCCGTTGCAAGCCGCGCTCAGCAACGATTACAAGGACGATTGGGGTGACGTGGTTCCCTCAAGGCAAGAGGACCGCGAGGCCACCATTACTTTTCTGCGGGCGAGTGGGGCGGTCGAAAGCGTGGTGCTGGAAGATGCGGTAGCTGGGGAGTCGGGTTCAAACTAGAATACTGTACCATTCGGCCCGAGCGCCCGGGAGATACACGACCGACCCTCCCCTCCCTCCTTCCCTCTCTTCCCCCTTTTGTTCGTTCCTCTCCTTCCTCCTCTCACTCCATCATGGCGCGCTGCACTTGCATTCCACTCAACTCGGCTCCGTCCCACCAACCCCGAACCCGCGTGCGGGGCTCTGTCAGTGGCCGCGCGGGTCTCCGTCAGTGGCATCCGAGTCAAGCTCGACAAGTACGCCAACCGCCAAATATGGCCTGTGATAATCCGCCTCGATTCTGTTTATAATTATCGCTTGCTTGAAATTCGCCGCTTGCTTAACCGACGCGCAGCCGTTCGACGTGGTGGAGAAGCGCCGAGTCGTTCGACTCGGAGAATCTCGCAGCCGTTCGACCTGGAGAAGCTCTGCAGCCGACGCGCTCGCTGACGCGGCTGGCGGCGAATCGAAAGTTCCTCCAGCACTCCCCGGTGGCTGACATCCCCCCCTGGCGCACGTACGCGTGATCTTTCGTCAGTCGCCCCTTGACTCTTCGCACAAACGACGGAAATTCCACAGTAGTATCCTGTACATTAGTTCGATTACACGGAGCCTTTTTTTGGTTTTGGTGCACACCAGTAGTAGTCACATTTTTACTGAGTGCCAATAAAATCCTTCGCTCAAGGAATATATTACCTAAAAGTAGTTTCAAATTCCGTTTATAAAACGTAGGTTTCATGGGAACCTCAAATCACCAACAATAACATAGTTTTAGCTATAGAACCCGCGCACATATAGCCGAGGATGCTGCATTGAACATTCGTTTTTGAATGCAGCTGTATGTAACGTTCGAGAGGTGCCACGAGCTGAGAAGCGGCGCATGGGCACAAGGGATACTAAGGACCTCCAGAAACGGCCGTGACGGGCGCGACCTTGAGAGGATACAATTGCAAAGAGGGCATTGGACACGGAATACGACCCAGCGCGGCCGAAGAGGGGCGCGGTACACGAGCGCGAAGTCTAAAGGCAACATATCGATATTAAGAGACGAAAGGCAACATGAGTCCTCGAAAGAATTATTATGAATTTGAAGGCGGCACCTCGGAGTCGGCCTCAAAAGATACGATTGGAGGCGGCACGGGAGACAAGCGGGTAGGACCCCGGGTACGAAACGCGAGCCCTTCGCATCCAGAACGACGTCAAGCGGGGACCGGTGTACGAGCTCGAACGAACAGTGGTGCGAGCGCAAACGCGGGTAGTAGCACGAGAGAGCCAGCACGACCACGCGCGAGAGAGCACACAAGCCTACATAACCGAAAAGAGGAGAGGGGTTTGGCCTCGAAGGGGTACGTACGTGAGGCGGTGGACGCGCTCGACCTGAGGCGGTGTACGAGCGCGGGCATGCTCGATGTAAGAAAAGGAAAGGAAAGGGGCGTGGCGTATGTGAGGCGGCATACCACCAAGCGTGACCTCGGAAGGCGATCACGAATGAACGCGGTGTATGATATATGAGGACGTATCCAAAGGGACGACCCTTCATCCAAAATCACCTACGGCACATGTACTCGGCAGGGTACGCAATTTGGCAGCGTCCGGGTGCACGAAAGAAAGCCCGCCCTGCAGGATGTTGGGCGAACACCGCCAGAAAGGAAGGCATGAGAGGCGGTACCCGTGACGTGCAGGAGGCGGTGTATGACCTCGGGGCGAGCATGATCACGGGTACGAAGGGCGGCAAGCGAGCAATACCACGACTGAAAGGCGGCACGCGGGCGGGACGGCACGAAAGACGGCGTACGAGCGGCATGTGAGCACGGAGCACGAACCGTAACCTCGGAGGGGTGGCACACCGCGGAAAGTCGCGAATGGAGACGTATGAACACGGTAGAAAGGACAGCGCAGAGATCGCTGTAGCGGAACGAAGCGCGAGTTGGGACAGAACGAGCGTACGATGGAGCTTATGTAATAAGCGGGAATGGTGTGCGTGGTGCGCTGAGGCAGAGGAAACGCACGAGCGCTGAGTAGCAGGAACGGAACGAGCCATGTACGCGAACGGGAAAAGGAATAAAGAAGAACGCGCGAACAACAGAGCGGCGGTGTACGAAGCGTCGACGGGCAGACGAGCGCATAGCGGCGTGGGTGTGCTAGTAGCAACACGAAGCGCCAAAGGACAGTAGGAGGGTCAACAACGACAGCGGCACGATATGCGCAGCGCGCCAACAGGCGGAAGCGACGGAAGCGGGCGGCGATGTGCAACGAAACAAGGGCGTGGCGCTCGCCGCGATACCAACGAGCGGCAGCGAAAGGCAAAACGCCGACGGGGAGAGGCGACGCACGAACGGGCCGTGAAAAGGGGCGCATGTATGCGCACTGCGAGAAAGCCGCTGGGGCGTAGCCAGGCGAACGCAAACGGGTGAGCGAGGGAAACGATAATACGCTGGCGAACCCGCACAGTGAATTCGCATCCGGGCACCAAAGCAATGTGGAAAAACTGCCCAGGGGAAGAGCGGGTAGGAGGTACATAGAAGTGGCGATGTCGGCGCTCAGTGACGCCGCAAGCAAGCGCGGCCCTGCGAACCATAGCCCGGATCGGCTACCACAACAAGGAGATAGCCTCAGGAAGGTCGAGAAACACGAAGGGCGCTACGTCCACGAGACGCCAAGAACACAATATATATGAAAGGTCACTGAGAGTTAACGAGCGGTCTGGGGAGGCTGTCTACGTCCATCCTGGCTGTGTTTTCGAGTACAGCGATAATACGGAAGAATGAAACAAAAAGGCTGGATGTAGCGCGTCTTGAGTGGGCAAAAAGCGATACGAGGCGTGGCCAGAATTCTTTATGGTAGGAGCGTGCACGGGCCACGGCAAGTCGGGCTGAACGGGTCCAGCGGCAGTTTGGGAGGATGGAAGACGTCCGAGGGCGGGTGGCCACTCGGGTCCGTCCCGGCTATGCGGCCCGGGCTCGTCAAAGTCACCCACTTACGACTATACGCCTCGCCCCTCCTCAAGGCCGCACTCAATACCAAGCAGGCCGTCAACCCGATATCATCCTTCGACTGCATCCCATCCCAAATCACCACCATGATTGTGGGCCGCGACTGGTTTCCGGTCAATTTACTACTAAACGGCCCGCATCTTTGGCCACTCCTTCAAGCTTCAAGCCCTTGTCAGCCACACGCTCAAGCGCAACCCGCCAGCCCCTTCCGGTTCGAGCACCCCAAGTGGGTGTATCGGGGGTACTACCGACTTGAACCTCAAATTATTATGACCCAACGGCATCTCCTTCAATTTGGCCAGCGCGACTGGACGACGTAGTACAGCCCTTCAAGTCAACCACCCCGTCAGCCACACGTTCGCGGTAACCAGCCGCGTTCAAGCTCAACCCCCTCTCCCCCCTGCGGCTCGAGCACCCCAAGTGGATTTACATATCTACGCGAGGGTACTACCCCCAAGCCCCGACTTCAACCCCAAGACGCAAGCCGCCCTCCCTCCTTCCTCCATGCTTCCGACTCCGGATCGCTTGCCTCTTCGCCAAAAGCGTACGCTTACCATCGCATCGCCAGTAGGATACTCGCGTCGACGACCCCAACTCGAACACTGGCCGTGTCCCCCGTCGAGCACCCCTCCCCGCTCCGCGCGCGCGGGAGGGTGGCGAATGCTCACTGCAAAAATAAAAAAGAACGCCGGTCCAGTCGCTGTGCCCGACAAAAGGGATCGACGTCTCCTCCGAAAATAACAGCCTCCCTCCCTCCCTCCCTCCCTCCTCCTCCCACTCCGTAATTTGCCTTGCCCCCGTTGCATCCCTATTCAAGTTCTCGAAGCCGCGCCACCCGCCAAGTATAACGAAGAAAAACACCCGCCTCGATGCCGTTGATAATCACTCAATACCGCTTGCTTAAACGACTCGATGCGCACGTATAATACCGAGTCGAAATTCGACTTGGAGCTGCCGTCCAATCGAAATGCTCCTCCGCTCCTTTGTTTTTTTTGGCAGCTTGCCCGGTGGCTCTTCGCGGTTTTTTTTTTGGCGTTCACTCAAGACGCAATTAAATAGTTTACGAGTCCGCGCTCGCGTAGTGAAGAACGTCAAGATTCGAGAAATGACGGCGAAGAACATAGGGTACTCTCTCTCAAAGACTACATAAAGCCTCGCGCTTTTGAGGTCCGTGCCGCGCTTTCGAATCCGTGCTCAAGACCTTGGTCGGCAACCCTCAACCCTGGGGCGAGTCACTGTTATACCATGGGATGTATCCTTTCGTCAAGTTCCATTCCACCATCGCGTCGCGGCCCATACAAAAGATTCTCAATCGGCTATGTATCGCTCTGGGATTTATTATTTACTTGTGATTTAACGTCCTGATCAGGAGGTGCAACTCTTCCCGCTTCTACAATAAAATAAATATTGATTAATGCAGGCTCTGGTGCGCGCGTGGGTCCTCCCGCCAGGACCAGATCTCCGTATGTCTCCTCCGAATGTACATACACCGAAACCCAACCTATCATTTATTTTCAAACTCGCTTCCCACCACTTGTAAGCCAGTCTTGAAGTAATCCTGTGGAGAGATTGCTTGGAGTAAAATTCCGGTCTGGATATTTATTTTATTGGAAGAGAACTGGATGGATGGATATATATGTGATATATATGTGATTGATGGATCCGGAGGAAATCTGTGCATGAGAAGCGGTGGGAGATAGTCGCTGAACAGATGGATATTGGCGGGCTGTGGGACGAATTCTCGAGTGTACGGGTATCACATCTGGAAACTAACCGTGGTCTGTAGGTGTCTGTCCCAGACACTATAGACCACATAGTGCTATAGACCAACCCCCGTCTGTTTCAGACACCCACAGACACTCCCAGACCGATCATCAATTTCGGCTAATTTCGGCTAATTTCGGCTATCCCAACTTGGCCGAGGCATCAACTGGCATCAACGCGATTTTAGACAGGCCGTGGCACTGAATTATTCTAAAATTGGTTTGTATTTGCCTGCAGACTCCAGAGCATAAAGATGTAGGCAATGGATATATTGACCAAATAGTACGGAAGGGACAAATGCTCGTAGACTACTAGTACTAATAAAAATAGCTATATATCCTACTGGTACTCTCGACCCACGACGGCATGCTAACTAACTAAGTTCTGAGGCGACTTGAGTTGTGTATTTGCCAGAGAATTGGGGGAGCTCTGGGTCCTGGAACCAGTGGTATTGTACGTTGCAAGCTTGACCCTTCAAGTTGAAATGTGACCCTTGAAGCTTGAAGGACTTGAAGGGGGAACTCAGAAAGATGGGCAAATTTGGGGAGAAAGAGAGTTGCGGGGAGAAAGAGACTCGCGTGCGCACTTGGATGCACTCTTACTTATAGAGATTCGAAGTGATTTGGAGCAAATAAAACGGCACCGTGTCGGCATGTAGATCACCATGTGCAAGAAGTGATGGTATGGCCTGGTATGGCGCGACCATGTGGAGGCAATGGTCTGGGATGGTCTGGCAGAACGTAACTGTGTCTGTGGCTGTCTGTGGGTCTGATTCTGTCTGGCACAGACGGCCCCTGTCTGTACTGGAAAAACCTGTTTCCAGATGCACGGTGAGAGAGCTGTGAAACGAACAGGTATTGGAAGGAAAATCGGATTCCTTGCACCGATATTGAGCCCGATACAGTGGATGGGCAGATATTGCATGGAGAAGATTCCGTGCACGGATTCAGCCAGAGACTTGTGGCCCAGATTCCAAAGAAAATAGGAGGAGGACTGCCAGAATTGATGCGCGGAATTTCCTAGAGTGCCGGGATCTGTGGAGAGGCCCGGAAATATAGGCTGTGGAGGGATTTCTAGAGACACCTTGAGGGGATGCGAGTGGAGGGAATCCGGTGGGGGGATCAAGGCCGCCATCAGAGTACCCCATATCGATGTCTCGATTAGACGCGCTGCACTTGGTCTCTCCCCATGCCCCTTGGCGAGCGTCTCAAAGTTGCCAAAGATTTCTTGAGGGGAAGGAAAACACCCTCGCGTCCCTCGACTCCTGTACCCCAGGCTGAAACTCCACCTGCACACACTCAGACGCAACCCGATGCGATTCAAACGCAAGTTTATACTCCTGCGACACAGCCAGTATCTGCACTTTCGACCGAGGGCGCTTCGTTTGCCACTAGCCCAAGCGATGGTGTATCGTCGATCTCGCCTTTAGCCGTGACGTCCTCGGCCAAGGACCCGCCCACCGTTGGCATGAAATCCACGAGCACGAAGGACTCAGTCGTCGATAATGTCAGACTTGCGGTTGATATCGTCGAGAAGCTCGCAGGTTTTGTCCGGACCGTTCCGTTCATCGCACCCGTGGCCGGTTGCCTCTCCCAAATTATCAAAGTGTACAAAGTACGCGCGAATATTTATCGCGCGCTTTTGTCGCATTTATCTCATGCAGGAAGTGGAGGCTACGGATGAAAAACGAGACACACTGCTCCGCCGCATAGTGTCTATATCTCACGACCTGCACGCAACTATCTTGCGGATGGAGGCAGCAGGCCACGTCGATGTTCTTACACGTCTCAAGCCAGACCTGGAAACATACGCGGGGTCTGCTCATTCTTCCCGTCAAATCATCTCATTCTTAAGTCTCGATATAGCTTACTGGAGAAGGCTGCCGCATTCGTCGCAGGTTACAATGAAATCGGGGCCGTTCGTCGTGGCGCAGCCCGGAACCAGCTCGGAGGCGACTTCACCATACTGCAGCAAGACCTCGATTCATTCGGAGCCAGGTTCCGGGTGAGTAGATAAACTAGTGAACTTGTCCTCAGGCTCGTATTCATTGTTTGCTTTTTAGACCAATCGTTTGGTGGATCTTTCGATACAGCAGAACCAGATGAAGGGAGCTTTGGACCAGGTTCACAATACGGTGTCAGTGATATTTCTTATTCGTCCCGACCGTCCCTGAACAGCTTATAGGACTGTTGATAAGCTCGAAAGGTGGCTGCGTTCACCCCCTGATATGGCACAAAAACAGCATGACACGCAGGCACTTCGCCAAGAAGGCACTGGGAAGTGGTTTCTCGAGGGCGACAAGTTCATCTATTGGCAAGACCATCCAGGGTCGCTGTGGATTCAGGGTAGCTGTAAGTAATCCGTTCAAGTCATTGTCACAATCTCATTGTAATGTAGCGGGTGCCGGAAAGAGTGTGCTCAGGTGACTTTTTCAAATATTTATGTGCCGCTGTTTCTAATGACAATAATAAACAGCTCAGCAGCAATCACTAAGCTCATCCACGACAAGTCACTATTTAATGACCGCGGAAAGTCGGCCGCCGTCGCATTCTTCTACTTCGATTTCAAGGACAAGATAGATCATGCAGTGGAACGTGCCCTTCGGCGCATCGTTCTCCAGCTTGCTGCCCAGTCTCGCTGTCATTACGAGATTCTCGATGCACAGTACAATCTGTCGGGCGGGCAGACATTGCCTACCTATCATGATCTGCAGTGTATCCTGGAAGAGCTCCTCCGACAACTTGAGCGTACTTACATTATTTTCGATGGGCTCGACGAGTGTGCGGATAATGAGCAGGTGCAAATCATTACACTCATTTCGAGGCTGCAAATGTGGACAGAAAGCCCGCTACACCTTCTATTCACCAGCCAACCTCGTGCCGTGTTTTCAGACGGCTTCAAGGACGTGACATGCGTCTACGTGGAATCAGATGTCACGCAGGAGGATATTAGACTCTTCGTTGAAGCTGAACTTCGCAAGATGAAAACTTGGTCCTCCCGCATCGACGAAATTGCAGATCGAGTTGTTTCCAAAAGCAACGGAATGTCGGTTTACATACCATCATCTCCGCATTTCAATTTTCTCATTGACATGGACAGGTTCCGCTTCGCTGCCTGTATCCTCATCGAGCTTTCCCACTGCAAACGGCAAAATGAGCTGAACAGAGTGATTGAGGATCTTCCGACGGATCTATTTGGCGTGTACGATCGGTTCATCCAGAGAATCCGTAGAGACGATTTCGTCTACGTTGCAGCAATTTTTCGGTGGCTTCTGTTCGGCGTCCGTGAACGGTATTATTATATAATTGATACTCTGGAAACACTCGCGGACGCCGTCTCCTTCGACTTTTCCGACCCAGCTCATCACACCTATGACCCGACTCTGCGCAATGACCACGCTAACACAGTTCTTGAATGGTTGGAAGGTCTGGTCACTGTTACAGCCGATGAGCATGAGGAACGGCACCTTGCACTGGCGCATTCCTCTGTCCAGGATTACCTTTTGTCCGCACCATTCGCTGAGAAATTTAAATGCGATCTCAGCCTGGGCCCCTCACACACCTTCCTGGCGCAGTCATGTATCGGGGGTCTTCTCCACTTCGCGGACCACCCCTTCGATCATTCCACTTCATATCCATTGGCAGAGTATGCGGCGAAATGGTGGTGTCACCATCTGCTCCGCTCCCAAGACCGCGCCGTGTTATTTGTGGATGTGATGCATCTTCTAGAGAACGGAAGCGAACAATACAATGCTTTAATCTTGCTCCGTGTTAATTGGTTTCGGGAGGAGCTATCACCCCTGGAGTTGTGCGCGGAGGAGGGATACGTCGAGGGGGTGTGTGCGTTGCTCGAAAACGGTGCCGATATGGGTGCCGCGTTACAGAGTGCCGCCTCTGGAGGCCACGTTGCGATGGTGCGCCTGCTGCTTGATAAAGGCGCCAACATCGATCTGCACGATGCCAACTGCGCAACCGCACTCCACATCGCGTCAAGAGCACGGCGCATCGAAATTGTGCGCCTTCTCCTGGAGCGGGGTGCCGGTGTGAATATTTACAACAGTCGAGACGAGACCGCGTTGTTTGCAATTGCTACCTTATCCTTCAGCCTGACCCCCGAGCATGTGGAGATCGTTCGGCTTCTGCTCGCGGCGGGGGCCGATGCCAATGCGCACAATGAAAGGCACGGTACTGTATTGCGGGTCGCCTCATGGAATGGCCATGTTGAAATTGTGCGTCTTCTACTCGAGAATGGCGCCGAGCTCGATGCGCACGACGAAAAACATACAACCGCGTTGTACGGGGCCGCGGAGCAAGGTCACGTTGAAGTTGCTCGTCTTTTGCTCGAACGAGGCGCGGACACCAATGCTCGTGCCGAGCAGACCTCAACCGCCTTACAAGCCGCCGTTTGGAATAGGAGAAATGAAATTGTTCGTCTTTTATTGGAGAAAGGGGCCGACATCGATGCACAAGGGGGGAGGTACGGAAGTGCACTGCATAACGCGTTATCAAAACCTGGGGATATCGAACTTGTGCGTTTTTTGCTTCAAAACGGCGCAGATATCAATGCATACGATGACCACTTCGGAAACGCGCTGAAAGCGGCGTCACTCTGGGGCCACACAGAGATTGTGCACCTTCTTCTCACAAATGGCTGCGACCCGAACGCGCATGCCGAAGAATATGCGAGCGCATTACAGTATGCGGCGTGGCGCGGCAAACACGATATCATAGAGCTTCTTCTCGCAAACGGCGCTGATGTCAATGCCCCTGGTAAAGCCTACCATCCAAAACACTTGAACCGATGGCACCTCGAAGACGTCGAGGACTGGGAACATTTCAGTGTATTGGGGGCTGCATGCGCCAAAGGCCGCACGGAGAGTGTGCGTCTCCTGGTCGAGCATGGGGTCGATATCACTGCATACAGCGGGCGCGCTTTGCATGCTGCGTCATGGGCGGGTGACAATAACGTTGTGAAGCTTCTACTCGACAAGGGTGCCGCTGTTAATGCGCAGATCGCAAAGCACGGAAGCGCATTGTGCGTCGCGTCACGGCAGGGCCACATAAAAACTGTGCGCCTCCTCATTGCACACGGTGCTGACGTCAACGGACATGGCGGAGAGTACGGGAATCCGTTGCGAGCCGCGCTCAGCAACGATTGCAAGAACTATAAAGGCGACGTGGTTCCCTTGAGGCAAGAGAACCGCGATACCATTGTTACTCTTCTGCGGGCGAGTGGGGCGGTTGAAAGAGTGGTCCTGGAAGATGCGGTAGCTGGGGAGTCGGCTTCAAGCTAGAATATTGTACCATTCGGCACGTATACCTTAGTTCGATTACATGGAGCCTTTTTTTGGTTTTGGTGCGCGCCAATAGTAGTAACATCTTTGCTGAGTGCCAGTAGAATCCTGGAATATATTATCTAAAAGTAATTTCAAACTCCGTTTATAAAAGGTAGGTTTCATGGGAACCTCTAATCACCAACTAATCACAGAGTTTAGCTATAGAGCCCGCGCACATATAGCCGAGGATACTGCATTGAACATTCATTTTTTGAATGCAGCGTTCGAGCGGTACCACGAGCTGAGAAGCGGCGCATGGGCACAAGGGATACTAAGGATCTCCAGAAACGGCCGTGACGGGCACGACCTCGAAAGGATACAATTACAAAGAGGGCATTGGAACACGGAATACGAGCGCGCACGGCCTCGGAGGCAGAATACGCGCGCGCGGTACCCGAGCGCGACCTCTAAAGCGGACGAAAGACACCATATCGATATCGAGGGACGAAAGGTACCATATGGCCAGGGAACGAAAGGCTGCGAGAGTCCTCGCAAGGATTATTATGAATTTAAAGGCGGTACCCTCGGAGTCGGCCTCAAAAGATACGATTGGAGGCGGCAACGTCGGCATGGTATAAGGGCGACAGGCGGTTACGCGAGGAGCGCGGGGAGCAGTGTACGAACTCGAACGAGCAGTGGTGCGAGCTCAAACGCGGGCAGTAATACGAGAGAGCGCGGCAAGCGCGCGCACACGACCCTGCGAGAGGGCATGCATACAAGCCTACATAACCGAAAAGAGGAGAGGGGGATTTGAACGCGACGTGAGGCGACCTCGAAAGGGTATGTACGTGAGACGGGCGGTGGACGCGCTCGACCTCGAGGTGTGTGTATGAGCGCGGGTATGCGCGATGTGAGAAAAGAAAAGAAAAGAAAAGAAAAGGGAGTACGTGAGGGGAAGGTGATCATGAATAAGGGCGGTGTGTGATATACGAGGAGGTATCCTATCCGGAAGGACGACAAAATCACCAGACACGAGCTCGTCAGCGTCCGGGATGCTGGGCGCGCGCACAGCCAGAAAGCATGTTGGGCGAGCACAGCCAGAAAGAAAGGGGCGAGAGGCAGCGCATGAGCACAGAGCTCGACAGGACAGGTGTAGCGGTGCATGATCTCGGGACATGCGAGCATGCCTTCGGGTACGAAGGGCGGCATGCGAGCAATACCACTAGAGAGACGGCACGAAAGACGGCATGTGCGCACGAAGTACGAACCACAACCTCCGAGGGGCGGCACAGGCACGAAGGGAGCACGATGGAAAGATGGCGCAGCGCGCGCTGTTGTGGAAGGAAGCGCGAGTTAGGACAGAACGAGCGTAATAAGCGGGAATGGTGTGCGGCGGCGAGCGCTGAAGCGGGAACGGAACGAGCTACATGTGTGCGCGAATGGGAAAAGAAATATAATAAAGTGCGTCTGGGAACGCCGCGCGTCGCAAGGGAGAATGAGAATTGAAAGGATTCGCGAGTACAAGTGGGAAAAGGGAGCCATAATGATCGCAGCGGTGCGGGAAGCAAGAGTAAACTGAACGCGCGAGGGGGTGAGAGCGGAACGGAACAAACAGAAGGTGCGCGTAGCGGCGGTGTACGAAGCATCGACGGGCAGTCGAGCGCGCGGGCGCATAGCGGCGTGGGTGCGCTATCGGCAACACGAAGCACCAAAGTAGGAAGACAAGTTGGAAGACGTCCGAGGGCGGGCGGTCCCGGGTCCGTCCCGGCTATGCGGCCCGGGCTCGCCAAAGTCGCCGCTGCCACTCCCACTTACGACTATACGCCTCGCCCCTCCTCAAGGCCGCACTCAGTACCAAGCAGGCCGTCAATCCAATATCATCCTTCGACTGCATCACGACGCTGGCTCATCCCATCCCAAATCACCATGACTGTGGGCCCGCTCGCCCAATTCTCGCTCTTTCGGCGGCTGGGCCCTGGCTCTCGGTCAATTTACGACTCAACGGCATCTCCTTCACCTTGGCCACTCTTGGACGACGTAGTACAGTCCTTCAAGTCAACCACCCTCAAGCCCTTGTCAGCCACACGTTCGCGGTAATCAGCCACACGCTCACGCCCAACCCGCGAGCCTGCTCTCTCCCCCTCCGGCTCGAGCACCCCAAGTGCGTCGGCGGCTTGACCTGCCTCTCGCGGGCAACGCGCGCGCTTGCGCACCCAAGGTCCCATGCGCGCTGGGCTAGGTTATCTAAATACTTTCTGTAACAACTACCGCGCAGCTAGGACTTGACCAGACACAAATTCGATCGCGATACGGTTGACACGGGGCAAAACGCGAAGAGGACCCAAAAGAAATGAATAGAACTGTTATACAGATGCATTACAGAGAATAAAGTAGATAAATATACAACGAAAAAAACAATCTACTTCGTGGTGGTCGCGGATGAGAACTTGGTGACGGATTTTGTCTGTAAACGACGCGTGAGCATGCTGTATAATATAGGGAGAATGGGAAAGGACACGTACGCCCTCGCTGATAGCGTGCTTGGCGAGCTCACCGGGCAGGATGAGGCGGACGCTGGTCTGGATCTCCCGGGATGATATGGTGGACTTTTTCGAGTATTGTGCGAGTTCTGGAGCAGAGTGGGTTAGTAAAAGGAGGGGAAAGGAGGGGAGACGCACTGGAGGCCTCGGACGCGATGCGCTCAAAGATGTCGTTGACAAACGAGTTGAGGATGGCCATGGCCTTGTTGGAGATACCCGTGTCGGGGTGGACCTGCTTGAGGACTGCAAGCGCATTAGGAAGGATTTGAATGGACAAAGACGCGACTGACCCTTGTAGATGTAGGACGAGTAGGTCTCCTTGCGGGTCTTGCGGCGCTGAAGGAGATGTGAGTGGCCGTCAGTGCAGAAGTATCAAGCAACGAACCTTCTTCTTCTCGCCGTCTGCTGCTGGTGCTGCCGCCTTCTTGGTGGCGGTCTTCTTGGCTGCCTTGGAGGCTGGTGTCTTTGAAGCAACCGGGGCCTTGGAGGCGGTGGTGCTGGCGGGTGCCTTGCCGGAAGTCGAGTTGGGTTTGGGGGCCATTGGATAGACTGTAACAGACAATAAGCACAAAGATGTGTGGACAAGAGCAAGGAGACCGACGGGTGGTGGCGGCGGTTGACTGTTGAGTGTTGGGCGAAAGCGTTCGGGATCAACCACAACAGACTGTCGGTTATATACTTTCGTGATGTGGCTGTGCTACATTAGGACGCGTTTGTTGAATCAACAAACGCGCCGTCACGTGTGCTGTCAAACCGTGTCGGTATAAATATACGAACACAACGCCTCTGAACCCAATCGCTCTTTGCTCACCACCACCACCACCACCACCTACTCCACCCACCGCCACCCACCACTACACAATGTCTGGCAAATCCGCAGGAAAGTCAAAGAGCGGCAAGGCTGCGGGCGGCGGCGACCCCTCCAAGTCCCAGTCGCGGTCCTCCAAGGCCGGCCTCCAGTTCCCCGTTGGTCGTATCCACCGTCTGCTCAAGAAGGGCAACTACGCTCAGCGTGTCGGTGCCGGCGCACCTGGTAGGTTGCGTTCGTTCACTCACTTGCTTTCTCTAACACACTACCCAACCAGTCTACCTCGCCGCCGTGTTAGAATACCTCGCTGCAGAGATCCTCGAACTCGCCGGCAACGCAGCCCGCGATAACAAGAAGCACCGTATCGTGCCTCGCCACCTGCAACTCGCCATCCGGAACGATGAGGAGCTCGGCAAGGTGCCGTTCACCAGTCTGCCTCTACTCACCCAACTCCCGCTCACAAAGCCACCCCAGCTGCTCGGCTCCGTCGTCATCTCCCAGGGCGGTGTCGTACCACACATCGACCCCTCGCTGCTGCCCACAGGAACCAGTACGTGCTCGCATTTACCTACCTCATCAATTTTTACTGACTGTGCCACCAGAAAAGGGCAAGAAGGGCGACGCCTCCCAGGAGCTGTGATTTCCCTTTCGTCTTTTCTTACCATCTGTTCCCTGCATCCATTTGTATTGCCTGTAACATTATCTATCTTATTTCTTCCGCGCATCAAATTCACTAGATTTGTTGGCTACATTTCCATATCGAGTGATCGGTATCTCTTGGCTCATGACTTGATCCTCCCCAAATTCCTCTCCATCAACCATCTCCAGGCCGCCATATGCGCGCGCGCCTCCATCCTTGTCCCTTCGTCTCTCCGAAAGCCATAACCTCCTTTCGTAGAATTTCGCCCGACCTCTTTGGACTCCTCGAGCCATCAAAAGGCGAGCGTGCCCTGTGCATCCAGATTCCACAAAATCTTGGCCGCAAATCTGACGAACACAGACCCCCCACCGTTTCCATAAATGAGCCGTCTCTTGACTCTTGGACTTAATCCTGATCCAATGCGCCCTCCCTTCCATCAACCATCTCTATGCCTCTATCCTCGACCCTTCGTCTCTCCGAAAGCCACAAACTCCCTTTGTAGAACTCGCCCTGCCTCCTGGAACTCTCGGCTCCTCAAGCTTGCGGCCAGGCCCTGTGGAGTCACCCGCAATCGAAAGGCGAACGTGTCTTGTGCATGCTAGCTGCGACAAAGTCTTGGCCGCATATCCGACGAGTACACAGACCCCAAACGGTTCGGTGAATGCTCTACGCGAGATATGAAAACGTGGATTCGTAGCCCTCATTTGCAGCCGTCGCTGTGGCTCAAGCGACCATGAACGCCTACTATTTCTCGAATTTTCTATCCAGTGAACTAGTGACGACCCGAGGTTCGCCGAGCCGGGGCGGACAATGACACGTGGATTCGTCTCTCATGAGTCCATCTACCCCAGTCTGTATTCCTAGACCTGTTTTCTTGCATCGGGTTCATCAATCAGGACGCCCGCTTACGCCCCTGCAGGACCGGCGTCACGAACACCGGCACGCCGCCCCTGTCGCTCCGCAAGAAGAACGAGCAGCCTAGAGCAGACGACGAGAACAGCGGGCCTGGGTCGTCGCAGGGGGGCCGGAACCTCAAGCCTCTGCAGCTGATGCGCGCTGAGACCCGCTATTGTGTTGAGCCCAGTCGATTCGTGCATTGGGGATATAAATACGGTAGCGGCTGCAAGGCCTACTAAACGTGTACTTGACTCCGCAAGTGGTGTAGGCTTCATGGTAGGAGGACGCAAAGGGCATAAATGGAGACATCGCTGTTTGGTTCGTCTTTGGTGAGGAGGGCTCGTATAGGTTTCAGTGAATCTGCTTTACACGTCTAACATTAAGTGATTAAAGTGAAACCGGTACAGAGACATCTTTGGAGGCCGTTTTTAGGCCACAAAGATGCGTGGACCTCCGCAGCGCCACCTGGCATGATTAAATCATCGGGCGTCAACCTTGAGGGGGAGTCTTGGCGAATGTAGTATATCCGAGAAGGTCCCCGAAGGTCAGAGAATAATCTGGCATATTTATTATGAGTCCGTATGAGGCTGTATTTATTTATTACCTACGGACTTCCAGTAGCTATATAATAAGCATATGTAATCTGTAGTTCAAAAACTAACTACTTTACCTGAACCACGACAACCTTGTGTGATTAAATCTAGAGCCACGCTTACCCCGTGTCTCACCAATCAAATAAATAAACTGCGCCAATAATACGGTTTCTCCCTCGGGACGCATCTGGAGCAAAAGCTGGCCGAGGATGGCAACGGACGCGCCATACCTTTGGACGGCGGCCGCTGGATCTTCATGGGTAGAATCGATTATGACCGCCTTGCGTCCGAGTTTCTAGGCAGTATTCGCCAATTTGATGGCCGGACGGGAGCGTCTATGGATAATTGCATCTCCATCTCTTCTTGATCTGCCGACCCGTGGAGACGGAGAGAACTGCGTAACGAGCCAGGACACATAATTGAGCCCCATGTGTTGGACTACGACGTCAGTGGCTGGCCTCGTCGCAGAATCTTCCGTCCAGTATTCAGTCATGTACTGCCATAAAGCCTCTGAGATAGGTGGATCACAGGAAGGCTTGGGCGGCCGTTCACCGTCGATAACTCGAAACATTGCAGTGTGTTCTGGTATATCTGCAAAGGGATGTCGACCTGTGTATAGCTAAGGCACATCAGGAAAAAGAAGCATCGAAGATACCGGAATTCGACGCACCTCGAGGCAGACACATCCGAAAGCGTATACATCGCTCGCTGGTGTCCGAGTAAACCGTCCGTTCCCAAAGCGATCGGGGGCGATTAACTCAGGCGCCATCCAGCGAATACTCCCTGCCCGATTTGAAGTATGTGTTGCGGTGGTGGCATCAGATAATGAGGTGAGGCCAAAGTCCGCTAAACAGGCGCTCCACTCGTCATTGATGAGAATATTGGCCTACAACGAAAGTCAATTCCAATACAAAGAGTGCGTCTTAATTATTACACCGCGCAGGTCACCATGGACAATCTTGCGGGAGTGAAGATACTCGAGGCCCTCCGCAATTTCGGACAGCTGAGGATACCATGGGATCAAGTATTTGGAAAGGTAGAACATTGAACCAACCAGCCTATACACGTTTGCTCTCCCGTGGTCATTGAGGTATTTCAAGACAGTCCCATGCTCCATCCAAGGTGAAACCATGCAGAGCGATGGCGGAAATGAATCGCGGTCAATTCCGATCAAGGGCAAGATGTGGGGATGTTGGAGGTGTTGCCAGACGAGAGCCTCTCGGCAAAATTGCTGCAGAATCCCGTTAGACTCGGAGTTCGAACTCTTTACAGAGAAGAGACTTACCAAGCGAATTCGGCGTAAATCTGCATCTCTAAGGAAAGTGCGTACGTGCTTGAGAGCGACCGTTTTCCCGGCATATGTAGCCCGATAAATGTCACCAAACCCACCACCGAATGTGGCGTGCTCGTCGCATCTGGCGACTCCAGTTATGAACAAGGACGACGGCAATTTGTCGCATGCCTCTGAAAGTTTGAGGATTATTCGTCGAGCCCTCGCGCTGTGGTCTCTTTCCAGAAGCAATCCTCGGTCAAGCGCCTAGGTAGAGGGATCAGATAGTTGAAATACGTTAGAAAGGGTACAACATTCTGAACCACGTCGAGAAATACTGTGCCGGATCGCCGACGAGCTTCAATACAGTTTCCTTAGACGATTCGGAGTCTAAAATGGACAGGATGTGGGTCGCAATTCGACCGTCGTCTTCCCGGAGAGCCTCTCTGAGCTTCGGATCGTCCGCGACTCCAAGATCCAATGAGAGCTGCGGGGTTGTTAGTACAGATCCGGTCTCTGTAGTTCTCATGAACCTTCAATAAGGTTGTTCGCGATTCGCGGCTTTTCACAAGAGCCGAGATGGAATCCTCAGCCGACATCAATCCGTAGTAGTCCCGTATGGTCGAGGTCAATCTATCATATCTCAGAAAGTCATCCGCAGGCTGAACTGAACACAACGGACCGAGAATTTATTGAGGAAGAGGTGAACTCCAGAAATGAGAATAAGCTCTTCCATCGCAAAAACCGAATTAGAGGGACCAATGATACATAGACAACGAGATTACCTGATATACGAGTATTCTTGCAGAGGAATGTGGTGCTGAAACCAAGGGGCTGTCACCGGCGTTCTCGGCCAAATCCACTCCTCCCTTAGCCTCGTGGGAAGGTGGTGGTGCAAGACCCTAAGGGATTTGATTGTTTTTTAAAACCTCGTTGCTATATTCTAGCGCTCAACAGGAGAAAAATCAGGGCTCATTGTTCAGCATATCTTGCATTCACCCACTGCCAAATAAATTTTCTTGGTGCCAAAATCGTGTCGCTGCAAAATCCCGTCGGGTCCTGCACTGCCACCTTCCCACGAGGCTAAGGGAGGAGTGGATTTGGCCGAGAACGCCGGTGACAGCCCCTTGGCTGAAACGAAGGCACGTGGCTAAGTAAATTTAAACTTAAAATTAGCTGGCAGTGGTTGTCATGGACCGACGCACGTCCTCCTGGAACTCGGGGTAGCGGCGGGCGAGCTCGTAGTGGACGTCGCTGGAGAGGTCCTCGAAGCGATTTTTTGGGAGGGTTGCGAGTATCTGGCGGGCCTGGTTCCGTTTTGGGTGGAATTCCTCGCGGACGGGCAGAAAAGGCACTGTGCGACGTAAGAGAAGCGCAGTGGACACAGACCGGGCGGGCGTACCTTCGTTCGCGTTCCTGCGCACGAGCTCGTCGTAAACGTCGGTCGACAGCTCGTGGAACTGCTGGATCGTGAGGCGGGTCAGTTTGTGGCGTGCGCCCGAGCGGAAATTTGAGGCGGCTGCTGCGGTCAGATATGGGGTCAACTAACATAAAACTGGACAGACCCTTTGCAAGATAGTCTGCCAGGGAGCGCGAGAGCTCGAGAAAGTGTGTTTCGAAGACGGATCTGTCGGAAAAACTGAAATCATCTTTCAAGGCTTTGGAATGCCTTGCAAGGTCCCAATACTTGGCTGCATTGCAACGGTCTTGCAACAGAAGAGTTGCATTATAATGCTCACATTATAAGGCATTATAAGGTTGTCAGTTATTGTAATTGAAAAGAAGGGACAGCGTCTCTAATGGCGCTTGGTCCTTACGGGCTTTCTATCCTATTCTATTCGATCTAATGGTTTCTAACGGTTCTCTTACAATTAAATTACAGTACACTACTTACCACGATTACACTCAATTGGGCTAGATTAGATAAGATTACACTACTAATTAAATGCTGTTTTTTTACAAGGATTCGAACGGGTGACCTTTTACAATACTACATAATTCTACGATAACGCGCTATAGGAATGCCTCCTGATCTGCTACAACCACCACAGCCACAGGCGGCATATCCGCCCTCCCTCCAGGACCTCCACAAAGCTATTCATTCTGTCAAACTCCCGAAGTCAAACACTGCAAAATCATGCTCCGTCCCAATAGATGACTGGAATACCATCCGCTCCCTTGTAGCGGCCCTTGTACAGATTCCCCGCCCCCCTGCCAACTCAGATACCAGCGATGGCATCTCCTCTCTTTCATCCAAACTCGATGCCCTTGCTGCCAAACTCGACTCCATTTCCCCCCAGAACCCACAAACCACGTCCACATCTGGCTCGCTCCCTTCTAAATCCTATGCTTCTGTCGCAGCGTCTCCCTCCGCCACGTCACTGGCCCACTCCCACGCTCCACGTAATACATCATGTGACATCGCCCTTACTCCGAAAGACCGCCGAAACAAGGCGTTCGTAAACGAGACACACCATGCCATGCAGCAGCAGCTGAATGCCTTCATCACTGGCTCATCACGGCTGAACGAGTACACTGAGGTTCCCTTCGTTCGTGCGACTGCGAAGTACCGCAATGGCGACGTACGCCTCACGCTCCAGTCCAGCCATGCCGCAGTGCTTCTCATGGAAGAAGCCGATCACTGGCTCCCTGCATTCTCTAGCCTTCTCCGGCTTCGTACCCCTACCTTCCCCGTTGTAATGCACCGTGTCTCCACTGACTTTAATGTCGGGAGCGGTGTACTTGACGGAGAGGATGAATGGGAGAATGACATTGCGGAGCTCGTGAGGGCCAACGAGACCCATATGCTCGTTGGGGACTTGACTAGAGTCCACTGGATCGGTCGTCGCACCATCAATGACCTCCGGAAAGTCAAGCAGCACTCTTCGCTCGTACTTCACTTTACGAGTGCGGAATCGGCCAACAAATGCATTGTGCATCGGTTAGCTCTCCACGGCCATTTGCATCGCACAGAGAAGTACTGCCCGCAACCAGTCCAGTGCTTTAACTGCTACTCCTTTGGCCACATCGCGTCCCAATGCAAACGCACCACCATCTGCGGCACATGCGCTTCCGACCATCCCACTTCCGACTGCCACTGCCCCAATGTGAAACCATGTGCCCCAAGTGCCAAATGCTCCCACCTTGTGATTAAATGTGCTCTTCGCAACTGCGGTGGCTCTCATAGAGCAACGGACCTGGCATGTCCAGTCCGCCAGTCTCTTATGCGCCGCATTGCCACCGATCACGCAGCATCGGGCCCTCTCTTTCCGCTTCCATTTAGGGATCTCGGAGACGACGAGTAACCTGGTGCTTAATATCACCCCCTTCCCCTGATCTCGCCATGGACCATTATCAATACGAAACTCCTTACTACAGACTCTAGTTACAGATTACCGTGTACCATAGCCGCTTACAGCGGCTCGAGCACGTTAATTGATTTCATCATCATCAACGCGCTATAGCTACTGCGCCAGGCAGCATATAATAGAAAAGAACCTCACCTGAATATATGACGTCCTTGGCGTCAACATTATAATGCATTGTAATATGCGGCAAAAAATAATGAATGTCGCTCATTAATATAATAAAAATAAAGTATGTCAGCGGACTGCAAGGCGACGCGCACCCATCTGTCCGCTGGCAATAGCGCCGCGAGCTCGCCGCCTCCCCGCTCTTTGTGATGTACTCTGCGTCCAGCGCCTGGAGCGGAACATGCTCCCCGGACGTGGATGCTGTGCGCACCGTGCGCAGGCACGCGAGGATCTGCTCCGCGGCCAGGAGTGGGCGAGTGCGGCGGCATTGCACAACGTCTCCAGCAGGCCGAAGTGGTCCGCCAGCACGGGCTAGCGCGCGGGATCGCGGACACTAGGACACCGGCAGGTGTTCCACAGGGCGTAGGGCATGCCCCAGTCCGCGTTGGCCCCTCGTAGTCGCCGTGCTGGATGTGCAACGCAAACGCGAGAAGCCCGCGAGGAAGGGTGTGGCGATGGGGTAGGGGGCGAAGGTGCTGAGGGGGTGGAGGGAAGATGTGCTGCCGAAGGCAGCGCCGGGATACGCGCGAGGTGGGTGGGCGGCGGGGCGGTGGCGGAGGCGGAGAGGTGCACGTTGCGCGCGAGGTGGGTGAGTGGCGGGATGGCAGCTGAGAGGAGGTGCACGTTGCGCTATAGGCGGGCACCAGGCAAGGGAGGATGGGAGGTGAGGAAGAAAGGCGGACACGAACGACGGAGGTGGGAATGACGCGATGACGCAGGCGTGTCTCTGCCCACGCGATCTCTTAGCTGCTGCACCCTCGCCCCACATAGGGCGGCACCGAACCGACACCGTATTATCACCATTGACGGCGCCTGGACTGCGAGGGATCGACCTGCGCGAGCCCGCGTCACCCACCCTTCCGCTAAGCAAGAAAACAGCACCAAGACGACATGAGACGAGGAACGGAGAGACTGAAAGTGCTCGGAGCGCTCGCGACGCCCATGACGCGTGCAAGCGATGCGCCGATGACGTCGCGAGACGCCCCGACCACTCGCCCGGATGCGTTGCCCCCTGCGCCCGAAGGAGAGGGAGTTGTCTAGCGTCATCAGCGCGCGCCCATCCTGCCTCTCCCGAAAGGACGGACGGGGAACTCGTCGATCTTGACCCCGGAAGTGGAGTGTAGGCTCTGGAACTCGTGCATTTCCTGGGCGAGGGCATCAGTGTTCGAGGGGCTTGGGGCAGGGAAAAAGGCACGGACCTGAAACTTGACGACGTTCGGGCCATTGGAGATGGCACCGTCGGGCTCGCGCTTGAGGAGATGCTCCGCCTCGTACGCGGTGATGTGGGACACGGTGGTAAATACGTCCGCAGTGGTTCGCGCTGCGCTCAATAGTAGCGGTGGTAGATGCCACGCTTGATTGCGGCGACGAGGTAGATGAGGTAGGCGAGCTAGAGGAAGGAATCAGTCGCTTGGAGAAAGAAAAGGAAGGTAACTTACATAAACGACGGAGACGGGTTGCGTCAGCGTCGAGACGCGATCATGACGATGAGG
Organism: Mycena rebaudengoi; assembly: GCA_029282285.1. Lineage (NCBI taxonomy): Eukaryota > Fungi > Basidiomycota > Agaricomycetes > Agaricales > Mycenaceae > Mycena > Mycena rebaudengoi. The sequence goes on from JARJCX010000028.1 coordinate 1,045,453, forward strand.
AGAAGCAGCAGAACCCGCAGTCCAAGAACACCAGCTCCCCGAGGTTGTGCACGGTCGAGTTGATCCAGCGACACGCTGCGAGAGCAGGATCTTCCAGTCGTCCTTGCCATTCGTGGAAGTGCGCAACGACGTCGACAGCGGTGTCGTTTATAAATTGTCGCAGCCGTCCACCGACGTGAAATACACCGCGGGACAGCCGTGACTATGCGTACACCCTCATCGGCGCGACGTCGGACTACTACGGCGACACCGGAGCGAATGCGTTTGAGGCGTCGCGCTCTTGCCTTCGTCCGTCACCCTGCTTACGTGTGCGAAGCTCCCGTGCAAAGGCTCTGCGGCGCTGAAACTCCCGCCGACCGATCCCGCGGCGCACAAGGGCGGCGCGCTTCTCGCGGCACAAGGGCAAGCAGTACATGGGGAGCGCGCAGCGCCGGGTTGCGAGGGATTAGGAGGCGGTGGAGGAGAAGAAGAATTCGAAAAAGGCGCTGGCATGAGACGTAGTCGCCAGGGAACAAGGTGACGAGGCCTCGTTGGTCGCGGCGAGGGATCCCCGGGCCCACAGGTCGCCCTTCCACTCGTCGAGCCGCGCGCATTACGAGCCGGTGTCGAATAGTCTGCATAAGAGCATTAAAAAAGGAATGCAAAATAGAGAAAACACACAAGACATGGCGCCATCGATGAGCCAACGGCAGGAATACTCTGCCTGGAATACACTGACTGGTAGTGATTCGGCCTCTGCACCCTGTGGAATAAGGACATCATGGTCACAAGGCGGAGGTCCCAGGTTGTAGCAAGGTCAATGTGGGGCCAGGAATGCAGTAGGACGAGCTTGAGCGCTGGGGTACAGCACTGGTACAGCGAGATGAGCTGAAACCGCCAATTCATCACTGAACGGCATGGCGCGCTGGAAGAAAGGCCGGCAAAGGCCCCACAGAGGGCTTAGCAGTATCAGAGAGGGAAGGTCTGGTAAGGCATTATAATGCTTCGCGGTCTTGCAACGGCCTTGCAATTTGGCGAGCGTCTTGCAGGCAGCTTGCAATTGTTTACGCTGGCTTGCAACAGCATTATTATGTCATTGCAAGGCAATCATCTTGCAAGCCGATTTAGGTTTTTCCGACATCTGTAGTCGATTGGGGAGACTGGCGAGACATTCTTGTCGCGCAGGGGGCGGAACGCGTCTGTGCGGTAGTTTGAGATCCCCGAGTACGACGTCCCTGTGGGCGACGGCGCCCTCGATCGCAAAGACGATGGTTTCATTTGAAGATACTTAGGGCATCGCGGCCAACACGAGTTTCTTATGTAAGTAATTGTGAGGTTCAACTTCAAGCTCGCGAGTAGATTAGATTAGATAGGGTTCCTCACCCGACGTTTTCAAAGCTCTTTTTCTGAACCCATGTATCCTTGAATCCGGCGCTTTTCCACACCCTCTCTTCCCTTCTTTTTACGCTAAGGTTGCTTTGGGTCTCGTACGCCTAGACCCTCGGTGGCTTTATGCGTACGGGTTTTGCCATGCCCTCATTCCGCTCTTTCCCGACTCGGGCTTTCTCGCCAGCTTTGGCTGTTGTTTGGCTGCGTCGCGAATTACCCACTCGGCCGAACCCCCCCCCTCCCCCCCCCCTACAAACACACACACATTTCCGACATTCTCTCTGTATCCATATCTCTACTACGCATACATATCGCATTTCGCGATAGAGCTCCACGCGCCTCTACCATCCTCCCAACCCGATCACTAATCGTGATCTAGCATGTCTCATTATTTTAGGTCTCCTTCTCCAGTTTCTTCAGTGCACGCCGGCGCAGCGCGTGGGTGTACGAGACGTACACAGACGGCATGCCCCGCCGCACAGCATATACTCTAAAAGTCCGTGGGTCCAGAATGGCGTACTCGTCCCCGGCCGTCCACTGTTACCTGTATGCCGCACCGCACCGAAGCCCAACCTTCCCCAGCACAGCCCGCACATACGCAGCAGGCGTCGGGACCATCACAGACGCCCGCCGGATCTTCGACAGCACCTGCGTCGTGTTAACTGCTGCTGCGAGTAGTTGACCACAAGAACATACCACAAAATACGTGTTGACGTGCTCCACCACCACAGTGTGCTCTCACCTCCTCTTGCAGCGCGCTCGTGAACGTCGTCACGAACGCCTTGGTCCCAGAGGACGTCGCCAGAATCGGCGATAGCACCGCGCCCACAAACGACCCGCACCGTCGCCCCCACGCTAATCCGCACGATGTCCGTCATCTCCCCGACGGGCGTGTCGACCAGGTATGCGGGCATCGCGTGCGATTTCCCGACGTTGTTTACTGGATGTAGTCGGTGTTGGAATAGAATAAAAATAAAATAAATGGCGAAAACGCACCCAGCACCCCCACATTCAGCACGTCCACCACCCTCCGCGAGCTCCGCATACGCCCCCTCGTCCGCAGTCGCAAAATCAATCGCGTGCACCCCCGTCTGCACGTCCGGGTACTTCGCGTCTATGCGTAAAGAATGTTAACCAAGCAAGTACCAAAGCAAGAAAAACCACGCACGTATCTCCCCCCCCACCCTCCCCGTCCCGCGCCGCAAGCAACATATTAAACTCCCGCCCCGCGAGCTGCAGCGCAAACTCGCGCCCGATCCCGTCCGACGCGCCCGTCACGACCGCCCACGCCCCTTTGTGCGCGCCGAACTTTTTTGAGCTGTGGGGAGGGGGGTTAGTGAGGGTGGTGTGGTGCGTGTTAGAAGGTAAGTGGGGAGTGGGCAGCGAGCGGTGAGCAGTAACGAGTGGGCAGTGAGTGGAAGGAACAGAAAACCAAACGCACATTCATCCCAGGCAGCACGACATGTCTGCACTAGCACAGTCAGCGTTTGCAGCGCGAACCGAACGCGCGCAGGCCGAGCAGCAAGGAGAGGTACCGCGGCGAGGTGTGCACTGTCATGTAGTATCGTGGAGAAGAGCGGAGCGTGTATCTGTAGCGACACGATCTGGGCAATAAATGAACGGATGCCAAGATAGCCGCGAAGCCCGTGCTGTTTTGAGCTTATTTTTTATGGGAAGTCGGGCGCCGAGAGAAAATATCCTGGGGAGTTGTCTCGGTGTGGCCAGGCCAGTGAGAAGGGTCATCGCGGCTCCTTGTGAAAACCCGCCGAGGACGATGCGGCCGGGATTCATCGACGCCGGAGGCGACAAGTAGACTCAACGTTGACTGCGCAAGTGTAGGCGGTGGGCTTTATAGCGTGGATGGTGGGGAGCGCCATGGTGGGAAGGCACCCCCAAGAAAGCCACAGTGGTTAGCGGGCAGCTGCGCGAGATTTGCAGGCAAGTAGATTCTGGTTGGAACGAGTTTATTGGATGTGGGCTTGAGTCTTCACGTTATGCACACGACCACGGCAATTAGCTAGTACTTGATTTATTTGCATGGGTTGCAAGTCCCGACAGCATTAAACACGAAGCAGAAGTTGTGTGGAAGAAGTTGGGCAAAGGCCTGAGGGAGCGTGCGAACATCTTTGAGCGTCGAATAAGTTGAACAACACCACCTGCTGCAATCGACCCTGCATCTCTGCACGCCTCCGCCGTCTGTTGCACCGCCCAGCGCCCTTTTTTCTAGTCGCACCGCCTAAATCTGAGCCTCACCCATTTCTGCGCGCCAATACCTTGCAACCCAATGCCCAGGCGTCTAAAATATCCCATCCACCGCGCATCCACACAAGTTCTGCTTCATGTTTCAAAGGACTTGCAATCCATGCAAACAAGTCAAGACTCATGCCTGCATCTAATAGTAATAAACTGCACCTCTTTTCTCTTGTCGCACCTGCCTCTCGCCAAACCACCGGTCGTCAATAGTACCGGCCAGACTCCCCTCGTCCTCTGCGCTCACCCACGCAACCCACAGACACATGTACTCTGATTCTACCCCTCTCTCCCTGCCCTCCGAATCGCGCCTTCGGCACACACAGCCCGTACGCTACGTATCTCATCCGCACCCGATACCGCGTCGCTCTCCTCCTCGCCGACACCGCGCTACGGCCAGTCTTCGGACTCTACTCGCGGTTTGCACAGGCTATCCGTCTCCTATAAGTCCACCCCAGTCTACTTATATTTCAAGTTGCTTGCATCGGGTTCAGGATTCATCTCAATCAACTAACTGTTCGGCTCACTCAGTATGCTGAACCAAGTTACTCTCTCAATGCGTCGAGACCAGGTTGAGCGTTTGATTCGTGCATTGGGGATATAAATACGGTAGAGGCACGGCCTACTAAACGTGTACTTGACTCCGCAAGTGGTGTACTAGGTGGTGGGCTTCATGGAAGAGGAGGCAAAGGGCATCAAAAAAGACATCGCTCTTTGATTCGTCTTTGGTAAGGAGGGCTCGTATATTTTTCAGTGAATCTTCTTTACATGTCTAACATTAAGTGATTAAAGTGAAACCGGTACGTAGACATCTTTGGAGGCCATTTTTAGCCACAACGATGCGTAGCGCCACCTGGCATGATTAAATCAATAGCATCTCTGTACCCACTTCTGCGGACCCCTGGACCCCTCCTTGTGAAGCGCAGACCGTCAACTAGACAAATACTGCAGTCGAGCGTAAGTCAACAAGACTCTCGGCCAAGTCCGAGGCCTCATTCTAACGGGGGGAGGTGACCAACTATGTCGGCCCGTGAAGATGTGTCGGAAGTTGCCGCCCGGGGGCGACTGGACGACGCGAGCGGGGGGGCCAACTGCTTTTATCGACCACCACTTTAAACGTTCCTCAAAAAAAAATTTAAAAAATAAGACTCGGCAGCGACCGCAGCGGTACTACCGCGATCATGTGTATATCCAGCTCATTAACCACGTAACTTCTAACACTCCCGCACACGCCGCAGCACCTGCCCGCACGCGCCTCGTGTACCAGTCGCGCAGCGCGGCACGCTGGAGAGCAACCTCATCCTCAGCACGTTTGCGCGCGAGCACCTCGCGCGCATGGACGAGGCGGAGTTGAGGGTCCTGGAGTATGATAAATTTAAAGAATGTCTTTACATACGGGAGCTTCCATGGATAAGTTCCATATATTGTGCGCCTCGTTCTTGAATTTCTAGATTTGCGCCCCACGACAGCTGCTGGATGAGCCCCGACTGGAACTGGGCCACGGGCGGGCGGGCGCTATCCGAGCGATGGACGAGCTCCCCCATCCTCGCGAAACTCAGAATACACGTGGTGTGTCCGAATCCTCCTGCTGGTTTTCGAGATCTTTGGCCGGCCGAAGGACCTCGGCGGAGTCTTCAGTAGAAGAACCGGGGTTATCTACTGCCTGCATCACAGCTGCGATGGAGTAGGTCATGGGCGGGATATTGTATTGCCGGCTCAGAACAGTCATGCGGTCTGAATATGTGTCGTGCTGCGGCAGAGTATACGTATAAGTAGTAACTGCGAACGACAGATGGGGTAAACTTGCATAGCTCTGCATTCTCCCGATGTCCTTTCGAATTCGAGTGCGCTGTTGTCCGCCCAGGGAAGATAGAGCTTCTTCCCTGCGCATCTGGAGCAAGAGCTGGCCGAGGAGGGCGACGGAGGTGCCATACTTTTGGACCGCGGCCGCTGGATCTGAATTGGTCGAATCGATCTTGACTGCCTCGCGAGCGATTTCTAGAGCCCGAGCTAGTATTCGCAGAGCCGATAGGCCGACTGCAGCCTCTTCGCCATCTGAATTGAGGTATATTCACGTTGGAAATATCCATCATCGAAGAATACGGCGGCTTGCCTTCAATAACGGGTTTTAAGTCTGTTGCTTCTTTCGATAATTGTATCTCCGTATCTTCTTGATCTGCCGACCCGCTGGTAGATGGAGACAGAGAAAACTGCGTCCCGAGCCAGGACCCATAATTGAGCCCCATGTGCTGGACTACGACGTCAGTGGCTGGCCGCGTCGCAGAATTTTCCGTCCAGTATTCAGTCATGTACTGCCATAAAGCCTCCGAGATGGGTGGATCACAGGAAGGCTTGGGCGGCCGTTCACCGTTGATAACCCGCAACATTGCAGCGGGCTCTGATAGGTCTGCGAAGGGATGTCGACCTGTGTATAGCTAAGGCACATCAGGAAAAAGAACCGTCGAAGATCCCGGAATTCGACGCACTTCGAGGCAGACGCATCCGAAAGCGTATACATCGCTTGCTGGTGTCCGGGTAAACCGTCCGTGCCCAAAACGATCGGGGTCGATTAACTCAGGCGCCATCCAGCGAATACTTCCTGCCCGATTTGAAGTATGTGTTGCGGTGGTGGCATCAGATAATGAGGTGAGGCCAAAGTCCGCTAAACAGGCGCTCCACTCGTCATTGATGAGAATATTGGCCTACAACGAAAGTCAATTCCAATAAAAAGAGTGCATCTTAATTATTACACCGCGCAGGTCACCATGGACAATCTTGCGGGAGTGAAGATACTCGAGGCCCTGCGCAATTTCGGATAGCTGAAAAACTATATGATCAAGTATTTGGAAAGGTAGAACATCGAACCAACCAGCCTATCCACGTTTGCTCTCCCGTGGTCGTTGAGGTATTTCAAGACAGTCCCATGTTCCATCCAAGGCGAGACCATGCAGAGCGATGGCGGGAATGAATCACGGTCAATTCCGATCAAGGGCAAGATGTGGGGATGTCGGAGGTGTTGCCAGACGAGGGCCTCTCGGCAAAATTGCTGCAGGATCCCGTTGGACTCAGAGTTCGAACTCTTTGCAGAGAAGAGACTTACCAAGCGAATTCGACGTAAATCTGCATCTCTATGGAAGGTGCGTACGTGCTTGAGAGCGACCGTTTTCCCGGCATATGTAGCCCGATAAATGTCACCAAACCCACCACCGAATGTGGCGTGCTCGTCGCGTCCGGTGACTCCAGTTATGAACAAGGACGACGGCAATTTGTCGCATGCCTCTGAAAGTTTGAGGATTATTCGTCGAGCCCTCGCGCTGTGGTCTCTTTCCAGAAGTAATCCTCGATCAAGCACCTAGTGAGAGGCATCAGATGGTTAAAATATGCTAGAAGGGGTTTAACATTTTGAACCACGTCGAGAAAATACTGAGCCGGATCGCCGACGAGCTTCAATACAGTTTCTTTAGACGATTCGGAGTCTAAAATGGACAGGATGTGGGTCGCAATTCGACCCTCGTCTTCCCGGAGAGCGTCCCTGAGCTTCGGATCGTCCGCGACTCCAAGATCCGATGAGAGCTGCGGGGTTGTTAGTCTAGATATAGTCTCTGTAGTTCTCATGAACCTTCAATAAAGTTGTTCGCGATTCGCGACTTTTCACAAGAGCCGAGATGGAATCTTCAGCTGACATCGATTCATAGTAGTCGCGTATGGTCAAGGTCAATCTATCAGCTCTCAGAAAGCCATCCGCAAACTAAACTGAACACAACGGACCGAGGATTTATTGAGGAAGAGGTGAACTCCAGAAATGAGAATAAGCTCTTCCATCGCAAAAGCCGAATTAGAGGAACCAATGATACATAGACGACGAGATTACCTGATATACGAGTATTCTTGCAGAGGAATGTGGTGCTGAAACGAAGGCAGGATCGGTACGTGGCTGAGTAAATTCGAATTCATTTATATGCAAAAGCTCAAGTGATTTGGAGGGTTGGAAGCCGTCATTAGGGGCCTGCACTACAACTTCATTCTTCAGTTCTTTCCTATAAGGCTGCTCCTTCATGGGCGATGAGAGAGTATATGTAGCTGGAGGAGGCTGGCGGAACGAGCCGCGACCCGTCGTGCGCGGGGGCGAGTTGTCGGGAAAGTAGGAGACGGGGTAGTCGTCGTAGTTTGAGCCGGGGGTGACGAGGCCAGAGGGCTAAATGGATATTAAAAAAATTAAAATTAAAATTAGCTGGCGGTGGTTGTCATGGAACGACGCACGTCCTCCTGGAATTCAAGTTCGGGGTAGCGGCGAGCGAGCTCGTAGTGTACGTCGCTGGAGAGGTCTTTGAAGCGGCTTTTTGGGAGGGTTGCGAGTTTCTGGCGGGCCTGGTTCCGTTTTGGGTGGAATTCCTCGCGGACGGGCAGGAAGGGCACTGTGCGACGTAAGAGAAGCGCAATGGACACAGACCGGGCGGGCATACCTTCGTTCGCGTTCCTGCGCACGAGCTCGTCGTAGACGTCAGTCGACAGCTCGTGGAACTGCTGGATCGTGAGGCGGGTCAGTTTCTGGCGTGCGCCCGAGTGGGAATTTGGGGCGGCTGCTGTGGTCAGATATGGGGTCAATTAACATAAAACTGGACGGACCCTTTGCAAGATAGTCTGCCAGGGAGCGCGAGAGCTCGAGAAAGTGTGTTTCGGAGACGGATCTGTAGCTGATTGAGGGGACTGGCGGGAGATTCTTGACACGCAGGGGGCGGTATTCGTCTATGCCGAAGTTGTACACCGCGCCCGTGGGCGACGGGGCCCTCGACCGCAATGACAATGGTTTCACTGAAGAGAAAGCAGAATCGGTATGTGGCCGAGCAAATCCATTTAGCCGCCACAGCGTCCCAAGTGATTCGGAGTCGAAGGTGGGCTGGAACCCGTCATTAGGTGCCTGCACTACAACTTCGTTCTTCAGTTCTCTCCTGTAAGGCTGCTTATTCATGGGCACGAATCCCGATGAGAGACTTTGGGCGACGGTAGCCGGCGAGGTGCCAGCCGTGCTAGTCGGACGTGAATCTGAAGGGGATTGGGGTGGTACAGCAGCAGCAGCAGCAGCACTGGCTGTTGCTGGTTCAGGTGACGCTGCGACCGGAGAAGTCACGCTGGGCACGGCCTGAGCGGTGCTGGCCATGGGGGAGGTGCTTAATCCCATATTGGCTATAGTAGTGTTCAAGCCTGACACTTGGGAAGGTCCCGGGTTATTGATGGGCTGGTTAACGTAGGTGGAGAGGTATATGATAAGCTTTCCGTGCACAACTAAATTGTCGTTCGACTTTTTGAGGTCCAAGGTAAGCATCTCTGAAGGCGAGGGCTATAAGACCCGAGAGTGCCGAATTCACGTATAAGAGAGCGCGCACCATGACAATCCAGTCCGAGATCTAAAACATCGCGGACTCTGACATTGACAACGCCAAGGAAGCCCTGGTCCGGCCTCTTGAAGTTGCGTTGGTCGAATATTTGCACCGCAACAACGGACGAGTCCTTGACAGTGCTTTGAGCGGTTTCGATGAGCTAGGGACGACGAACGGTCACAGTGGAAACGGCTCACATGTCAAAGCTCTCGTTCCAGTAGGGATTCAAAGTTCTCTTCATAACGCTGGTGGTGTGCGTCTGTTCCGCATCGACATCAATGACGGCGAAAGGGTCAGGAAGACGAAAGACGTCGCGCTTGGACAATCCATCCGCCGCAACGACTGTAAGACAACGGTGGATGTTAAATTCTTTCTGAGCACCGACGGAACCTACCTGTAACTCGTATCTTTTTCCTGCTGGAGAGGGATAAACAAAAGAATATGCAAAGGGTAAAAGAACGTACAGAACATACAGAACGTCGGGCTCGACAATCATGAAGAACGGGCGAATGCGACTCGGACGAACTCAGCGGAACTGCGGCTTGACAAGGGAATGTGGGCCAAGCCAGACTCCTTCCCGATTCGGAACGCCGGACATCAACCGGTGATCAAGCTTCGGAATGATCCACGTCCAAATAGGGGATTTTAATGTGGCCGTTGGCGTGTCCTGCCCATTGTCCGTTATGTTGTGCCACCCGCGACGCGTTTTTACGCGCCACTCGGCGTTCTTTACCCCTCCCACCAGCTACTATATCCCCCAGCTTATTCTGAATGTCTCAACCTGCCACCTTTGAGTTTGTGGAGTATGTACCCCCTACAGCACCATCTCAGCCGTCGCAGCCGATCTGTGCCAATAGAAGAGTGCATCTTAATTATTACACCGCGCAGGTCACCATGGACAATCTTGCGGGAGTGAAGATACTCGAGGCCCTGCGCAATTTCAGATAGCTGAAAAACTATATGATCAAGTATTTGGAAAGGTAGAACATCGAACCAACCAGCCTATCCACATTTGCTCTCCCGTGGTCATTGAGGTATTTCAAGACAGTCCCATGCTCCATCCAAGGTGAAACCACGCAGAGCGATGGCGGGAATGAATCACGGTCAATTCCGATCAAGGGCAAGATGTAGGGATGTCGGAGGTGTTGCCAGGCGAGAGCCTCTCGGCAAAATTGCTGCAGGATGCCGTCGGACTAGGAGTTCGGACTTTTCACAGAGAACAGACTCACCAAGCGAATTCGGCGTAAATCTGCATCTCTATGGAAGGTGCGTACATGCTTGAGAGCGACCGTTTTCCCAGCATATGTAGCCCGATAAATGTCACCAAACCCACCACCGAATGTGGCGTGCTCGTCGCGTCCGGTGACTCCAGTTATGAACGAGGACGACGGTAATTTGTCGCATCCCTCTGAAAGTTTGAGGATTATTCGTCGAGCCCTTGCGCTGTGGTCTCTTTCCAGAGGCAATCCTCGATCAAGCGCCTAGGTAGAGGGATCAGATGGTTGAAAGAAATATGTTAGAAGGGCTATAACATTTTGAACCACGTCGAGAAATACTGTGCTGGATCGCCGACGAGTTTCAACACAGTTTCCTTAGATGATTCAGAGTCTAAAATGGACAGAATGTGGGTCGCAATTCGACCCTCGTCTTCCCGGAGAGCATCTCTGAGCTTCGGGTCATCCGCGACTCCAAGATCCGATGAGAGCTGCGGGTTGTTAGGCCAGATCCAGTCTCCGAAGTTCTCGTGAACCTTCAATAAAGTTGTTCGCAATTCGCGGCTTTTTACCAAAGCCGAGATGGAATCCTCAGCCGACATCGATTTGTAGTAGTCGCGCATGGTCAAGGTCAATCTATCACATCTCAGAAAGCCATCCGCAAACTAAACTGAACACAATGGACCTAGGATTTATTGAGGAAGAGGTGAACTCCAGAAAAGAGAATAAGCTCTTCCATCACCAAAGCCGAGTTAGAGGAACCAATGATACATAGACGACGAGATTACCTGATATACGAGTATTCTTGCAGAGGAATGTGGTGCTGGAACGAAGGCAGGATCGGTACGTGGCTGAGTAAATTCGAATTCATTTATATGCCCAAGCTCAAGTGACTCATAGGGCTGGAACCCGTCATTAGGTGCCTGCACTACAACTTCGTTCTTCAACTCTCTCCCGTAAGGCTGCTTATTCATGCGCAGGAATTCCGATGAGAGAGTATATGTAGCTGGAGAAGGGGAGAGCAGCTGCAACGGCGTGTGCGTCGCGGGCATGGGGGTGGACACGCCCAGGTCATTTACGAGCTTTGCCAGCCTGTAGGACAGTGGACTGCGTGGGGGCGCCCATGACTGGGCAGAGGGAGGAGGAGAAAGCTGGGAGTCCCGGGCCCCGGTTCCAGTTGCATGTGACATAGTATAAGGGCGCTAGTCGGGGAGAAGAGAGAGAAGCACAGAAGGACCGTGGTTGTAGGAATAAATGAGAGTTAGCAGGCCAAGTGGCACCAAGATTGAAGAGGTACTAAGGTAGCGGCCATACAAGTGCGGTTGCCTCACGTGACGACCCAAATTGAGCGAATCTCAGCTTGTAGAATGAGCATCGAAAATCCGGCTCAGCAGTTTTGTGTGAATGTATCATAAGACAGTTCCTCAATATTTTGAGAAATTTCAGTGGAGAAATGGAGGACGAGTTCCCAAAATGATGAGAACTTACATTTGCCATCAATCCCGCTAGATTCTGGAACTAGTCATTCATTTCATAACCTAAAAGCCCCAAAATATTTAGAAGCATTCTTAGATAACATTCAAAGACAACTGCTGGGCCGGATTTTCTAATTTCTACAGATGTTGGGAGGATTCACGGAAACATTCTGAACTTCGCCCAATAAGGTGATGTCACGTGGGTAACTGTATTTGTATGTCCCCTACCTTAATTCACTGTTAGCTATTAGCCGAGCACAGCCACATCCAAATCGGGTAAATTTGATGCCATGCACGGTCCCAAATTGAAACGGCCGGGGCCTGTACTACACATCTGGAAACCGTGGTCTGTAGCTGTCTGGGACAGACCACATAGTGCCATAGACCGATCATCAATTTCGCCTAATTTCGGCTATCCCAACTTGGCGAGGCATCAACTGGCATCAACACGATTTTAATATTACAAGGGCTCGCCGGGGCGTTTCGCGCCCCGGCTCCCCCTTTCCTGAGGACGCTTTGTTTACCTACAATATGTACCCTTCAGCACCCTTCCGCGTCGCCTCAACGTCTGCAGTGATTTGAAAATTGAAGCAGGTCCAGGCATTATTTGATTCTACCACAATAACGAAGTAACTGTACGTTGTGAACGGAAAAATGCAACCGCGCTGCACGGTCACGATACGACTCGATGCAGAACTTTTTTGGTTCAAATGTGATGACTTTCATTGGATATAACAGGAAGGGAAGGTGGTTGGAAAGCGGAGAGCTAGATACGACTATGCCGTCTGCATATTTGATAGAAGTTAGCGCGGCCCATAATCGAAGAAAAAAAGATGAGCCAGCCCAGGATTACTATTTTTCCTTGCCGTCAACGCGAGCTAATATGTGCAAACGATATCCCAATCCATAATGCATTGGTTGTAAACCCGGCCCCGGTTTACCGGTCACGGACAGCTTACATACGCAGCTTTACCTCTTCGTCTTTACCGTCATCTGTCCGTAGCACGCTCAGCTCGCTCGCTCGCCGAATACATAACGTGGTCTTGTTGACTTGTTGTGCATTCTGTCTCAGTGTTGACTGCCTGGCCGGCAGCCTTCCATTGGTACAGAGTCCAACACAAAGTGTGTGGGATAGTTTTCGCATTACAAAATGAGCGCGCAGCATCAAAAAGAAAAGAAAATCCACCTCAGAATCCCACGTGTGGTTTGGGACACACGCGAAATAAAATGCACCATGTCTGTTGAATTTTGAGTTGACTGCAAACAGAGTCATCTCGACGTCGCTTGTAGCACACTCAAGGCTTGTGAACTTGAGACTTGAGGGTAGCTCGAGTTTGGATGTCCGTGGAGTTGGATTTGAAGAGGCGGGCGACTTGAAAATACCTCAGGGGCTTGAGGGAAAGCGGATAGTTGGTGAGCACAGGCGACCAAAGCTTGAGGTCTTGCTCTCCAAAATTTAAAAATCCAATAGTACTTGGGTGGTGCTTGAGCCACGAAGAGCGCCAAAGATAGAGCACTTGAGATTACGGGGCGCGGGGCGTGGCGTGGGCTCATCGCAGTTTTTTAAAGGAATCGCCACTGGTACGTCTGGCCACGTCCTGGCACCAAGGATGAATCATGAAGCTTTGAAGAGAGAGGGTTTGTGAGTCGAAAAATCCGACAGTAAAAGACGGTCTTGTTGTTGTTCAACGCTAGCGCTGGAGGTACGACCATCCGCAATAAGAGCAAGAAATCAAGGACATTGAAAGAGGTCGATGGGCCAGAGGAAGACTTGGACAACATGATACGAGAAAGGCGGGGAATCCATTTTGACACGCAACAGACGCGAAGATTTATATAGACGGGAGGAGTGGACGTGGATGCTGCGCCAGTGTAACGTGTATCTTAAATTGCTTGCGCAGCGAAGTTTCGTCAACCCGTGTCCGGTAGATTCCGAGCGGAGTTTTAAAAGGCTTCGGACATGATAATCTTATAAAGAGTAGAACTAGACAGGCTTGAGACAGGCTGTGGCACTGGATTGGTTTGTATTTGCCGTTCCTTGCCTGCAGACTCCAGAGCATAAAAGATGTAGGCAATGGATATATTGACCAAATAGTACAGAAGGAACAAATGCTCGTAGACTACTGGTACTAATAAAAATAGCTACTCTCGGCCCTCGACGGCATGCTAACCAGCTAAGTTTTGCGGCGACTTGAGTTGTGTATTTGACCGAAAATTGGAGGAGCTTTGGGTACAGGAACCAGTGATATTGTACATTGCAAGCTCGACCTAGAATGACCTTGAAGCTTGAAGGACGCGAAGGGGGAACTCAGAAAGATGTAAGGCTGCTTCTTCATGGGTGATAAGAGTATATGCAGCTGGAGGAGGCTGGCGGAACGAGGCCCCGACCCGTCATGCGCGGGGGCGAGTTGTTGGGAAAGTCGGAGACGGGGTAGTCGTCGTAGTTTGAGCCGGCGGCGACGATCCAAGAGGGCTGATTTAAAAATTAAAAAATTAAAAATTAGCTGGCGGTGGTTGTCATGGACCGACGCACGTCCTCCTGGAACTCGGGGCGAGCTCGTAGTGGACGTCGCTGGAGAGGTCCTCGAAGCGGCCTTCTGGGAGGGTTGCGAGTTTCTGGCGGGCCTGTCAGTTTTGGGTGGAATTCCTCGCGGACGGGCAGGAAGGGCACTGTGTGACGTAAGAGAAGCGCAGTGGACACAGACCGGGCTGGCGTACCTTCGTTCGCGTTCCTGCGCACGAGCTCGTCGTAGACGTCGGTCGACAGCTCGTGGAACTGCTGGATTGTGAGGCGGGTCAGTTTCTGGCGTGCGCCCGAGCGGGAATTTGGGGCGGCTGCTGCGGTCAGATATGGGGTCAATTAACATAAAACTGGACGGACCCTTTGCAAGATAGTCTGCCAGGGAGCGCGAGAGCTCGAGAAAGTGTGTTTCGGAGACGGATCTGTAGTCGGTTGGGGGGAGTGGCGGGACATTCTTGTCGCGCAGGGGGGGGGGGGAGCGTCTATGCGGTAGTTGTGCACCGCGCCCGTGGGCGACGGGGCCTTCGACCGCAAAGACGATGGTTCCATTGAAGAGAAAGCAGAATCCGGATGTGGCCGAGTAAATTCATTTAGCAGCCACAGCCTCTCAAGTGATTCGGAGTCGAAGGTGGGCTGGAACCCGTCATTAGGTGCTTGCACTACAACTTCGTTCTTCAGTTCTCTCCTGTAAGGCTGCTTATTCATGGGCACGAATTCCAATGAGAGACCTTGGGCGACGGTAGCCGGCGAGGTGCCAACCGTGCTAGTCGGACGTGAATCTGAAGGGGACTGGGGTGGTGCAGCAGCCGCAGAAGCAGCAGCACTGGCTGTTGCTGGTTCATATGACGCTGCGACCGGAGAAGTCACGCTGGGTACAGCCTAAGCTGTTGTGTCCGACTCTGTGGCGTGAGAACTTGGGGTTCGGGTGAGCGGAGTGGTCGAGGCAGCAATAGCCAAGTTGGAGGTGCTGGCCGTGGGGGAGGTGTTTAATCCCATATTGGCCATAGCAGTGTTCAAGCCTGACACTTGGGAAGGTCCCCGGTTATTGATGGGGTGGCTAACGTCGGTGGAGAGGTATATGATAAGCTTTCCGCGCACAGCTAAATTGTGGTTGGACTTTTTGAGGTCCCAGGTAAGCATCTCTGAAGGCGAGGGCTATAAGACCCGCGAGTGCCGAATTCACGTATAAGAGAGCGCCCACCATGACAATCCAGTCTGAGATCTAAAACATCGCTGACTCTGACATTGATAACGCCAAGGAAGCCCTGGTCCGGCCTCTTGAACTTGCGCTGGTCGAATATTTGCACCGCGACAACGGACAAGTCCTTGACCGTGCTTTGAGCGGTTTCGATGAGCTAGGGACGAGGAACGAGCACAGTGGAAACGGCTCACATGTCAAAGCTCTCGTTCCAGCAGGGGTTCAAGGTTTTCCTTATAACACTGGTGGTGTGAATCTGTTCCGCATCGACATTGATGATGGCGAAAGGGTCAGGAAGACGAAAGACGTCGCGCTTGGACAATCCATCCGCCGCAACGACTGTAAGACGACGGTGGGTGTTAAATTATTTCTGAGCACCGACGGAACCTACCTGTAACTCGTATCTTTTTCCTGCTGGAGAAGGATAAACGAAAGAATACGCAAAGGGTAAAAGAACATACAGAATGCCGGACCCCTCATTAGGTGCCTGCACTACAACTTCGTTCTTCAGTTCTCTCCTGAAAGACTCCTCGTTCATGGGCACGAATTCCGATGAGAGACTTTGGGCGGCGCTAGCCGGCGAGGTGCCAACCGTGCTAGTCGGACGTGAATCTGAAGGGAATTGGGATGGTGCAGCAGCAGCAGCAATAGCAGCACTGGCTGTTCCTGGTTCAGGTGACGCTGCGACCGGAAAAATCACGCTGGGCACAGCCTGAGCTGTTGTATTCAACTGTGTGGCGTGAGATCGGGTGAGCGGAGCGGTGGAAGCAGCAATAGTCAAGTTGGAGGTGCTGGCCGTGGGGGAGGTGTTTAATCCCATATTGGCCATAGCAGTGTTCAAGCCTGACACTTGGGAAGGTCCCGGGTTATTGATGGGGTGGCTAACGTCGGTAGAGAGGTATATGATAAGCTTTCCGCGCACAACTAAATTGTGGTTGGACTCTTTGAGGTCCAAGGTAAGCATCTCTGAAGGCGATGGCTATAAGACCCGCGAGTGCCGAATTCACGTATAAGAGAGCGCGCACCATGATCACAATCCAGTCCGAGATCTAAAACATCGTTGACTCTGACATTGACAACGCCAAGGAAGCCCTGGTCCGGCCTCTTGAACTTGCGCTGGTCGAATATTTGCACCGCGACAACGGACGAGTCCTTGACCGTGCTTTGAGCGGTTTCGATGAGCTAGGGACGAGGAACGGGCACAGTGGAAACGGCTCACATGTCAAAGCTCTCATTCCAGCAGGGGTTCAAGGTTTTCTTTATAACGCTGGTGGTGTGTGTCTGTTCCGCATCGACATCGATGACGGCGAAAGGGTCAGGAAGACGAAAGACGTCGCGCTTGGACAATCCATCCGCCGCAACGACTGTAAGACGGTGGGTGTTATATTCTTCCTGAGCACCGACGGAACCTACCTGTAATCCGTACTATCTGTTTCCTGCTGGAGAGGGATAAACGAAAGAATACGCAAAAGGTAAAAGAACATACAGAACGCCGGGCGCAACAGACATGAAGAACGGTCGAATGCGACTCGAACGAGCAACTCAGCGGAACTGCGATAGGGTTAGGGTTAGCGGGAGGGTGGGATGCTGAGTATTGAGCTCCTCGATGCGGTGCTGCCAAGGAACTGCGGCTTGACAAGTGGTTCATTTTGTAATACAACAAAATACAATAGGTACCCGCCTACAAACCACCGAAGTGCTTGCCACAATTTTCGGCACTTGGTTACTGTTTATGAGTACTTAGTCTACACAGCTACATATTGGGATTTTGTGGTGTGCAGATTCAAAGTTTCCTTGGTGGTGTGCGGCTTAAACGCAACTCAGGTTTAAAATATGTTTTGGCCAGCGCTTGCCGCATCTCCTATGTACTTCACAACTCAACTTACGATCATAGTCGGGTGGCGGTCCAGATTACCGAAGTATGCTCTCCGCAACCCTCCGCCGCCTCCCCGCGCCCCTGCGCCGAAGCATATCCCTTACCACCACCCTCCACGTCGACCCCTGGCCCTCTCGCACACCCCGCAGCACCTGCCCGTGGACCTCCCGCGGGCCGCGCCCGAAGGCCCACGCCTCGTGTACCAGTCGCGCAAGCGCGGCACGCTGGAGAGTGACCTCATCCTTAGCATGTTTGCGCGCGAGCACCTCGGGCGCATGGACGAGGCGGAGCTCCTGGAAGGAGTATGAGAAAGTATGCGTTTATATATTGTCGTCGTTCTTGAATTTGAGCCCCACGACAGCTGCTGGACGAGCCCCGACTGGAACTGGGCCACAGGCGAGCGGGCGCCATCCGAGCGATGGCGAACTCCCCCATCCTCGCGAAACTCAGAATACACGCGGTATGTCCTCCTGGTTTTCTGCCTGCATCGCAGAGTATTCGTCTTCCGTCATGACCGGGATGTTGTAGATTATGCTCAGAACATTCATGCGGTCTGAATATGTGTCAGTGCTGCGGCAAAGTATATAAGTAGTGGCTGCGAACGACAGATGGGGTAAACTTGCAATGTTTTGGATTCTCCGGATTTCCTCTTCTCGAACTCGATTGCGTTGTCCGCGCGGGGAAGATACGGTTTCTCCCTCGGAGTGCATCTGGAACAAGAGCTGGCTGAGGAGGGCAACGGACGCGCGATACTTTTGGACGGTGGCCGCTGGATCTTCATTGGTAGTATCGAGGATAACCGCCTCGCGAGCGATTTCTAGAGCCTGAGTCATTCTTCGCTGAATCGATGATCGCATCTCCATCTCTTCTTGATCTGCCGACCCGCTGGCAGATGGAGACAGAGAGAATTGCGTAACGAGCCAGGACACATAATTGAGCCCCATGTGCTGGACTATGACACCAGCGGCTGGCCTCATCGCAGAATTTTCCGTCCAGTATTCAGTCATGTACTGCCATAAAGCCTCTGAGATGGGTGGATCACAGGAAGGCTTGGGCGGCCGTTCACCGTCGATAACTCGAAACATTGCAGTGTGCTCTGGTATATCTGCAAAGGGATGTCGACCCGTGTATAGCTAAGGCACATAAGGAAAAAGAACCATCGAAGATGCCGGAATTCGACGCACTTCGAGGCAGACGCATCCGAAAGCGTATACATCGCTCGCTGGTGTCCGAGTAAACCGTTCGTGCCCAAAACGATCGGGGGCGATCAACTCAGGCGCCATCCAGCGAATACTTCCTGCCCGATTTGAAGTATGTGTTGCGGTGGTGGCATCAGATAATGAGGTGAGGCCAAAGTCCGCTAAACAGGCGCTCCACTCGTCGTTGATGAGAATATTGGCCTACAACGAAAGTCAATTCCAATAAAAAGAGTGAATCTTAATTATTACACCGCGCAGGTCACCATGGACAATCTTGCGGGAGTGAAGATACTCGAGGCCCTGCGCAATTTCGGATAGCTGAAAAATTATGTGATCAAGTATTTGGAAAGGTAGAACATCGAACCAACCAGCCTATCCACGTTTGCTCTCCCGTGGTCGCTTGAGGTATTTCAAGACAGTCCCATGCTCCATCCAAGGCGATACCATGCAGAGCGATGGCGGGAATGAATCACGGTCAATTCCGATCAAGGGCAAGATGTGAAGATGTTGGAGATGTTGCCAGACGAGAGCCTCTCGGCAAAATTGCTGCAAGATCCCGTTGGACTCGGAGTTCGAACTCTTTACAGAGAAGAGACTTACCAAGCGAATTCGGCGTAAATCTGCATCTCTATGGAAAGTGCGTACGTGCTTGAGAGCGACCGTTTTTCCGGCATATTTAGCCCGATAAATATCACCAAACCCACCACCGAATGTGGCGTGCTCGTCGCGTCCGGTGACTCCAGTTATGAACAAGGACGACGGCAATTTGTCGCATGCCTCTGAAAGTTTGAGGACTATTCGTCGAGCCCTCGCGCTGTGGTCTCTTTCCAGAAGCAATCCTCGATCGAGCGCCTAGTGAGAGGGATCAGATGGTTGAAATAATATGCTAGAAGGGGTATAACATTTTGAACCACGTCGAGAAAATACTGTGCCGGATCGCCGACGAGCTTCAATACAGCTTCCTTAGACGATTTTGAGTCTAAAATGGACAGAATGTGGGTCTCAATTCGACCCTCGTCTTCCCGGAGAGCGTCTCTGAGCCTTCGGATCGTCCGCGACCCCAAGATCCGATGAGAGCTGCGGGGTTGTTAGTCCAGATCTAGTCTCTGTAGTTCTCATGAACCTTCAATAAAGTTGTTCGCGATTCGCGGCTTTTCACAAGAGCCGAGATGGAATCCTCAGCCGACATCGATTCGTAGTAGTCGCGTATGGTCAAGGTCAATCTATCACATCTCAGAAAGCCATCCGCAAACTAAACTGAACACAACAGACCGAGAATTTATTGAGGAAGAGGTGAACTCCAGAAAAGAGAATAAGCTCTTCCATCGCAAAAGCCGAATTAGATGGACCAATGATACATAGACGACGAGATTACCTGATATACGAGTATTCTTGCAGAGGAATGTGGTGCTGAAACGAAGGCAGGATCGGTATGTGGCCGAGTAAATTCATTTGACCGCCACAGCGCCTCAGATGATTCGGAGTCGAAGGTGCCAGGTTGGAACCCGTCATTAGGTGCCTGCACTACAACTTCGTTCTTCATTTCTCTCCTGTAAGGCTGCTTATTCATGGGCAGGAATTCCGATGAGGGAGTATATGTAGCTGGAGGAGGGGAGAGCTGTTGCAACGGCGTATGCATCGCGGGCATGGGGGTGGACACGTCGCCCAGGGCATTTTCGAGCGCTTCCAGCAGCAGATTGCGTGGGGGCGTCCATGGCTGGGTAGAGGGAGGAGGGGAAAGCTGGGAGTCCCGGGCCGCGTTTCCAGTTCCGTGTGACATAGTATAAGAGCGCTAGTCGGGGAGAAGAGAAGGACTGTGGTTGTATAGAAATAAATGAGACTTAGCAGGCTAGCATGTCGCAAATTTGTATAATGTCTTCACCATTCAACTTACAACTCGTCAGAATCGGGTGGCGGTGCAGATTACCAAAGCATGCTTTCTGCAATCCGCCGCCTCCCCACGCCCCTGCGCCGAAGCATTTGGGCTACGCCCGCCCTCCACGCAGATCCCTGGCCCCTCCCGCACACACCACAACACCTCGCAGCCACCACCCCGCCCGCCGACCTCCCGCCCCCCACGCCCCTCGCGCGCCCAAACGAGCCCGTAAGCACACTACGCGCGCGCCTCGTGTACCAGTCGCGCAAGCGCGGCACCCTCGAGAGTGACCTCATCCTCAGCACCTTCGCGCGCGAGCACCTCGCGCTCATGGACGAGGCCGAGCTGCGCGAGTATGACAAAGTATGCCCTGTTTTTTTAAATCGTGCTGCCTCTTTATTTGTGGCGCGCCGTTCCTGAATTCCCTGAATTTAATTTCCACTCTCATGACAGCTGCTGGACGAGCCGGACTGGGACATCTATTACTGGGCCACGGACGAGCGCGCGCCACCGGAACGTTGGGCGAACTCCGCTATCCTCGCGAAACTCAAAATACACGCGCGCAACGAGGGCAAGGTCGTGCGCCGCATGCCGGCGCTGCCATAACGCTACATAGTCGTAGCCGTAATAACCGCGCTGCGGAGGAGTAGCGGCGCTGGGAGTAGTACCATAGTGTATACTTATATTGCACGTAAAAGAAATAAAACGACGCGTATCTCTGTCGAACGAACAAGTTTTTTTCATTGCAACTCCCATCGCCCAGCCGCTACATATGTATGTACCGCAGCCAACCGACAGAGCACTTGAAAAGTAACGTGAAAAAACTCCGTTCGTTCGTCTGCACAACACGCCTCCCAACACAACGCGCAATCACAGCAACCACATCCTACACGCAAAACAAACACACGCCCAAACGAACAATCGAGGTAGAGTGGCAGCAACAAGCCCGGCAGCAGCAGCGCATTGACAATGCAATGCGCATCAAGGTAAATTTAAGAAAGGATGGGATGGGATGGATGGTGGGGCAAGGTCGCCGTGGCCCGTCGGGGCTGTCGATAAAAATACACGGGGGGGAAGAGAGCAGCTGAAAACGGATCGATGGAGACGGTGCAGCCCGCCACAGGATGGAGACGGTGCAGCATTGCGGACAGCGTTATTTATTGGCGCAGGCGATGATGATAGGTCGTCGTAAGATAGTCTGTAGTATTTGGCACGAAAATTCTTGTGAGGATGGATGGATGGATGGATGCTGCCGGTTATGGTTATGGTCATGGTACTCGCGGCCCCCGTCGAAATGCTCGCTGGGTTCGGCTTGTCAGTAGTAGTAGTTTTGAAGTGATTGCTACGCCCTCCCCCCCTCCCGCACCCCCCTCCCCGCCCCGCCCGTCCAGGTGCACGCTCATCGCGAGACAGGCGGCGCGCCCCCGCGATACGCACCCTGCCCCCTGCCCGCCCTGCGGCGCACCATTCGGCCGCACCTGCCGCTGCGCCGCCCCATTGCTCTGGTACAGCACCTGGCCCTGCGCCTGCGCCTGCGCCTGCTGCTGCGCCTGTTGCTGCTGCGCCATCAGCTGCGCCTGCTGCTGCTGGATCTGCGCCGCCGTCGGCCGCGGCGCCGTCGCCACAGGCGCGCCCGCCACCTGCCTCTGCACGGTGCGCTGCGCGCCCTCCTCCTCCTTCGCCCCAGGGTCCACATACAGCCCGCGGTCGATCGTGGGCGGGCACGGCGAGATCTCCGTGCCGAGCTCCTGCTCGATGCGGTACAGGTTGAAGCGGTCCTCGTACGTGACGAGGTTGATCGCGAGCCCCAGGTGGCCGAAGCGCCCCGAGCGCCCGATGCGGTGCAGGTACGTCTCCGAGTTCTTGGGGAAGTCAAAGTTGATGACGACGTTGACCGCCTGGATGTCGATCCCGCGCGTGAGGAGGTCCGAGCATACGAGGTTGCGGCACACGCCGTTGCGGAAGTCGTGGAAGACGCGGTTGCGGTGCGACTGCAGCATCTTTGCGTGGGAGTAGAAGCACGAGTACCCGAGCTCGGTCACTTTTTTCGCGAGCAGCTCGACGCGGTTGGTGGAGTTGCAGAAGATGATGGATTGGTTGATTTGCAGCTTGGAGAAGAGGGTGTTGAGGCAGTGCACCTTTTGCCGTTCCTCGACGTAGGCGTAGTACTGTGTGACACCGCGCAGGGTGAGTTCGTCCATGAGGTTGATCTCATAGGGAGATTCCATGTGTTTGTCCTACGAAATGTTAGACGGCATGAAAAAAAAAAAAGCTCAGACATACCTTGAAGTCTTTGACGATCATGGGGAACGTCGCGCTGAACAACATGACCTGCCGCGCCGTGGGCAAATAGGACAATAGCTGCTCCATTACAGGAGCGAATTCGGGCGAGAGCAGTTTATCTGCCTCGTCCATGACGAACACAGGGCACTCGCTGAGGTCGGCGACGTTCTTGCCCGCGAGGTCTAGTATACGGCCGGGCGTGCCGACGAGGACGTGGACGTTCTCCGCGAGGCGCATGATGTCGTCCTTGAGGGTCGTGCCGCCGGTGGTGACCATGACCTGCACGCCCATGTGTTTTCCGAGGATCTTGCACACCTGCGACGTCTGCAGGGCAAGCTCGCGCGTGGGGACCAGGAGCAGCGCCTGGATCTTGTTCTTGGAGATGTCGACCTGCTGCAGCGACGGGATGACGAAGGCGGCGGTCTTGCCGGTGCCGTTCTTGGCGCGCGCGAGAATGTCACGTTTCGTGAGGGCGATGGGGATGGCCTCTTCCTGGATGGGGGAGGGCCGCTCGAAGCCGGCCTCGAAGATGCCCATGAGGAGCTCCCGGCGGAGGAACATGTCCTCGAACTCCATACCCTTTGTCGCGGTCACATCGGTCGTCTGGGGGCGGAAATCTTTTGGTGGTGGGCGGAGACCTGACTTCCAGGACTCGGCGGGCGCGGGTGGTCTGGTCGTTGGCAATAAGCGCCGGGTGAAAAAAAAAAGATAAGGAAAGAACGCACGAAGATGTGGACGCGGGGGCGGTGGATTGGGACATTTTAGATGCCTGGGGTGTTCAAAGTGGGGGGCTTGCGAGGTATTGACGCGCAGAAATGGGCGCTGGTTGGGGGTTGGCGAGAGGCTTGGATTTGGGTGCTGCGAGACGAGAAAAGGGCGCTGGACGGGACAGCAGACGGCGGAGGCGTGCAGAGATGCGGGGTCGAGTGTAGGTGGCGATTGCACCAAGTTGTTTAACGGCGGGTTGTGGTCGGGGGGTGAAACTTATTCGATGGTCAAAATGTTCGCACGCTCCCATTGCCCGACTTCTTCGACACAAAGTCTGCACAAAGTTCTTCATGTTTCTAATGCTCTCGGGACTTGCAATCCATGCAAAATAAATCAAGTACTAGCTAATTGCCGTGGTCGTGTGCACTCAAGGCTACATCTAAATAAACTTGTTCCGACAAGAATCTACCACAATGCTGCAAATCGAGTCGTGCCGGGGTGCAAACCACAACGTCGCCGCGGTGCGACTCAACGCGGGGGAATAAAAGGGCGTACACTGGACGCAAGCGCCGTGGGCGCGGTTTTGCGCCGGCGAGAGGTGCCGCGCAGGCAGACCGCGAGCGAAGTCCGGAGACTCTGCACGCGGCGCCGCGCCTGTGTGACTCGGCGACTGGCAGCTGAGGGCGTCTTCCCGGCGGACTCGGCATGGGCGAGCACGCCGCGCCCGGGGACCACGGTTGGTGCCTCGGTGCTCCACGCAGCGCGAGACTCGAAATCTGCGCGAGTGGGAACATGGGCCGTAGCGCGCGGCCCTGCAGTGTCGGCAAGGAGGAGAGCGACGCCGTATCGGGTGCGGACGAGATACGTGGCGTGCGGGCTGTGCGTCGAAGGCGCGATTCGGAGGGCAGGGAAGAAGAGGGGGGAAAATAACTAAGAAGTGGACTTACTGGGTAGAATCAGGGTACCTGTGTCTGCGTGGGTTGCGAGGGGAGTCTGACCGGCTCGTGGTTTGGCGAGACAGGTGCATTAGAACGAGTTTATTAGATGTAGGCTTGAGTCTTATTTGGATAGATTGCAAGTCCTTTGAAACGTGAAGCAGGACTTGTGTCGCGAGGACAGCATATTGGGACATTTTAGATGTCTGGAGAGTTCAAGGTGGGGGCTTGCGAGGTATTGGCGCGCTGAAATCGGCGCTGGCGAGGCTGGATTTGGGCGGTGCGACACGAGAAAAAGGCGCTGGACGGGGAAGCAGACGGCGGAGGCGTGCAGAGGGTCGATTGCAGGCTGTTCAACGGCGGGTTGTGCCACTGTGGTCAGGGTCAAACTTATTTCGACGCTTGTTCGCAAACTTGATGTTCCCACGCTCCTATTTGCCCAACTTCTTCTGCACAACTTCTGCTTCGTGTTTAATGCTCTCGGGACTTGCAACCCATGCAGATAAATCAAGTACGAGCTAATTGCCATGGTCGTAGATGACTCAAGCCTACATCTAATAAATTCGTTCTGGCAAGCCTAATCTACCGCAATGCTTTTGCCTGCAAATCTCGCGCGGCTGCCCGCTAACCACTGTGGCTTTCTTAGGTGCCCTTTCACACCATGGCGCTCCGCACCACTCGTGCTATGGAAACCACCACCTAGTACACTCGCGCAGCCAATGTTGAACCTATTTGCTGCCTTCGGCGTCGAAGGAGCCGCGATGGCCCTTCTCACTGACCTGACCACACCGAGAAAACTCGCCGGGCTATTTTTCTCGGCGCCCGACTTCCCATAAAAAAAATAAGCTCAAAACAGCACGGCTTCGCTGTCCCATCCGTTCATTTATTGCCCAAATGGTTTCGCTCCACGCCCCTTCTGTTCTGATATTCTGGGGACATGGTCCAGGCCGCGAACCTTGTTGTTAAAAACTCATTGGGCCGACTGTCTAAATATTGATTTTCTTGTTAAGGAGATAGGTCTTCCGACCGTGCTAGTCTCCCTGAGGCAGAATAGATAAGTCCAACTTTCGTACCCAAGATATCTATCTGAATATCCTGAGGCACGAAGGTTCGGGTGTAGCATCTACTCTGCTTCGGGGAAACTAGACCGCGCCCCCCTTGGACGAAGCTCTGGTCACTCCCTTTGCGCTGACGAACTCATGACTAGACATGGGGCTTTATAGCTCCAGAAGATCATTCCTCCCCCAGTATAAAGGTTGCTTCTAAACCCTACACACTTCAAGTTATTCCTCTCCTTGTTTTTCAGTTGCCTAATATTGAACTTGATGTGAGTCGATCGAGTCGCAAGTTGAAATTGTTCAACCCAGTTCAACTTGCTTTACCTGTTTCTCAAGTGTGTATGCAATTCTTCGAGCTACATCTTTCTTTGGGGGATAATTGACATTTTCAACTTTAGCCCCAGCCCGAGTTCAACTGAAATAGTATGTGCTGGTCGCGGGGAGGAGGAGGAATATCGGCGCACGGTCCCAAATTGAAACGGCCGAGGCCCGTGCTACATACACCAGTATGCTACGGATGTGCATCATTTATTGCCCCCTACAAAATCTGGCAACCGGAATGAGAGTGGGGCTGTGTTCGCCTACGGTGCAGCAAACACTCTACGTCGCCCCATGCTCTTATTATTCCCGAGGAAAACTAAGGCAACGACCTCGAATGCCGTGGCGTGAATGTGTGTTGTAAGTGGGTTCCGTATATATTGCCTAGCGGTGGGAGCGCTCCGGTTATTAACTGTTAGCTGAAATGCTAGATCGGATGTTTCGAGTTCGAGGTTCACATTAAACCAAAAAGAAATGCACCATGTACATAAGGAGCACCATAAATCGATGTCGTTATGATATCGTGCACTTCAGCGACGAGCGTCGAAGACAAGTCCAACCTGTGGTTAATATTGTAATAGCTAGGGTTGAGTTGGCTGTATGTCGCTCATAGCGAGCAATTCTCTTGTTTGCGGTGAAGATAGCCGTCTCTTGAACATCGGAATGTCTGACATAAAGGAGCTGCAGAGGACGAAAATGCCGGCACTGTCGAGTTCACCGGCTTATAACTAAACGGTCCGCCCTTCACAGAATCAAGGGTCGTTGAGTGCGGCCGGAAATAGGGGCTACATCTGAAGACGACACGTGTACGGAGAAGAATCAAGGGTCATTGACCCTCAATGCCTCAAGGCTGGTGCGGGCGGAAATAGGGGCTACATCTGAAGACCGAGGAGCAGAATCAAGGGTCATTGACCCTGACACCCGTACGGAACGTCGCCGCGTCGCCGCCGCAGACCGACACAAGACGGAAGACAGCCTTTGCCAGTAACAGCATGGGTCCGAAGATGCGTGTTGCACGTTTGTATACAATTTGAGACATGCTACTCACCATTACTGAACAGCGGCTATGATCCTGGTCGAACCGTCGTAGTACGCAGCAGAAAGACAACAACAGGTTGCATGGCTAGTCTTAGAAGGTTCCTCCAACTCCATGATAGGACAATGGAGTCGAAATTCCGTTGCCAGAAATAGGGGTTGTGCTGACCACAGTGTGTATCTTGCCGTAGAAGAGGAGGTACACCATTCGGGCAGGATTCAGATGAGCCTCAGAGTTTTCAAAAATCGATAGGTAAGCAGATTTTCGCTGGTCGTGGTTCGTGCGTAAAGGAGTTCATTTAGCTCCATGGCGCTGTCGTCGGTTCCCACGGATCACGTCACATCAAAGTTCAAATTAATTAAGTAACCGCGACCTCAACCGTGTGATTGACTTCCTTTGTTGAAAAGTCTAACGCCACAAAGCCTGCTTCCATAAACCACCT
Source organism: Mycena rebaudengoi (assembly GCA_029282285.1). Lineage (NCBI taxonomy): Eukaryota > Fungi > Basidiomycota > Agaricomycetes > Agaricales > Mycenaceae > Mycena > Mycena rebaudengoi. The sequence goes on from JARJCX010000028.1 coordinate 1,072,588, forward strand.
TCTTGTCGTTGCGCCTCATTGCAACATGGCCGACACCTCTTCCTCGAGTATACCTTTCCTCGCCCCCCAGGCCGCATATTCTCGCGACGCACTCAAGGACCGGGTAGTTCCGAGCATGGTCCTGGCCGACGCGGATAATCCCCTTACTTCTTCAGTTTCCAGAACCTCTTCCGCGAGTTTCCTCGCCCCGTCTGATACCGCGAGACTCCGCTTCTCGGTGAGGGGCAACGCGATCAGTACGTGGGGCCAATATGTCCCATGGAGCTAATAGTTCAACCCCGCTTGGGCCAGTCACCGGCGGAGGCGGCATGTTAGCGCTCGAGGCTGCTCGAGGCTTGCTTGAGCACGGCGCATCCGGGATTTCCCTGTTCGACCTGCGCTCTACGTTTGAATCTCCCCGCACTGTGGCGGCGCTAGCCGCCCTCCGCGAGACGTTCCCTGACGTGAAGATCCTGGCCAAAGAAGTGGACGTCACGGACGACACAGGCGTGCAGCGCGCTGTATCGGCGACCGTGGAGGATCTCGGCAGTGTAGACGTGCTTCTCTGTTTCGCCGGAATCGTCTCCACTGTCCCCGCGGCGGAAACGACCGTTGAGCAATGGCGGAAGGTGATCGATATCAACACCACCGGTACCTGGATATGTGCACACGCGGTCGGAAAGTAAGTACATAACTTCTCGACGGTTCTGATCGATAGAATGGGCCCCGAGTCCCGTATGTTGAACCTTGACGTTGCCAGGCAGATGATCGCGCAAAGTACGGGTGGAAGCATCGTGTTTACCGCATCCATCTCCGCACACCGCGTCAACTTCCCGCAGCCACAGGTGGGATACAATGTGTCAAAGGGCGCGCTGCTCCAGATGAAGAGCTCGTTGGCAGCAGAGTGGGCAAGGTATGGTATCCGCGTCAACAGCATCTCTCCTGGTTATATGGACACCATTCTCAATGCTGGGCGACGGGCTGGCGGAGATGCGGCGCGTGTGGATGAGCAGAAACCCCATGGGGCGGATGGGCGATCCGGGCGAAGCTGGCCGGCGCCGTGATACTTCTGTGCAGCCCCGCCGGCAAATATATGACTGGAGCGGATATTGTGGTCGATGGTTCGTCGTTCACGTTTCCCAGTGCCTGCAATAACACCATCGTCACAGGCGGAGCGAGCGTTTTTTAAGGCGCGGAATTATTCGTAGCTTACTACGAAGTTGGACCAAGATCTGCAAATGTAAAGCAACAAATCACACTAAGCGTTTTTGGCAAGTTTCAACACGATCTTCATTCCTTCTAAGTACGAAACAATATTCATGTAAATAATCATAAGCAAGGGGAGCACAACGACAGCACGGAATCTAATATACAGGAAAGGGTGGTAAGGATACGCTTACACTTTGAGTCCAAGCTGACCCAATTTGTATCGTTCAAGCGTAAAATGCCATCCACTAAGATTGTGTCAGCGGCCACAAGAGAAGAAAAAGAAGAAGAAGAAACGAGACACGCACATAAAGCCGTATTCCAAGGTCTTCCATGAATTGAGGGCATCCGGGTGGCCTGCCAAAGTCCCTTGAACGCGCCTATGAAGATCACCCATTTCTTCAACCATCTCCACTAAAACGCGTTTGGGATGCTTCTGAGTGGTCTTTGCGCGGATCTGCACGTAGGTCATCGTTTCCCCAGCGAGGTCCTCTTTGTAGAAGCTAAATATTAGGGCCTTGAGAATGAGCGACCATCAGCAAAAATAAGACAACACACGAGAGAATATCGTTCGCATAGCAGAGAAATTCTTCCATGTCCGGGAGTGCTTGAATGTAGATGGAAATATCCGAATAAGCACTGCTAGGGAAGGCGGTGGACGAAAATCCAGGCGCCATTCCACTCTTCGTTCGCAGATATCTCGCCCAATTGGAAGCGGACGGTCGAACTGCCATTTCGATCACTTCTTTCCGCTCTTCAAGGACAGTGCCGCTGACGAATTCCATGGCCGCGCAGGACATAGAGTTGGCGTTCACGGGATCCCAGTAGCTGTAGAGTCTGATGAGTGCCTTCTGGAAACCTGCCAGCGGTATATGTTCTTGGGGAAGCCCAAGCAGCATTCGGCGCTGGAAATCTTCGAGGTAGGGTTGCGCCGAGAGATCGTCGATGTAGAAAAAGAACCTGAACCGAGATCAGAGATTGTATCGTTAATTGAAAAATCCTATTAGGAGTACGTACCAACAATACATGGCAAAAGCAAATTTCTCCTCCAAACTGAGGTAACAGTAGAAGTACTACAAGAAGGAAAGAGTCAACTACCGAATCAGAACAAAAAATAATACACTTACCTCAACAACAGAAACAGCTTTTTTTGAGACGGCCTTGAAGGTCTTCCCATCGTTTCCGTCGTCTGCATTCCAGGAATCTACCTCAGCGTCCACGGCAGCTGTCAGTTCTTCGAGGACGCTGTTTGCGGCGGCAACTTCAACAGGTGACTCGTAGCAGACGGCATCCAGCAAATATTCAATTATCTTCTTGACATCCAGCTGCTCGTCGGGGATGCGCATCTAAATATATTGTAAGCAGGACGTTAAAGATGGTTTAAAATCTGGCATAGTACCAATTCACTCGAGAGCGATGTTAGTGTGTCGATAGCCATTTCTGAACGAGTGCCGTTAGCAGATGAGATGTCGATTCCGGTGGTGAGCGACGCCCTTTATACAATGGGTCCTTAATACATTTTTATCGATATCTTCTCGGATACTTCCAGAAAACGCCGCAACTCATGGAAATCACACTGAACCCGGCCGCAGCTCGCAGAGATGGTCGTCACCTGAGAACTGGATGCATAACCTGATAAGAACCGGGTGCCTTCCGAGTCGCATGGGCGTGTTCAGCTCCTGGCCTTCGATCAAGTTCAATACTGGCATCTAGCAGAGGAGTCCGACGCCGGGCGCAGAACATTCAACAAAATCTTCGAGCGCGCGAGCTGAGCTGAGGTGAATTGCTATATTTGCTGTTAGAATCCGAAAGTGGAGTAAAGATAAGCCCTCACAGACGAGTTGGAATCTGGGGGAATCTGGGATTGCGATGGATCTATTGTTTGATGGCGCATCAGTAGAGCAGATCGGCCCGGGGTCAATTGCCGGGATCCCGGTCCGCTGAGTGATCATCTAAGATCTTGATCGTCGGATCAACGCGTTCAACGCCGCGTCGCTCTTCTTTGCTCCTGGGTGGCTCAGAAGGTGACGGATAGGATCGGTAACCCAGGGTGTATATAACACTCATATTCCGGCAGCAATCCTTATAAACCCGTCCCAGATGCAAAGCAACTCATTGCTCAATTTGGTGGTTGGCTTTCGTAAAGCAGACTTTTGTTTCGCTTTTGTTTCAAGAAAACGAGCGTGTACCTGAGGGCTGGCCCCACGTATGTACAAAATTTGCACATACTCAGCGGAGGCAATTTTTTGGGTGCTATTTGATGGGTTGAACTGAGGAGCCGAACATCTACACAAGTTGATTAAACCCCAGCCAACGTCCGTGCGAAATCATTCGCCCAAATGAGACTTGACCACTTTCTCCCACACGTGTTTTTTAGGCAACTCTCCGAGCCTCTTTGCGTCTCTCCTTTGGGTTTCCTGTGATACGGCCGTTTCCCCTGCAAGAAATATCGAAGCCCTACCCTGCAACGAACTCGCCACCCTCGGGAAATCCTTGTATCCAAGTAACATTGGCCTGGCCTACCCAAGGCCTACCATTGAATCGAGAGCTGCCGAGTGCTCTGGCGGCGACCCTGAACTCCGGATCCCCATGCATACATTCGCTTGACTAGCGCATATTCCAGTTGTCATCATGATGATATAGTGTCCATGGACGTTATGTGTATAACCTATCCTGGCTAGTGCTAGAGTCGAAACGACCGCACACCTGGATATATCAAAAATAAACGGCCGGTACTCAACTGGAATCCGTCCTGTCAATGGCCAACACTTTTTCATCGAACCCATATTTAAACCGACTCAGTCCGAAATCCGATTAACGGCATGGTCCCCAGCGTTTGGCGCGGCCTACCACGTTACGCAAACCTTCGCGGTTGTCTGATGAACGCCAAGTTCTCCCAGGAAGAAGACAGGAACCGTCGGTTACTGTTCTGTATAGATGATTCTAGCGACTTCATCAACTTTAAGTGCAATCGAATGCGGCGGCTGCAGCGCCTATAATATCCCTGGCGTAAGATCGCCCTCTTCTTTACCCTCCGAATCTTCTCTTCGAAATATCCATGTCTCAGAACAGACAAATCGCCGTCTTCCCTTTCAGTCTTTGGGGTAATACCTTGTCCAACATGAATCTGAATGCTGCAGGCTGACACATTGTATGTCAGGACACGCTCGTCCTATTCCAGCATGGGCGGCCCGTCTCTCCAAGCGCGCTCCCTCGTTCACTATCTCTTGCTTCGTTCCTTCGAGTGTCCATGAGAGATTTCTTCTCGAGTTGACTCGTCAATACGGCAGCGAGAAAGAGGCTCTCGCGGCTCTCGAGTCTCGCATCAAGTTCGTATTTCTGGGCTGCTACCATGAACATGACTGATCATCCTCCTCAGGATAACTGTGCTCGATATCCCAGACAAGTTTGCGTCTCCGGCGCAGTACGAGGCCAAGTTTGTTGAAGAATACACGAAGCTGTGTGCCTCCGACGAGACCCACCCCGACGTCGTTGTTTGCGATGTGTACGCTACCCTCATCGATCTTGGACATTGCTAATTTTTCAAACATAGTATTATGCCTGTTGCGACCTTCGATAAGGTCCATTTCATGGCCAAGCGACCGGTCAAGGTCGTTTGCTGGAACCCGATTGCGGTTTCTACCGTTTTCTCTCATCCCTTCCGCGAATGGATGCCCGACATGGACGCAGTCTACAAGAAGATATACGAAACTCGTAACACTCAGAAGATCAAGTTCAACGATGCCGCTGATATTGTAAGAAATTATTTCTGTTCTGTTCATATTTATTGAAATCAACGGACACAGGTTTATCAAGCCACACTAACAGGAAATCCGGTAAACATCCCTGGCTTCCCTCAAACTGTCGACTACGAGGGTTATCCGCAAGAGGTTTGCGATACCTCTAGCGCCGTGTTTTCCATCCTCACACATCACCTATAGCCACCGAAGCTGCAGCCCGCTGTGACCAACATCGGTACGGACTTTCTGATCATTGTATTTACCCCTTGCTTAATAGTCACACCAGAGTACATGGAGAACATTGTTTCCAACGACGCAATGATCTCGATCTCTGCGTATGATCTGGAACCACACGCGTTCGACGGTCTCAAGGCATTGCTAGGCGCCAAAGGAGCAGAAGTATTTGCATTGGGGCCTTTCATGCCTGACGTGACCTCCCCAGAGGTTCTCAAGGCCGAGATGGAGCAGTCAACTGCCGACTCTCAGGGGATTGTCGAGTTCCTCGACGGTATTCTGGCAACAAAGGGCGAGAGATCTGCTCTCTACGTGGGTTTTCCTGTTTCTTTCTTCGTTCTTTTCAATTTACGTGTGCAAAACCAGCTCTCTTTCGGAACCATATTCTACCCGACCGTCCCAGAGAAGCTCCACGCAATCATCAACGTTGTCATTGAGCTCGGGATCCCCGTTGTAAGTTCCTTTCCCTCGGCACTGTTCCCATTTAACAAGAACACAAGGTCTTCGTTCACCCCGAGCATGCTCCCCCCATCTCGGAGGACATCCTCGCGAAATTCGCCGAAACCGGTCTCGGCTACGTTTGCACTTGGGCACCTCAGCAATACGTCCTGAACCACCCCGCAATTTCTACGTTCCTTAGTCATGGCGGATTGAATTCCACCCTCGAGGCGCTCTACGTCGGAATGCCGATCCTGTCCTACCCTCAATACGGTGACCAGCCCTTCCTTGCGATCCTGGTCGAGCAGGTTGTCAAATGCGGCTATGAATTCACCGAGGTTCGCCAAGGGCACGGCCTGCAAACTCGAGGAAATGGGACGAAGACCAAAGGGACGATCGAGGATATCACAGCGGAGGCGCGGCGGTTGTTGAAGCTGTCCTTCTTCGATGAAGCAGACCGTAAAGAGAAACGCGATGCTGCTATGGCTCTTTCCAAAAAGCTGCGGGCCGTCGTGGAGCGAGGATGGACCTGCCACTAAGGCACTAGACGCGTTCATCCACTTCGTCAAACAACCACCTTCTGCTGATAGACCTGCTAGAAAGGCCCGCGCACAGGAACGAGACTCCGATGCGTGGTTCTAAATATTTTGAGTAAAATTCCTGTACATAGTTCGTATGTATTATCCAATGGCAAATAAAAGCAGTGTTTTATCAGGGTTTACGATACGCGGCCTCGAGGCAATGTGGCACAGGTGCCACCGTATAGCCACCGATCAATGTGCAGAAAAAAAAATGGACATGAATGGTTTCTGGGTCTAAACTGCTCTGCAATTTTCCTCAAAGTTTGTGCTGGGTTCATGCAAACCGGTCGTTGGCTCATTAAAATCGAGCTGAGATAGAAGCCCCAAGTGCTTACCGGTCGCGCAGAGTATTCTGCACCCGGCTTCAATGCAGCAACAGAAGCATTTTTAACGTTAACTGAGAACGGCCGGCGTCGAGCTCGAGTGCCGTTGCATATGGTATACATCGCGGCCTTGGTAAGAAGCAGGTATTATGTTGAAGCGGGTGGAGTTCATGATCAGATACATGGTTACATGCAAAGTTACGACGGTAGACACTTCGGTTAGCTATTCGGGGGCAAGGCCGGTGAGGGAGCAGAGCTCGGAAAATCGTTTTAACTTGTTCTGCCCTGTAGAGAATTTAGTAGGCGACGCCAGCAGCCAACTTTGCCTGTGTTCAGTCTGGTCTAGACCCTACCCATCAGATCCGAAGTCGCTTGGTGAAGGTACAAGGGTGCCTCCGCCGTCCGCCGTCGCGTCGTTGTCGGCTCTCGGGGGTCGGGCCTGCAGCTTGATGTTTGTGCATGTTTATCAGGTCAGGGTTGCCAGTGTTGTGGCGGTCGGCTATTTCTGTGATGGTCAATGTTCGCAGCCGCGACGCAGCGGCGCTGAGCGGCAGCTTGCAGGCACTTACTTAATTTGGTCGCTTGCTTGTTCTCTACGGCATGGATGAAGACACCCGGAGTTCTCCGTGGATTCGAACTCCCCATAAACCCCACACACAATTTCGTGTGCAGCCAAAAAGTCCCTTGCGGTTCGTTGAAATCAAGTTGAAATGGTTGGGAAGGCGAGGTGTCGGATATGGTTGATTTCTTCCCAGAACCGCTGCCGTGTAAAGAACGTCTTGCGGTTCTATCCTACCAAATGGCGAACCGCGAATATTTCGTCACTGGCCGGTTACAAACGATTCGGCCGAACCTTCGCTTAAAATCAAGCGCCATCACTCCCTGTCGTGATGTGGGGTCCTTGCCGTTTGTAGACGCTTGCTTGTCGTACGGAGGTATATTTACAAGAGCACCATGAGCCATCTTTTGACTCGAGTCCCCTTGGTTCCCCTCCTCGCCCACTACTACGCCTAACCACTGAAGAACTGTGCTGCTCCTCGCGCAGCTTCTGTCCAGTCGATTATGCCTCTAACACTGTATGTCGGCCTTCATGCTCTTTTTGTCGTATTACTTACTGGCGAAATCTTCCTCCCTTCAGCCCTGATCCTCTTCCCTCGATCGAATTATGTATGTGACGCGTGTTTCATCGTCAAGCGTCTGTCCTAAATATACCTTTAGCCCACGGTCCAAGCTTCGTCGGGATCATTGTGGGATGCATGGTAAGAGGGACTATTTAACGAATCGAACTACGCGCTAAACGTGAAACTTAGCTATACGGGGCCGTGTTTGTGCAGGTCTGTTCGTCTTCACGCCGCCCTTGACTTTTAGTTAAATCCAACGCTAGGTTTCCACATATTACGGCCGTTTCCCCAAGTCAGTCGCTCACCCGCATTTATATTCACTGTCTGACACTTAGCAGCGATCGTTTATGGACCAAATGTTATGTAGGCCACCGACCATCTTGGTACTATGACTGAGGAACTAACTTTCGGCAGGTGGGACTATTGTTACTCACCGACACTGTGGGGTGGGATGTTTTCTTCCTAGTTCCTAGACGGGAAATCTGACGATGATCTCAGAACAGTCCTCGCTGTATACTGGCTGTATAACTTGACAATGACCAATTTCCGTAAGCATCCTGTCTTCTCGGTCAAGGGATATCATGTATTGACCACAATGTCCTTTCAGTGAATCTCTCTGTATGTCTTGTTCGTCACCCCTTCAGTGATGACGCTAACGATGGGAAACCATTTTCAGGCTTACGGCGACGCGAATTGGAGTAGGTTCCCTATTATCTCACAGTGTCCCTCCTAATAACGCTTGTAACGCTAGTGATTGCTGCTGGTGTGTTGCGATGCCGTCCGGCGGAGTTCTGGATATACTAATCGACTGCGTACCTCCAGATCCTGGCATTGTCGGCATTACTGGTGCCCTATGCCAGCTGTTCTATGCGTGGCGTAAGACTTCCAACTAAAACTCGCATGATTTCCGTTGACACTTCGATTTTATAGGCATTCACGTCCTCACGAAGCAGCCGATGCTGACAGTCGTGATCGTGACCGTGTCGTTGGTTGGAGCCAGTACGCCCATTTTTCTTTAACTTTCCCAGATGTTCTGATATTTCCCCCTTATTCTTCAGTCGCCGCCGTCGGTGTGTCCGGAACCATTGGTGCGTCTCTCGCCAAGCTATTTGCTAGATATCTAATTATGATGTTATCAGGCGTCGTTAAGCTGTTCTCGCGGTTTCACGCTCGCGGGATGACAATATTCGGAACGATTTGGCTCGTGTCTGCGCTTGCGTCAGGATATAATCATCTCATGCATCTGACCTGGTATCTAGGTCAGTGCTCCTGCCCGAAATTTTGTGGCCGATTTACTAATGTGCGGCGTATACAGAGAAAGCGCCGCTCAGGCTTTAACAAGGCCACAGATACTCTGCTCAACTAGGATCATCGCCATCACGCTCGCGAATGGCGCGCTCACCTAGGCAGGTCGTCTTCATTTTGTGTCCTCCACCTGGCTCATCGGAATATTTTGCAGTGCCTTCGCACTGGTAGAACTCTGCTTCTTCCTTGGACAGGTTTGTCTACAGCAATGAATCACGAAAGTATTCGCCGCTGATGAATATGCTTATAGCCAGACACAGGCGTGCACGTCGGGTTCTCTTGGATCCTAGGAAAACTCTACACCAACAGTGTCATGGCGTCCCTCAACCTGCGCAAGCAGAACCGCGGGTACTCAGAAGACAACACCACGAGTGGAGGCAACTTGTCAGGCACTCGGCGGGTATGTCATTCTCTCCCTTCTAGCCCGTCAGTAGTTAAACGTTCTTTTTTCTTAGGACGGTGGACGCAACGCTCATCGGGTCGACCCCAATGTTGTGGTGCATGTGTCAACAGAACAGCACGAGCTCACCGACGCACCGTACGGCTGGGACTACCGACAAGCGTGTCGCACACCCAGCAGGGAGCGACGACAAGGATATCTATCCCGTCTAAGAACGGAACGTCCTTCATTTGCGGCTAGACTGCTCCGCCGACATTCTTTTAGACATCTAAAATCGCGCCTGCACATAAAAGCATCCATTCGTGCACATATTCGTCTGAGCCCAAGACTATATAACCCCTGTATCTGTAGAAATGTTGGGAGTCGGACGTTGTAGATAAGACTCGTGGAATAAAACAAGGAATAAAAGTCAAAATACAATGTTCTAGAATGTTATTATCGAGGTACACTCAAACAACACTCAAAACATCCAGACCGAGATTATTGGATCATTTGCAATTTATGTATAAGCGGGACAGAGCGGGGATCTGGAATTCTTGGTTCTGGAATTCCGGACTAAGTCTATCGTAACGGTATGTCTGTCCGCGTAATTGACATCATCCCGAGCCGTCAATCACGGCATCCTACTCAGAATTTCTAACTCCGTGCTCAGGATGAATTCGTCGAAGAATATGTTACATTCCAAGATGCGGCAGGCCCATATTTGGCCTTTCCAGTAGCAGATGCAGCAATGGAGGAACCAAGGTGCCAGGGCCATTGATATCAATTATCAATGTACGAATGATAAGAATTTGCGGTAAGTACCCGAGAGCGCCCAGGAACAGGCCGCCGGTCGGCAGAAATCAAATGTGGCAAAATTCTTACAGTGCTGTACAAGTGCTGTAATACAGTTCCAGAGACTCTATCATTTATGGGCACACCAGTCCAGTAGGGATATCGCGTTGGGTTGCGAAGAACAGAAACTGACACAAAGGATGAGAAAATTGGCTGTAACTTGAGTAGACTGAAAATCTAAAAATGGGTTGTAAATAGGCCGTTCCAGGTGTGAGGAGAAGGAAGGACGCTCAGGAACGTGAGAAAGGCCGTTCGCAAAAAGTCGGACCTCGTCACCTCGGCACACTTGGGCATCACTGCGAGGAGCTGCGAGGAGTCGGAGTGCCAGTGGTAACGGGGTTGTTAGACTGTTAGGGCTAGGTTACGTTGTCGTTCTGAAGCGCAACATGCGGAGTTATGAGCAGTACCAAGCAGACTACAGTATCGGAGCGAGAATTCGGCGGCAGAAGGTGACGGAAGATGATGGATAAAGAACTCCATACAAGAAGCAGATGGAAGCCCCCTTTTTCGTTTTGGATTTCGGAAAAGTTACCCCGGGCCAAGAATGTATTCCTGCATATGTATCCATCGTCGACCATGCGGTCGACGTTGATATTTATATTTGGTCAGATCCATATTCTGCTAGCAACGTCGTGCAACGCCAGCGACGCCGTCTTCTTATTGCATTTTATTCTTGGCTTGAAATCGAGCGAATTCGCGGCAAACAAAGGAACCGCTCGAAACAAAGAAGAGCACCAGGAAATTATGTCGCCGAAGGTCCCATTCCAGCCCACATTTCGAATTTCAAGACCAGAAGTTGAAATGGCAGGCGTACTGAGCAGGAAATCCGGTTGCAAGTCACGTGTGACACGCCAAACAAGGACACATACATTCATCCGAGATGGCCGCTACGAGCCGCTACGCAGCACGGCGCCCCCGAGTTCCACCGACACTCTGCTGCTTCTATTGCCGCCGACCATCCGCAAGTCGGACTCTCTCAGACTGACCTTCCCGCATGAGCGCACCAATCAGTCGCACGGTCCAACACTTCTTCAATTCAAACTTGTTGTCAAGGCCATCTACCCTCAAGATCTCAGCCTTCTTTCCACCATCTTCCTCCGCGCACCTTCAATCACCTCGCTGCGATCTTCCTCAATTCGGGCTATTTCTCTTTGAGCGCAACCCTTTCACCCGCGCATCTTTTGACATTACATACCCCGATTTGACCTTCTGATTCCTCAGCGCGAGTGTCTGGACTCTCACCTTTTCTTATCGTGATCTTCCCTGCCTGTTTCGACCTTCACCACCATTTTGTCTTTCACGGACGCATCTACGGCTCCAGCTCTGGTGTCATTTTTTGTGCTCAGATTCCAAGATTATCATAATATTTCCATTCACCCACGACCATCTCGACGTTTGCGGCGTTTTGTGACGCTACGACTGCCATGCGAGCAGAATCCGGGCATATAAGTTGAATTTCGACGCCTCAGATACATCAGGTTAGTCTATCATCTATCCGTTCAATGTCTTTCTTCTGCAGAGAGCGCTCAAAGAGCAGTCGCGCTGTTTTCCACATTGCTTCTGCCTCCGCGATCTGCCCTTGCTTATATACGATATCGCCAATTCGCATCATGCAGGCTGCTTTACTTCTGTGGATGTCCATCGACACGAATCCGTCCAAGGCTACCTGGAAAAGAGTTAGTGCCGTTATTTCGTCGTGGTTGGCGTGGAATATATCGCCCAGGCGCCGGAGCGCTTTGTGTATTGATATTTTATTCTTGCCTTTCTGTGCAAATCCGAGAAGGACCAATGCCCAGCCCAGCGTTGAATCAATGTCGAACATCCCACGAGTCAGATCTGCAAGTTTCTCCAAGCACAGTAGTGAAATCTCCTGATCGTTCCCCCGCGTCGAGGTAAAGCAACGCTGCAAGTCTGATTTGGCCTGTGCGACCCGCCCCTCGCGAAGATCTAGGTAAGCATTTGCGACATCACACAAAGTGATACCGGGTGGATTCTGAATTGAAATAAAGGCGGCCTTAACTTCCTGGAGATCTCGCAGTATGTCATGCTCATCGGCGCCGATTTCGATGTCGATACGAACGATGGCCAACCTATCATAGGCCTGATTAAGTGGCGCGTGCTTGGGGCATGTATCTGCATACAGAAGTCGGGATTCGGTGTATTCGGTTTTTTGAAAATGAACGTCTGCATCCGAATCTAGGAGATTGAGATAATTCGTACTGCCTCGCAGACCGCAGAAACTGAGGAGCTTCCTCCCGTCCGCCGACAGCTCAAAAGAATGCGTAAAGTCTCCTAGAGAAGTGCGGCACAGAAGCTCGCTTTGAATTGCTTGGCTTTCTGAATAAAAATAGCCGTTCGCTTTGGCGAGTGCTCTCATTTCCTGAGCAGCGCGCTGTCCCTCGACATAATCGCCGAGCTGCCAATGACACTGTGAGGTGTAGTTCAAGGCTAAGCATTTCCTCTGCGGATCTTTGATTTCCTCCGCGAGTGAGATGGCGAGATTGAAGTATTCCAATGCTTTTGGGATGTCATTTTCATGGCTGCGGTAGTAGCTTCCAACTGCAGAATAGAATCGAGCTGGTTTAAATTGAGACAACTGTCAGTTGAACCGAAATGCAACAGTATTAGTTACTAACCTTCCCCCGAGCGGTCTTTGCTGCTATTGAAGTGCTCAAGGCCTTTTTTGACCAGATCCTCCGGGTCGGAAATCGAGCGATGATAAGTCCAGGATAAAAAATAATTTGTAAGGAAGGTGCCATGCAACCTATGATCGCCTAGCTGCTCCAAATATTGAGGGAGCCTGTCCATCAACCCGGTAACACCCCTCCCGCTGATTCGGCTAAAGGAATCCAAAGTGATGATACTTTGTATCGTATCCTTGAGATCGACGTCGTCGCTATTCAGTCCATGCAGGAGGATAGAATGTATGTTTCCGACATTCGACATAATCCTTAGTATAATTCCGGATCCCGAGGGTCGATGCTGATATTCCTCCCAGAGGTTGATGAGCTCTCGGAAGTGTTGCCGTAGAGGTCGAACGATTCCCAGCGGCGGTGAATGGAAACGGTGCACATACTCTCGAATTGGAGCTAGCACTTTAAGGTGCCCATTGGGTTCAATAAACGCCAGGGAGGTGCGGAGCAGTGTAGATTTGCACCTCGATATTCCGGGGATTGGGATATTGCTCTGAAGGAGTTCTGCGTCTGAGATACCATCAGGCAGCAGGGAGAGGAGCCCAAGTAGCTCCAGGGACCCTGGTGAGGACACCATGCGAGGGCTAGAAAGGGACACCATAATCGACACTTCCAAGTTGGATAGTTTATCCAAGCCTTCGGAAAGAAGGCTTGTCTTCTCCTGTTTTAAACGTAGAACAACTGCGGCATAGCCCTCATATGCGACTACGTTGGCCGCGAGGTTAATTGCCAGGGGTAGATTATCTGTTAATTCGAGAAGCTCTTCAATGTAGTTTTCATCCATGTCGTCTGCGATGTCTGCGACCGTTTGTCTAGCAGCAGCATCGCTTATAGGCCTAAGGGGAAGGAGACATGGTCGAGTCCAGCGCACTTTACCCGGTCTTTCGGCGCCACGCATCGTCACCTGCAGTGCGCTGGTCAAACATCCGCGAAACAATTGTTTTGGGATCATACCAAAAGCGCCAAATGAGGGATATCGGTGAGCAGCGAGAGGAAATCCTCGATCTTGCCGCGCGAATCAAGCCCTTCCCAACACGTTTCGAGGTTGTCAAGAACCAGGATGCATGGAGACCCCTCTGCCAAATGGCGGAAAATAGCCTTGGAAGCATTTCGAGACGGTTCGATTCCAAGATGAGACGCAACAACTGACAGCAAGTCGCTGAAATTGGCGGCCGATTCACAGGAAACAAAGTATCTGAGCGGATACTTGGTAGTGATCTCGGGATGGTGAAGGGCGGCTGTCGCAAGACTGGTCTTGCCGATTCCACCGGTTCCCAATATTGCGATGCGTGCCAGGTCTCCGAGCAGAGTTTCAACCACCTCTTGCAGCTCCGTTTCGCGCCCGTGGAATATTTTTGGGCTCGCCGGTAGCATGACAAGAGAGGAAGTGCTAAACGTCTGCTTTCAGCGAATGTAAGGGCACATTCAGATCAGCCCACCTATTGGCGAAACTATAAATCCCACCACTGACCTGGCCCAGCATGAAGGAGCTAATTAAAATATAAATTCCACCCGAAGACGCAAACATACCAGGGACGAAGTATCTGATTCTCCTCGTTCAGGCTTGGCGCTAAACAACCTGAGCAGCTCATCATGTTTTATTTGGGCCTCGTTGCGCATCTCTGCGATTCCAGCCGCGGCGACCAGTCCCCGATTCAACCTGTGTAGCGGTATGAAAAAATAGTGTGCTTCCATCACGGCAGTGAACACACCCCAAATATATCTAGTGCGTGCCTCAACGCCGTCTTACATTCCTCCAGCTGTGCCGTGTTTTCGCTATGTCGGAAAAACCGCTTGATCTTGCTAGGGCTTTGCTGAGCTTCAACGAATACATGAATTCTTTGTAGAGTTCTGAAATTCATCAGCAGAGGAAGAAGATTCGGCGCGGGGAAGACATGCTGGGCGAACTGGCCGATGTTGGACAGCATGGCTGGAGGAAGGTGTCCCGTCTCAGATTTGACGCACAGACGCAAGATGACAGAGAGAAGATCGTGTATCTGGGACGCCATCCGTACGCACTCATCCTTGTTGGTCCTGACTGTCTAGCATTATGAGCAACTAATTTGTAAATCAAGGAGAGATTACTCGAATTATCTCCAGTATGGATAAACTGACAGCAGCAATCGTGCGAAGGAAGGGAGTGTGAGAGGATTCAGAGACGTCGCGGAGCGTAGACGCAGCGACGGTCGCATATCGCAGAATGTTGTCCGCTGTTCCTTGAGGTCTGTGCATGGGGAAGAACGAGTATGAGGAGGATGGATCTTGAGCGGCTTCTGTTGCTGATGCAAGGTAACGAATGCCATCAGGAAGACTACAGTTGCGGGCCGAGGCAAGAATAAGGAGCGATATATGTCAGGTGCATCCCGAAGTTCTGCCAATCTGGCACCAAGTACTGTGCTAAATGATTAATGTGATCCTAGGAAAGACTGAACAACGATCTCACTGCCAAGTGTTCCAATCGACTCCGAATGCGACTTTCCAGAACACGTAGGGAGGAGGAGGGGATGAAGAGTCCCGTATGTAATGTCCAAGGTCACAACTTCAGTTCTGGCATTGGTTTAGAATCGTGCCAGGGGCCAAGAGCCAAGAGACGTGCTAGACCACCAAGTCCTCCCAAGCCGCCAGAAGAAAGACGATATAGGGAGATAGAATGATCCGTACCGGGCTGTTCAGTGTGTGGTTTGTGGGCGAACTTGAACTTTGACTTGGAACTGGCAGATTATCCGATTTCATTATTATCTTACTACCTACATTAGGAAAGACAAACTCTTGGTTTCGGCCCTTGCTAACGATGCGACGAGACGAATGAGGTCCGCTAAAAGAAGACACAGACGGCTGAGACGTAGAGGCCAGTGACCCAGGTAGGGGGTCAACTTTGTCCAAAAAAGACGTTATGTAAGCCGGCAACCCCCGATCGATCAGAAATGGCAACGCAGCGAGGGCCCGCGCGAAGCGCGGTCCGAGCGCGCTGCGCGTTTTGATTTGTGCCTCGCCGCTTGCCGGCCATCCCACCAGTCATATTCGGTACGGGGAAAGGAGCCGTGAATTAGGTAATTCTGAATCCGTTTACATCGGTGTTCTGACGGGATCGGCCGGGAGCTGAACAGCAGTTGACAGAACACTCATCTACTTATTGGAGATGTAGTTTAGTAAATTCCAGAGTTCGTTCGCTTGTCCCCTGATAATAAGTAGGCGGGAAGGCTTGGTTGTATCCGGACAAAATTAGGTGATTTGACTTCCGATGCCAGGTCCCGAAAAAAAAATAGGGAATCCTAGGCTTTCCTTAGATTGAGCGGACAAAAATCAATGGAGCAAAGAATTTTGACCTTGATGAGATCAAGATGATATTTTTTGCTCCAAACTTGTGTTTGCCTTGATACCTAGTATCCTGGTTCTAGTGCACAGGGTCCATTTACTATGCTGTTCAAATTGTATAAATATTCCCGCGCGCGGAGTCCGCCGTAATATCAGAAATGTCAGTAGCGCACGCCTACGTACCTCGCATAGACGCCAACGTTGAGTAGTGGTTCAAATCCCGATCGAACTCCGTGAAACCTATGCGGGAGAAGGGACTTTGTTGATGGTGAGATATAAGAATACAAGTGCGTACCGTCTGCGCCATCGTCGGAGGATGATAGTTTTGGACGGTAACACCGAGGGTTCACTTTTGTGCGTGCCAAATTGGCGAGATGCGACGATGAAAAATCTAGTGCCGGGCTAGACTCGTAACCAGTCTGTAACCAATTGCTGAAAAATGTGGCAAGCACTTTCGGTGGTTACACTTGTATTCTTATATCTCACCATCAACGAAGTCCCTTCTCCCGCATAGGTTTCACGGAGTTCGATCGGGATTTGAACCACTACTCAACGTTGGCGTCTATGCGAGGTACGTTGGCGTGCGCTACTGACATTTCTGATATTACGGCGCGCGGGAATATTTATACAATTTGAACAGCATAGTAAATGGACCCTGTGCACTAGAACCAGGATACTAGGTACCCAGGCAAACACAAGTTTGGAGCAAAAAATATCATCTTGATCTCATCAAGGTCAAAATTCTTTGCTCCATTGATTTTTGTCCGCTCAATCTAAGGAAAGCCTAGGATTCCCTATTTTTTTTTCGGGACCTGGCATCGGAAGTCAAATCACCCAATTTTTGTCCGGATACAACCAAGTCTTCCCGCCTACTTATTATCAGGGGACAAGCGAACGAACTCTGGAATTTACTAAACTACATCTCCAATAAGTAGAGCATGTTCCGAGTGAAATAACACAATTCCAAGAAGAGTTCCGAAAACATTTGAAAAAAAACAGTCCATAGTCGCAATTTTTTTGACTCAATCCTAGGCGCACGAAAAAAAGGCATTTTGTCGCTTTTTGTCGACGGAAACACTATGTCCGCGACCATGCGGCGATCAGCCAAGCACATCACACAAACCCCTATCTCCACATAAGTATATTCGAGAACTCAGAATGCGAAGCTAGGAACATGTTGTTCAGGATACAGAAAATTATTCAGGATGTGTAAAAGCCGCCACACCACTTGCTCTGAGTTTCACAACTAATACATGCCAAAGAAGAACAAGTCCCGTGAATACGGCGCAGTTCAGAAAATAGAGATAACACGATTCAATGTGATATGAGACGCATTCCAACAAGACTACAAATCTAGAGAGTAATTACAGGAAATGACAAGGCAATGGTGATGTTTTTGCGAGTAGGTAGGGTAGGTACTTTTTGAGAAGAGATGCGGGAAAATAATCCACATACTGATGTTCCAGGCTCCAGGAATTTACCTCTTAAATCTTTGATAACTTTTACCACGTAGCTAGATTGTAGCTAGATGCACTTAGCCGTGATGTAACATTACCGCGCTGAGAGCTCCGTTCGCGCCTTGCTCGCTTCCCGTTCCGAGATCAACGGAGCTACTATAAATCCCGCTTTTCACATGCTTTTAAATTTATACATATAAGAGGCCGCGCCAATTTCGGATATAAACGGACAACTACGCTTATCCCTCTACCAAAAGTGATGGCCCTCCCGGCAACCTTGGTTCCTCCATTGCTGCATCTGCTGCTGGAAGGCCAAATATGTATTTGGGCCTCCCTTGGAGTGTAACACATTCTTCAACGAATTCATCCTGAGGACGGAGTTATAAATTTTGAATAGGTGCCGTGATTGACAGCTCGGGATGACGTCAATTCCGTTAGTGTGCAGCGGACGGACATACGATAGCGTTTTTGAGACTTGGTTCGGAATCCGGAACCAAGAAAAGTGCTGTGCTCATTTCTGCACCAGTCTGTAACCAAAATCCGAAAAATGTGGCAAGCACGGATCGGACAACCTAATCCGAGACCCCCATATCGGGAAAGACAATGTGACGAGCACTCAACGACTTTTTGCTCGTCCTCCCCACAAGATGTTAGAAAACACCATGGGGAACACTCTAATGCTTTTCTCTCAAGTTGTGTAAGAGCTCGCGTGTTATCTACTTGAATTGACTGCGCTGAGTGTTTGCTCAATCAAGCTACGTCATTACACGTGATCTGCCACGCGACCCAGAGATCTAGATTCTGACGCCTCTTGGAATGGGGATCCGGATCTAATTTCGGATATAGCGGACAACTACCGAGAGAGACATTTCTTAACCTCTACCAAAAGTGCTGTCTGTTCATTTCTGCTACAGAATTAATTGAGAAATCTCGGCCTTTTTTTTGACAACCGATTTGGCCACCTGCGGTTGACAACGTTGACCTACGGGCGAAATTACGAAAATTGCAGCCATCAGAGGCTGTGTATAGGGCCAAAATTTTCTCCGCCCAATTTGACTCACTAATTTCTGGTACTTAGCAGCAGCTAGGTGATGCCCGACGCCAGCGCCATAATACCTGACCGCCACTCGCCACTCGTTCGCTGCTCCGCTCACCTTCTGACGAGTTCTGCGAGCCCTGAAAACTTGATCTCATTATCCAATGCGGGGAATCGCACAGTCAAATCCGAGACCTCCGAGGCTGTTTGAGGCATAATTTTAACGTCTGGAAAATGGAGATGCATATTGGACGAGAGAAAACACGGTGTCTGTGTACAAGCGACTCGTCTTTGAGTCGTCGCGGGATTTTGCAGGGGTGGGAAGCAATCTCCGAATGATTTGCGACTGACCCTCGACCCTTGAAAAATTCCTAAACTCACGTTGGCTCCATGCGCCACCGTGGGTTTGTCTCCACGCTTGACATTGTCGCTCCGAGTCCGTTTACGACTATTATTCGCGCCAAGTTTTTATTGAGAATCACGGCTACCTCAGTCGCTGGGCACCCTATTTTTTTTTTTTTCTGGGCTTTAATGGGATCCCCAGACATTCTTCAAGTGAGCATTGAATCCGGACGGCGGAGCTTACATCATAGGCGTTGATCCGGGGTATCCTAGGGTATCTATCCTGCTTCGGCTAAGGCGCTCACGTTTCAAAACTATAGCGCCATACAGAAAGTAACCACGGCAGCAATTACCACAGTCTACCAGATTTTCGCTCCGGCCACACGGCCAAATATAGATCTGCTGAGTCTCCGGTTTCGATCGGGTTTTTTTCTCCATGTTAATCCCAAGTTTTTCCAATTGTCTGCCTATCAGTACGTACCGCTCTCATTTTCCCACATTCTCCCGACTGATATATATATTACCTGAATACGGGTTAAGTAGATCAATCCCCTCGCAGTCGCCTCATAAACCTCTTTCACATCTTCGATCACGAATGGCAATTGACATGTCGACGCTGAATGGGTCTGAGGTTAGTCCAATAACCCGCCTTGATCTCCAGCGTTTAACTAGTTCACTTCTTTAGTCTCGCACCGGCAAGGTAGCCTCTGCTCGTAAAATTACCGGCAAACCTGTTATTGGTTTTCCCGAGTCGGATGATGCACGGTCGACATATAATATCGTCCGTATAATTATGTCACAGCTGCGAGGCTGAACCTATACTAATGGGCTCTGAGCTAGGTCAACGATGAAGATCTAGACTTGAAAACGATCATACACTCTTTGCTTGATGAGATATGCTACGAGTCGCCTGTTTCAACGGCTGTCGAAAATAGCGTCCTAGAAGAACTGACAGCTGCTGTAGCCGCTGAGGTGGATTCCTGGAACGCAGACGATGGAAACGGTGGGAAGACCTTCAAGGCCGTTTCACAAAAGGCGATTTCTGTTGTGGAGGTGAGCGGTACGCTTCTGTGCCGATTCGGTAGTTGATTTTCTTTCTTTTAGTATTTCTACTGTTACCTCAGTTTCGAGGAGAAATTTGCATTCGCCATGTACTGTTGGTGCGTAATAGCCCTTTTTTCATTGCGAATACAATCTCTGATCTCGGTTCAGGTTCTTTTTCTACATCGACGATCTCTCGGCGCAGCCTTTCCTTGAAGATTTTCAGCGCCGAATTCTGCTGGGGCTTCCCCAGGAACATAAAGCACTGGCGGGCTTCCAGAAGGCACTCATCAGACTCTACAACTACTGGGATCCTATCAACGCCAACTCTATGTCCTGCGCGGCCATGGAATTCGTCAGCGGCACTGTCCTTGAAGAGCGGAAAGAAGTGATCGAAATGGCAGTTCGACCTTCAGCTTCCAATTGGGCCAGATATCTGCGAACGAAGAGTGGAATGGCGCCTGGATTTTCGTCCACCGCCTTCCCTAGCAGTGCTTATTCGGATATTTCCATCTACATTCAAGCACTCCCGGACATGGAAGAATTCCTCTGCTATGCGAACGATATTCTCTCGTATGTCGTCTTCTTTTTGCCCACGGTCGCTCATTCTCAAGTCCCTAATATTTAGCTTCTACAAGGAAGACCTCGCCGGGGAAACGATGACCTATGTACAAATCCGCGCCAAGACCACTCAAAAGCATCCCAAGCGCGTTTTAGTGGAGATGGTTGAAGAAATGGGTGATCTTCACAGGCGCGTTCAAGGGACTTTGGCAGGCCACCCGGATGCTCTCAAATCATGGAAGACTTTAGAATATGGCTTCGTGTATTTGCCTTTTTTCTCCACATCTTCGGTGATCACTGACACAAATTCTCAGTGGATGGCATTTTACCCTTGAACGCTATAAATTGGGTCAGCTTGGACTCAAAGTGTAGGCGTACAAGCTGTCTTTCCTTCCGATAAATCCCGATCTCTCCCGACCCGTGCTATGATTAATTCTTATTTAAAATATTAATATCCTATATAAAACCCATAGAATAGAACTCTCCTACCGACCTTCCTACATTAAGTAGAAGTGTCATACAAACCTCTGTACCGAAACGACACCATTTGATCTAATTTACAAGTCAGCTTTAGAAATTAATTAGACTCCCGCCTTCATAGATGTCTTGCGCCGCAGCCATTAGAGCCATCTGATGGCTTTTTTGCGTTGCGCAAATGGATGGTTGGTGTTGGGCTGGTGGCTGCAATAATCATTTGCTCAGGTGATACACGTGCACAGTAAGCACGCCAGGAGGCCAAAGGCACTCTCCAAACTCTTCTTGGTCATATCAGGCTTGGTGTCCTGTTCATTTCGTAGATAGAAAATATACAACCAGAAAAATGTTATAAAATTGAGTGATAGACCCATTGATGAGGCTTTATCCACATGCACATGAGGACTGGCTCCCGTCATCTCACATTATGGTAGGTGAAAAAGATTGGTACTGAAAGTGGGTCAAGCCATTAGCCATCCGTTTGCGCAATGCAAAGAAGCCATCAGATGGCTCTGATGGCTGCACCGCAAGACGTCTAATATCTTTATCTCGATGAAAGCATCCCGCCTTTTTATTTTATTTTATTTTATTTTATTTTTACCAAAATTGGGCAAAAAGACTGAACCGTGAGAAGTTTCCGGGGGACCCACGTATCAACGCCACCACATCAACGAGTCATCAACGCCACTACTAAATTAAAGCGCTCCACAGATCTTCAGCTTCTTGACAGGTCGTTGACACACGAGGATCATGTTGTTTGTTCCTACGCGCCCTCCGGTCGGCATTTTTCCTGAGAGGCCGCCGTCGGACACTGGACGCTGGGAGAGCGGCCAGAGTCAGGCCAACAGCACGTCAGCTTCACCCTTTCCCTTCTCTGGCTGCCGTAATCTCGTCACTGCTCGCGACTGTTCGTCCACATACTACCGTCGAATTAATCCGAAGATGAAGTCAAGTCATAGTCAAGACTCAACCACCTTGCTATCGCACTTACGTTCTAGCTCGATGGTCAACCACTACCGTCTTATCGGAGGTTGTCAGTGTAGCTGGTCATCCAGTTTCTGACGTCTCGTATGGACAGCTTGGCTGTGAGAAGTGGGTGAGCTTCATGATATGAGTCGCTTACTCCGTGTACATGGCCCTCCAAAATGTCCAATGGCACTGCCGAACAAAAAACTTACCACACGGACGTATAGTGCCTACGGTGCCAGTAACTTCAGGATAGAAGCCAGCAAAATGAGTAAATTTACCGCCTTTGTTGTTTCAGAATTGATCCACTATTCAGCTTGTCTCGCCTATCTGGTGGTGGCATAGAGGAGTACAGACAGCTTCGTGCACATTTCGTGATTGTGACGTTCACATTAATGATTTTTTAGGCATCTCGAATGACGGAAGGCCGAATTTCGAAAGTATAACCAACGGAAAGGTCTGTTGTTATTCAAGAAGATCAGGTCGGTTCTTGGCATGTATCACGAAACCCTACTTAATTTCTGCGAGCGTCCTGGGATGTAAATACAAGCTCCGAACGCGGAGGACCTGACGACTTTACTGAGCCCGGTGCGAAATGGTGGTTAACAAAAGAAAATGTCTCACCGTTCCTCTCTGTAAGTATTAGCCCCCACTTTAGAAGTCATTTCAGGTCGCGATTCAACGTCGGAAGTTGAACAAACCAGATTGAAGGCGAGGCTCTAAGTATGCCTTTACTATATTCTCTTTGATTGGCTCCCAGCTCACATTGATTACTGCCTATTAATTCTGGTCAAAGCTTGTCGCTCAGATTCTTCACCCTTTCACCTCACAATAATGGTTGCCGGCGACTCGCTGCAACTCCACAGCTCTACTGACTCTGTTGGTACTATCCAAAGAAACCAACTGCTTACTAGCCTGGGCGTGCTAGTTGCTCCATAGAATATTTACCCCACCTATTCACCCACACGGTGGGATATTCTATATCCATATGGAGCAGCCGCCGCACTGTTTGGGCCTTGGCGTCGACTGACACAGCGTCATTAATATTCTGCACCAGCTGTGGCGGAAACGAAACAGGGATTGCATGCCGTGGCGCGGTCCTTTAGCTTCGGCGCATAATTCAATATTGGAATGGTTCACGAGATCTGGAGGCCGCCGCCACAATGAGGATGCCGTCAGGAGCCGGGCACAGCCTGACACTGCGACATCCCCGCTCCGGAGTGAGGTCGCCGCTGTTATATTGCGGTCTGTCGCCGCCTGTTTCAACTTGGTCCAAACAAACCCTAAGACTTCCTGACCACCACCATCGATTTTTGCAAATTCTCTGCCTCACCTAGATCTTGCCCGAACGGAGGAGGACCTCCACTACAGCAAGATACCCACTGTCACTGGCCTATTAGGCGGTCCAAATGCTGCTTTTGTCTTCGTCAGCAAAACCCCTATTCTGGCAACCAGCAGAATTCGACTCCATTGTCTTATCATGGGGCTGGATTAACCCTCTAAGACTGGCCATGTAGCCTGTTGTTTGTCTGCTGCGTAATACCACGGTTCGCCCACGATTACAGCCACTGCTCAGTAATGGCGAGTAGCATGTCTCAACTCACATACAAACGCGCACCACGCATCTTCGGACCCATGTTATTGCTAGCAAAGGCCGTTGTTCATCTTGTGTCGGTCTGCAGTGGCGAGACGGCGACGCTACGCACGGGTGTCGTCTTCAGACTATAGCCCCTATTTTCGGCCCCACCAGATATGAGGCCTTGAAGCCCCGTCTGGATGTCAAGCCGCAAGCGAGATACCTCTGACTGCCGCACGAGATGACTACTTTCACCACAAGCATGACTTGATGAGTGCTGTAGTGAACTCAACACGGGAGATGATTGTCCACGACCATTACAGTCTACATGGTCAATGATCCTTGATTCTGCGAAGAGAAGACCGTCAGCTATGAGCCGGTGAACTCGACAGTGCAAGGAGTTTCTTCTTATGTGGCTCCTTCTACACCAGTCGTGTGGAGACATTCCGTGAGACGCTATCTTCACCGCAAGCAAAACTTGTCGCATGTCGCAGTGAACTCAATGCGATGATCTCATGGCAAAGAGAGAATTTGTTCACCATGAGTGATATAGAGACAACTCAACTTCATGCACGGGGATATTAATATTATGATGCTAACCACTAGTTGGACTTGTCTTCGACGCTGAAGTGCACGATATCATAACGACATCGATGTATGGTCCTCCTTACATGGTGCAAATTTTTTGGTTCAATGTGAGCCTCATAACCGGAGCGCTCCCAACGCTAGAAAATATATATGGAGCCTGACGACAACACATATTCATGCCATGGTATCTGAGATTGTTCAATGTTGCTATTGTGGTACATTACAAACCATTCAGTGGCGTGTAACTTTCCTCAGGAATAATAACCTGAGCATGGGGCGACGTAGAGTGTTCCCTGCACAATAGATGAACACAGAGCCGTTCACATTCTGGTTTTCCAGATTTTGTAGGGGAAAGTAAATGATGCACACTGTGCCACACTCGCGACCCGCACTGGCGGAGAACGTGTTTGATGTGTTTTCCCACATTTCTTCCCCGGTAGTTGTCAGGATTCCTCCGCCCCGTTGGCCAACTCTATTGGTGAGATGCATCTATTTACCACCCCGTAGATAGGCTACCAAAGCGCCGTGACCGCCGATGACTGTAGCATACACATGGACGTGGTGTACGTAGGTACCAATTGGCCGAAAATGTGGCAAGCACTTCAGTGGTTACAGACTGGTACAACTCGTTGACAGGTGTCGAGCTGTCCCCGGAGTAGTCTTGTTGCCATCACGGGGGTCCGATCGGGCTAGAAAGTTGTTATGTAATCGCGGAGTTTGAATTTCGTCGCGATCTATACTCAATGAGAAACGCGTCTTTTCGTTTGAATCCTGGGCGGGCGAGAGATTTATGTGACCATACGAGAATCTGCCGCTTTAGACTTTTGATACTCCTTCACTGGCTCTCAGTATGAGATCGCAGGAAGTGATGTGACAAGGTGACTGATTGGTGACCAGCTGGACCACTTTAAATCGAAAATTTGTGTTGAGGATAGAAAAAAAATGCAGAAACAATCAGATATAATCTATTTCATAATATAGAGACAACTTGGGCAGGTATTATATCCTCAGGGTGGCAGAACCTCGAGCGTAAGACTGCACGATGAGAATTCAAACTCCGCAATTACGTAACAACTTTCTACCCGATCGGCCCCCGCGATCGCTAACAGACTTTAACAAGCGAGGTACGAGCTTCATTTGTTATGTAAAGCGTCTGTCTACGAGAGACTATCCCCGGAGTTTGAAAGTTTGGCAGGTGCCGCGATCGGCCGAGAAGCGAGCCATCAATAACCATCAATTCTGCCCGAAAGTTGATGCGTCGTTCCACTCTCCCAAGCAGGATAAAAAATAATTTTAGGAGGCAGATCTACTCATTTTGTAATTAGATTGTTCCTAGGTATCTCAATTTCAATCATATCCAAACTGCAGCGCCGAACAGGGCCCTCGCTAAAAGTTCAAACTCCGCGCACAGCCCAATCCGGTTTCCCGAGATGTACCAGTCTGTAACCACCGAAGTGCTTGCCACATTTTCGGCCAATTGGTTACAGACTGGTAACGAGTCTAGGTACAGTACCTGCTTGTTCTTTTTAGGGACCACCGCAGCAGTAATACATATCCTCCTCCTCCTCCTAAGCAATTCTGACCGGACGGCCCTCACTAGCCATTAGTAAACTTGGAGAGATCAGACAAATTCAAAGGATAAATGGTTGAAAGAACCGACGATTTATAGGTGTCAGGAAATCCTTGGTCCTCACAGATCTGCTGCGCACCAGGATGGTCGTCTCGGTGCGAGATTGGCTGGACCATTGATCTCCTCATTACAACCCAGGAACATCATGACTCTCTCCTGTGATCCCCTCAATGGGAATATTAAAGGGTAGAACATCTGCTGGCCGGGCTTTGTCCGGGCTCAGAGTCAAGCCCCTATATAGAAGGCTATTTTTGTCTTTTTTTTTCCCCACAAAAACGATCCTTCTTATGGTCTGACTGATAAAAGAGGGGCGCAGGCGAGCGACCGAGTTCTCAATATTGGGTGCGCAAAGCAATTTTGTCCTGTTTCTATCCTTACACTGTGAACAGGTCGATCTCGTCGAGCATCGAGATTCGGGAATCCACCTTCCTCTTCGGCTTATTATTTATACCAATTGCTGGCAATCCTCCTTCAGCGCCCCGGGTACAGCTTCGGGACCCCGGCCTATGACAACCAATACACGCCCTGCGCTGGTAAACAGCATCATCGGTTGTGTAAATATATTCTGTGAGGTTTTCAACCTTTCTAAGGACAACTCAAACTTTAGGCAAATGACGCGGATCTCAGCTTGAAGGCAATAATCCAGGCTTTACTTGATGTCAGTTCGTACGAGTCGCCTCAGCAAATGATGTGCGAACACAGTTCGATCGAGGCACTTACGGGTGCAGTAGCCGCTCAAGTTCAATCCTGGAACACTAATGACGGCAATCGAGGAGAAACATTCAAGGCCGTTACGAAGAAAGCGGCTAGCGTTGTAGAGGCAAGTATGGCCCTCGTTTCAACGTCTCTCCGTCATCACTGTTTAAAATTCTTCTAGTTCTTTTATTACCACCACACGAAGAGAAACTTGCTTTTGCCGGTAAAATGCTGGTCTACGTATATTGAACATATTCTTGATGCTGCCCCCTCCCAGGTTCTTTTTCTACGTTGACGATTTCTCGCACAGCCCTTTCTGGAGGATTTCCAGCGCAGGATTTCCGAAGAAAAATGTGCCGCTTGCAAACTTCAAGCAAATACTCGGGAATCTATAAAACTACTGAGATCCCGTATCCGCCAATTCTATAGTCTGTGCCGCCCTGAAATTTATCAGCGGGACGATCATTAAGAAGAGGAAAGAAGTCTGCCAGATGCGAATTTGTTCCACGGCTTCGCATTGGACATTGTACCTGGGGGGCAAGAGCGGAATGACGCCCGGATTTTCATCCACTGCCTTCCTTTGAGTGCGCATCCCGATATTTCTACGTACATCCAAGCGCTTCCTGATATCGATTTGTGCTAACGATAATCTTCCGTGCGTCCATACTTCCCTCTTCTGGCTTTGATCTTCGTTTGAAGAAAGTCCTCAACTTCTACAAGGAACAATTTGTGGGAGAAACTATAAAGTACGTCGCGATTCGGGCCAAAGTAAGCCAAAAACACCAGAAACGCGTTTTGGTTGAAATGGTTGAGGAAGCTCGGATTCTCCACCAGAATATTACCACCACTTTGGTTGAGCACCCAGATGCGCTGCACGGATGGAGGACGCTCGAAAATGGCGTCATGTACGTAGCCAATTCCTCATTTGGCATTCCGTTACTGAATAATATAAATCCTAGTGCGTGGCATCTTGCAATCGAGCGATATAAACTGGCCCACCTTGATTTGAAGTGGTGATTTGGTGTTCACTGTACCGGTTGAGCTACACACAGCTATGTCCAAGTTGAATGTGTACGCTGTGGGTGGGTTCAAGCTGTGGTGGACAAATAGGTCAACGAATATTACCCAGGCGCTCATGTATCCTATGTGTACCGTCAGTTTATTTTACCTCCACGAACCTCGACGTGATGGCATATTCGTGCTGTTGAACGCTTCGATGTGAATTATCGCAGAGAGCTGTAGGGCTTCGAACAATCCATTCATTGCTTGCCGAAGTGCTGCCAATCAGCCGGGGCGTGCTTTGGTCGTACTTCAAGTGTCTTCATAGCTCGAAAACCGAGCGCCCTACTCTGTTTCGAGGGTTATCGGAATCCAAATTGCATCCTAGAGCAGCGGGAAGTCGACACGTACAATCTATTCATTACGGGTCGGATTTGGGTCGGATTGCCAATTTCAACCAGCTGATTGAACTTTTGTAAATGACAGTCCGCGCCCGGAGCGTTAGGAATTCTGTTGAAAGCGCCTTGCGACGACATCTAGAGTTCTCAGCTCGTTAAGACGAAATCTGGAACGTATCTTCTCTTATTTCCTCTCAGTGTCGCGCACGTAACGGCGTTGAAAAAGTGCGGATAATTAGACCGCTTCAAGAGCCAGCGTCGAGAGCGCTGGGATCCAGAGTGCCGAAAGCGGTGGAAAATTTGGAACGTACCGTGCCTTCTTCCCTCGTCCGAAGTGTGTGGAAGGAAAGCTCTGGACAAAATCAGCCCGCCCGGCATGCAAAGAAGTTGTCGCGCCAAGCCCCCACCCCGTCCGACTCGGAGCCTAGTCTTCCTGATCCAACGGGAGAAGGCCGCCCGCCCTGATCTCTCAATTCTCGGACTCCGCCCAGGTAATAATTGCAGCCACGCTCCGGGATGATGCAACCACGGCGATATGCGTGGCCGGCGGCACTGTCCAGAGTGGAAGTCGAAGCGCAATTCTAGAACGGCAATCCAAATCAGCCCTGCCTTCCCGCAACTTGCAAACGAGTCGCCGCAGTACGTGGTGAGCTGAGAAGCCCACGGCCATTGTTTCCCACAGCTAATAATCGCCGTACAGCGACCATAAAAGCAAATGGCCCCGATAGTAAGTTCTGAGAAGCCCAGTGACCCACGGCCATTATTTCCAACGGGTGATAATCGCCGTGCAGTGGCCTACCCAGTAGTAAGTTGCGAGAAGCCTACACGGCCATTGTTTCCCACAGCTAATAATCGCCGTACAGCGACCATAAAAGCAAGTGGCCCCGATAGTAAGTTCTGAGAAGTCCAGTGACCCACTGCCGTTGTTTCCAGCTGGTGATAATCGCCGTTCAGTGGCCACCCAGTAGTAAGTTGTGAGCCACAGGGCCATTGTTTCCCACAGCTAATAATCGCCGTACAGCGACCATAAAAGCAAGTCGCCCCAATAGTAAGTTCTGAGAAGTCCAGTGGCCCAGAGCCATTATTTCCAACGGGTGATAATCGCCATGCAGTGACCTAAATAAAGTCGCCCCAGTAGTAAGTTCTGAGAAGCCACACCGCCCTTGTTTCCAGTAAATTAATCGCCGTGCCCAAAGCCGATATTCAATCGCGGCAGGCAACGAGGTTGGAATGAACCAGGTTTCAAACATATAAATAAAGGGGCGATGTGTACCATTTGCAAAGGCAGCAGTTGTTTCCCATCTACTCTGCATAGGAGCTATGAGGACAAAGACGAAGATGAAGCAGAGTCGGCAGCCCCGGTCTTAACACAGCCTGGCCTGAGCGGAGTCGGAGTTAGCTTTCAGAAAGAAATCGATATCCTGAGACGGGCCTGACTTGGAGACTGTCTGAGAAATAAGAAGCATGGGAAGTATTAAAATGTCTGGCCCGTTCCAGGCCTTCCCGTGTTGTCATCTACGGCGTTTCCCGCTGCCAGAAGATACGCAGGTAGTCTCGAGAGTCAAAATGGGGCAAGGGAACATGCTGCGGTTTGATTTGGGGCGCAAAAACATAATCGCAATGGGTCGTGGCGGTGACCAACAAGATAGCATGTTCCTGGCACATACAACAGTGTGAAAATGAACGAAAAAAATGGGTGAAAATAGTATTGGTGGTTGTGCGCAAAGTGGCAGGACGGAATAACTGGACTGCGCGCACATACCGAGGGTGACCGGACGATTTATTCGAGAACCAGCGCCGCTGGCGGAAAGTGTTGTCCGGACATCCGACACCGTCGGCGCTAAGTACCACGTCGCGGAATATTATGCAGCCAAGACTGGCGATCGTCGACTGCACGCTTGCTATCTGTCTGTATTATGTTGCGCACCGTAATTAAACCTCTTTAGTCGTGGCGTGGCCCCTATTCCTATGAATTCGAAGTTGGAGGTGATTGGTCTTGCGGTGAGTAAAGTGATTATTGATTCTGAAGGCGATAATTAATTCGATGCTGTGGCTTGGGGCAGGGTGATGGATTAATTACTTAGCTTTGGGCTCCACAGTTCATAGCTCAGCCTGAGTCCGCAGTTAAACAACCTTGACTTGAAGGTACTCGATGCCTCCCGTGCCATGAGTCAGTGACGGAAGTACTGGGAAAAAGGGGAATTCTTTAGCTTGTGGTGTGCTGATTAAATTCAGGCCTAGGCCTGCTGCCGCTTGCAACTGCGGTGGGTGAAGAAATTGAAACACGGATGCAATTGCGCAATGGTGCGACTGATGGTGCGAAAGACGCACGTGCTCTTGACGCGTAGCGCGTACACAACCAAAGACGACACAATACGAGGCCCAGTTGCAACCCGTGAAGCATTTTCCAGCTCCTGTTTTCTTTCTTTCTTTACTGTAATTTATCCTTCCGCATCACTTTGCATTCAATTTTGGTGACATCTGGGTCCGACCGCGGCAATTTAATATTGAAGGAGGTCTAGATCTTGAATTTGTGTCTTAGGTGGGAACAACTTTTTAATCGGCAATAACTTCACTCTTGTGTTGCCACTGTAAGTTCCAAAACTGCTGCACATCACGCCGAAAAAAGAAAAGTGCCGCATCAGACCCTGGTGCCTATCCTGCTCAGGAGGTTTGCTGCGCCTTGAGCAGTACGGATTTTACCGCTCGCAATTGCCGAATTGGGATACTCTCGCGTCGCAACGAGTATCCACAACAAGGAATGGAATAAGCCGTCAGCTGCTCTTATCGATGTGGTTATTTTCTTTTTATTCCTTTGGATCTTCATGACGCGGTTCTGAGCGAGATGGGATGACGTTGAGGTTGGACTTTTGCACGTGTATGAGACAAAGAGCAGGAAGGAGGTGCTGGGGAACCCTCCAAAGAGTAGGTGAACTGCAGGCAGTGCGCTCTTGGCCTCGTGGATTGGGCCGGTATTTCAGACCCTGGCATCAGTCCGATCCCATCTTTGAAGGTTACGAACTAAATAGGCCATCGCTTATGTCATATCGGTTACGGCAGCAGAGCCTCTGCAACTCTCCGAAGACTCGGTGTTTCATTGGTGCACTATAAAGCCCCTTATGGTTGCTCAAGAGCTGTCAACCCGCAGCCCTTGCCTCCGCCCATATCCTCCCCACATCCTCCCTCGAATACATGGCTGCCACCATTGGAGTTAGCACCAAAATGTGGGATCGCAATTTGCACTTTCGCTTGTATGAGCAGTGCGGAATCTGGGACCCCACGACGCGCCGCGTCCTAGTTTGGGAGTGCATACGAGACCGTCAGTCTTCCAGCTTCCCTGCGCTTCAACCAAGGCTGACTTTTCCGCCCACAAAAGATGATTCCTTGCCAGGCACTGAGCCACCCAACGCCATGTACTGGCGATTCGTCGCGCGCAGATAGCTCGTATACACGCACGCCGCTGCTGCTGCACCCGACTCGACCCCGGCATTGTTTCTTGCCCTCCCGTTCGCCATAGCCATATTGTTATGCTGGCCCATGCCCATATTTATGCTGGCACCCACCACCGACACCACCCCACCCCACCCCACACCTGACCGACCGCGTCCGTTGCGCGCCGCGTACACAAGATGCACAAGATGCCGCCCGGCCCGCATCACACACGCGCGTTCTAGAGCCTCCTTTTTGTGTACTATCATCTGGATTTTTTTTTTGTCGGACTGGGTTTCAGCTATATCTGTCGCAACTAGCTCCTCTCATCATTACCATACATGTAGAACATCTCCCTCCGTCATACTCTATCTTCTGTAACTTATTCCAAGCCCTCCAAATGTAACCACCAGAATGCTGCTACCTGGAATACGCGACGAAGCAGTGACGTCAGGATGACGTTGCTGCTTCTCCAGATCTTGAGTTTGACTGTTCAAAAGTTTCCTTTTGATCTGCATCGTGCCACAAACGCTGCACCGGGAACACGGCCCCAGGGAGCCCTGCCTCTCGTAAATACAGTTCAAGGGCTCAACTCTTTTTTTTTTTTTTTTTTGCACGAAGAACACACGGTTTGCAAGTTTCAAAGTGAAGTTCAACTGTGATCTCAAGGAACCAGCTGGATCTCGGTACAGAAATCCGTGAGAGCATCTGTCACGTCCTTGTCAATTCTGCACTGGTCCAGCACACGAGGAGGATGATAGATAGATGATAGGTATGACGTAGTCGCAGAACGCGCCGGGCTCACATAAAGGAAAGCTTGAGATAAAATCCAACGAGTAGCCAGCACGGCGGGAGGAGCCACACCAGGTCAGATGCGAATTATGCATGTAAGGGCGTTTGAATCCGCCTCCATAAATCGAGACTCAACGGCATCCGTCGATTGTGCTCCAACCAACGCGGAATATCGCGACGGGGACGAGTTCGGACGTCCCAGGACTCGGAGTAAAGCAGCTTCCGTCTCCGTGTTCATGATCCATCTCTTCCTGTCATTCCTCCTGTCACCGCTAACAAGTCTCCAGCTCAGATCCGGAGGTGTGTGTGTGCGGCTCGACGGTGCGGAAAACGCATGTTGGCCCCACCAGAGCAGCTATAATGAACTGAGATTGATGCCCGGCGTGTTAACGCCATCGCATATCAGGCTTCTCGAGTTCTCCAGTTTGTTGGTCAATGAATTCCTGTGCAATACATACATGCTTAATAAAATCACATTAAACTCCGGGGCAAGCGGCGCACACGCACGCGCTGCGCCTGGCTTGGTGCGCGGGAGGGCAACTGGGCATCGCATCGGGAGATAAGTGGATTTTATTTACGAAGCACTTCGCAGCGCACGGATGTATCGCGGAAGACGCCTGCAGATCCCCCGTATGCTTCGATCTAATCGGATTCGCAGGGTGCGTTCGATCTAATCGCCGGGGTGCATTCGATTTGATTGAGATTGGACCTCGGAGTGGGACAAGGAGAAAGGCACAATCTTTGATTTGGTTTTGTGAAGGGTGAAGATGTGCAGAAGCCGTGGAATCGTGGATGTATGCAGGCTGTACATGCATAACATGCTTCCATCGCTGTTATAAATTTAGCTCGGGGCGGTACACAAAGTATTCCGTACCCAGTAGCAATAGATAGATAGCCATGTAGTGGGCACGGTGAGAGCGCGCGCCAGCCAGCTGAGAATCGGAGGGTCGTTAACGTCTGCGCGGGGTTCAATTCAATTGTTTCAGTCCCAGACGCTGCCATCCCTAAGTCAGATTTCAGCTTCGTCGCACTTCTATCTATCCATCCAGGAGGTGGCGCGGCGAAGGAAAGGAAAAACTGAATAATGCGCCCCTCCCAGCGCGTGGTCCTGATGAGCTCGCTCTCACCGGTCAGCTGAGAGTCGGAGGGTCGCTAACGCCTGCGCGGGGTTCGATTCAAAGAACAAGACGCCGCAGCTGTTCCATCCCAGGTCAGATTTCAGCTTCGCCGCACTTCTATCTATCCATCCAGGAGGTGGCGCAGCGAAGGAAAGGAAAAACTCAATAACGCGCTCCCAACGCGTAATCCAGATGAGCTCGGTCCGAGGCCCACACAGCGAAAATCTCGCCCACAGAAGGTCGCGAAGCCAAAGCAAGATTCAACTGAGTAACCGGCTGGTCCGGCGGCTTTCATAACCGGCGTTCTTGAACTTGTCGTGCGCCTCCATCCTGTAGAATATGCGATTTGTTTTATATTATTTCGGGCAAGGTCGCAACAGTAGGAACTACGAAACATTAACGCGGGGGGGGGAAGAAAATCCAGCACTGGGTGAATCAGACGAAAGTGACGTCGCCGAAAAAGGGTGTCATGTGGAAGTTGGCCGCGCTGGGTGGGTTCCACGCGCCGTAGAACTGGGCGGGGAAGGTGCTCTTCGCGGTGACAATGCGGAAGAAGTTCATGCGCCACTGGGTGCCCTTGGCCTTGCCGTCGTCGACGTTGAAGAGGCCGAGAGGGATGCGCACGGCAGAGACCCAGAGGCCCTTGGGCTTGTCTAGGGTCGTGACGGCGGTCATGCCGTCAAAGATCGGCTCGGTGATGAAGGATGTGTCGAAGGGCGCGCGGTCTGCGCGAACCTTGGAGAGAGGAAAAGTAAGTTTTTAGTCGAAGCGGCATGTAAGATACTGCACACCTTGGACGGATTGTAGATAAATGCCTGTTGGAGGGTATTGAGGTCAATTAACTCAGACCACGAAGGCAACGGACAAAAACGAACCTGCCAAGTGACATTTGCGGGAGATACCTCAAACTCGAGGTACGTCTTGGGATCGTTGGTCGAGCGCGCGATGAACGTCTCCATGGCGGTGTACTGGAACAGCGGGTCGTTCGTCTTGTGGTTCGGGTTGACGAAGAAGTTGGTCTCATTGTGTGCGGTGAAGGTGATGCGAATGGCGCTGGTGTCGTAGCAAACGTCCACCTGCGTGAGCGGAAAGGCGACCTTGTCCGGAACGGATTTGCTGTACTGGACGGTGCCTTTAGCGGGGCATGCAGGGACCTGGGAGAGAGAGCGGCTGTCAGCCTGCGACAACTTGTAGTTCAAAGGGAATAGCAATAGACCTTCAGAGACGGGACGGCAGCCAGGGTGGGGACGGCAGCTGTGACTGCAACGAGGAGAGTCTTGAAAAGCATAATTATAGTAGTGGGAAGAACGAAGCGAACGAGCGGGGAGAGGCGAGGAGATAGCGCGGGCTGTTAAATAAGATGAAGGCTTCGCGCGTTTGTTGCCAAGCATCGTCAGCCGCGGCGGCAGTCTGTGCCCGAAACGCAGATCCATCAGCAAGGAATTGAGTTTCATATTTGGTACTATATTCATCTTGCATGCAGTAGCGGAGTCTTGAGCGGAGTGGACCATGGCAATAGATCCGTTTGTCCCAGTAAGTCCTAGTAAGTCCTAGCGTAGAGCCAGAGGAAGAGCGACAAGCTGGAATGATATCAAGATGGTCTATTTGCGTACGCGTCTGATCCCACGCGTTGCACTGGGGTCAAACAACGTCCAAATATCGCCGGATCGTGATCTTCAAGCCCCCGAATATCGGATTTGAGGCCTAGGTTTGCGAATGCAAGTCCAGGTTTCGTGGTCTCAAAGCTATTAATTTGGCCTTTTTTCACGCGACACCGCCTTGGGCGAACCAGGTTTAGAGGCAGGACACGAGTCAAGACGTTCCTGGAGAAGACAGGTAGACCAACAGAGGATTTTCGACCAATTTCTGAATTCAGGGATTTTCCGTTGGGGTAAAGACGTAAAATCCTATATAGCGGATTTTACACCCAGAAACAACCCAGAAATCACCGAAAACGTAGCGGATTTGAGGGCCATTTTACTCGATTCTCGCGGATCTACCTTCTCGAGGCTCAATAGACTTCCCTGACCGGAATAACCCTTTGGCTCTCTTCACTGGCGATTCTGACGCTTTTAGCCCCCAACAATGAATTCCACTTCAGTTGGTCCAATTGAACTAACTCAAGCTCAGGACGCAGAGATATTTATTTTTGGGCTCTCTTCGCTGGCGATTCTGAACCTTTCTGCACCGCGACAATGAACTCCAGCTACTCCACCTTTATTGACCATCTCAAGCTCCAACCTCAAGGTATCCGGACACAGGACGCAAATATGTATATTTCTTCCGTGTCCTGGACCAGCTGCCTGCCACCCGCCGCCGCATGTACGCAGATCAAGAGAGCTCCACAGCCAACCACAGGACCCAGAGATATTTAGTTCTCTGCCAACTACGTGCCACCCGCCCGCCGCATGTACACAGATCAAGGAAGCTCCACAACCGGCCACAAGACCCAGAGATATTGAGTCCTCCGCCGCCCGCCTCATGTACGCAGACCAATAGAACTCCACAACACAGGCGACTGTGCAGGAAAGGCGGCTCTACTTCAACATTTCGACGCTCCACAGTCTCACAGTATCCACCTCGCACCCGCTGCGGCGGGCTTTGCCGTAATCGTCCAGCTGGACGTATCAGTTGGCGTGCTGCCCTGCGCGCCATATCGATAATGGAGCTTCGACTGGCAGCTGACCGGAGATCGCTTCCGAATGTTATTCGCAGTGTTCCTCTCTGCACCTTTCCCGGACAACCCCTGCATAATTACCTTCGTGCAAGCCCGCAAGGATGAAATTTACGCGCACCCGTAACTCAATGCGCTCCGCCTTTTGCTTACTCTGGACTTGTGCTGTTTGCTTTATGGTCCCAAATTATCACTGCGCTCAATTTTCTGTCGGATTCTACGAGGCGCGCGGCCATCGCTGAAGGCGTAATATTACCATGTATAATCACATCGTCAATTAAATACGCTTGTCCAGCTGACGATTGCCAGAGAATGTTCGAGAACGGCCGCGGTCCACAATTAGGACGCTATGACCTCCCGATGACATCTCCAACTCGCACGCCGTAAACGCGTATAAACACACCCGCCCTTCTCTCCCACCAGCCCACAGCTCCTCGAGCTACACCACACAACACATGCTCCCTTCCCGCATCCGCCGAAACACCGTCCCGCCGGGCTCGCTGAACCCCGGCCGATTCAACATGAACACGCCTGCAGGGAAGCGGAACGTGGTATGTGTCCTCCTCGTATTGCGCTTCGCACACAGCGTCTGATAGAGCTAGTATGCTGCGGGGGCGGCGGTTACGATAGCGGCGGCCGTATACTATATGATGTACGTTAGCCCAGGTGCGCTGGTCTCCGTACTCCATTATTACGGGGCAGACGACTGATTATTTCTTGCCAGTTAATTCACCCAAAGAGAATCCGATGTCTGCCTGGAAAGAAAGAGTGAGTAGGGAAGTATGTGGGCATGGCGACTGAAAAACGATGCATGAAAACGATGCATGAACATTGTCGGAATCAAATTTAATCCAGCTCATTTGATTGAACTCATACCCTTCGAGTGACGAATTGAGATGATGCACGAATGACGAGTGTCTGAGAAGGCGGTAGTGCACAGTAATTCTCCCAGTGACCCTTACCGACGCGGACAGCCGCTGGCGGTGTTTTCCGGACAAGCTTCCAGAACCTTGACGGTTATCAGTTGTAGCAGTTTCCAAATGCTATAGTCGAATGACCTCGTCATACACTTTTTATCTCCAGGGACCAGCGAAAATATCAGCAAAGGATTCCACGAGGGAATGTGATATTGCTCAGACCTCGATTGTATCAGCCCCATAAGAGGGTGTCGACAACACGCAGTGAAGAACAAACGCCGCCATTCAATCTATCAGGCCGAAATCATATCTACATCTCCATCGGCATACTTGACCTTCGACTGGTCAAGCAAATATGACAGCGTCGATATATTTTCCTCGCACCTGTGAACACAATTAGCCTCACGGAGAACCATTTCGACAATCAAAACTCTCACAATCTAGATATCGACTGCTCAAAGTCCGCGAGACCTTTCTGCAGCACCCGGAACACGCTGGCATACTCTGCCGACCGATCTCGGAGGTATCGGCCGTGCGCCATGAGGAGCGTATTGGCCCACAGCAGGTCGAACTCTAGATGAGGGCTGCGCTCCGAGGTGCTCTGCAACGAACCGGAGGAGCAATGGAACGTAGAGGACAGGCAGCTGCCGCGCAACGAGTCGGATGTCGCCCCGCGGAATGGTCTCATACACGCGCTGAATGAGGGGTTTCTCGTTTAGCCTGAAAGACATGACGAGTGCCTTGAGATATTCTCGCGACGCGAGAACGTCGAGAACGGATTGAGGGGTAAGGTCCATGGAAAGGTCAAAGGGATCGAAGGAGACGGTGTCATCGAGGGAGTAGATGAGCAGCCCTTCAGTCGAGGCTGCGGCCCACGCTCTTCCCGTTGGTGAGAAACGTACACATTTCGTGCGCGCCTCTTGTCGATAGCGTCGTATTGACATGTCCCCGGCTCCTCTGCTAGCGCCAGGAAGGCTGACGTCAAGTCTGTCCTCAAGGTCGCTCTCATCTCCGCGGTTGTCGATCAGGTCAACATTTATTCCCGCCTCGTTGACCTTCCTGCTATCCAGAAACTCCTCTGTCCCGTCGAGCGACAGGTTTTCGGATATCTGGAACTTTTTCACCATCACCCCTTCGCCCTCGCGGACGTCGTACAGCACCACGTATTTGCTGTTGCCGCCTGCCAGTATGCAACGCCCATCCGCGGTGTATGCGAGACTGTTGTACGACTTGCCCGACGTGCTGTTGGCAGCAGAGACCCGGTCGTCAGCCTTGCGTCCACCAGCAACGTCCTTTCGTCCTTCAATAACGTTCGTCTGCTTTCCTTCATCGACGTCGAAGAAGGTAATCTGCCCGTCGAGCGTGGATGCAGCGAGCTCCTTCCCGTCAGGTCGGAAGGTGACGGCGAGAACGTCAGAGGACAACTGTGAACGGTTCAACTGCGCGGGACCGGCCGAATACGCTCCAGACCCTCACGGTGCGATCCCAGGAGCCACTAGCAAGCTGATTTGCACCGGAGGGGGAGAAGGCGAGAGAGCTGATGGGCCCTTCGTGGCCCGTTAGGACGTCGAGAAGCTTGCCCGTCTGTACAGACCACATGAAGACCTCGAAGGAATCCGTAGATCCTGCAGCTACAACCTCGCCCGATGGGTCTACCGCAAGGGCGGAGAACTGAACGGGGGATGGGGAGGTGAAGGTGCGGAAGTTGCGATACCGGACAAGGTCGTATGCTCGCACGGTACCAGTCAAGAGAGGCGGAGAAGAGCACACTGCCGTGTTTCGCAAATGCGACGGAGGAGATGGGAGCTGTGTGCTCTGTGAAGGTCACAAAACAGAAGCCGGTGTGTGTAGACCACACTTTTACTTTGCCGTCGTCTCCGCCAGTGGCTATTGTTTGTCCGTCCGGTGCATACGCCAGCGTGTTCATGTCGTAGAAGTGTCCCTGCTGTTTAAGGATATACGACTCGGACTGCCACTCCCACACAAGGAGTTGGCCCAATTTCCGCGCTCCGAACGCGAGCCATTCGCCAGAGGGGTTGATCGCCACCGACGAGATCTTTTCCTGGGAGATGCTGAGGGAGTGCAGGTTGGAGAACCCGGGCATTTCCCATAGACCAAAGATGCCAGGTGGAAAATCCAACAACGAGAAGGTTGGAAGGGGCGTGAAATGTGGTACAGACGACCTTTGTGCCAGCCTGATTGAAGTAGTTTCTTTTATGTACACCCCACCGAGTGTTGGCGATAATGTTGGCCCCTGTTCCTTTTGAGGTGGATGCGACAGGTTCTTCGTCGTCCGAGTCTGTGTCCTTCGCTTTCCATGTAAAGACTGCACCGTCGCGACTAACAGTGTATATCTGTTCGGAGATCAACGGCAGTAAATATATGACTCCAGAACACGCACCGAGGTCCCGTCAGATGGAGAAGTACGCACCGAGTACTGCATCCCTGTGCCCAGCGAATGTTTTGGGGCGGAAGCCTTCAACCGGATTCAGAGTGAAGAGGCGGGCGGTCATGTCCCTCGAAGTGGTTATAAAGCACCTAGGAGACATGAGTAGGCTATCGCGAGCGATATGAATGAACGCACATAGAGTCGGGCGACCACTGTATGCTGAGACGTCGTCGTGATGGCCAGTGTACGTCCGATGCAAGTTGAAGGGTGCAAATTCACGCGCTAGATGGTTGGGTGTGCGCCATACTTGCACATGTGTGCCGTGCGTAACTGCAATGAACCTGAGCGACGGTGAGCAGTTAGGGACGGAAAGGATGACTATATACTTACTTGCCGTCTGGGGAGAATTTAATGTCCTTGACAGGCTTGTGGAAGTTGAAATGGTGCAGTATGACACCTCTTCGGAAGTTGACCAAGAGAGCACGGCCGTCTATTCCCATTGTAAGACATTAAACTTGAGTAACCGCAGTTTATGCACCTTCATCCACCGAAATTAGAACATTGGCATCAGGACTGAGGGCCAAGGCAGCAATATTTTTGCGGTTCTCAAACGGAAACGTATATGACTTGTTACTACGCGAAGATAAGCAACCGGATGATTTGAGAAGACATGGACGGACTTGACGAGGTCGAAGACGGAAACACGATTTCCGACTGGGCTCAAGAGAGAATTGCCGTCCGGCGTGAAAAGGATATTCCCCTGCCTGTATACCGTGCCGCATATGTTGGAGAACTATCATGAGCAGTTAGACACTGTGTAGCAGCACTTGGCGAGCCGCACCTTGTAGTTCGCCTTCATAATTTTTTTGGCGATCAAGCCCAAGCTACAGAACAACAAGGACAATTAAAAGCGATATGATCGGAGATTCGGCCGAAATAAAGGTGCACAACCTCTTTGAAGTTGGCTGCTACAAAAATGTAGGTACTTTTGGTGTGCTTATCGGATAGTCACTATGCACTGATGCCGTGCCACTCCTCTTCCTCACCCTGCTTCGGCCCATCGACGACCTTTGCCGCAGTCCCTTTCTTTTTCTTGGCGACTAAAAGATCGTTCCCTGCCTCTGTCTTCCTTATCCCCACCATGGCATCATTGACTAGGGAGCAACATAAGACTAGATCGACGTCAGGACGAGGTACAAGCACTTACAGTCTCCCGCAATCAGGTCATCTACAATCGGCCGGCTGCCCGACGTGATATACCGTGTCGAAACACCCCGGGCAATGAGAGGTTGCGCAAGCAGCCTCTTCAGCTCCGCCTTTAGATTGGCGTTTTTGAGATCTTTGGCCTTGCGTTTTTGGTTCGATGGTTTGTCTTCGTCGGAATCGCTGCACCAGTGCCGCTGAACAAGAATATCATAGTGTGAGACGAGAATCTCCTACCTCACGAAATCCGAGTCCAGCTCGACCTCCAAGGCCTCAGCAGTCTCCTTCATCCATTTGCGATCATGATTCGCCTTTTTAATTTTATGATGTGTCGTCTCGATCTGTCGCGCAAGCTGGACGCGCTCCTTGAGTTTATCGAGAAGATTGAGCTCAATTCCCATCTCGGCGATCTCGGTGTCTTCTGCAGGCACAGTCAGTCCCTTGGCAAGCATCCCCTCGATCGAAATCACTAACGGCGTCCCAGACTTCCGAGCAGCGCACGGACGACGCGCCGCTCGTCGGGTGAGCACATAAGCATGCTAAACCCCTTACGCATTGCGCGAGCCGTCCGTCCATTCCTGTGCACATAAGCGTCGGCAGACCGGGGGATCTGGTAATGTATAACGTGGTCCACGGCCGGGATATCCAGACCGCGTGCTGCGATGTCCGTCGCTAGCAGGACGGAGTTTGGGGTCGATTTGAATCTAGGGTGCATCGCTGTAATTAGCCACCGGCAACAAGACACAAATGTAGCATTACCGATCCAGGTTCTTTAGCCGCTGGCGCTGTTCTAGTTGCGAATGCAGTGGGAACGCTTTGATATTGAGCAACTCGGTCAAGGGCATGAGACGTCGGATCCCGTCAATTGAAGAAAGGAAAACCAGGGAGCGCCCGGGGTAACGTAGAAGAAAGTAGTATAGATATGCATCCTGGCCCGAGAAAGGTTATTTGACGGACACCAGCGAAGGTTGTTAAAAACCTTATCACCCGAAAGGCATTCAATCTTGCTCTCTTTTAACGTGGACACAACTCCTCCTTTGGGGCTAAGATCAATGATCTCTGGGTCAGGATCGCGAAAGTCGAGGCGAAGTAAAAGATCGTCTATATGGGATCAGAGAAGCGGGATACATGTATAGCCTCAGCGAGACGTACCCAGAGTTGATGCCGGCTTGTCAT
The DNA here is from genome assembly GCA_029282285.1 of Mycena rebaudengoi. NCBI lineage: Eukaryota > Fungi > Basidiomycota > Agaricomycetes > Agaricales > Mycenaceae > Mycena > Mycena rebaudengoi. The sequence goes on from JARJCX010000028.1 coordinate 1,114,219, forward strand.
TGCGTTTGTAGTGTTTCCCAGCGCTTTTGGGACGAGATCGGCGCTTAACATTGCGTTGGAGATCCTTGCTAAGCGTCGCCGAGAAAACGAATGTCTGCATCCCGTCTTGAACTGGCTCATCCTCATCACCGTCCGGCTCGATCTGGTCAGCCCTGCGAAAAATGAGAACAATCCAAAGTGAGGCCGAAGACGCACGCACTTGGATTCACGCAATGTGAGGCGCAAGATGTTCTCTAATTCAGCGAAGTGTCCCGCTTCAATCATTCGGTCAGCCTCATCAAGAACAAGGAACTTGAGGTTCTTGATCTGCTTTGAAAGCTCGTCGTCCTATTGAAAGTTAGTAAGATGAAGTACTTCGAGCAAGATACATACATCTTCCATAATATCCCACAATCGACCTGGTGTTGCTACGAGGACGTCTACACCGCGGTCGAGAATTCGTCGCTGTTTCTGGGCGGACATGCCCCCCACAATAGCGGCGACGCTGACCAATGGAGGCTTTGAACGAATCTCCGGAGTTGGCTCTTGCTTTTCTGTACTTTTCTTCTTAGACTTGAGTTCCTCAACAGGCTCGACCGTATTGAGGCATGCATTGAGATGAGAGGACACTTGTAGTGCGAGTTCACGAGTCGGTGCCAAAATCAAGGCGCGTAACTGGCGTTTCGTTTTGGAGTTTGGTCGCGCGCAAGAAAGAAGGTGATGGAGGATAGGCAGTCCGTACGCAAGGGTCTTGCCTGAGCCCTTCCTTAACATTTCAGTGACACTGCGTTGCGTACAATATTCCTGTGCGTACCGTCTGTGCAACGCCCACCACATCACGGTCGGCCATGGCAATAGGGATAGCGGCCGATTGTATTGGCGTTGGGGAGAGGAATCCTTTCGAGTGCAGGACGCTAAGGAGTTGGGGATGAAGTGAATGCAGTGTGCCAATTGGGCAATAAGTTAATTGCTGGAAATTGATCAGTTCAGTATATGAGTTTATGAGTAGAAATTCCAGCCAACGCGGGAACAAATGCTAGGTCGGCGATGTCTAAAATGTATGCTCACAATCAAAAGGTTCGGGCTGGTGAACATCGTCGTCTGAAGGAGACGTCTCCGGGACTTCTTCAGAAGACTCCTCGTCCTCGGCTTCTACAACGCCTGGGGGTTTAACGACCTAAACCAGTCTCAAAGTTTGCGGAGATTCATATTTCGATTCTGAGGGGTACGTACGTTGAATTTGACAATCCTGCCACCGTCCGTATCTTCGTACACGACTTCCACGTCGTCTACTTCCTCAAGCTCGAGTATACCATCGTCCCCGCCCATTCCGGCCTCAGCTGGTCGGGCAACCAATTTCCAAGGAAGTTCATCGGCGTTCTCATGTCGTGTTTTCGCCCGTTTCCTGGATATAGAATTTGCTTGTATCCTTCTTTTTGAGCCAGCTAGAGTATTTGGTTCTTGTCGAGCCATATGCCTGGACAGAGTTGAGTAAGCTGAAGAAATTAAAAATAACTTGAGTTGTCCTTGTTTGTCAAAAGCTTCATCCGCGTCGTTCAACTTCCTGAACCTCACACCGCGTTTCTCTCACCGCCATGGCGATATTCAAAGATGTTTTTGGAACCGTTCGAAGCCTTAGGAGAGGGAAAGCGACAGCCTCCGGGTCTGATCAGAGGTCGTCTCTGGCGAACGCGCCTGTTCAGTTGCAGCACGATCATGCAGTACCAGTCGCGACCCAGCCTGTACTCCCTCAGGAGATATGGCGCACCATACTAGCTTTCACAATCCGCCTCAATGGACGCAGCTCCTTCCATTTGGGAGACCCATTTCTTCCTCCGTACGCGACGGAATCTTCACTCGAAGACGAAGTGGGGATGCGAGAAGATCGCGCATCCGTCCCACTGGTCTGCCGCTCATGGGCCTCTATAACCTCCGAAATCCTGCTTGATTACCTGAGAATCAGATCTATTCCACAGCTACGTGCTATCGTAGCGAAACTGGAGTCGGACAACCGCTCTCGGGAGGAGGGACCGCCCTTCGGAGATTGGGTTCAAAGAATTGACTTCCACATCTCGGAGCCGCTAACTGGCGCTCCTGACCTCATTCCTCGCCTGCTGCGGCGCACCCCAAACCTTGCAATTTACATCAACAAAAATGGTAGCGACTACCTGCCAGAGACACAGACTCCCTCCTCGGTTTTGCAGGCCTTGGCGGCATATTGCGGGCCCTCCCTGCGCCGTATTGAGTGGTCGCATGTCGGAGAAGCTCCAGCGTGGTGCGACCTCGCCAATTTGTGCCAGCATACACCTAACCTTCGAACTATACGCCTAACATGGATGTTCTCTTATAAAAAGCCATTCATGAATGGCCCACTGGATCTTCCTCAATTGCAGACACTTTCTCCTCGGTATCATTCCGGACCCCTTCGACAACGTCACAGACCTCCCTCGGACTTGGGATAGCCTTCTGGGCTATCTCAGTGCCGATTCAAACATGCTTCCTTCCCTCCGACGGTTCGAGGTCGAGCTGTTCCCCACTAAACTCCGGTTCTTCGAAGCCCACTGGAGCCAAAATCCGCCTCTTCCGAACGACAAACTGGAGATCCCCCCCGTCGCTCCCGTCGACGCTTCCCCTCCTACCGAATCTTGACAGTCTTGTGTTAGTCCAGAGCACAGAATACGTCACTCTACCTCCCTTCCACCCCACCCTACGCCGTATATGTATTGTGCCTTTCACAGAGGACTACAGTACAATGGTGCCCCCTCGATTCTTCAACGCCGCAGTGCTTGGTCCGTTGGAATATGTCCTGTTGTCAATTGACAGCACAAAATTGTGCCGCCTGGAGGAAGTTCGCATACGGAACATTAGCATTTTCAAGCATCTCCTCGACGAACCCGCTTGGTTGCTGAAGTGGGCAAAGAGATGGCGATTCAAAGGGGTGAAATTTTGCGATATGCACGGACAGCTATTTTCCCAGATCGTGCAAGGTGCGATTTTTTTTTCCATTCTACTCAATGCATATGTTGATGGGACCCTGGCAGCTTCAGATGACAATCCGTTACTGGATACTGTGCGTGGTTAGGCACACCCGGAGTATTCTGCTTTTAGGGCAACCCATTGGGTTCGATAGGCATTCACGTCGATGACCGATAAATGCGTTTCATGCATCCTTAGCCCGAAACACTTTTGAGGGCAGCAGCTATTCATTCAACCTTCATTTGGCAACAGGTGTTCATTTGGAAGGCCGATGCCCGTGGCACCATGCTAATATTGATATGTGTCCGTCATCGAAAATGAGAGGAGAAATATTACATGTATATGGATAGGTCTATAGAAAGAACATCGTGTTTACATAAGGAGCAAGTCTATCGTATCATGAAGCTGTGAAGTACGGCGGCAGCACATACGGCAGCGCAAGCAATGAAACCGATAGGGAAGCCGGACGGGTCATTCTGTACACTGACCGACCAAAGCTAAATTGGTGGGATCAGCGGTGGAGGATGTAGAAACAAGGCAACTCACATATCCACCGATGACAGGCCCGATACAACGCGCAAGACTAACGATACTCTGCGCAATTCCGTTGGCTAGGCCGATGGCATTGGGGGGAGTCACTGACGGACAAGACCTCAGATCAGCTGCGAGGGAGATGGAGGCCATCACATACTGTAGTTTAGGAGAATTGAAGCCGCAGTATACGCGAATGTGGTCCCACAATATCTCAGAGCGCTATAAAAACAAGAGGATTTGTCAACGGAGGGAAGACCGAGTGTATCGATGCCCTTACGTGCTCAGGGCCAGTGCTGTAGCGCAGAAATCATTGTGGTTAGGTCGAATCGGTCACGGAAGGTGCCGAAAACATACCAGACATTAGCGCCACATTACCATCATCTTCTGAGCTTGCGAGTGGACGAAGTAACGTTACGACAAGATATGCCGGAATGAACAGTACTGATCCGATGCGGAACATAGCAAGGTGAGAAAAGCGGCCTCTCGGAGGGCTACGATAATTATAAGATACTAAAAAAAGTCATCTCGGTGAACATACCCAATATTGCTAAACACCGAAAGTGAGAAGTCGGACATGGGTGCTATAAATACAACTCACGGGTAAAGATAGAACTGGTACGCAATCTGGGCTAGGCACATCAACGCGACTGGGTAACGAGGAAATCAGCCGAACGCCGGGAACATAATTTAGCCCTTGGACTTACTGAGCTGCGCAAAATGACCGGCTTCCAGATTGAGTCCTCCAGCGTCATACTTGCTGTTAGGGTTGTGAAAAAGTGCCAGGCCAAACTGCCAGACAACTTACGTGACGAGATATGAGAGAAACACCTGGTCGTGAGTGGTCGAATGCAAGGCCAGCAAGCCGTATTGTATGATAACAAGCACTGGTAGCTGCGAGGCCATCGAGGGGGGTGGAGTTTCTAAGGCGGCTTCGACATCCGCTTGGAGGTCGTGCTGCGAAGCGCGTCGAGATTCTACTATGGGTTCTAGGCCGTCCGCCTCCGCCTCCGAGCGAATAAGTAACTGCTGGGCGTCAAGGACGGCGTTTGGCATTTTCACTCCAGGATGACTGAAGATGGCGGGGACATTATTGGAGAACCGGCGAGAGGTGGGTGTTCCATCCAGAGGCTGTGAAAATGGACCAGCGGGTTGGCGAATGGTAATGCCTTGGGGAACAGAAGGACGTCGAGGAGAACCCAGCCGCAAACCACTGGCGGCTGAAGGTCGTCGAACAGGTGGCCGTACGTCAGGGGCGGAAGGAGCTCTTGAAGTATGGCGGGTTGGGGCCAGAAGATTGTCGGCTTCAGTACGCTCCGCTCCATAATCGAGGTCGTCGAAATCAAGCTCATCACCGGACCCCATTTCCGTGTCGCTCTCGAAAGGGTCCTCATTATCCACGTTCATCGCAGCGGCGACCCAGAGATCCGCGATATTGGTCACAGCGTTCTCGTTTGCCATGAGGAGTCTCTGAGCAAAGTTCAGGTCACTTGTCGTGGACTCCCGGTTGGCGTCAACGTTGCTCCCCCTCCGTCTCCGCATCGAGCTACTCATGCTAGCTCTCCTGGTCGCACCATAGTTGCTGGTCGCGTTGCTGGCGAGCCTGTTGCGATACCCTCCAGCGTAGCCATAAGCGGAACCATTGGCACGACTTGTTCTGGAGAAAGTCCGGGTCCGATCCAACCTCAGTGGGGGCTGAGTACTTGGTGAGCCTGCATTCGGAATGGCGCGCCCGGAAGCATCGGGCACACGCTTCGCAAAGTAGCCAGAGAACTTTTGCGAGACTGTCTTGCGGATTGTGCCCGCCAGGGATCTACGTTCGTCTTCATCGAATACAGGGGTCGGAGGGCGTGATTCTTCCTCGGGGATGGGTGGGTGAGGATCGGGTTTCTCGATGAGCCGGATGCTGCCTTCTCTAGGGCCGCCGTCTGGGCCAAGGAAGCATCCCAGGATGGATCCTAGTAAAGAATTCAGCAAGCGCTATTTTTGCTGTACGCAGAAACAATCTACCAGTCAAAGTTACTGACGCGGCGACGGCGCAAGGTAACAAATAGGGATATTTGACAAATATTGTATCCTCGAAAACCCCTGGCCATTTTGCTGCAGGTCGTTCGACTGAGAAATGGGGTAAGCAGCTTTCAGAAAGTTTGGGTATGCGAGGGACGGACAGGAGCCTCCAACAATGGCGCCAGCTACACCACCCATGCCCCAGCAAAAGCTGAAGGGGTCAAGCACGTCAGTATCTAGTTAGAGCTTTGAGGGCGAGCATACCCCAAAATAGCATAAGCTCTGCCTTCGTTGGTAGGATCAGTGACGAACGAAACTGAACCACGAGCAACGCCGACCGCGCCGGCGAAGATGCCTTGTAAGAGGCGTACACATATGGCTTCCTGGAGCGTAGTGCAGGTCCCGAAAATGACGCATGTGATGGCGCTGCCCAATAGCGAAACCACGAGAACGAAGCGGCGACCATGTTTATCCGCAACAGTTGCCTGGAGTTTGATAAGGATAGGTGACCACATTATGTCGGGGTAAGAGACGGCTCACCCATAGTATTGCCGTCAGGAATTGCGTCAGAAAGAATGTGGAAACTGTCCATTACGTGTAAGCGCCGTTAAAAACCAACTATAACGATAAGGAAATACCGAGTATCCCCGTCCAAAACGCGATATCTGAGTCGTCCGTGAATGTTCCAAAGCCTGACAACATATCAGACCACCGCAGTATAACACTGGCTGAGAATGCACCTTTCACCATGAACAGCACGAATGGCGTAGAAACATTTGCAGACAAAAATTCACCAAGCATGGTCTGGTTCAAATTAACGACAGAAATGGCTATCGGAAAGAAAACATACGATAGATAGAACAATCATCGACAATATAGGCAGAGGTGTGGCGTATGTCTCTCCTGCGGCTTGCATCATCGTTGGGATTGGAGGACGTTCAGTGGTGGGGGTGCCAGAAACCACTCCCTCTTCGCCGCCGCCGTTTCTCCAGCGCGACGCGAAGCTGGGCCGATGCATGCTATTGCCAAATGAAATACGACCGATAAGTCTGCGAACACCAGTTTGTTCTGGTGGGGTTTCAGGGCCGTCATCGAGAGCAGATTCATCAGGACCGAAAGACCGTCGCGGAGGCATAGAGAAAGGTGTATGGGTGAGAATTCCGCGCCCGCTCGCAATAAAAGCTCAGTGAAAGGCTAATTAGCTGCGTTCACTGACGCCGTATGTTTGTGCCACAGGTCTAAACAATGCGGGACAAGCAACATCAAATCCTAAACGAAGGAAGCAAGCCCCGGCCCGACAAGCCGGCCCTTCGCTGACGAAAGCGTGTTTGGTTTGTCTGTTCTCTCCGGCATGTCCGGCATCACGCGGCTTGTACGGGCCGAACCTACGTTTCTCTAAACGCCAACACCACTATGTGGCTTCAAGTATATCAGCTTGGCCCAAATGATCGGGTTTGTAGCGTCTGTCTATGGGAGATATACCAGGACGCCATTTTGCTATTCCGATAACCATCTCCGCTATTGCAAATTTCTCACTTTCGCGACACTGACAGATTAGTACTACGCCGCAACTCTGGTTCCTCACTGGCAGAATGGCTCTACGTATCAACTATTGTGTTCAGGGACAATCTCAAGACAATCTACTGTGCGCCAAACACTGCGGATTCAGATCTTCAGACACGTCTCTTATAGCTCAACTGACCGTATCTCGTCGTGTGCGATGGAAATGAGTGGGGCGGGGAAGAGATGAAGTCGCCGCCGCTCCGGTCTCTTAGGCTGCCTCGACACGTATCCCTATGCGCTAAATACTGCGGATTCGTCTCCGATGCTCTCCTTATTTTGGCGACTGACCGTATCTTTTCTTTATCTCTTCTCGTCGTGTGCTATGGAAATGAGTGGGGCGGGGAGCGACGAAGCAGCCGCCCCTCCGGTCTCTTAGGCTGCTTCGACATGTATTCCTATGCGCTAAATGCTGCGAATTCGTCTCCTTATTTCGGCGACTTCTCACCAACTAAGCGTATCTTTCTCGTCGCGAAATGAGTGGGGCGGGGTTCGCCGCCACTCCGGTCTCTTAGGCTGCTTCGACATGCGCTAAATACTCTCTGATAGGTTTCCTTATCTCGGCAACTTCTGACCAACTGGTTGCATCTTTTCTCGTCGTGCGCTACGGAAGTGAGTGGAGCAGGGAGAGGCTGCGGTCCGGTTTCTTGGACATGTATTGCTATGCGCTAAATACTGGGGATTCGTCTCTATAGCTCTCATCTTCTTTCGGTGACTTCTCACCAACTGGCTCTGTATTTTTTCTCATGGTGTATTCCAACCATGGGAAGGAATGGAGCGGGCCGCGCATCTATCACTACCTGTATTTATCTCGAGTCATCAACTAAATGTTTCCCAAGCACTTTCCGTCGCTGTCACACTGCTTGGGTTTTAGTATCTCTTCATGGCACGCCCGCAGGCTCCGTGACTTTCTACTGCTCCCGGCTCCACTGCTTCCCGGGACCGGTCGTAGCAGTTTCGACTCAATTGACGTCTTGACAGACGCGATAACATCGTACTTGGCCCCGCCAGCTCATCATTCCATTCAACAGCTCTATTACCGTTTCTTTCCTTCAACTAAATGTGCCGGGGGGGGGGGGGGGGCGTTGGTACGAAAAAACATTCCACGGATCACAATGAATCGACATTTCTCCTCTCTCTTGTCAATCGCTGACATGTACTAAACCTGCATCTAGCAGAATTAAGGAGTTTACTGTCACATTGCGCCCTTGGCCGTTGACTAGGGTCCGTTAGAGAACAGATGGCCCGAACAGCCAGCACGCATGCGAAGAGGTGTTTGCATCCACCCGAAAAAAGCGCATTTTGAAGCTTTTGTGAGTTGATGCAGGTATAGACGCCCGGTCTCTCGAAACGGCGGATCCGCGAATATTGCCGAGCACCTTTAGGCATTTTTCTAATAGTTATATCTCCATGTGTTTGCGGATCGTGGCGCTGCCAATCGTTTAAGCGTAAATGACCGTGAGAAAACGGAGGTAATCTTGAAAAACGGAGGCAAATAAGTGTGATCCCGCCATCACCCGGCATGTACTTAGTATGACACAACACTCACCGCCATCTCTTTGGCTGATACCACTGATAGGCTCCTACTGTTCCCCCTCACACCGTCACCATCAACCGCTGGCCAGCTGTAGCAGTGTATGTGTCTGAAAATCTGGCGATACTTGTCGCTCCCAGGCACCTGAAACTTGTCACGGAAGGAAATCCCATTCGGTCATTGACGCCGAGAAGACTCAGGCTGCAAATGTCTCCGCTGATGGGATTCGCCTGCCGCCCTCAACCCTGAGGGGGGGGGACGGCTGGCGACGGCGATAATAATGAAATCTCGGAGTGTGTTTCTGTTTCATTCTGGTTTACGACACGAGTGTGCGTGCATTTCGCACCTTGTCCGTCCTTCAGCTGAAAATAAGACAGTTTGGCGCACGACTCACAGTCTATATTTTTTCGGCTTTGCATTCTTCGGCCCAGGGCAGTGCGTGACAGTTTGTATGGGCCGGAAAACATGGCTAATAAGGTTTCTGCCTTCCTCGCATCACCACCCCTCGAGGCTACGTTTCCGCATAAAGACAACTTCTGTCCGGAGCCCCAATTCGGTTACTGCAGTGCCGATCGATCACAAACCCGCTACCTCCTAATATATAAGACATGCGCCCCAATGACTCCTGTTCCTCATCCGACGCGACAATTTACTTCCGTGTCCTCTTCCTTCCCTCTTCCCTCTTCACCCTTCCCCCCCTTCACCTTCGGCCTCGGCCTTTTCCCCTCACCACCCTTCATCTTCTCCATTTCTTTTCGCCATGTTAGCCTCATCCTCTACTACACCCACCAAGGCGCCAGCCACAAAGTTCATTCTCCCTGACCTCGTCTCGCATTGCACGTTCGACATTCGCACCAGCAGATACCGCAAACTGGTTACATCCAGCACGAAAAAATGGTTATTCAAAGGCGATAACCTCCAGGGCAAGATTCGCGACAAGTTTCACGGGCTCAACGCCGGGCTACTCACAGCGATGTGCTACCCAGATGCCGGTTATCCTCAACTGCGTGTCTGCAACGACTTCCTCACCTACTTGTTCCATCTCGACAATTTATCGGATGACATGGACAACAGAGGAACGCGATCGACCGCTGACGTCGTCCTAAACTCCCTCTATCACCCTCACACATTCCGATCACCTGCTCGTGTCGGCAAAATGACGAGAGAGTGCGTCCCTCCTCTTCTACCTTGTGGGCATTGCTAACTAGCTTTTTCTTCAGTTTCTACAAGCGGATGGTGTTAACAGCATCGCCTGGGACGCAGCAACGTTTCATCGAGACGTTCGACTTCTTTTTCCAGAGCGTCACCCAACAAGCTTTGGATCGTGCCGCGGGTGTGATACCTGATCTCGAGTCCTACATCGCCCTTCGTCGGGACACGTCTGGTAAATTTCCGAGCAGTGCTACCATATAATTCAGCCTGTCTGACGTACGTGACAGGATGCAAATCATCATTCGTGCTGATTGAGTACGCCAATAATCTTGATATTCCTGACGAAGTTATGGAGCATCCGCTCATCGCGAGTCTCGGCGAAGCGGCCAACGACCTTGTAACGTGGTCGAATGTATGTTTTTAATTTCTTATATGTGTCAGGCCTCGTGTTAACTTATCTTGTGGCGCAGGATATCTTTTCGTATAACGTCGAACAGTCCAAGGTACCCTTTTAGCAGCCAAACCAGTACCTTTTACTCACATCATTTTCAGGGCGACACGCACAACATGATCCCGGTTGTGATGAACGAGCAAGGTCTTGACCTTCAATCTGCTGTTGATTTTGTCGGAGCAATGTGTGAACAATCCATTGATCGCTTCATGGAGGACCGAGCACAACTTCCATCCTGGGGCCCCGAGGTCGACAGACAGGTAGACATCTACGTCGATGGCTTGGCCAACTGGATTGTCGGATCCTTGCATTGGTCTTTCCGAACTGAGCGATATTTCGGAAAGCGGGGTGCCGCCGTCAAGGCCAGCCGCGTTGTCGAACTGCTTCCCCAACGGATATGATCTAATCGGATACTAGTCCGTAAATTCTACTTGGAACAGTGAACCCCTTCTCATAACAATCTACGTTTACAGATTCCGCCCTCTACTCTACACCCGGATGGATCACTACTTTATTGCTGGCACCAAGATATCTGGCTGCCTTGCTGTATAACCAACCACCCCGGCCTCATCCTAAAACACTATCTTAACTGTATTCTAACCTCTCCTCCTCAACACCCGCTACTGCGATTGTATTCCTATTCGCTCCTTTGCTATCTAAATTATTTCTAGCTTTCGTGCCACATACTACTACCCCACCTTCTTTAGCTACCACCTTCTAGATTAAAATTTTATTTAGTGACTTATGGTATACGTATTCACTAGACCCCCGAGTACACTCTAAACATAGTACTACTACAATTGAATACATCGAACATTGATGATTCCATACTGTGGTTGAATTTACATGCGACAAGTTGCAATTGAATACACGGAACATAGGAGCTCGTCCGTATATCTAAGACTTTTACCTCCCTCATCATTGCCCGCGTTGTCAAGTTTGATACTGGATTGCATTGCTTTTCTGACTTGACTTTGGAGCTGTTCTCATCACCCAATAGCAAAGTTTGAACATATCATTTGTACGGATCAGTATGCAACCATCATTAAGTCCGATTAAAGTCCGGCACAGCTTTCAGGGAACACTGGCGGGGTTGCCTCAATGTAGTCGTGCTCTCAATTTTGTCGTTAGGCACCGAGACAGGAGAAAATGAATCAGGAACTGTTAATCAAAGCCGCCCGCGGAGCTGGATATTAACACCACGCATGCCTCGCCGAACTGCGGACAAGGAAATAATAGGGCCGCAGTCAATAGAGGCAGTATCATAAATTCTGGGCAAATTCCGAACCCCACAAAAATGGGCGGTCACTATTTCCGCGGGGACAGGTCCACAATGAACACTGACATATAATTTTAGTGCATTAACAGAATATATGCCCGAATCTTTCGGAAAATGGTGCTGCAATTAGATCCGAAGACGTGAATATTGAATGCTCATCATTGAACGGCAGCCCGAGGAGGTACCATCTTGGGTCCATAATATGTGAAGGCAAGCTCGGGACCGCCGCCATTCGTTAACAGTGAGCGCACATATGTCAGGCTCAAAAATACCGCAGGGGTGGAAGGGAAACGTCAACTCAACAATAACGCCTTAATTATCAGCCGGATCAGCGTAGGTAGAGCTGCGAACTCCATCGAGTTCCGGATTCCGTAGACTCCGTAAGTTCTCGGTGACAGCAAGAATAATGTCTTCGCTTGTGTTCACGGCATATGGAAGTCGCCGCGGAGTGTACCCACATGCATGTTTCTCAGTAATGAAATTTATCAGTAAGGTTGAGTTTACTTGGCGATAACGCCGTCAGATCTTAATCGGGATTTACTTTCAACCTAAAATAGCTAGAGGACCGAAGTGATGCGCTGATGCGCCTTCTTGAAATTAAAAATAGTTTTGGTCTGATAGTGAGAGCGTATTCTCTTTTTTTCATCGACCCATCAGTGGTTCAACTCAAGTTCAACCACTAACTTTAAAGTCCGATCGGCGATCAGGGACATCACACCTACCCGAGGCAAATAACATCATTTGAACATTGTCTGTGTCCCCATTGGTCGGCGCGCGTGTTGGCCTCGCTTGATTATTTGGGGAGACCTCATCGGCAGGAATATATTCCCGACTTCTATGACTGGGAATTAGCGATCACTGATGGGCCGTGAGTAGGGCGTTACAGACCGAGATTTCGTCTGCCTATATTATGATTCGGATTCAAGTGCTCACTTTTTTCCTAGCCGGTGCCATCTGAAGATTTCACTCGTTCGCCATTCACGCCGCTTCTGGTTTTTGTGCTACTCGGGCTGGCGACCGAGATTTTTGGACTCGCTGACACGCCGATTAGTATGATAAAGTTCCACGCCCGCCACCCAGCCCGCCCGATTGGCGCATCCCGCTGGAGATAACGGGGGGCACCGGGTCGTCGAACCAAACTATGTGTGCAGTTTCTTGAGCCAAGAATTCATTGCGCTGCTTGGAAGCCCGACCAGGCGAAATTGCTAAATACCAAAATCCCTTTGCCTCGGCTGCTAGCAGTGATACATTATTAAGTCAGGAAGGCTAATCTAATTCTATCGGTGTCCTATCGCCCGTTATAGGTACTAACACTGGAGTGTGCGAACACCTAGAAAAAACACCCTTCGAGAGGTTTTCCTATTTTCTCCGTTTCAAGCCAGCGGCATCGTTGACCTCGTCGTTAATAGCACTACGCTTCGAAAACTTCGAGAAATTGGGGCAGAGAAGTGGAAGGGCCGTATAATATAACTTAATATCCGTCTAATCATATGATTTACCGTCGTTCTTCAGAGTCTTCCTCAGTTTAGGATTCGAAGACTCAGGTACCGGGCAATTTCAAGTCGCCGCCAAGTCGCCGCTCAAGCACTGCTCGGCTATCAATTTATTATCTAAATATTTTTTTTACGCCAATATTTGTCAAGGGCATTTGAGCTTTGACGCCAATGCTCGACGAAAGACGATTAGATGAACCAAATTGAAACTACTTGAGCCTTTTCGATTCTGCGGAATTCATTGCTCTCTTTTAAGTTTAGATGTTTGTTCCCGTGATTTCAAACCCCGACTTTTGCCAAGCAACCACGTTTTAGGGCGCTTAGGCCTTAGTCGCTTTCCTCTTTCCACCACCATGAAGAGAGCATTTCGCACTTTGAGCAGCGACTCGTCCAAATCGCCCTCAGGGTCACCACCCGCAAAACGCACAGCTCCCAAGGTTGGCTCGCGCCGTCCAAGCGCCGAGGCGCCCAAGACACCAGAGGCGTCGCCTTCCAAAAAGGAATCCCTTAGTATTGCCAATGTGGCCAACATATTTATCAAAATGAGGCGGGCGAGCGATCAAGTCAAGACGAAGCCGTGGCACATCGACTCGTCCTCGGGCGAGGCTCCGCAGTCACATCCAGGCGTGCTAGAGGCAGCCATGAGTGACCAGCGCAAGGCGCTTAATCATAAAGCCACATTCATCTGCTCTGGCGCGGTCAACGTAGGACACCTTCTGAGGCTGAGTCGCAAACAGCTCGTGGAGATCGCGGAAGAAATTGGGGCAAACGCGCTGGTCGATGAGCGGTGCGTCAGAGTTCATGGCATTTCGTACTTTTTGCTCACCAGACATGCAATAGGTGGGATTGCACGATCTGTGGCCCAAAACATCGTCCCAATGGAACGTTCAAGGTCGATGTAAATCTTTTACCCCTATCGTTCTAAAAAACCACTCTTGATAACTATTTCTAGATATCATACACTGCATCAGCAGTACAATGCCGCATCCCAGATCCACACCGGCCTGTAGCGTTGGAAAAGGCCAAGAGCGTACCTGGCCTAATGACCATTGTCCGACACACAAGCAACGATTAAATTCCTTTCACCTTGGTCGTCTCCAATAGGCTCGCGAACCACTTGTATCATCACGGCCTTTTGTACAATACGCATACCGAGTAACTCTCCTGAACACTCCCCTCCTTTCCCCAGTTCTCCTCAATTTTGCCATCTTAAATGGTCGCTCCTTACCACTGCTCCTCAACGGGTGGTCGTTCCACTCACCTCGCTCACCTACATTATGTACATACATCATATCATTCATCACATCATCCGTATACTACTATGGACTCAGCAAATATTATTGTACAGTCTATACCTTGTCTATACCTGAAGCCTGTGCTTACTTACAGTAGTTCCGCACCTTCACGGAACCCGATGCACATGCGTACCGCAATAACTGCGGTGCGTACTGCGTATCGCAGCAACTGCGGCCGAACTCCGTGCAGCTGTTAAGTGGGCCCAGGGCCCAGGACGAAAGCGGCGAATGTATTGAGTAAATACCAGCAGCCGTGGATTCTAGTTGGGTTTCTGTATTTGCTTTCAAATTTAAGTTTTGTTGTAAGTTGAGACCACAAAAAAAAAAAACGCCGACTCGGAGGATTGCCGGAGACTTCTGCATCCGAGACAGCTGCTCAGCATATGCTGAGTCACTTTGGAGTCACTGCTGGCAGAGTGTGGCAGACTACTGGTGATGACGCAACATGGATTGGCCGAAACTAAGTAACGTCTGTAGGCAAACGAGCCAAAAAATCACGAAGAAAAGTAAGGATCTCGTACGACTGGTCGTAAAGTTGTCTGGGCAGTCAGGGTTGAGTGGCGTCACGTGTTTCATTGAACCCAAAAAAAATCGGACCGAGGAAGATCAGCGGCGCTCCGTCTGAGGGAGTTCGGAGATTGGAGCACCTTAGAAGATCAGACGATTCTTGAGCTGTATTTTGTGTGCTGTTGAGCGAAACAGATTAGCGCTTGGCCAAGCTACAGCAGCCCTTTTCGAGATCCTCATTGTCTAAACATGTATTGTGCGAGGCTCGGGCATTCGGCTGTGAGCCATATTGAGCCAAAGAATGTTTCGTCAGCAGGAGAAGGAATGACCCAGAAGATCCGAAAGCTGTAGCGGACCGCACCTCTTCACTGCTGACATGCACAGCTTTCAAGTGCTATATAATGTGCACCTTCGAAGCATGCATGAATCATACCTCGTCTTCCCTCATCCCTCACTAGAAACACCGTCATGGCAGACACCTTCAGCAAGCTCGCATCCAAACGCATCCAATTCCACAGTGAGCGGCATTCGAATGCATCCCGTGAACCGAAATTAAATTATGAATTTATTTTCTAGTTGATTCTGCCACAGCACTTCCTTTGCCAAAGCCATCTGGGAAGGCACCTATCACATATGTCAGCGTGAAGATCACCGATATCAAGGATCGGCTGAAAACTAGTGTAGTAAAAGGACAAAAGAATCCGATATGGCAGCAAAATTTGACACCGTAAGTCTACCGCGTTCAGAGAATGACTGCGCCCTGATAGAAATCTTAGAACAAGACTCAGCGCAGAATCAGAGGTTACCTTTGAGGTAAAGCAGCGATCGCTGTGGCCTACAAGCACCACCCCACTGGCAAGAACAGACCCATACCCTCTGAGCACCCTCTTAAAAATGCAAGGCGGAAATACCTTCGGTACAAGTATGTCCCCATCTCACGGCACTGGGGCTTGGCTGATTTGTTTGCGCGGTCTAGATATCGAATTACCGCTTCATCCGGCAACAAAAACACACGTGCCAGGAGCCGGGAGTCTGACGGTTAACATTCGGGAACTATCCTCCATTGAAACGGCTCAACTGTGTTGGGAAATGGCTGAGAAGATGTCCAATGATATGCAACGAGTTGAAGAACATACACTAGCTCCCGTGTTAAATACGGCCTTGTAGCATTATTTTCTGAGTGGTTGTTATTTGTATTATTGCCTACTGTATTTCTTTTGGACCACTGTACATACCTATTTGTAAACTTTGCTTGAGTTCACCCAATCTACACCAATGAATGAAAAACTTGCAATAATTATGGTGCATATTGGAATTTGAGTTGAAGCGGTTTGGGGATCCACAAGTCTTCGGTGTCGACCTCAAGGGCAGAGATTGAGATGTGTAATCCCTTTGACTTGAGTTCCTCCACTTGGCGCCACTTCGACACACGAAGGGAAAGAACAAGAGGGAAGAATAAATGCACTTCGCGTAGTTTACCCGTCCGCCATCGGGATTCCATCGCGACGAGCAGATCTTTTGTCGCGGCGACCATATTTCTAATGTTGAGGGGGGATATGGAACTGAATGCGAGTGATATGATCCGAAGGTTGGTGATACACCTGCGTTGTCCGCGGAAAACCAGGAGAGAAAATCAATCGTGTTCGCGGTGTAGATGATGTGGATACAAAACTCCGTAATTGTTGGAGCCTCTTCCAATATGTCCTCCATACAAGAGATGTCCATGCATTCGCAGCAGACAAGTCGCTTGATAGGGCAGGATGAGCGTCGCAACAGTGATACCACAGGGGAGAGATAGTCGAAAATGATGACCTCTTCGAGAACCGGGGTTTCGATGCCATATAAGAACGTGGAGTCGCGAGCGCTGAACCGGAGGAGTTGGGGGAACTGTATAGGGACTAGAGCAGCTTCGGCGGACGATATCGTAGAGAAACAGGCGCCCACAATGTTGATAGCAGACCGCAAAACGTCCAGATGGCTTGGCCAGGTGTTGTTTCCACGGTACCATTGTAACTGTGTCCATGGCAGGACCACATCTACAGGACACGTAGAAGGATCACTATTGAGGCCTTTTAAGGTCACTCTTTTCAAGTTAGGGGCGATTTCGAAAGCGCGAGATACAGGTGTAGTCCCATCCGGGAGGCACCCAAGGACATCAACGCGGAGATCCTTCAGGAGAGGAAGTTGATTTTGAACGCAATCGATGTCCGGGAATACCTCCACCGGAATATGGAGAGCCACCGTCTCCCATCGGAAAGACTCCTTCAGGATTAGCTGGAATGCTCTGTGCTGACTCCGCGATTCGCCGTGCTCAAAGGCTCGGAATATGACAGTCAAAGGCTGCTTCCCGGATCTCTGGAGCTGCGTTTCAAGTATGAGCACGGAAAACGAGGTCTCCTCTGGGATACGAAAATCGAGGACAACAGAGGTCCAAAGCCGCGGGTGCGAAAGTGCAACTACGCGCCAGCGTCTGCACACCTGTCCAATGATCCATGGCCCGAGAGCTGCGGCCTTGGCTTGATACATGGGGGTGTCCACGCCGGTTTCCGGCAACGACAACAGGAATATATTGGCGAGCAACTCGTGCGGAATCCCTCCCCGAAGCGGAGAGACAACACTCGCAAATTGGCCAACATTCTCAGCCAATTTGTCACGCTCGAGTATACATCGTTCCAGCTCTGATTGGAGACCAGCAATTCGGTCGTCGAGGCATGCCACTCGTGCTCTTCCTTGGAATATGATACTGCGAAGGATTGGGGTATCGCATTCTGGTGGTCGATCGTTGCTTTCTAACAGTGAGATGTAAGGTGAAGACAGCGTCCCCCAGTCAAATTGTGGCGTTTCGGGTTCGGCGCTGGGCTATAGGAGGAATTAGGAACAGTTTCGAGAACTATGGAAGCTTTGGCACCATTTCAGAGACCTCGAAGGGGGAGGAGATCCGAGAAGTTGCAAGTTCAAGTTCACAATAACAACTTTTGATGTGTTGTTGTCTTGTTTGTTGTCTGTGATCTCCGCGGCCATCCTCGAAAAGGTCAAAAAAAAATGCCCAGTTGCGGATAATAAAGGCGATAGTAATTCAAAGCCAACAGATTATTTACTAGTTCTAGGGGGCGACTGGCGTAATTCCTAAGCAGCCACAGTCCGTCCAACTAGCGGAAACATCTGTTGCCGAAAGCTCCACTCAGCATCGAGTAAATGCATGGGCTTCTCCATGACCAGATACTCGATGACTCGCTTCCGCTCCGCAGGCACAGTGCGCTTGATCTTTCCAGATCGCGCCGGCTGAGGCTCCGCCGTTACACGCGGAACGTGCAGCGCCTTCCCCGTGTTGTCATATATCTCCACGCTCTGCGCCGACGTTAAGATAGGGCAATGGTTAATACGATTGAGCGCGTAGCGTACCTGCTCGATATCGAACCGCACCAACGCCTGCACGGTGACTCTGCTCCCAGACGCAGGCATCGTCTTCGAAAAGTCTACGTCGGTGGCCCGGAGGGAGAGGATGCGCGTGGGGGAGACCTCGCCGTGGAAATTCCAGTAGTACTGCATGCCGCGACGGGTGCGCACTTGCAGGAGAATCTCCGTGGTGTATGGGTCCTTCGTTAGTTTTTCTATTCGCACCGAGTCGCCTCTGTGGATGGCGGTCAGTCCCCGAGATATTCACGGACACAGAGAACGCACTTGGCCAGACATGTATGGAGCTTCAAGTACAGCTCCAAGGCATCTTGCCGTATTGGAGCTACCCAGGCATTGGATTTCAGAGATCGTGTTTGGAGGAGGCGTGGAGTTACATGGAAGAGGGAGCGGAACCAGCCTAGGCCGGGAGAGTAATTCCCGGGATCGAGTGGGAATTGGCGAGGTGCATCAAGCTGGATATGCAGACGGCATAAATGAAAGGAAAAATCGTGGCAAGAAGAAACGACCGACGAGAACGCGTTCTTGCCATCGTTGAGTCGATTTTTCAAGAACTGGTCATACATGGCGCGTGCGGAAGGATATTCCGATCTCGTCTTGAAGTTGACCGCGTATGGGAGCATTAGATCTGGAATTGAATGAGGGACATGGGCCGCAAGACGCGAGCACCCACCGAGCAAAGGAATACTGAGAACCTCGGCAGAACGGCCATGGGATTTCAACCATTCCGCTTGTTCTTCGAATTCGTCCATCAGTTTCAGCTGCTGCTGCTCTTCAGTGAGAGAGGTTGGCTCTTCGTTCCCTTTTTCATGGTAGGCGTTGGGCTGTTGCTGTGCATTATAAAGGTGTTGGCCAGACATCAGTAATCTGGTCCGAAGTGACGCTGGCGGCGAAGTTTTGAGCACAGGCTTAGGCGGCGGAGTTGAGGATGCCTTTGCCTTCGGTGGGTCCGGCTTTGCATTCTTTTTTCCTTGCTTTTTCAAGGAAAGTGCGGTGCCTTGGGTCGCATACTGGCGCAGTAGGGCGGGAGCCTGCCGTCGGGTCGGATGAACCAGCATTGGCATAAGTTTGGCTCTGTTATTTTCGGGATCCCCAGCATCTGCTTTTCTTTATACCACCACCATGCCTGTGGGTTTCAGCCTTGTATTCGCGCTCAGAAACTTAACTTGTTTTCTAGCGTCAGTCTCGTGGTCGTTCTTCGTCTTCCTCGCGTGCCGCACCGCGTCCAGCTGCTGCTGCTGCCCCTGCTCAGACCCGTGGTGCTCATACAGCAGCAGTTCCTGCCGGTTACGCGCCCGGTCATGCCCCTGCTCCTCCTGCGGCTGCCTCTGCAGCTTCAGGCACAGCTAAGCCCCCCGGCATCATGGCTCAAATGGCTGCTACGGCGGGCTCGGTGGCCATTGGATCCACAATCGGTCACGGTCTTTCCAACATGCTCTTCGGTGGAGGTGGTGCTGCTGCTGAAGGCCAGCAGGCGCCCCCGCTCAGAACCAGCAATCATCGAACATGAGCTGCGAAATCCCTGCGAAAGGTACTAGTTCCCAAATAATCTGTTTTCTTTGGCTGACCATCCTGCAGACTTTACGCTGTGCCTGGAGAAGGCGGACATGGCCTCCTGCACTTACTACCTTGAGCAGCTCAAAGCGGTGCTGTCTGTTTCTCTCTGCGCTTGGGGACTTCCTGACTCTTGTTACAGTGTCAAGCGGCGGCGGCGCCCTATTAAACGGCAAAAGGGAAATAAATTGGCTTGTGACGTTGGGTCCTTGAAATTTCCTCTTGTGTTTAGCTGTCCAGTTTACAGTTTGAATACAAGAAATTCTCAACTCTGCCGCTTGCGTGGACGACTGGCATTACTCAGATGTATTATGTCATCGAGCCGAAATTCGCGCTTAATATCCCCACATTCCGCCCACGGCTGTAGTAGCAGCTTGCTGAATAAACTTCGGTTTTGCGCCGTGTCGCGCCGGATCTTGATCCCGGGGTACAAGGGACAACTCCTCTGGGCGCGAGAATTTTCGGTGCCTTGGCAGCCAAGTTGTTATTCTCCATTGACTGTTGTTGGGATGATGAACGATTCGATCTTCGCCCTCTCCTCTGCCGTTCAGAACAGCTACACTGATCTTCTATTAATATATGATGGCTCACGCTGACGGTTGCAAGCCGCGAGCCCTTATGAATGTCGTCGATCTTCGTCCTCCTCTTCCCTTCTTTCCAACGCTGGCGCCATGAAGCAGGGCTGGCATCTTCTGCTCTTTTTCCCCACTACGCTGGCGTCCTTTATTGTTAATACGATGTTCGCTATGCACAACAGTGTCCCGGAACGTGGATGACACTGACCCACCTCCAGAACCAAAAAGCCCTCGACCTGTGAGCCGATTCTCCTCCAGTGGCAAGGCGGGATTAGTGAGTGGAGATCTGACGTCTCTGCACCGGTCTGACCTCCTGCGAAGAGCCGTGGACATTGGTATGTTCATCCAAAAAGAAGTAAACGCGTCTGACATATTCTTAGAGGTCAGTTCGTTCTCAGACGATGGGATAGGACTAAAGCTTCTCGGAGGATTTTGGCTGCGGACGGTCCTGCGGTGCTCGATAACCTAGGAACCTTCGGGGTCACCTCATTTCGTTGGAGCGTCGATGTTGCTGCTGGTATAGGCGTCTAGATATGGTTACATCTATCCTGCTAATTCTCTTCAGGCACGTCTGTCGTCGTACAGGTGCAAGACTCTAAAGGCGATATCGCCACCTCCAATGCGGTTGTCGTTCAGCCAGGATGTACGCCATTCAGCTGCAGCATTCGATACCACCCCAGTAACGTTTCTTAGCCACAAACTGCAATTTGAAGAGTCCTGAAGATTCTGACGACCGTAAAAATCCTTTGAGCGTCGATTCCACATCGGATTCGCCTGATAGAAGGTTGATATACTTGACCGCACAAAGTTATCAGATTGTTAACCTTTCCCAATCAGCGACAGCGATCGAAGGTACGTTTCATCACGCGGGCGAAGTTCATTAATTTATCCAAACCCATCATCAGCTCCTCGTCTACCTCGGGCTCATCGCCACCCGATACGACGGCAGCTCAGCCTTCAGTCACGACTGTACTTTCGACTTCAGCCCCAAGCTCTACATTGGGTACGAGTTGCAGTCGATGTGGATTGCGCCTGCTCATCCGCCTACAGGGATCGCTCCCACTCCTAGGTGATTATTAACGTGGTCCCGACAACACCTCATGTCGCTGAAATCCATTGTTTTTTCGCAGTCGAGCTAGTGCAACTCCTCCTTCCAATTCCCTTGCAGCCGCCTCCGTGTTTCAAAAGCGACCCGTAAACATCGACATGGTGTTCGCCATTCTCATTCCTCTGCTTATCCTGCTCGCCTTATTGGCCTTGTGGTTCCTACGGCGGCGCAGACGTTGGCTCGCCGCAAACCCGCGATTCTCAGAGCTTGGTGTGTGCTCTGTCTGGCATTGATTCGCACACTTGAATAACCCAGTGTGAATCTAGAGTCGCAGGCCTCGTCTGAATGGTTCCCCCGGCCGATATACCGCGCGTCTCATGATGGCAGCGAACAGCCTGAGCCTCTACCGCGGCCTCCGCGAAGTATACCCGCCCCCGCAGAGGATAGCGCCAGCAATGCTCCCCGGCCCGCCGTATTTTCAGGCACCTCGACCTTCTTCTCCCCGACCTCGCAGTCATCTTCCAGCGATTATTCAAAGTCGTCTGCGCCACATACTGAGCCGGCACCCGGTGAAGTAGACGCGCTGCGGCTCAGAATACATGCATTGATGGAGGAGAACGCCGTGCTGGCGAATATGGCGACCATTCCTCTCGATACACCTCCGCCAGCGTATACATGAGGGC
The DNA here is from genome assembly GCA_029282285.1 of Mycena rebaudengoi. Classification (NCBI taxonomy): domain Eukaryota; kingdom Fungi; phylum Basidiomycota; class Agaricomycetes; order Agaricales; family Mycenaceae; genus Mycena; species Mycena rebaudengoi. Next base: position 1,136,257 of record JARJCX010000028.1, read on the forward strand.
GAGGCGCTTGTACAACTTGTAATATACCCACCCACTGTACGGGTGTTCGTAGAATTGCCCAGGTGACCGATTGTAACATAACTGGAGAGCCCGAAGATTCACGAATGAGGCGGCGAATAGCGACGCGAACGACTTGTTGGGTCTCCTCGATGATCGCGCCACTTTCTGCCTTTTGGGGATGTTGCCGGCTCAAGCTCATCTCGTGACCGTAACTCCTTCCTGCTTTTGCCACTGACGCCTCTCGAACACTACTATCATTGACCCCGAAGTGATAATGACTTTTGATGGCCTCATTAATGTTCTGTCCGCTGGGTCGTTAGCTCTCGGTATTTCTACTTACGTTCTTAGACATGTGAAAAATGATATTCTGAAGTTCCATAATTTTTGGGCAAGCCCAGAGGAAGTTATGAGGTCGCCGAGGATCGAACCTAGAAGTGATAACGCTTTTTGGCGCTGTTTTGATCGCATCAACAAAACAGGTTTTCATTTTCTTCTCTCCGCATAGTGGGCTGCAGGACTCAAAAAAGTTGACCAGACCTTCGAGAATACGCATGCCCATGTCTCACTTTTTTCTCAGAGTCTACAGGTGAAAGTTACAGTGAGCATCAGCGGATTATCACTTCTAGTCAGATTATCACATCAGGGCCTATTATAGTATAAATTTGTTCAGTCCGAGCTTTGTGTGACTTGTCTGACTTGCGGACTCTTGACTCATGTCGGATTACATTGCCTCGCACGAATTGTGCACGGGCACCCCTCTCTCTGACGATTCCGCTTGGCTTGAGCTGCCCTGATCGACTTGAAGTCTCACAGGCCACGCGCCGCCGGTACCATCAAGTTACCCTTCCGCTGCATTAAATAAATAAACCATGCGCTGTTCCCCGTCTCCGCGGCGTCTTTGGGACGGGGCCACTCGAAGGCCCACTCTGAGAACTTTCCACGATGCTCCCACTTCCACCTGAGGCCCGCATCATCCTTCCCTCTCGGAACAACTTGATAAAGGTCAAGAAAAGCTACAGATTCATTTACAGTCGCTACACTTCGCAAGGCTTTTACTTACTTACAACAGAATTCATTCATTATTCATTACCACCCTCCCTGCTGCCCATATGGTGGCCCGGACGGGGGAGCATACTGGCCTGGACCTCCGGGGAATTGCGGCGGAGGTGACGCATACGGATCGGCGCCGGGGAAAGAAGGACCCCCGCCACTAAGGAACGACGGCGGCGCACCGGGAAACTGGGGCGCGGGTCCCCCGGGGAAACTGGGTGGTGCTCCCGGCGGCGGAGCATATCCCCCCGGCGCACCAGGGAAGGACGGCGGCCCAGGGGGCGGTGCGTAGGAAGGAGCATACCCAGAGTCGCTGCCAGGGAAGGAAGGCGGGGGCCCAGCGGGGGGGTTGTATGAGGACGATTGGCCGGAGTAGTCGGGTTGCGACGCATATGGCTGAGCCGGCGGACCCGAGTTGTTGTCATAATACGAGCTCGCCTGTCCGGCGCCTGAATATCCTTCATTGCCACCCATTTCCCTACCCTGTCCTTGGTTTTGACCAGCAAAGAACGATGCGGCCTGGCCGACACCAGGAATATGCTGCTGCGCGTAGTTCTGAACGCTGTGCTGGAAACTGTGCGCCTGGTTCGCCGCAACACTTCCTTCGGCAGCAGGAGGCCCTCCCTCACCGGCAATACGGATGTTTTCATGATTTTTGACTGCATTCTTCGATAGACGCTGCAGGACGCTGTGTTTCCTGCCGCCGAGTCCATTGACCCAGGTGTGCATATATTGCAGCATCTCCCGCTGAATCTTGGAGGAGCTGTTGTGGAAATCCGGGTGGAACCTAGGATGGAAGTCAATTCTATGTCGAACGCCGGATGGAGACAACATACAGGCACGACAAGATATCCTCGGTCATATGATGGACGTTAACCGACGTATCATCCCAGGCTTTGATCACCAATGTTACAGTGTGGATCTATAGAGTGTTGGTACATCGGAAAGAGCGTCTCGTCGAAACATACAAGGATAATGCGAGCAATATGACCAGCTGGTTCGTTGAGGATGAGGTTCTGCAGAATAGTGAAAAACAATGTATAGGTGTGATATAGAAAAGCGCACGAAGTGGTCCTTGCTCAGGAAAGAGTGTGTCGGATCGGACTACAAGCAGAGTTAATAGTTGCTCGAGAATGCGGGAAATTCGACCTTACAGCGCGGGGGTCATTGAACACCTCATACTGGTCATGACTGTCAATGACCTCTTAAATGAAGTAACCGAGTTATAGCATAATCTAAAAGGGTTTGTGATGCTGCTAACCTCCTGCAACGCCCGCCAGACTGGTAGTCGCAGTCTTGAGAATAGGCTTGAGGAAAGGCTGGATATGGCAATGATTTTTTTAGTAAAATTCCGCAGGCCACTATGACAAACAGACCTCCAACGTCGTAAAGACAAAAACTACCAGGAAATAGTCAGACAAAGGACACACCCAAATCGCTTTACTAACCAGCAATTGACTCCATAAGCTTCTCTATCATGGGACCAAGCCCAGGGATCTTCTCTATATCGAAGCCGTTAGCGGACACCACACAGCTTAAAACGGCCCTGGTCACCAATTGTCTTCTCTATCTTCTTAACAACTGCGCGCATATCACGTCAGACCCAAGGAACCAAGGAGAAAAGACGAAGGCACACCAGAGTCCCTGAAACTCAGGACCTGCCAGAGAACGGCATGTAGTTCCTGTGGGGTCATTTCCTCTGGCTTCTTCCCGCCCTGCTCAGGGCCCGCACGTATACGCTCAATGCCCTCTATTTCGCGCGACATTTCGCTCCCCGAGCCGCCAGGAAGCGTGAAGAGCAGATCTCGCAGCACGGAGGTGGGGTCCGAGCCAGGGCCGGAGCGCGCCGAGGTAGCGCGCGCCTTTTCCAGCTCCTTATTGAGGTCAGACACCGAGGCTTGGCTCTACGGAACGTGGAGTTAGCAAAGCTTCGGATGGAAAGCCGAGTACGAACGAGATGATCGCCCGCTTCTACGAGAGGGAATGGTATCAGCAAGGTCGATAAATGACGCCATAGGAAGAATTGGCGAACCTCCCAAGAGCGAATGCGTAAAGTCGTTGCCTCCAAAGGTGCCTTCAAGCCGAGGGTCACATTTTCGTGTAACCGTGCACAGCAGGTGGACTTACCTGTCACGAGTGGGGCGACCCATTTCCCATTCGGCGCCTGGATACGTACCTGATGAAGGCAAATTAATATTATTGATAATCCAAACATCTAAAGCATGCCTGATCTCCAACATGTACGAACACCTCTGAGTTCCCCATTGACACCAGCGAAAGTTCACAGAAATTGCTGTGTGCCGAGAAATCTAAGGGGTGTCGTGAATAACCAAAAACAGGGAGGAGATATTTGAGAGACCCTCGAGAGTGTGTAGCTGGTCGTTATTGTATCAGTGCAGCCGAAAAGACGAATAAGGGACATTGTCTGCGTACAGCTTGGCCGAGGAGTCTGTACGCCTCGTACTCGTCTTCCTTTCTTCCCGTAGAACGTTGCTGACGGCCAAGATGGACACATTGTTCAAGAGTCCTCCGGACCAAGGCTTTCGAAGTATCCCAATTCCCGGTGTCTGCGAAGTGTCACTTGACCGGGAACTTTCTCAATAATTGAGACGCACCATTGGCAATGTAATTCTTCATTCCCGATCTCGGATCTACTTCAAGCTCGATGGGCTGTGGGTCATATAAGGAGGGCGGAGTAGAACAAAGTAATATATACCTGCACGGGTCCTCTCAGGTTAGGGTGGTAGCGACGCGGGTCCTCGCCGTCTCCGTAACCTTTGGGGTTATCGATGTGCTCGGTCTATTCCCGTCTTTAGATGGTGCAGCCCTGCTGGGGGAACCGCAACGCACAGGAAGGTAACAGCCAAGACGTTCTGGGGTGACCTCGAATTCATGCGTCGCATATCCGTTAGCCTGCAGCCTAAATAAGGGGGTGGCGATGTGTACAGTAGCGAAGAGTACACACCAGGAATCCAAGGGCCATGCACAAATTCAGGATTGTCTGTCACAAGGTTATACTTGTTTTGTGAATGATAATTCTGCTCGGCTTGTTACCTGCATTGGGACCTTCTTGAGGGTTGCAATATCTACTGCCTATTAGCTCACATGTATTAGTAAAGGATGGTTAAGACTATTTGAACCGCACCTGGCTGTAGTCACGCAGCCAGTTTCTATGTGCTCCGTCAGTATGGTGGCTGAAGAGGGGTCGGTTAACGCACCCGAAATAAACCCGTTTAATATCCAGGCCACCAAATTTAGATCCTTTGGAAAGCATACTAGCGAGGGCGAAGCCCCCGCTGCTCCCGCGTTTGAGGAGTTCAGCAAGTGCATCTTCCTACAATCCCGTTAGAAGAACGCTAGGAAAATTCTAATCGGTGTTCTGACAATATCTCCATGTCTGAACGCCCTGCCTTCCATGTACGCAAAGCTGCGCCAAGGATTAGAAGTCTCGATTGTGGCGCATCGATTAAATGTCCCTACGAAGGGATGTTCCCTGCCCCAAAGGCATACACGCCGCTCCCGGAAAGGCATACAAAGAAGAGGACCAGAAGAAATAGCAGAGTGTAATTGCTCGGCATCGTTGAGATCCCAGTTCAAGTGACCCAAGTCAGAGGTTATAGTCGATATTTGTGGGTCAACCAGTCAGGGTTAATGGCAAGAATGATAATCAAGAGTGTGACATGTCAGCATTGACCACGATGACGTCCGATTTACGGTCACGTGTGTGGCGCGTAGTGTACACAGACTGAGATGTGCAGACGGGTAATAAGACAGAAAGATAGATTCCGATGAAGAAAGAAACAATATGTGCATACTATACAGCAAGTTATTTCAATGGGGCATGGCAGTAGCCGCGGTTGACGAATAGGCGTAGGGCTGTCCCTCTCCGGGCTACTAAACGCGGTAGCCACTCCTTGAAAATCTCCACGGTGGGCGGCTGGAAGTTAGTTCTGGCCCTCATCCATTCAATGCGGATTTCGACTTCTTCCAATGGCACGTCAGTCGCCTTTGCGAACCAGGCGTCTAGCTTGTCCCATACGGCCTCAAATGCTGGGGTTGTCGCAGGAGTTTCATAATTAACGTCGAGCTTGACTGTTCGGAGTGCCTTCAGCTCGGCCGAGCTACGTGAGAATTGAGTCGGTGTATGTACATAGTGTTCCTGGGACCTGAAGCTGCGGGCGATTTGGATGGGATGAAAGCGCCGAGATTCGAGTGCAATCATGATGAAAGATGGGCGGTCCGGAGGAGTAGCAAGCGGTATTAAGAACGGCCCCAGGTGTACTAACGATGGCGCATCATGCGTAAGGAAAATCGCATGCCAGTGTAATCGACGGCGTGGTCAGACGCAGCCCCGGGTGAGAGCGTCGCCGTTAGCCGGCCGTTCAGTCGTCTGGCCTGGGAGGCAGCAAGGAAGCGCTGAATCCGTGAGGTAGCCGAGAAGCCTGTTCAAGGTGGTGTCCGCCCGGGTTTGAGAGACGAGAAGACAAGACGGCTAGGCGGAACAAAAACCCTTGATGTAGACTGAAAGATTTGTGCAAGTTCTGCAACATAGTAGGTGCATGGAGGTCCGAGCACATTGTTTCTCGGGGCAAGGAGTGATGCGAACTGTCAACAGCCGTCGAAATACTCGCTTTCAAGTGGAGGTGAGTATGGGATCCTCGTACCCCAAACGACACTCGGATCCGCACTAGTAGTGGCGCCAATGTGTGCGTGTGGATGGATGAATGAATGGAAATGTGCACCGCGTACGGTGTGATAATACGTCCATCTGTTCATCCATCCCTGTTGTTTGATATGTAGAAGTCGGACAAGGATCCGGGCTTGCAGTCAAAGATGGATCAGGGAGGTCGTTAGGCAGTACTGTAGGAACTGTATGACGAGCTTTTGCGGCAGAGGCAGGGAGTGATGGAGGTGATGAGAGCTGCCAATGCCACCGGAACCGCAACTCCGCAAGATCGTCGTTGGCGGGGATCAAACGCGGGGCGGCCAAAAGCGGTAATTGTCCCAGGAAATAAGGGAAGCTAGCCGAAGATGCGAGCACAGAGAGAGAGAGAGATACCCTCTACTCTCTTTCACGGAAGAAAGAAGGCATTCGAAGTCCGAGTTGAGCGCCGGTTCGAGGGAAGGTTTAGGATTCAAGCGGAATGCGGAGCAATGACAGTATTGCTAAGACGATGTCGGTAAACCTGTGCTTGATGTCTACTTGAGACGCTAAGTGTCGCGAAATCGTATCGGCCCGGCTCCGATGTCAAAAAAGGCCTCGAGCTCGAACATTGACAACAGGATTATGATACACGAGGGAGAATCGATTCGGTCTCTGTCCCATCAACAAGTCTACATCATCGGACCTTGAGACAAACTTTGAGCCATCCATCCAAAAAAATATGCAAATGTTTTCACCACTGCGGGAAGTCAGCCGTGCCATGGTGGATTCGGAGTTCTCTTGCTCTTCAACGGTGTCAGCTTGGGTTACCTGAAAGACCTCAGTCAAGATTGCATGGCGTATAAGTATACCGACTGACCACACGCAGCACAGATTTCTTGGAAGACTCCTGCAGCTCTCCTGATGCCAGCCGTTCAGGGTTGTCTGGTCTGGGTGGCTGCAAGGAAGCGCACCTGATATTATTAGCTCATCTAGAATCTATGGCCATATTAGAATACCCAGAGAATTCACCGCTGGGGGATACGCACGGCGTATGCCTTCTGAAAATTGAAGATTCTAGGTCTGTTCAGTCGTCGATCGCCGTTAGCAACAAACACCCATTCTCACAGATCCAATTCAGCAACCTACGCGCAGAGATTAGCGAGACTGCGAGCATTCGCCCGTGGGGACACATACGTTCACGAAGTATCGGTCGAGAACCTCCACGTAGCGGTGGATGATCTCGAGTGTTACGAGCTCATTGTCGTTGGATCCGATTCCTGCGACGAAGAACAGCGACGCGTAGCGTCGGTACACGACCTTTGTGTCTGTAGCGCATAGCATTAGCACCAGAGCTCTATGGCGCGATGTCTGTCCACGCCTTTATATTCTAGGAAATTGCACATGCGCGTGCGCCGTGCAAGGACGAGCTGCGTGACGTCCTTGACAATCTTTGCCTTAATCTTGGGAGGCGTAGTCGCAAACCATTTCGCCAAGCGGACCTTCCCTGCGCGAGCGGGTTAACCAAGGATAGGAAATGGCGAGTGTTGCGCAAACAAGCCTTGTCGGGATACAAGCAGGATGTAGTTTATCATGAACTTCGAAGCCGAAATGAGGCGTGTCACAGTTTGTGTCACTCTTTACGAGCGACTGAAAGAAAAATATAAAGAGTCCACTACGTGGGGAGGCAGGCAGAGAGATTCATTGGAGCGCTGAGCGCTGAGTAGTCGTAAAAAAACAGTCGCTTGTTGCGGTTGAGATCAAACAGGTGCGGCCTTGTTTGCTGGAGATGTCTTCCTCCTTACAAACAAACAACCGCTCAAACCATTGCAACCATTGCCTAAAACGTCGATGCACACCTCTTGACGTTCTCCTCGTTTTTTCATCAGCCTTCTGGCGGTGCCATTCAAACCCTTGACAGGAGACTGAGCCAAGCTGATACCTAGACTCCACTGGCAGTCCTGCGGTCTGGCACTGGCCTAACTCAAACTAGCGCAAGATCTAAGATAGTACAACGAGTCCGCATTATTCTGGCAGCGCCCAACAGGCGACTTGATTCTGACGGGCCCCGGTCTGCGGAACTATCTCTTAGTCTAGTTGGAGTTGAGCATGCCTCGGCACGGAAATATTTATGCTCTATTTCTTTCAATTTCGACTGTCTCGACTCTCAGTGTCTGTTAGGGAGGAGGAAGATGTAAAATATTCTCCTATACCGCGGAGAAAGCATGAGAAAACACGATCACTCCTATTTTCATCCAAGTATGTGGAAATTCATCCAAGTATGTGCTAGGGTAACTGCTGCGTGCACTTTCGCTTAATTAATCTAAAGCTTTCTTCGAGTCGAGACACATAGCACGGTGTTCCCGCAAGAGCTCATCGACGCGATAATCGGCGAGCTATCTCAGACAACAGAACCCCTGTCTCAGGAGACGCAGACAACGCTCAAATCTTGTGCGCTGGTTGCGCGCTCGTTCGTTTCTTCGAGCCAGAGAGGCTTGTTCACCACCGTGAAGATTGAGCCCCAATCTGTTCGACAGTTCTTCGCATTAGGATCGTCTAGCCCGCACGTCACCTTGCTGGTTAAACACCTTTCGCTTCGTGGACCCATACCCATTGAATATGCGGCTTCTGTCCTGGCTTTACTGCCCAACCTTGGCGCCGTTACGATAGACCGGTCGGATTATGGTTAGTCGAGGTACTTTTGTCCGCCTTTCAGTACTTATCATGGTCCTTCCAGGCATTTATTTTTATTCTCCCTCTGTCAATGTCGCAGGCTCAGGTCCACGAATGCTCCCTGCCAAGACCACGCTTCACACCCTCGTCATTACTGCGTCTACCGCCCACCTCCTGCCGGACTACCTCTTCCTTTTGGGTCGCATCTTGCGGATCGCCGTGACGACTGGTTAAGCGAGCCTCTGTACAGGATTGGCACGCAGCCTCGCCGTCATCCCGACATCTGGACATCCGGGCACGACCCTACGACCGCCCGCCTTATATAACCCCTGAGACCTCCTGAGACGCATCTTGTCGATCATGGGTGGATGGAGATCATGATGTGGCCCAGATTAGCGGTCAGATCGTCATGGCGCCAGGCGTTCCAACAATATTCGACAAGCTTGTTGTTCTCAAAACAAGCGTGTTACATAGGCTGCTTTTACATACACTGATTCTCAGTTCTTCCTTCTTCCCTCCACCATGCCCGATACCGCCCCCGCCCCCGCAAAGAAAAATGCTCCGTCGGCGTCTCAGGCAGCCCCTGCGCCCAGGAAGGTCCGCTTCAACGTCGGGACCCAATACCAGGTCCTCGACGTCGTCGGAGAGGGTGCATATGGCATCGTCTGCTCGGCCGTCCATCGGCCCAGTGGACGCAAGGTTGCGATCAAGAAGATCGCGCCCTTTGAGCACTCCATGTTCTGCCTCCGCACCCTCCGCGAGCTTAAGCTGCTCATATTCCTCTCAGAGGCCGGCGTCAGCGAGAATGTGCGTTTTTTCCGCGAAAGAAACGGTCCACAGCCGACTCTGCGCAGATCATCTCCATCTTAGACATCATCAAGCCCCCATCGATAGAGGCGTTCAAGGAGGTCTACCGTGTGTACCCCGCACTTGCCGGCGAGATAAAGCTCACCCATGTGCGACAGTGATCCAGGAGCTGATGGAGACCGACATGCACCGGGTTATCCGCACGCAGGACCTCTCCGACGACCACGCCCAGTACTTCATCTACCAGACCCTCCGCGCCCTCAAGGCCATCCACTCCGCAGACGTCATCCACCGGGACCTCAAGCCCTCGAATCTTTTGCTGAACGCTAATTGCGACCTCAAGGTCGCAGACTTTGGACTCGCACGGTCCGTGAAGACCGCCGAGCCGTCGGGCACCGAAACGGGGTTTATGACCGAATACGTCGCAACACGGTGGTACCCGCGCGCCGGAAATCATGCTCACGTTCAAGCAGTACACAAAAGTGAGTGGTGTCTCCAGAGGGGTACCAAGACGCGGTTATCTCGCCTAGTCAATCGCGGGTGTAACATCGAGCCTAATGTTAACCTGGCGCATATGACACCTGTTATCATTTTTATTATTATCATTTCTAACCCATCGCACAGGCCATTGACGTGTGGTCCGTGGGCTGTATCCTCGCCGAAATGCTCTCGGGCAAGCCGCTCTTCCCGGGGCGCGACTACCACCACCAGCTGACCCTCATCCTCGACGTGCTCGGCACGCCCACGCTCGACGAGTTCTACGCCATCACTACCCGCCGCTCGCGCGACTACATCCGCGCGCTGCCCTTCCGCAAGCGCCGCCCATTCGCGCAGCTCTTCCCTAACGCGAACCCGCTCGCGATCGACTTCCTCACGAAAACACTCGTGCGTCCTCCCTTGCATTATTTTTCTTCGCGCTCACCCTGCGCAGACGTTCGACCCCAAGAAGCGCATAACGTGCGAAGATGCGCTCGCACACCCCTACCTCGAAGCATACGTATGTCTGTCGTCTTACCTCGCTTCCGTGTCGCTCATTATCCAACAGCACGACCCCGACGACGAGCCCGTCGCGCCCCCGCTCGACCCCGAGTTCTTTGAGTTCGACCGTACGTCCCCTTCGCCCTCACACATTTATCTTCCCCCTGACCGTTCTGCGCAGTGCACAAGGACGACATCAGCCGCGAGCAGCTGAAGGAGCTGCTCTACGAGGAGATCATGTCCTTCAAACCCCGCGCCCATCACATAATCGGTTGGCGCGCTGTATTCTTTCCTTCCTATGTACGCGCGCGGGGCATACATGCGTATTTAACCCTCGTCCTGCCGCCACCTCACCGCCTCTCAGGACTGCCAGTGGAGTCTAGGTATCAGCTTGGCTCAGTCTCCTGTCAAGGGTTTGGATGGCACCGCCAGTGGATTGATGAAAAAACGAGGAGAATGTGCATCGTAGGCAATGGTTTGAGCGATTGTTTGTTTGTAAGGAGGAAAGCATCTCCAGCAAACAAAATCGCGCCTGTCTAATCTCAACCGCGACAAGCGACTGTTTTTACTACTACTCAGCGCTCAGCACTCCGATGAATCTCTCTACCTGTCTCCCCCCGTAGTGGACTATATATTTTTCTTTCAGTCGGGATCAACTCGTAAAGAGTGACACAAACTGTGACATGCCTCATTTCGGCTTCGAAGTTCATGATAAACTACATCCTGCTTGTATCCCGACAAGGCTTGTTTGCGCAACACTCGCCATTTCCTATCCTTGGTTAACCCGCTCGCGCAGGGAAGGTCCGCTTGGCGAAATGGTTTGCGACTACGCCTCCCAAGATTAAGGCAAAGATTGTCAAGGACGTCACGCAGCTCGTCCTTGCACGGCGCACGCGCATGTGCAATTTCCTAGAATATAAAGGCGTGGACAGACATCGCGCCATAGAGCTCTGGTGCTAATGCTATGCGCTACAGACACAAAGGTCGTGTACCGACGCTACGCGTCGCTGTTCTTCGTCGCAGGAATCGGATCCAACGACAATGAGCTCGTAACACTCGAGATCATCCACCGCTACGTGGAGGTTCTCGACCGATACTTCGTGAACGTATGTGTCCCCACGGGCGAATGCTCGCAGTCTCGCTAATCTCTGCGCGTAGGTTGCTGAATTGGATCTGTGAGAATGGGTGTTTGTTGCTAACGGCGATCGACGACTGAACAGACCTAGAATCTTCAATTTTCAGAAGGCATACGCCGTGCGTATCCGCAGCGGCGAATTCTCTGGGTATTCTAATATGGCCATAGATTCTAGATGAGCTAATAATATCAGGTGCGCTTCCTCGCAGCCACCCAGACAACCCTGAACGGCTGGCATCAGGAGAGCTGCAGGAGTCTTCCAAGAAATCTGTGCTGCGTGTGGTCAGTCGGTATACTTATACGCCATGCAATCTTGACTGAGGTCTTTCAGGTAACCCAAGCTGACACCGTTGAAGAGCAAGAGAACTCCGAATCCACCATGGCACGGCTGACTTCCCGCAGTGGTGAAGACATTTGCATTTTTTTTGGATAGATGGCTCAAAGTTTGTCTCAAGGTCCGATGATGTAGACTTGTTGATGGGACAGAGACCGAATCGATTCTCCCTCGTGTATCATAATCCTGTTGTCAATGTTCGAGCTCGAGGCCTTTTTTGACATCGGAGCCGGGCCGATACGATTTCGCGACACTTAGCGTCTCAAGTAGACATCAAGCACAGGTTTACCGACATCGTCTTAGCAGTACTGTCATCGCTCCGCATTCCACTTGAATCCTAAACCTTCCCTCGAACCGGCGCTCAACTCGGACTTCGAATACCCTCTTTCTTCCGTGAAAGAGAGTAGATGGTATCGATCAGTATCGATCTCTCTCTGGAGTCTGTGCTCGCATTTTCGGCTAGCTTCCCTTATTTCCTGGGACAATTACCGCTTTTGGCCGCCCCGCGTTTGATCCCCGCCACCGACGATCTTGCGGAGTTGCGGTTCCGGTGGCATTGGCAGCTCTCATCACCTCCATCACCCCCTGCCCTCCCCTGCCTCTGCCGAAAAAGCTCGTCATACAGTTCTTACAGTACTGCCTAACGACCTCCCTGATCCATCTTTGACTGCAAGCCCGGATCCTTGTCCGACTTCTACATATCAAACAACAGGGATGGATGAACAGATGGACGTATTATCACACCGTACGCGGTGCACATTTCCATTCATTCATCCATCCACATGCACACATTGGCGCCACTACTAGTGCGGATCCGAGTGTCGTTTGGGGTACGAGGATCCCATACTCACCTCCACTTGAAAGCGAGTATTTCGACGGCTGTTGACAGTTCGCATCACTCCTTGCCCCGAGAAACAATGTGCTCGGACCTCCATGCACCTACTATGTGCTCTTGCTCGCTGGATTCTTCTGCGAAACTTGCACAAATCTTTCAGTCTACATCAAGAGTTTTTGTTCCGCCTAGACGTCTTGTCTTCTCGTCTCTCAAACCTGGGCGGACACCACCTTGAACAGACTTCTCGGCTACCTCACGGATTCAGCGCTTCCTTGCTGCCTCCCAGGCCAGACGACTGAACGGCCGGCTAACGGTGACGCTCTCACCCGGGGCTGCGTCTGACCACGCCGTCGATTACACTGGCATGCGATTTTCCTTACGCATGATGCGCCATCGTTAGTACACCTGGGGCCGTTCTCAATACCGCTTGCTACTCCTCCGGACCGCCCATCTTTCATCATGATTGCACTCGAATCTCGGCGCTTTCAAATCGCCCGCAGCCTGGCAGGAACACTATGTACATACGCCGACTCAATTCTCGCGTACCTCAGGCTGCGCTAATTTGGCGCTGATGCGCCGCATCTTGCGGATCGCCGTGACGACTGGTTAAGCGAGCCTTTGTGCAGGATTGGCACGCAGCCTCGTCGTCATCCGGACATCTGGACATCCGGGCACGCCCGCCTCATATAACCCCTGAGACGCATCTTGTCGATCATCCCTTTAGTTTCTGTGCGTGTGCGGACGCGGTGGTACGTTGTTTCCCGCCGGCCTTCGGGATCAAGCGCCTGAAGGGACTCGGCGGCACCTGACGGCACCGCTTCAGTGCGCACGGCGGCACAAGCTCTTCAATTTCCGAGTGGATTCAAACACTCGTCGTCCTGTAATATTGCCAGCGTTCCTGGCTTGAAGATCTACACAGCGACACGGGCATTGCAGCCGAATGCAGCAATATTACTTTTTACTTCCGATGCTGATTTCATATTCGGGCACATTTCATATTCGGGCTCGTCGGCCTGCTTCGAATAATCTTCAAGGACATCTAACTTCCGGTCTCTCTGTCCTGTCCCCACGAACCTGACGAACGATGAATTCTCTGTCGGTGGCCTCGGCATACTAACGTGCTTCTGGTCTTCCGCCGCCAGCACTGATCTCGATCCTGACGATTCGGCTTGTGGCTTGCATTCTTCTGCACTGACACCTGGCGCGGCGTTTGGTGGTGTTCGTGCTCTCGGCTTGTTTTGTACGCGGAATGGCGCGTTCCTAGCGCCTGCCATGGGTCCTCCACAAGAAAGAATTGCAGAAACGCTTTTTAGCGCGCGCCTCTTCTCCCGCTATCTGATATCGCGCTTTCGATCCAGGCTCGGCCTCTGATGATAATGCTCTGATCCAAGTCTAGAAAGCCACAGACATACGAGCTCACTTCGGGTTTACCATACCGGGTATTTGTGTTTTGTTGTGCCTGCGGTTTCATGGTCAGTTCGGCTTCTTCAAAAGCGCTATCTGATATTTATGAGACTGGTCCTTGCTAAACGGTGATTACTTACGGCTTGATATTTATATTATGCTACTGACTTATCATATTCAGATCATCTCTGCTGCTGTTCAGTACAATAGCAAACCTATACTGCTACTAGCGTGGTGATCCTGGACCTGACTGACGACTTGCTAAAATGTCAACATAGCCTCCCCGCCACCGATCGGAGTGAGACTCTTGCTCTACGGCCCCTTATATTTCCGCGGCGTGTCGACAATTAAGCACCACCCATAACTAGTCTAGGAGTAGAAATCATAGGTATACAATCTGACTTTCGAAACACACGTCAGAGTTGTTTCAGAGCATATGGGAGGACTGAAGATCATGATGTGGCCCAGATTAGCGGTCGGATCGTCATGGCGCCAGGCGTTGCAACAATATTCGACAAGGTTGTTGTTCCCAAAACAAGCGCGTTACATAGGCTGCGTTTACATACACTGATTTTCAGTTCTTCCCTCCACCATGCCCGATACCGCCCCTGCCCCCGCAAAGAAACATGCTCCGTCGGCGTCTCAGGCAGCCCCTGCGCCCAGGAAGGTCCGCTTTAACGTCGGGACCCAATACCAGGTCCTCGACGTCGTCGGAGAGGGTGCATATGGCATCGTCTGTTCGGCCGTGCATCGGCCCAGTGGACGCAAGGTCGCGATCAAGAAGATCGCGCCCTTTGAGCACTCCATGTTCTGCCTCCGCACTCTCCGCGAGCTCAAGCTGCTCAAATTCCTCTCAGAGGCTGGCGTCAGCGAGAATGTGCGTTTTTTTCCGCGAAAGAAACGGCCCACAGCCGACTCTGCGCAGATCATCTCCATCCTAGACATTATCAAGCCCCCATCGATAGAGGCGTTCAAGGAGGTCTACCGTGTGTACCCCGCACTTGCCGGCGAGATAAAGCTCACCCATGTGCGACAGTGATCCAGGAGCTGATGGAGACCGACATGCACCGAGTTATCCGTACGCAAGACCTCTCCGACGACCACGCCCAGTACTTCATCTACCAGACCCTCCGCGCCCTCAAGGCCCTCCACTCCGCAGACGTCATCCACCGGGACCTCAAGCCCTCGAATCTTTTGCTGAACGCTAATTGCGACCTCAAGGTCTGCGACTTTGGGCTCGCACGGTCTGTGAAGACCGCCGAGCCGTCGGGCACCGAGACGGGGTTCATGACGGAATACGTAGCAACACGGTGGTACCGGGCACCGGAAATCATGCTCACGTTCAAGCAGTACACAAAAGTGAGTGGTGTCTCCAGAGGGGTACCAAGACGCGGTTATCTCGCCTAGTCAATCGCGGGTGTAACATCGAGCCTAATGTTAACCTGGCGCATATGACACCTGTTATCATTTTTATCATTATCATTTCTAACCCATCGCACAGGCCATTGACGTGTGGTCCGTGGGCTGTATCCTCGCCGAAATGCTCTCGGGCAAGCCGCTCTTCCCGGGGCGCGACTACCATCACCAGCTGACCCTCATCCTCGACGTGCTCGGCACACCCACGCTCGACGAGTTCTACGCCATCACTACCCGCCGCTCGCGCGACTACATCCGCGCGCTGCCCTTCCGCAAGCGCCGCCCATTCGCGCAGCTCTTCCCGAACGCGAACCCGCTCGCGATCGACTTCCTCACGAAAACACTCGTGCGTCCTCCCTTGCATTATTTTTCTTCGCGCTCACCCTGCGCAGACGTTCGACCCCAAGAAGCGCATAACGTGCGAAGATGCGCTCGCACACCCCTACCTCGAAGCATACGTATGTCTGTCGTCTTACCTCGCTTCCGTGTCGCTCATTATCCAACAGCACGACCCCGACGACGAGCCCGTCGCGCCCCCGCTCGACCCCGAGTTCTTTGAGTTCGACCGTACGTCCCCTTCGCCCTCACACATTTATCTTCCCCCTGACCGTTCTGCGTAGTGCACAAGGACGACATCAGCCGCGAGCAGCTGAAGGAGCTGCTCTACGAGGAGATCATGTCCTTCAACCCCGCGCCCATCACATAATCGGTTGGCGCGCTGTATTCCTTCCTTCCTATGTACGCGCGCGGGGCATACATGCGTATTTAACCCTCGTCCTGCTGCCACCTCACCGCCTCTGTCTGGAACTGCATCTGGTCATGCCGCAATGAAATGTTACAACGCTCGATTTCAAAATACAAATATCACTCACCATACATACATCATCCATTCACTTTTTCACTCGTTTTTTACGGCCTCCCCTCGCTCTGTGTATGTATATAAAACCATGACCGTAACCTGTTCCTCGCGCCCGTCGTTCTGCGTTGTCTTCGCTGTTTGCCTCCATTGGCAACAAACGCACGTACATACGATATACTACGATCTGCTCTGCGTATTTTCTTTTGTATATATGTATACAGTATAGACTGACTGGAAGGGAGGATACATATGGAATTCAATGTTCATGTGTAACCTGGGGTTGGGTATTCGTCGGGCGGTCAGTATGATGTGTAACTGGTTCCCTACGTTTCACCCTCTTCACCTTCCGGTCGTCCTTGTCCAGGTCTATGACGAACGTTAGTTTAACTCCCATTTCAAACACAAGTCGCCGCACCGAGTGTCGGATTGGCCTTCATCCATAGACAACAAGAGACTCTGGCCATCGAGTCCTTATTGGAGTTGTCCGGCCAACGCAGGAGATTGGCGTGAAGATGTCATCCGAGCTGATGTTCATGCTGTACTTGGCAAACGATAGTGGCAATCGCCCTATCTGGCCGAAGTCCAACAGGACCGTGTTGTCAGACTGGTCGACGCCAAAGTTGCTGACATGCATGTCGGACTGAGTGAAGATCAGCGAATCGTTGATAATTGTAATCGGTTTCGCTGGGTCAGCTAATTTGCAGAGAATTTGCGGCCCTGGACAAATAAGATGTTGTCGGATGGCGGACACTCGAAAAAAATATAAGCGACATACTTCGTTCATATGACGCCCTAAGGCATCGATACTCGAAAAATCCAGAGGCGCTTCATCGTCCTTGAAGAACCTATGACGAATGAGACCGCCCCCTACTGGACCCATCGCATCTTTGGAAGAGCCGACGACATCTTCGGGAGGAGCTGAAACCCTCGAGAGCCAATCGAGAGCCTGTGCCGTCCTCTCTGGGAGGTCTGCAATAAGGGAGGGATGAATAAGCTCGATGTGTTCCATGACGAGGAATGCCTTCGTTCGGCTTTCAAAGTAGTGTAGAGCCTGGGGAATGCGTGGCCCACTCCCGTGACATATGACATAGTCGTGGATGGACGACTGCGTCGAGAATTAAGGCCAAAGAGTCTCAGGGTGGTCGAACTTGATGAAGTACTTTGATTTCTTTGATTCGAGGGACAGGCAGGCGCGGTAATCACGGTTATTCCAGCGACTCCGCTCATGTTCTGCACAGATTGCGATGATATCGGCCTTGAAAGCGGCTAATTCGGAGTATGTTATCCCAAGAAGTCCTGGACGATGCTCTGTAGGAAAGCATAAGGAAGGACAACAAGATAATATGTACGAGTAGGACTCGATATCCAAGGAAAGCGTTGCGCCATAACTTGGATAAAGGGGGATGCATGAGCGCAAGGAAGAGATAGGATGGAAAACGAACCGTAAAGGCGTCAAAAGACTTGCTGATGTTCTGTAGGAATATGTTTTAAGAAAGGCAAGGAAGGACGGTAAAACGATACATACGAGTGGATTGGGTCGACACGAAATTGAGGCTATTGCTTTGGACAGGAAGAATATTGAACGAATAACACTTAGAACTCGAATGAAGGTAAGGAAGAGCGGCAGGAAGACACCCACGATAACGAAGACGAAGTTGGTATGTGTGCTGCAATGAAATAAATGTACCTGACTTCTTGGGCGTGCCGTTAGGAGTCGGTCCAAAAGTCGCATCACGACCACGTGTTTTTGTTGATTTACACCAAACAACAACAAAGGCCAAAGCAAGGAATATCAGCCACGACACTGCCACCCACCTCTCTTGCGTCTGCACCACCACCTCCACCTCCTCCCAAGTTCTCCTCGGGTCTTGGCGAAGAATAAATCCTCCCTGGACTGACGCTGCACTGCGTCCTGGAACTGGGGAGCCGCAGCCATTCGAGTCCACCTTGCTCGCTTTTTGATTTGGTATCAAGGCTGGGGACTCGCCTTGCTTCGTTTTCGATGTGCGCCCGGTGGAACAATACGCAGTGATGAGCTTCCCTTTTGCCGTCCTCGCTTCTCCCCTTGGACATTCCGCCATCAGAGTCCAGTACTGTCATTCAGAACCTCTGGTACGTCGCTGTTGGCCATGTGGCAGACTCGTCAGCTCCGTGGCTGACAATTCGGCTTCCGTTCTGTTCAGGGGCTGTGGCTGACCGTCGAGGGGGTAGGCATTTCAGCTAGTGATGTTCCGGCTTTGGTAAGTACCAGGCTAAAAGCCAGGCCAAAATGTCGGCCTTGAGTTCATCACCTGCCAAAATGCAGTGGCTTTTGGCTTTGGCTTTGGCTTTGGGCAGATTTCCCAGGTAAAAGCCAGTACTAGGGGTGTTCTTGATGCTTCGCTTGGGGTTCAAGACCAGACGGAGGTCCAACGATTGATGAGTGTCCCAATGACTGAAGAGGCCTGGGCCGCGTGGATAAAGTGTCCCAGGGGCGGAAGGGCTGAAAACTAGGCTTTGGTTCCTGTTCTGGATGCATGGTCGCCTAGTTCATGCTGGCTTTGGAGATGGGACACGAGATCGGGGGGGTGACAGGGTCTACTGGAGCTGGAGCAATGTGAGATGTCGACGACAGGAATTTCTTGTTTGCAAGCGGCTTTAGAACAAACAGGCTCCAGTTATCTAGACTCGAACCAGTCGCTACTATAAAATGAGCAAAGATAATCGTTTGATCGCTATTTTAATCACGGATTGATCGACTGTCATCAATCTTAGAAAAAATCGCTACTGGCTCGAGTCTACCAGTTATCGCCGATAGGACATTACCGTCGCATAAATATTAAGCAGCTTGTTCAATAGAATATGTATACCGTGGGGGTCGGGTATGCACGGAAGAGCGTATAATAAAAAACCATATTGACAGTCAGATGATCTATGCATCCTCATCCTCGACCTCCTCGACGCGGGCGGCGCGACTCTGCGGGCGTGAGGTTCCCGAGTCGTCGACTTCTTCGATGAATGCGCCGCCGTTGGCCTCTGCTGCGGCTTTGCTCTTCTCGCCCTTCTCGCCCCTTCTTTTCTTTGATTTTTTCTTGGGCAGATCCCACTCCCAGAGCGGGATAAACGACTCAACCTAATGAACGGCCTCATTAACGAAAATACCGGCACGACAAAAGGGGACACGTACAAATCCGACGTCTGCGAACAGTTTGGGAAATATCCATATCCCGGGGCTGGCGACGACGATGGTGATGACGTAGAATATCAGACGGACGATGGCGATTGCGAAGAAGAGGGCGATGAGGCCGAGCATTGCCATGCTGAGGTACCATACGCCCAGACGCATGATTGGCGGCCAGAGCGGGAACATGACACCGCCGAGCATGATGCCGACCATGAGCACCGCGCCGGCGTATGTCGTCCACTGCGAACCCTCGAAGAACCACACATAGTACTCGTCGGGGACGAATTTCTGTTCGGGGATGACCTGCAGAACCTTCGGGGATGAGGACGACGAGCCAGACGGTGCGCCGCGCTGCACACGCAGAAAGAAGGCGAATGCGTTGACGGCGTGCAGCACTGTGACGGCCTCTGTTTCGGAGGTGACCTTGGGCAGGCCGTTTTGTTTAGCGTAGGCGGGGGAGAGCAGAGCTTTAATCGCGGATTTGCCTGCGTGACGTAAGGTAAACCGACGATCTAGACACCGCAGCCATCTACATACCCTTGAAATAGTCGAACCGCTTGCCGTTCAGCGCCCCCACGCGAACCTTGATACCGGCTTTGCCACTGCGAAGAAACTGGGCGACCTTTCTTATGTCTGCCGGAGCCTTTGCTTGCTGTTCCATCGCTAAGAAGGAGTTAGATTGGGAAAGATTATCGGGGCAAGTTTACTGACTTTCTTGGTGAGACGTACGAACGCGTTAGACGCAGCAGGCGTTTCACAGACGCGATGAGCTGGCCAAGAATGAATGTGACTGACGTGTCACCAGAAGTCACTGGACTAAGTCAGTGGCACAGCTTTGTTCAAGGCCGCGCTGACGAAGCCTTGAACTTGTGACGATTAGAAACAAAGTCCAAGTGATCCGGGAAACTACGAGCACTCTGCTTGAATCATGCGAAACGTGGGGACGTTCAAGTTAGCGATGCAACTTGAATAATGCAAGTTAGGCTTTACCGGCACCGTAGTGGATAAAGAAAACAAATCATAATATAACACATAGCACGCTTTACATATATATAGGCTATCAATGCCAGTACTCTTCACTTTTGGTTTCGTTGCCCGCGTCGGTGGGCGGGAGTCGGCGAGTATCTATCACCGCCGCCGTCGTCCTCGTCCTCGTCGTCGTCGTCCTCCTCGTTGTTGTCTTGGTAGTACCCGTTACCCAGATTCTGGCGTTTCTGGTTGGCTCCTTGTCCACCATCTTCAACCTCTCGCCTGCGTTTCGCGCTCTGGTTAGATCCAGAAGACCCCGCAAGGCTCGGCAGCGGGAGATGGAGGCTGTCGCTCAGGACAGAAGATCGCGTTTGGGGCCCTGCAATGTGGGACGACATAGAGAATGTGCCACGGATATGGGAGTCGCTCTTGGGAATGACGAATGCCCGAGCCTTGTCGCCTTCTGGCCATCCCTCAGAAAGGAGGGCCGCGTCGAAGGCGGCGAGAACAGTTTCGTGGGTGGCATCGACAGGAGTAGGGTTTCGGCGGCTAGAGCGTCGGCTGTTGTAAAATATTGTGGTCAAATCCACGACGAGTTGGGAGAGCGGTGGATTGTCTCTGATTAGATCCTCCGGCCGGTCGTCGTCCGCCAGCCAATCCCTCTTCATTCCGATTGCCTTGGTAAGTTGGGTATCGTCGAAGAGGTCAGAGCATGCAGAATTCCCCAGTAAATGGTTGGCGTGACGCAGCAATATCCAAATGAGAAGCCAATAGAAGGATTCGAGGTCGTGTTTGCACGCATGACGGAACTCGGGAACGGGGATGTCTGGCTGCTCGACGGCTTTGAGAAGTCCGGCGACGTATTGGAGGTCAGCAATTGACAAGAACGGATACGTTCCCTGTGCGTATAAGTTGGCAACAGCGATTAAAGACGAAAATGTGGCACGAACAGTTATGTCTTTTAAATGTTTCTCGAGGTCTTCGACGACGGTCTTGCCAAGTGTATGGAGCGTCTCGAGGCCCGCCGTGGTGAACTCGCTGTAGTCCCAATCGAGGACAAATCCATGGTGACCCTTCTCGGAAGTGTCTCCACAGATGAGGACGTTTCCTACGCTGATATCACGGTGCAGAACGCCCGCCTTGAGCGCGATTTCATGACCTGCCGTTGCAACTGGCTTAGATACGTGGATGGAATACGACTAGGGATGGCGTACCTGCGATGGCGTCCCGCAGTGCTTGCACTAATTGCTTCGTGCTGGTATATTCAGAGAGCGGGAACCCCACGTCGTTCAGAAGTGAACGGTCGTGCTCTCGATCTTGAAGGCGGTGGCCGCCACGGAGTTCCGCCGTAGTTGTTCGGTGGATATCGCTGTTGAGGGTCGCCAATTGATGGCTCCCGACGCACATTGTCAAGCCCTTGGGCATTTCCCCCCCGAGCTCTTTGTCGATATAGTCTTGGATGACAGCGTAGAAATCGGACTCGGGCTGACGACAACTCTGCCGCCAGGCATCTTTGAGCGCGTACACTTTAGGGATGAGGTCGTCGGCGGAAATCTCATCGGGGATCAGAACACGGTCGACGCGAGTTCCTCTACAAAAGAGACCCTTCGATTGAAAAATGGGGGCACTGACAGTGAAGCATTTCTTTGTTTTCCCGCCACCAACGTCAACGTCGACCCATCGACTGCGGCTCGTGGCTTGGAAAAACGAGAGACCCTGAAAGGCGGGAATTCTGTCAATGTGAGCGTACATCTCCTTCTTTTCTTCCTCCGTCGGAACCGTCAGCGTGTCGTCCTCGCCTAGCATCCGATTATCGCTGCCGCCGTTATAGAGACGCCAGTAGAATTCGGGGAATATGCGACGACTGCCGGCCCAATCAAAGGCCTCGCTGACAATGTATCCTGAGCGGTCAACGCGGAAGAGACGGGCCTGGGTGTTGAATACGCTAACAACGAAGGAATAGCAGAACCCAGAGGCCATGAGAATCGACCGCGCACTCTTGATGAGCTGCACAACATTCTCGAGCTGCCCTGGCTTGATTTTTCCCTTGGAATCGAACAGATCGTCTCTAGCCTTGAATTCCACCACGGTTCCAATGTGGTGCCACTCCCACTTCGATGGGGGGCAAGAGACGGTAAAGAACCCGAGAGGTCTGGACGCGAATTGTGGTCGGTATGATGGAGGGCGTCGATAGTAACCGCTGCAGTTTTAGCAAACACGGGTGTATTTTTGGGGGAGAAGCGCTTCACAACCGCTTTGAGATATTCGAGCTAAAGAACGGCAAAATATTTAGAAACCAAAAAAAAAAACACTCAGACAATTGATGCCACTTACAAACGGGTCATACATGCGGGGCTCTCGCTCCCCAGCCTGAAGCTTGCTGAACTGTGCTGCCATCGCCTTCACTTGTGTCTTAGTGTCCGCAGTGATTTGGTCAATGGTGCCTTGGGGAGGTTCTTTCCCCTTCATATACTTGGAGAAGAAGGTCTCGACAGGCACTACGCCGGAGAACCCGGCTTGGGCGCGTGCTTTCCAGCGCTCCATTTGAGCTTCGTTTTTCTGCTTCGTGACCTCGATGCCGCCTGCAAACTGCGAGGCGGCGTGTCTTCAAAAGGTTGAGAGGAGTACTGGAGAGAGCTGAGGACATGACGGTGCAAAGAGAAAGACGAAAGACTCACACGCGACTTTGTAGAGTGCCAAAGCACCAAAGCCACAGAAAGTCCAATTGCGGACACTGACAGGGTCGCGTTGAACAATGGGTGTTACGGACGTGACTGATCGCGAATTGTGGCCTTGGCACCGCCACTGCACCGCCATCAGCTTCCATTCTTTTGCAGCCTCCTAGATTTTACGGAGACACTCCAGAGTCAAAAAAAAAACATATGGTAGGTAGGTAGGTAGGATTACGCGGCCGGTCCCGTTCTGGAATAATAGTTAGTTAATTCTAACTCCGAATCACAAATAAACGATTTTCTTACGAAATTCGAGCGTCGACTACGTTGTGACGACTATGGTAATTGTGTTTCGAGCTCCACCAATCCCTGCGACTGCAAGGCCGCAGTCTTAGACGCGTTAGACACGTCGCGTCTTACAGTTTCAGCGTAGCACGTCCAATTTAACGACTGTTGGCGGGTGCCGATCCGCTCGGACTTCCGGGCCGGCTGACTTGAACATCCCGTTATCTTGCCGTTATCCAACCCTTCGTGTTGCAGTTCTTGGAGTCCTTGGACCGAATTGAAATCGCAACCAGTATCTTGCAAGTATCACTTCAAGCCACTTCTGGTTTTCCTGATACCGTGTAGAAGAATAATGCTCCTAATATCAGGTGTCTTTCCTCCGAGTCTTGACCCCACTCTTCAATGCGTTTTTCTTCCGAGCAAGTACGCCAGATTTGTCTAACCACTGCTCCTTTAACCACTTGCTTGTTCATCCTTCCCAAGCTGATCCGGTCGGCCAAAGAAGGTCCAGTTCGCTCACACATCCCACTGAGGTCAGCGACCCACGCGGTGATCCGCTAAAGAAAAACATTCCGAATGTGGTGTTGTACTGACTTGGAGTTGCAGCGTTCTTGGAGTGTCCTCACCTACATTGTTTAATTAGGATTGTGTAATATCCTCGCAAGTACACGACAAGTTCTTCGGTGCAGCGCAAATGGCTGGTATGACCCTTTTGCCGCTTACAAATACACTCATTCAACCTCTGTTCGTCAGCCGGCGCTGCTGACTGTCAATTAGGCCAGGCCTAGTCTCTTGACGAACACTTAAGCAGATCCCAACTCATTCTCGGACCGGTCGACTCGGAACGTTAACTTTCCTACCTTGCTGCAGTCTCCCCTTCAGTCTTCTATCCGTACGCGCCACTGCCCTTCGTTATCTCCTTCGAATTGGACAGGCTGTGACCAATTCCCGCCGCGTCTGTGTCCAAAGTGAACGAGTTCTGAATCAGCTACATCCAACTATGTCATTAGTTTCCACCTCTCTTCAGGCGCAGTGGCGGCGCAACTTGGAGGCACTCCCTGCTACCCCCGACAATATCCCTGCGTTCTTCTTTGCACATGGGTCTCCCCTCCTGGTGTACCCCCAACTAGATGTCCCCCAACCAGATTCGGACCCGCGGGATAGTCTCGTGGCGTAGGTTCAACATCCCAATTTTCTTGCCGGCCAGCTTGACAATTGTTGCAGATGGCAAGGCCCGACCAGCCCTCTGGCTAATTTCCTCAAAGACTTTGGGCCAATGCTTTTAAACAAGTACAAGCCTAAAGGGATTGTCGTATTTAGCGCACACTGGGAAACACACGCCGAGCGCCTGGGTAGGGCTCTTTTGTTTCACGCGTCTTCTTTTGACCCCAAATTTTCTCCACCGCAGTGTCGGATTACGGCGACGAAAACCCATTGCTTATGGATTATTTTGGGTTCCAGCGCGAGATGTATGAATTAAAATTCAAATCCAGAGGTGATGCGGCCCTCTCCAAACGTGTGGTTGAACTCTACAAGGAAGTAAGTAAAATTCAACCATAAAGTAGGCGGCGTAATTAATCTTATTTAAAACCTCAGGCTGGACAACGGGCACGTACAAGTCCGAAGACCGAGCCTCGTGGCAACGATGGGAGGGGTTTCTCGGGTATGGCTCTTTTAGCTCGAAGTTGATTTCTTTCTTGTTCAATTTCACCGCCACACAGGACCCGGGCTTGATCATGGCGTATTCGTGGGGTTTGGGCTAATGTTCGGGGAGGAATTCACAGATATTCCCATTGTGCAAGTGTCCATTGACTCGAGCTTGAGTCCAGAGAAGAACTGGGCCGTTGGGAGCGCCTTGTCGAAGCTGAGGTATTGTTGAGACTTTCAGCCTGTCGTTATTGCTTATGTGTGTTTTCAGAGAAGAAGGAATATTAGTATTGTCCGGAGGCCTTACCGTTCATAACCTTCGAGATTCAATCACAATGGCCCCCCGATTCGCAAAACCTGTGCAGAAAGACTTCAACAGTGCGATTCTGGCCTCCGTCGCCGTCGCAGATGTGGGTGTCGCTCCTACCAGTTGGGTTCCGATTAATCCTGTGGTGTTTCAATAGGCGGACGAGCGGAAGAAGACCATGATAAATTTGACGCAACATCCTGGATTTCGGCCCTGCCATCCGCGGGAGGTGCGTGGTTCCAAAGTACATGGTCGTATTACATTTCGTTGAGTACGGATGCAGGAACATTTCATCCCGATATATGTTGCTGCTGGCGCAGGGGAGAATGGTGAGGTCCGGGTGCTGGCAGATACCTACGGGACTCAGACCATAGCGTTCGGAGTATGACGGAATACCATCCGAGCAGACGAGTGTTAACTATATTAATATTGAATTTAATCCAACACGCCAAATATTGCGGCTTGATCATCTGCTTTCTGGATTTTAAAATTAATGGTATTGTAGGAAATCAGAATTAATACCATTTGTAGGAAGGTTCTGGTGGGGGATTTGGGAGGCTGTCCCAGAATCGCCCCCGAACAAGGTTCAAATTCGTCTCGTTGAACTCCCACCACGAAACATCCTTGCTGCGCATCCGTGTCCTAGTAGTCGTGACCTCAGCTCCCGTCGGCTTGTCTACCCCTGTGCCTTCGTACTGCTCTCTCTTGACAGTAGTTCCGTTCTGCGCCTAACTGGGGGTACTCGTCCAAAAATCGATATTGTGCTCCCGTTTTATCTTCTCTACGAGAGCATCTGAGGTCAACCCCTGAAGCTCTTTTGTGCTGTAGAATGAGCGTCCGAATCCGGATATACTGTTTCGCCTGCAGTCTATTTTCGCTCGCCAGATGAGGTTGTTAAGCACTTCCTCGACACTCGGCACAGGGAACACACGCGCGTCGAAATGCGCTATTCCCTGCTTTTCCTCGGCCAGGTCGGCCACGACAGCCTGCAGATGGTAGTTGAACCGCGCGGTGGTGTATCCTGCCGCCAGGCTCGCAATCTTCGTCACCCGGCCGTTGAACGCGCGGCACGACGTGGGGAAGATGAGCGTGATTTCGTCCGACTGGGTGTATGCGAGGCTCGCTTCAGCGAAATAGGAGAGGAGGTCTGTGGAGGTGAGGACCATGACATCGTGGATGCGCTGGTCGAACGGTTTCTCGAATCCGCGCGTGAATTTCGAGAAGCCGTGCCCGTCGATGCGGATGAGGACAGGCTGCTCAGGAGGTAGGTGCTGTTCGGTGGACGCTTCGTAGGATTTCATGCGCTCCCCGAGGCTCTGCGCGACAGGTGTTTGGATGGAGTCGATAGACATCCCTTGAAGTGAGTAGGCTCGATATCAGCCTTTCTAGCGGCCCCCGTAGTTGGAAGACAGTCGTATTTTAAGTAGGTGGCAGTGAACCGTGGGACACTTGGCTGATGGCGTTGAAAGCTGACTTGGGTTGACTCACTCGAGTACAGCCCAAGTCAACGAATAGATTCAACTTGAGCCCAATGTGCACCAACTATATTGTCCGAGACATACAAATTGCTAGCTGATACATATCGCCCACGACAATTTTGATGATGAATTTCTGGGCTGATAATCAAAGTCACCGGCAGGAAGTAAAAGTGCATCGCGGATCCCCACAGGTCTGAGGCACTGCGCTTTTGGCAGAGGAACAACAGCCGCAGGAGCGCATATTTTGACATTTGGAAGGGCTGAATTGCGTTACGGATTCCACCGTAATCGCCTCGGAGATTTGTGAGTGTCAAATGCGCTGTGATGCTAACTTTGAAATACCACAGTCAGAGATGGTCAAGAGATGGTTGCTGCGCGTAGTAGCGGCGGGATGATGTATACTGTAGATTCGTTCAGAAAGCGTTGCTTGAATTCGGAGTTCCCAGCAAGTTCCGATTCAAAAGTTGTCGGTCCTTGTCAAGCTGGATGAATAGACGAAGAAGGGATATACTAGAGGTCGCACTTAAAAGCCTGACAGAGATGGCAGTGGACCGCGGCCCGCAGCTGAGCGCTGAGTAATGACAAAGAAAGCGGTGCAGTTTGTCACTGTTTTTTTCTCTCGCGCTTTGCTCCCTCATCCCGCTCGAATTTTCTTGCTGTATTACCTCCTCCCTAGATTGTCTCCTTTCATTAATACATGTATGCCCCATATTTCTGTCTCTTCTCCTCTGCTGATGTTCCGCCCAGCATGACCACGCCCGCTCACCGCACAGTCAATCCTTCAGAAGTTGGATGGCAGTTTGTTCCCCAGTATTACACCTTTGTCAACAAGCAGCCTGACCGCTTGCACCAATTTTACACTAAAAAGTCTACCTTCATCCATGGCACCGAAGGAGACGACGGAAAGCCATGTCTCGGTCAACATGTGGGTGGCCGCGTCATAGACGTGCCTTTTGCTAACTCGCAAGCGCAGGAGATCCACCAGAGAATAACCGCGATCGGATTCCAGGACTGCAAGGTCTTTATCCATTCCGTGGACGCTCAGTCCTCTGCAGACGGTGGAATTATCATCCAGGTTATTGGTGAAATGTCGAATCATGCCGATCCCTGGCGTAAATTCGTGCAGACCTTCTTCCTTGCTGAACAGCCAAATGGTTACTTCGTTCTCAACGACATTTTCCGCTTCCTCAAGGAAGAGACTGTTGAGAGCGATGATGCGAGCGAAGCCGCTGACCCCGAGCCTGTTTCCGTCGTTGAGCACGCGGCCACCGTTCCTGAGGTTCCCCGCGAACCCACCCCGCCGCCTCCACCTGCACCCGAACCCGTCCCGACCCCGCCACCCGTCCATGTCGAAGAAACCCCTGTCCCCGATGTTCCCTCCGAGCTTCCACAAAAATCTGTCACCCCCGAGCCCCCTGCCGCGATCCAGGCGCCCCCCACTGCCCCCGCGACACCTCAGCCCCAGGCCAACGGCATTCACCGCGCCGCGACACCCGCCACCGCGCCCACGCCCCCCGTCGAGAAACCCGCAACGCCTGCCCCGCCCCCGCCCGCTGCCGCTGCTACCCCGCCCCCGGCAGCGGCCGCGCCCACGCCCACACCTGCACCGACGCCGTCTCAGCCGCCCGCGCCCAAGACTTGGGCCAACCTCGCCGCCGCCAACCCGAAAAAGTGGGGCTCCGCAGTCGCGCAGGACTCCCGGGGGACCACCGAAGTCCCCGCCGCGGCGCCCAGCGCGCCGGCGCAGCCCCCCGTCAACGCTTCTGCCAGTGGAGCGTCCACCCCCGCCCGCGGTGGTCCCGCTGCGCAGTCCGGCAACCAGCACCCCAATCTCGTCGCGGCGCTCAACGTGACCACGCCGCAGTGCTTCGTCAAGGGCGTCATCGAGCCCATCACCCAGACCTTGCTGACCAACCACCTCAACACACACTTTGGCCCGCTCAAGGACCTGGAGATCGTACGCTCCAAGGCATGCGCGTTCTTCGAGTTCCTGAGCCTGGATGCGGCGCGGAGAGCGATCGCTACGTCGCTGCCGCAGAGCCATGGTGGCGAGGGTGGTGTGTGGATTGACTGTGGACCGGAGGTTGGCAATTTGAGGTGTGTTTTTGCGTTTTCCTTGTTCATTGCCGACGCACGTTGCTTAATTGGTCTAGGATTTCGATCGAGACGCGCAAAGAGCGAGGTGACCGGCCCCCGAGTCGTCCTCGTGGTGGAGCCCCCATTGGTGGAGAAGGCAGGGGTGGAGAGGGTCGTGGGCGTGGTGAGGGCTTCAGAGGACGCGGTAGAGGCGCCGGCCGCGGTGCTGGCGCTGGTGCAGGGTCTAAGTAACGCGGATGGATGGCTGTTTTCGAGGCTTGTCTGGGGCGTGCGCATGTGCTGTGCGTGTAGTGATAGGGCGTGTGGTGGTGAGTGAGTGGTGAGGAGAGGGAGGAGCATGCCGAGCTACAAAAAAACTAAACTAAAAACAGTAAAAACTACGCGCTTGCACCACCCACCTATCCATATGTTATTCCTTTGCTTGTTCCGCCCATTCTTTGTTATTGCTGCTCCTCTCTGCACGTTCACTGTTTCACGCACAATACATTTACACTTGCATTTCTACATCCATTTCTGACTGCTCGCTTCCACTACACCTAAGTCAGACTCGCGATCGATGCTTCTTTGAGCGTTTTTCCGTTTTTGATTACCTTGTCATTCATTATCTGGTTGATCGCTCTTGATCATTGCCAAGCTCGCGCCGAGCGGAATGCAGTTCCTCTGCGTAAAACCCACCGCTGAGCCTATCATCAACCTAGATAGTACAGGCAAGTACCTCGAGGTTGTGCAGAACAGCGGGACCGCGGCGTTCATGGAAAGGTGACGCTTCAGGTGGTGGTGCTCTTCATCTATGCCCATTGCCGATTGATTACCTCAGGCTACTATCTCCCCGGGCCTAAGACGCCCCTAACGCTTGCGGGCAGAATGCCCGACTCAACTCCACGGAGAAGGACATGCGCCAGGAATAAGACGGCGTCGGTCGACCGACCTGTCCGTTTGCATCACAAGTGCAACAGTAAAATTGCCGCTCCAGTCCAGAATGACTGTCCGCCGGGATTGGAGCTCCAGCACGTAGATCCGACTCGGAGTCAAGAATACAGCCCGCCACGAGCAGATCTACCCCGCCGCGGTTCCCGGTAAACTCACATCTTATATGGAGGTCGTACAGCATTGGCTTGTTTGTTCTCCCCGCACTCAGGTCAGGCTATCGCGATCACGATTAGAACACGGTTTATTAAGGTAATACGGCGAGTTGGTACATCCCAAAACTGTAAGTATTATGATGCTTAAGTAGTCTTCTTGGGGCATTTGAGCAGGCAGCTACAGGAACATCAGTAAAATTCAAGTTACAAAGAAACGCATTGCACTGACATGCCATCGTCGGGGTGGAGGTAGCAGCATACACCTTGGGCACCTGCGAGAAGGGGTCAGATGAGCTACGAATCTGAAGTAAGGAGGATAACACTTGCAAGGTTTCTATTGAAAAGAAAGCGGAAAAAGACGCAAGGTGAGCAAGCCAACTGGATGAATCAAAGGCGGTACATACGGTGCCAATGATGGTTCCGCCTATATAACAAGTCAGCAGCGGCCGAAAACACGCAGCGTAGGGACACTCACACTGTCCGTAGAGGGGAACAGGCTCCGAATCGATCACCACACCCTGCGCAATGGCAAAGTACAGGAAGGCAGTTGCGGCGGAGAGGAGTTTGAATGCGTGCATTAGAGTGAGGGCAATGGGTGTATTTTTTGCTGAAGCACAAGAGTGAATTAGTCTGGCTTTTATAACCTGCAATGACGGTTCCGGCGCGTCCTAAATGGATTTGCTGCCCCTGACATGGAAAGATGAATGGAGCCGAGTATTGACACCCATCCCTTGCCCACCCCCGACAAATGGACAAATGGGCGGCAGGTCTAGACACGGTCCCGGTCTACCGTTTCTGCTCTTACTAAATACATACGCGGTGCAGGGACACTCGAGAATATACAGAGATTCCCGTCAATGACTGGTATTGAGGTGCATCTTGAATGCTTGACAAACATATAGGATTGTTTGCCAAGAACACCGTACATGACGGGCATTACATTTCACGTAAGGCTGCCCTGAAAAATGGTCAGAGAGCTGGTAAGAGTCTGGACGCCTTGTCCAATATTTTGAGAATGTGACCTATCAATATGCTATAAGGGGCCAAGTAAAATGAAGACGTCGCCAAAGAAATACTACCTAAACACGAATATGGCAGGTCGGATCGCTCTCTATTCCTGGGTAACCCAAAATGGGGAATTCTATTCAGGCACACTGTTCCCGCAGCCGAACTTGGTATAATCCACTGCGAATTTAATCAGTTAACGACAAGCGTCTCGGCGACTTCGGAACTGGGCTTAACAATGTAGGATCTACTTGCCATTGGTGACGAGTGGGATGCGGGGTAAAACGGAGTCCCTGGGCTTCCGTAGTGCTAATGAGCGGGAGGCGGCTGTTTCATGGGTAGCACCGGCGGGAATTAGTACGAAGCGTTCTCACAGTATGTCGTTCCACTGGTAGAAATATATGTACACCTTTGACGTGGTGAGTATGAGCCAATACCCCAGGCTGCCACAGCGTACGCGGCAGGAACAACTGCCAGTTGGGCGGAGAGTCGGTTCCGTAAGAGGCCCGCGACATGACAACGACGTCCAGGGTTTCGAGACCGTACGATGGGAATCATAACAAGCGTCGCGCCCATAAATGTGAATGTTATACCGCATGAGTGGGGACAGCGGTAGGAGATCGGCTGTGCTAGTCACCACTAGGAATAGGACGAAAAGGCATGATTATGTATCACCGCAGCACCTGTGACGATAGACTTCACGACAGCTCAAGAACGGCTAGGTTCAGAGCACATATCGACCTTCCCAGGTACGTATTCCAATGGGCAGCAAGAATTTTTTGAAAGTTCATAGAAGTTTGCGCAGGTACGAGTGTCAGACAGTAAGCCAGAAGGATGCGTCCTTGAATACTACGCTCCTCAGTGAGTCGGACTGGTTAACTTGAGGTTTCCCCCATTTTGCTCAGTCGTAAGTGTGGCTTCAACATTTACGGGTTTTCGCTATTGAAGGTTCGGGCTTGAATGAATCCCAGCTGCGTAGACGGTAGGCGGGGAAGGCCAAAGACTAAAGATTGTCACGGTAGCTCGGGCTTACCTAAGATGACGTTTGGAAGAATTGTTTTCCGATGTTGACCAGCTAGAGCTCTGCAGTCTACGCCGCGACTTCGGACTCGTTACAGCTTACAAGTGGCACCAGTCGTCCTTTGCTCATCGTTTCGCGCTAATCTCCCATGAAATTCGCTCGGTTAGTCGTTTTCTCGAGTCCCTCTTCGAATTCTGACCGCGACTTGACGCGACAGATATCTGGAAGATACACAGGTCTCTGCCACCTTAACATATTGTTTGGATAACTTACTCCTTCTCTAGACGCCGGAATGGCAGAGAGCATACATGTCCGTTGCATTCACGATTTCTCTCTTGATTCTGCCATGCTGAACCTAGTAAACTAGTAACTATCGGCTGCTTAAGAAACGAATCACCGCCATCCGTCGCGCAAATGGCGAAGAAAATCGGATGGAATCGCCCACGTCTTCCCAAGTGAATGTGGCTCCCACATCGGAGGCTTCCACGACACAGTCTCAAGGCTCCATGCAGCCGCCAGTGATCGGTTCCTCTACTTTCGCTTCCAATAATAACAGCAAGCAAGACGGAGCGGCCAGTGCCTCCTTTCCAGACCTCGTACCCAGCTCTAGCATTGGGGACCGTCCACCACTGAGAAACGAACTTCACAGGGCTCAGACCGCCCCCTCGATGAAGTCGCCGCAACCTCGCAGAGAGCCGTCTTTCAGTGCACCTCCCTTCACTACGATGTCTCTAAACCGTCTGGCTTCCACGAAGAATTCTAAAAGTACGAGACTGTCTCGTAGAGCGAAGAGCTTCACCAAGCTAGGTAAGCCACACTTCATTGTTCGCAAGTGCAGCCTTTCATGTTTCTTCAAGTCAACGCTAAATCCGACCCGTACTCCGAGATCCCCCTCAAAGATCTTATGCCCCTTCTGACGCCAATTGAATCGGCTTTCTTTACGACACTGGACGCAGAATTGGAGAAGGTGGAGTCATTCTACGTCGCGCGCGAAAAAGATACGCAGAACCATACGAGGTTACTGGGACAACAGTTGAATGAACTTTACGAACATAGAAAACTCTTCTTAGTGAGTTCAGCCTTTCTCAACCTCTTTGTTTTCATTATCCTATTCAACGCAGGCCACCCACCCCTCGACGACATGGCCCTCTGCAATAAATCCAGCTGCAATTTTCAAGTTCAATGCCAAAATTCACGAAGAAGAGGACACATCTAAAACCGCCGTTCGGGCTGCAAAGGGCAAATTAAAATCTACAGCTAAGACTGGAAAAAATCTTACACCATCTGGGAGCCAAGACACCACCCATAACCGGAATACCAGCACCGAAACCGATCACGGAAGTGGACACCTGGATCCCGACGAGTATTTCGACGCCAGGCATAAACTAAAAAAGGCGGTTCTCGAGCATTACCGGTACGTATTCGCGCAGAGCATTACGCGAGGTGCTAATTCTTGGATCCGAGGTTAGCGGCTTAGAGATGCTTCAAAACTATCGCGTTAGTTTCATTCGACATTTCTGGGTCCTCTGTAACACATCCTTGTAGATTCTGAACATCACCGCGATTCGGAAATCGTTGAAAAAGTTTGAAAAGGTCACAAAAGTGTGTAAATTGTTGGGTTTTCATTCAGTCTGTGAGAGCGCTGCTAGATTTCCGCTCAAAAAGCCTATATGGCAGAAAAGGCACGCGTTGTTCACCTGTCGGTTGATACTTAATTAAACCTGGCTTAGGTGGACAAGACTGCCTTAGCTTCCGAGGTCAATGTCCGCGCGATGATGGATGAGATGGAAGAAATGTATGCTTTGCGATTCGGTGGGTCCGCTCGTTCATGCTGCATGAATACATTTCCAACCATTCCCTTGGTTAGCTCACGGGGACAAGAAGAAAGCGACAATTCGCCTTCGCTCTGGCCCCCAGCATAAAAGCCATCATATCAGCACATTTTGGTCTGGTCTGTTCATTGGCCTCGCTGCTCCAGCGTTGGTTTCGGGGCTGTATTTCAGTGATTATCCAAACACCATTACATTTTCATCTCTCATACCCTCGTCCAAGGTTATCAGCAGAGCACTCGAGACCAGATTCCGGGATGGGACGCACTTCTTCTTGTCTATGCGGTGTTATTTGTCCCTGTGGTGTTTTCGCTGTTAGTTGGCTTGAATCTCTTGGTCTGGGCACGCTCCAGGATCAATTACGTTTTTATCTTCGGTAAGCATATCAGTTCAAAAACTGTTCTTTTTTTACCGGAAGCAGAATTTGATCTACGGACGCGTTTGGACCACCGCGAGTATTTCGAGGCACGTAAACTTCTGTGTCGTTCACTCTGGAGTCTTGACTTGTTGCAGACTCCCAGCATCCTCCTGGCAACTCTTGTTTACGCCTTTTGGCTTTCTTTTGCTCGGATCGGCGCCCCTTCAATCTCTCCGACCATTTGGCCCCTCGTTTGGCTTGCATTTACTGTGGTTTTATTACTGGATCCCTTGCCTATTCTCTTCAAGCCCTCTAGATACTGGCTGCTCAGAAACATTGGCAAACTGTTGACCTCCGGGAGCAGGCGTGTCGAGGTCAACAACATTTGTTCCATCCATTGTAATCCCACTGACAAATCGATTAACTCGATAGTTCGCTGATTTCTGGATGGGGTATGCACGCACAACCAAGCTTGATCCTCGATTCTGATTCTACCTAAGCGACCAATTCTGTAGTCTTGTGTTCAGTATGCACCCTCGTCCAAACGCGACACTGATTCTGATTCGGCCCACAGCACTTTCTAACCTTCAGCTCGTCGTTTGCATCTATGTAGATGGATTCAACAGTTCCTGGAGACAGTGTGGAAGTACGTCTAGATATTGGCCCATATCCTTGGTCCTTGCGATTCTTCCCTTCCTCGTCCGGTTAATTCAGAGCATCAAGCGTTACGTCGACTCAGGTCTCAATACCCATCTGATTAATGTATGGCGGTTTATCTTTCGTCTCGTCGCTGAACACATGTTTTCCCAGGGCGGAAAATACGCTGCGGGGATTGTCAGTTATCTTTGTTATTTTATCTGGAGAAAACAAGGTCAAATATCCGAACACTATCACTGAACTATCACTAACCTTGTAATCAGGGGGAGTTCACGGTCCCAGTTTCTTCGCCTGGATTTTGTTAAACACCATTTACGCCATTTACGCTTCAGCTTGGGTGATATCTCTCTCTTCTGCCGGCGGGTTTCATCTGACGAATTAACTTCAAGGATTTCCTGATGGACTGGTCCATCCTGCGCCTGAACGCCAAATACCCTCTTCTACGTAGCGATTTGGTCTACACCAACCACATTTACGTGGGTTTCTTACTCAGTAGTCTGGCCCCTTCACTGTCTGACAGACCCCCAGCTCTATTACATTGCGATCGTAAGTTTCCCGTCTCATAGAAATGACAAGCTTATATTTTGGTGCATAGCTTTCCAATATCCTCATCCGTTTCATTTGGGTGTTGTACATTCCAATAAGGGGGCCGGACCCAATGCTCAGGGCGTTCATTGCAGCGTCGTTCGAGATGCTCAGAAGAGTGCAATGGAATTTCTGTATGCCTGCTTTTCTCCATTGACTGACTTGACACAAATATTTCCAGATCGTTTGGAGAACGAACATCTCGGTAATGTAGATCAGTACCGCGTAACGAGAGAAGTCCCTCTTCCGTATTCGCTGGAAAATCCCACCGCCGCAGACCCGGATGACGACGACGATAACCCTCGACGAAGATGGCTAACCTTCCCAGTCCGCCGCTCTAGTCATGTGGTGCCAGAGGAAGCCTAAATCTCCACGTATCAATGCTCATTTCGTGATAGGAGTCACGCCTCGATACTCATTGCACATTTACATATTCTTGTGGCCGCAATGCAACTGTTATCGCATAAATGACACGTTGAGAGTAAGGCAAGGCCAAAGTTAAAAGAAAGTTTAAAATAGGCGTTAAAATTAGATTGAACCGTGTGATCAACAGCGACAGCCTGGGAATGTTGATTCGCCCCACTTGCACTTGCAGGCTACCTTCACCTTTCGCCAGCGCAGCATATGCTTACCTTGAGGCCAGTAATGCAACGTGCAATGGGTAAGGTGTGCCGAATCCTGGGCTGGGGCTGCGTCCACCTAGCCATGAGGGCGAAAATTTAAAAGCTCGAACTAATGCGTTCGCTTTCACCACAACTTCATCGAACTCTGGGTGCAACTCGCCTCATCTCCAACAACTCATTTATAGACAATGAAGTTCACAAGGTGAAATATCCTTGAATTGTCTTTTCGAGACTTGGTTAACGCAGAACTCTCCAGATATCTTGAAGATACGCAGGCTCGTCCAAGTCACAGCATCTTCCCACCCGACCCTGATCCTTACACATCTAGACTCCGGAATGGAAACGGGCATACATGTTTGATCTCTTCCTATCTGTTCTCCCGTTGAATGAACTGTTTGCAGCGATTATCGAGTGTTCAAAGATATGATCCGCGCCATCCGCCGCGCACAGGACGGGATGGCACTCAACCCAGTAGAGTCGTATTCGAATTCTCAGATAAATCGGCCGGCTGCATCTATGTTGTCGGCGATACTGCAATCCGAATCTGGTGACCATTCTTCCCAAACCAGCTCTATTCATTTGCCTATCGAGAGACGTGACCTCACCTTCATTGACGTTCCTTCTCGAGAACGCGCTGGGGTTTCTGGCCACAATTCCACGGACAGACAGCAACGACGTCCCTCTCTCCGTCGGACACCTACACCGCAGAACAATGTAGCTCCTCCGAGTCCAGGAGGCGCCCTAGCTAGCCCTCAACTTCGTGAGTTGAGAAAAACAAAAATATCGCAATGATTAATATTTGCCTCCCTTTCAGTTACGCGACAACTAACGAATCGATCCCACCTCGCGCCTCCCAGCGCTGGTGGGGATGCCGCCACATCCAACAGTCGCCACCTGAAGACCAGTGCTGTCCCTCAACTTAGTGCGTGAAGGTTTTTCTTCTTCTTTTTGCTGCATCCTCAGATGCTTGCTTGCAGTTATACGGCAGTGGACCAATAATTCTCAAAGCCGTCAAGTTCATGGTGATGGAATGCCCTCAAGTCCAGTCAGCCGAATTGCCAAAAGTTTTTCTCAGTTTGGTGTGTACATGATTTTCCCAGACTCGTTTCCGTTCGTGACTGCTGTTGACCGAAGTGAATCCGATGCGACGGCACCCATATTCAGAGCTCTCGTTGAACAGCCTTATGCTCCTCTTGTCGCCGCCAGAGCTCGCTTTCTTTTCAGTTTTGGATGCCGAGCTACAGAAAGTCGAATCCTTCTATCTCGAACGCGAGAAAGCTATGCAGCTTCGAACGAGAGATCTCGAGGCTCAAGTGAACGAGCTCAACGAGCATAAAAAACTATTCGATGTACTGTCCATCGTTGATATACGCATCCCTTAAATGACTGACCATGAACAGGCGAATCATCGCCCAGAGGCTTCCCTTTCATGGACTGCACGTTTGAATGCTGCTTGGACTTTTGGTAGACAATCCAGATCTGTCGCTCGCACCGAGGTTCCTGCAATAGTCCTCGAAGAACCCACATCGACCGCTTTGCCAGTCGAAGGTTTATTTTCTGGGAATACCAAGACTGAGGAAACGAGAGACCACGGACAAGGTTCAAGAAGATTAAATCCAAAGGAATATCTGGCAGCTAGACGAAAGCTCAAGCGAGCCGTACTGGAGCATTATCGGCAAGTCTAGTTGGGCTTGTTTGTCTCCTTGGACTCATCAACTACAGTGGTCTGGAGATGCTTCATAATTATCGGGTGACTACTGTTTATATTAATCGATGATCAAGTCTCCAACGTATTCTGTAGGTACTGAATCTCTATGGATTTCGCAGGGTTCTGCACAAATTTGAGAAGTCAACCAAGGCTAGTTTTCTCAACTCCTGCCTCTCGATAGCCCACGAAAACTCGCCTAGATTCCGTGCCAGCGCACGTACATGGAAAAGGTTGATTGTGCTTCATTCTCTCCCTCGGTTTATTCCGACTGTTTTTAGGTCGATAACAGTACCTTCGGCTCTGATGAGAGCCTTCGAGTCATGATGGAGGGGATGCAGAGTATTTTTGCCACAAGTTTTACTTGTGGGGATAGAAGGAAGGCCATATCGCGGCTTCGCGCTGGACCGCAGTACAAATCTCATCACGGCAGCGTTTTTTGGAGCGGGATTGCTATTGGTTCTGCCGCCGCCGCCGTCGCACTGGGCATAGCCTACAGTAAGAAAAACTACTCCTTCGTTTTCGGCGTTTTAATTTCTTTCCTAGGTTTTCAACAAGAGACCCGAGCTGCAATTCCCGGATGGGATGGGCTTCTTTTCATTTACGCAGTTCTGGCGATCCCAGTCTTCTTCTCGCTCCTGATAGGTTTGAATCTACTTGTATGGGCCCGTGCGAGGATCAACTACGTGTTCATGTTTGGTGAATCGAATTTACATCGCTTAATACGGCTGGTAAATTGAATTTAAACCTCGCAGAGTTGGATCTCCGGACTCGATTGGATCACCGCGAATATTTCCAGGTGAGTGCGGTTTTACTGGTTGATATGCAGACCCTTGATTATTCAAAGACTCCCAGCATTCTATTTGCATCTTTGTGCTATGCATTTTGGCTGTCCTTCGCTCGGATCGGGACCCCTTCAGTATCCCCAGCGATCTGGCCCCTGGTTTGGCTTGCGTGTGCCACCGTGTTGATGCTGGATCCATTCCCTATTCTCTTCAAACCTTCAAGATATTGGCTTCTTAAAAATGTCGGAAAGCTTCTTATCTCCGGCAGCAGGCGCGTAGAGGTGAAGCAGGATTTGTTTACCTTTTTTTGACCCTTCTGCCAACACTGTCAACAGTTCACAGATTTCTGGCTGGGGGACCAATTCTGTAGCCTCGTCCGTAGAAAAAGACATCCTTTTTATTCACCGTTTCATGATGCTTTTCACAGGTCTTCACTTTGTCTAATCTACCTCTAATCGGATGCGTGTACTCAAAGCGATTGGATGCCGACTGGAGGAAGTGCGGTACCCCGTCATCACTTTGGCCATTGACATTCCTGCTCGCGGTGCTCCCCTTCCTTGTCCGGTTAATCCAGAGTATCAGGCGTTACGTTGACTCCAAGCTGACCACCCATCTCGTCAATGTGTGTGTTGTTATTCCTCTACACTTCAAACTTGACGGGCAATGTTCTAGGCTGGGAAGTATGGCGCTGGAATTGTCAGTTATTTCTGCTACTTCCTCTGGAGGCACCGCGGTAGGCGTTCGTGGATTTTTTAGTTCTTCCTTTCTGACGCGCTGTGTACATCATGGAGGCGGTCATCATGATGCCAGTTTCGTACTTTGGATTCTCAGCAACGCAAGCTCGGCAACGTATGCGTTGGTTTGGGTGGGTCCGACTCGTTGCATGTGTCTCACGAGACTCACTCACTCTTAAGGACTTTCTGATGGATTGGTCCATCTTCCGACCGCACGCGAGGAACTTATTATTGCGGCAAGATCTTCTATATTCTCAACCGGTCAGTGAAGACCATATTCCGTTGTCGTCGAGCTGATGCATGATCCGCCCATCAGCTCTATTATTTCGCAATCGTTTGTTCCCTTCCAATCCACGCAGCGAAGTATTTTACGGGTCGTGACTTCTAGGCTTCAAACACCGTGATCCGCTTCCTGTGGGTTCTGTATATCCCGAGAAAAGGGCCGGACATGATGCTGCGCTCTTCGTTTGTGGGGTTCTTGGAAGTGCTGCGACGATGGCAGTGGAATGTTTGTAAGTCCCGTTGTTACCTCGAATCATCAACGCCTACATGCTGCGCAGACCGGCTGGAGAATGAGCATTTAGGGAATGTTGATCAGTACCGAGTGACGAGGGAGGTACCTTTGCCATATTCACTCGACGCCCGAGGCGATGGCGACGAAGAAGATGGGCGCGCTGAAATTCAGAAGGAGTGGGCCTCGGGACAACAGGTTTATCGTACTTAGTTCTATTTTTATCACTTAATCATGATCTTTACTCCCTTTCGGTGCCAAGCCAGCGAGGGATGAAGCAATTACTACATGCAGAACACAGGAAAGCAAAGAGCGGATAAGCGATATAGTGGTCTACTTCATTGACGCCAGAATTTGATCGAACTCCCGAGCAATCAATGAGTTTGGACAGTTTTGCCGTATCGCCCTAAAGAAATGGCATCAGAAAGGGAGGTGATTAGCCAAAACATCAGCTTACTCAAGCTTAGCCTTGTCGTTCCGCTCTTTGCATTCTTTGCCCGCCATTCGCCACTCTCCGCATTCCACGTACAAATCCGCACGCTTCGGCGAGTCGCACCGAACAACATAAGCGAGAGCTTCTTTCGAATGTCCGGTCTCCACCAGGTGACGGACGAAAGGCTCATAACCGATAGGGCTTCTTTTTGATTTAGAAAAAGTATCAAGACCTTCAAAGTCGCCTATTGTTATCAAAGCTTGCAATTTGACATACCAGAACCTAAAAAAAAGACCGATCAATACTTAACTGAGGCAAGACACTGTAAGAGATGACCGAACCGTTTGTCAGGGACCTTGAAGTCAGATTTGACCTTGTCCGCCCGCTTGGACATTCCGTTGAGCAAACAGGTTCGAATCGTTTCGTTGACGCTCAATCCAAAGAAAATGATCTTCCCGTCGGATTCCCTCTCCAGTTGTTGTTGAAACGTTAACAGACGGGCACTCTCGTCCATCATCTACAGTCAAGTTAGATACATGGTCATATCGCTTGGGAAAAGTTTTTGCCTTGGATTCGAATCCCCGATCCTTGTCTTCAGAAAAGAATTTCTGCGCCGCTCGGATGGCGGTCACTTTAGAGGCCGGGTTCTAAATGAGGAAATGTCAATGCTATTAGTGTATTAAGGTTTAGAACATCGCATACCAAGATGCTTGCTGCTTCGTCGAGCGATAAAACGGCACTTTCCACTCGCCGATCATCGGAATAGAAGAAGTCTCGAAGC
The DNA here is from genome assembly GCA_029282285.1 of Mycena rebaudengoi. Lineage (NCBI taxonomy): Eukaryota > Fungi > Basidiomycota > Agaricomycetes > Agaricales > Mycenaceae > Mycena > Mycena rebaudengoi. The sequence continues at coordinate 1,177,117 of JARJCX010000028.1, forward strand.
ATTTCTCGATTCTGCTCCCTGGCATACACTTGCAACAATTTACTTGCGGGGGCAAGCTGGGAACCGCCGTCCTCAATAAGTCGGAAGAAGGAGCCTAGTGGCAGGCGTTTGTGCAAATGTAGCAGTACATGATAAACTAGACACGTTGAGAATAAATGGCGAGAAGGTATTGAATGGCGCACCAAGGTCTGTATCTCCACTGTCGACAGCCTTGACTAAAGCAAGTCGGTCCTCCTTCATGGTCAGCAAGAGCGGCACCTGATCAGAGGCCCTGGGTTCGTGGTCAAGGAGCTGGGAAGACGAAGGTCAGTAGGAGACGCTTGCGAGAACTTGGCACAAACCTTGGTCGCCAGGCCACCGCGACCGACTTCCCATGCGCGCTTCGCGATGTCTGCGTAGGAAACATCCGCGCCACCAAGTTGCTCGAACTTGTCTACGATCAGTTTACACACGTCCTCGTCCCCACCAAGGTCTGCTTCCGCCCCGGTCCCCGTCGCGGATGGACGAGAACGCATGATTTTTGCGCTGGCCCAATGTTTGAGGACAGCATCAGGTTTTATCGATAGGAAGGTCGATATTCTAAGCGCAAGCAGGTGCATATTGCGTGCTGTAAGACGCGTTATGAGATGTGAAGGAGACGTATATATGTATCTGAAAACTGTGGGTATTAATAGCGCGAAATAGGGACTGGGAACTGACTGGAGGTGGGTGAGAGGAATTCCAATTTCATAAAATCGGACAGCGTTCAGGACCTTGAGGATCTGCCCCATGTTGACGAAATCGGTGGGATTATGGAGGTCGAGAAAACCGCGACCGAATTTGGCAGCCTAAAAATGAATTACGTGCCGCACAATTGGAGGAAAAAAAAGAGGACCAACATTTAAAAGACGGCGTTGCCAATATGGCTCCCATTCCTGACCAGCGGCATCGATGCACTCATCGACGGCTGCTGCAAGTTCAGGACGTATGCTGCGGATGTTCTCGTCTGCCTTCGGGGAGCGCTGTGAAAAGCTTTCCCAGGCGTCATATAAAATGGCCGACGCAGATGTGGACCCAGGTCGGAAAATAGATGCGGACGATGCTGTAGCCGACGATTAGACGGGGTAGTAGCGAGGAATATGGCCTTACTTGGCACTTTCTGGATGAGATCGCATACGTCCGGCCCCATTACTCGAACACCGTCGGGTTCGGTGACGACGAAAGTTGGGCCAGAATAGGAATATCTGCGGAGAAACTGGCTCGATTAACTGACTTCATAATGCTCATAAACGCTGACCTACTCGAGGGTATCTCCGAATGGGCCAACTACAACGACGAGGTTGTCCCAGGTAACAATTATGGCGTCAATACCACACCATTCAACTTGGCGCACAGACCCTTCCGCTCCGGCTACGTCGCCTGTCTTAAATTCGGCGAGGGTTCGCTGAAAATCGGACGAAACGACCAGTAGCGTCCCGGAGAACGTCAGAAGAGCAAGGGATTTGCCGTTCGGAGAGGGCGAGACATGCGTGAAAGGTCCGTGCGATAGGCGTTGATCCACGCTCTCAAGATTGTCGACGCTGAGAATAGTCGAATCCACTGAGAGCAAGACCTCCACATGTCGCGAGATATTAAGGTCAGGAGGGATGATGGCCCATGAGCTCGGAGGTTGAACCAGAGCTAGAATTTCCATTAGATCTTAGCGGGGGGCGACGCAAGGCACATACCGGGGTTCGCCAGTGTGAGTGGACGTCCGCCTTCCCACCCTTTGACCTCCAGTAGCGTCAATGAGCCAGTCAAGGCTACAAGACCATTCTCGTGTATTCGGGCATCTATCACCCCCATTTCGCCAGCCTCACTGCCGAGGGAATACTGCTGGTAATCGCCTTGCAGGTCGTACAGCCGGTAGATGCCCTCCTCATTCAATATCACCAGCCGCTCGTTAGCGGTCCATCCGAATCGTATTATCTTGGCCTGTTCCCACTGAGGAGAGGATATAAGTGAGGATTTCAACAGGCTACGACGAGATATCCACACTGAACAGCAGCAAGCCTTCTCCCGCTGGAGAATATATCTGAATTTGCGCCTTTGTGAATGCAGGCGTGACACGACCGAGCGCGACAAGCTTTGTAGTATCCCGCATAAGCGCTGAAGAACAGCATCAGAGACCGGTGAGCTGTTCCAGGTGCAGAATGTAGAAACCTATAGGGCCACCGTATCGGCATCCAGCCACTATGTAGTCGCTCAGGTTGGGCAGCTTGCCAGGGATGGAGTAGAGTTGCTGTCGTTTGTAGAACGTTTTGCCGTCCTGCATTATTTGCCATCGCGAGGATGGCCGTTCGTTTGACATGAGGGAGCAGAACTGGAGCAGAACACAGCGCTAATGAACGGGCCCAAAAAGGAACAGCCTCAAACTCGATCCCAAAAGAATAAACATTTCGATATTTGGCCTCTTTAAGAGGCATTGGTACTATGCGTAAAATATACAGATGATACAGAAGACTCCGTTAATATGATAATGATATGTGGATGATAGCTGGATGCGGTCTATTGAGAGTGCTTGAGCGAAAAAATAAGTAGTCGAACTATATTATCCGGAGAGGAATCCTTGCTCGCAATTCATCCTGCTCAAAGAGGACAGAGACGTCCATATAATACTGAATACATCATTCAGCCAGAGCGCGGAGAATATGAAGAGAACGTACCTTGACGGAGACACCAGCCCAATCGATGCTGGGTAGCATATCACGATTGAGCGGTATTTTGGCCTTGTGAAGACCGTCCGGAAGGGCTTGGTGCGCGTCCAGTGAGGGGTGGCGAAGTTTGCCGGTACTTTGGGTGTGCCGGGGCCGTTTTGGGAACCCGATGCATATGCCGGTGTTCACTACTTGCGTGTCGGAAAAAACAGTCTGGGTTGGCAGACGTGGGAGAGGCTTTTCTCGGGATTCCCGGTCATCTGTCCGGGCAGACCACGGGGAGGTCCTCGATCTCACCCGTCTGAGAAGTCGGGTCCGTGGCTGTGACGGCAGAGAGTCCAATGAGGATTCATCGCTGAGAGGAGTTTGTGGAGGTGTAATAGGTAGCACAGCGGCCTCCGTAATAGTTATCTGACTGAAGACAGAAATGGAGATGGTCGCGTCGGAGGCGATTTCCCGCGCCAGATTCGACGAGCGAGGCGTTGTGGTGAAGACGACAAAATATGGAATGGAGGAAGCGCGAGAGAACGTCACAGAGGCGGGTAAGGTGACCTGGATCGACCGTCAGACTAGGAAGAAAATCTGGGGGGTAGGAAGAATACCAACCGCACAACGAAATGTCATAATCCGGTCGGACTTAAGGGGCATTTCTAGCCATGAGGTTTGGTTTGACGACTGGGCATCCGACGAGTGGAAATCGGGATCAGGGTGTAGCACGATGGGGATCTCCAAACTATAATAAAGAATAGCCGATCAATGCTAAGGAACGGTGGGCACGTATTTGCACAGGGACCTACAAGGAGGGGTTTTCGGTGATATCTGTCGATTCCCAGGTCGCGGAGACCTGGTAAACTACCTCGAAAGGAGCGCAGTTCAGCTCTGACGAGCAGAAGGTAGGAGGCATTTCTTCGCCCGACCGTTGACTGCGTGGAAGGTCAAATGTGAAGGGATATGTCCGTGGTTGGAATTCCATGGATTTGATATTCGATCCGCTTGGTCTCCTTTTGATCACGAAGACCTCGCGAAAGGCTGAACGAGGAGGATTTGCATCCGACGGGGACACATGGATAACCTTGGAGGAAGAAAAGAACACATGTTTCCGCCTCTCTGGAGGCCGCCCGTACGAGTCACCCTTTTGCATGGAGTTATATGTGAAGGCTCCCTCGATCTATAATCAACAGGATTAAGGAAGCAATAATCTAACAAGACAACAGTAATTACCGTTAGCGCGAGACGACCAGACTGGCAGTTGGGAGTGAGGATAACTTTGCCGCCGACAACGTCGTGATCCCCAAACACGGGAAGGGTGTGCTTTTCGGACCACAGACCAGGGATTACTTTCACAGACGGGCTGTAGATCTGCACCTCCATTTGCAGGGATCTGGAGAGAGTGAACAACAGCCCTGGATCCACAGTGGATTTCAGCTCACCGGTAACTGGACACATGCGAGTAGGAAGGAGAGGCAGTAGGCGCGTAGCTGGATGGAGGAGGTGCATCGCTCATGGCCCGGGAGCGGGTGGACCGCAGACTACTTGGCGGGGTCATTATGTTTGGGTAGGTGGAGGGAATTATCTCTGAGAACCATCCTCAGATTTAAGCTATATCCGTAACTTGGTTTGGTAAGAGCGGAAGAGAGCGAGATCAGAAAGGTGATGTAAAGGGAAGGTCGGCCCTGTACCAGCAATTTGGTTCGCCCACATGGCATGTTGTCGCTTAACAACCATCTCGGTGTCAATCGTTTGCCAGCTGTGGAAAGAATGGGAATAGGCCGGTGAAAGAATAGAATACAGCCAGTGAAAGAATAGAACACAAGGCCCTACAAGGCCGCAGCGAATTGGTACGGCTGCAATAACAGTATTATTGGGAGCACGAGATCGTGTCTTTGCGTCAATATGATGAACATAACCACTGTCTACCACTGTTACCTCAATTGAACAGGAACTTTCCTGTTGGCAGCGCCTAGCAGGTCCTATGGAAGACCCACAATGGAAACGAAAGAACCGACATCACTTAGTTTGAAGCAATGTGTCGGGCACCTCGTTGCTAGGATGACTTCTTTGAAGACTTGGACGGAAGCGAGACTGCGTACATAAGCCTGACATAAGCTGATGCAGTGCTGATTCTGTCGAGATCAGCATGCCGTTTCGGGTCAGTTACCGGAAACGACGATCATATTGGCGGGTTACGCGGCGGTGCGCGGAGTCGAAAGCAGCGGAAAGCTCTCCGTATTTTACAATTTCGGAGTCACCAGCACATTCCGGCCAACTTCTGGCGCCAACCAATGCCGCTGCGGGAAGATCTCACGCAGTTGTAGGACACTTCGCAACGCTAGCGCGGTGTAACGCGACGGTCAAGTGGGATAAGCGAGACCTAGCGAGACGCCACGGACGGGAGACAAGGCCCTTGTACATAATTTGAAAAAAATGAGACATTCGATCGCCGTCTAAACGCATCAACTAACTTCAGCCTAACTTTTATTCCATTACTAAATAGCACACCAGTCACCCCTATAGTCACCCTCAGGCAGCCTCAGGCTCAGTTTCGCTGGTGGAAGGCTTACTGTAACTGGTCGCTGGGCTCGGATGGCATCAAAGATTTGCCTTTAGTCTTGTGGCGTTCCATTATCATTTAAGAAGTAGGTTCCGACTTCCTTTTAAAGAGTGCTCAGAGGCGGGTCAAACCCGGCACGTTCCGAAAGGGAACCTATCAATTTATCCTGCTTCTTATCCTATCAAGCGAGCTACACACCTACAACCCGGCCCGTTCCGAAGAGGAAATAGCTGAGTAGAATATATTTATCCTGTGAAAATAAGTTGAAATTTGAGAGAGATAGGGTGAAACTATTGCATATTAGAGTTGGAACTACCCTGAGCTACCACTGGATCCGCAATAGCAGGCTGCAATATTAGTACTTTCTGCAGCCGCACACAATTAATGACCGGTCCAGAACCGCCGGGAATCGTCTAATTAAATCTCATCTCATCAATTTCAGTTGTAGCGAAAGCAGCCCTCGCAATCATAAGACAGGACCTTGAAGCTTGAAGCTTTAGTAAAGTCTCGAACTTATCTTATCTGATAATCTTATCACATCAGGCGTGCTCATTGCACAGCTTCAGGTCCTTGACTAACCTTGCCCCAACAACGTCCTGTCTCTCCTAGCCAGACGCTTCAACAATTCTAACTCGTACCTCGCCTGTGAACCAACGCCGCCAACGTTGAACTGCAATGGCATTCAGAGTTGTCATATCAGGCAAGAATGAACCTCCGAGAACAGCCCTGTGCTTAAACCAGAACAGGAGCGTCGGGCGTTCTTGGATCCGCTGTTCGACAAGCATTTACTAGCTCGCAATCCGTTGAGGTCTTGAGTCTCGCACATTCGCGATCTGGCGATGGGCTTGTGAAAGTCGATCTGCTGGATGAGAGCCAAGTGGAAAAGGTCTTCCGAGAGTTCAAGCCAAATTGCACGTTGTGCCTTACTTTCGCCCGATCTCTTTCTCAATCACCGCAATCACCGCAGGGGTTATCCATTGTGCGGCCGAGCGCAGACCCGATGTAGCCGAGAAGGTACTTGTGCTCAGTTTCATAACGTCCAGATCGATTTATCCAATCGATCCAAGGATCCAGACGCAGCTCGGAAGGTCACCGCCGCAACCCATATAGCTTTCAGGGAACTAAATCTTCCCAGCTCAACGCAGGCGTCCCAGGATATCTCGCGCGACTTTCAAAATCCCTGAAATTTACGCTTGTGTATATCTCCACTGGTGTGTTTTCTGTATCTACTTCCAAGAGTGTTTACCGATTCTTCGAGGCCAGACTATGTTTTTGACGGCACATCTCCACCTTACGCCCCTGCCGCAAGAACAAACCCCTTGCAGCTTTACGGCCAGACGAAGTTGGATGGCGAGCTCAAGATTCTAGAGGTTGAAGGCGCCAAGGCCATCATACTGCGCGTTCCAGTTCTGTAAGCAACTATTCCTCGCTCTTCGTTCAACTGGCTGATGCCAGCAGTTATGGGCCGGCACCTAACAATTCTGATACCGCGGTCAACATACTTGTGGACGTCGTACAAGACCAGAGTGGCAAAACGTACAAGATGGACCACTACGCTACGCGCTACCCCACCAACACTGTCGATATCGCCAACTTCCTCGTCAAGTTGTCAGGTATGCACCGTTGCCTACTATCTTTCTATATCTTGAAATATGCGTGTCTAGAATACAAAAGCCCATCCCAACCATTGTCCATTACTCTGCAGCGGAGCCGTTTACAAAATATGAAATGTGTCTCATATTCGCCAAAATACTTCAGCTTCCACATGCCCATATTATTCCGGACGCTGAAGCTCCCACCGGCGCCGGAGCGACTACCCGTCCTAGAGACTGCAAGCTGTACACACAGGAAACCGAGGACCTTGGGCTGGAGGATGGGCTCGGCCTCTCACTATTTGAGGAGTGGTGGGCGGAGTACCTGAAGAAATAGAAGGACCGCGTGTAGGAAGTGCAAAGAAAATGTACAATTTTATTTGGGTTATCAGAAAATCCACTGGCTATTACTTTGAAGTCCGTTTTTGATCTACTCGGGCAATAGCCTCCCTAGCTGCTTGGACACCTTCTTCGATCCCGGACGTTTGGGACTGTTCCAGCGCCGAAGTGAATAAGATGGCAGCCTGCTTCTGATCTCCGGCCAACTATGAGAAAGTTAGTCAGATGCCGCGGGGACACCATGAAACGACGTACTTCACGGAGTATTCCAGCATTGTAAAGAGCTGCAGAGAGGGTATGTTCACATGTCGAAATAGGTTCTTTCGCCAATTTCCTGGCAGTTTGCAATATCGACAGCGCGTTCCGAGCCCAGTCCTCTGAGTATGCTAGTCGTTCGTCGGTCGGGTCTCCCCGAATTACGAGTTCCGCAATGTTATTCATTAGCTGCGCTCCTTAACATCAGTTAGCCGACTTTCAAGATGCGGGTTATATATTTAAGCACTGACCTCGGCACATATCCTCCGCCGACGGTTTCCCCGCGCTGTCTGATGCGAGCAGGGAAATCCCTTGGAGATACAGTGGTATTGCGTACCTGCGCGCATCAGATGTTTATCGTTGGAGCGGGAAAAACCACATATACTCTAATTTCCCCGTCCGGCCGTAAAAGTCCCCAAGCTCTTGAAGCGGAACACCCACATCGGATTTCGACATCCATCTCGGGAGATGCAGTTTGGTGAAATCAAGGGCGTGGTACGACCTGCCGGATGGGGTAGTAGTCGTATTTGGTTGCAGGTCCATAAGCAGCTTGAGAAGCTCCTCGAGAGCCCGAACAAATAGTTGCTCCTCTTGGTCAACGGAGATACCGCTGCTTGACGCCAGCTGTCCCATTTTCACCGCGATAGAGACGGCCCTGAGTCTTTCCCGTTCGCTGAGGAATTCAGCGTTGGTCGAAATTAGGTCCAGGGCATCCCTGTATAGTCCAAAGGCTTCGTCCATCTTCCCTTCGGCCTCCAGCTCACCAGCCAGGTCGACTGCTATTCCTGTGATTTTGAGATACGGTTCTGGCTGAAAAACCTCGATGGGAAGAGTGGCCGCGGTGTTCCATGCCCTGCGCCACGTCAGCTTTAGCACCACTCGTAGCCGACGTCCCGTACTTGCGCTTATAGTACACGCTATTTTCGGGATCCCCTGCACGCTTAGCGGTGATGCCGCGTTTCAGATCAAGTCTGACTTCGAGTGGGTACAAGTTACGCCAAGTTGTGTAGGCGTCATAACTGCGCTCTTCAGACCTGGGCGAGCGCGGTTATATCGCGAGGCGCACCATGCATATGCGAGCGCTCCGGATGCTAAGCAGATACCTGCGATCCAGAATGGTCTTCGCGTGGATGTCGACTCCGAGTTGGTAGAAAAGGTTCGGAAACAATGGCGTTGGTAGATCAAAATGGGGCCTTGGGAGCGACCGTGAGGGAGTCTAATGCGCCTTGCGCTGAGTAGCAGCTTCATGCTACTGGCAGAAGAGGTGGAAGTGGTAAGTGGTGGAGGTCAGACATCTCGACAATCGCGACAACGTGACCGATTTACGGGGCGCTCAATCTTAGTTCAGTTCGTCCGTTCGTCAAATTAATTCATTATTTGTTCATGTAAACAAAGTACAATAAAATCTTCATCAACAAATAGATCAAGATCAGGGGCGTCTTTGAGTGCGATTGAGGCCGCAAGAAGCCCGTCTGCAACGTAGATGGCATCCGATTGAGTCTGCGCTTTCGTTGGATGCGGCATCAGAGAAGGCGGAGAGAGAGCGTGACTTATTTGTACTTTGTTTACGCGAACAAATAATTAACGGACGGACGAACTGAACTAAGAATTGAGCGCCCCTACTACACCTCTTTAGCCGCATGTTCCTCAATGGGACCACCGCGGTAATACTCCTCATTACCTCTTCATCAACCATCGTCAATTCATTTAACTGTAACTCTGGCCTGTGCCTTCAGTCTAAGCCTGGTGCGCAGCCATCTTAGTGATTGTGTTCGCGCGCAGTCGACCGTCAACTCCTTTTTTTCAAAATACGCTCAAATCGACAACATAGAATCGTCGACTCCGAGTCGGCGTTCGGATTCCCGCATTTTCCCTACTTATTGCACGTAGAGACTGCTTCATCGTTAACCTCGACTGTGTCTCTCGCCAGATCATTGTTGGACCGTGTCCATGCGCCAAATGCCACTCCGCCGGGCTCCCAGATCGTCTTCAGTCTTGTCCTCGGCATGCGAATGCCACATTCATCAGTGCTTGGATGCTCAAAACATGTGTCCTGAGCATCCTGCAGCATTAAACCGTGTTCAGTGAGCAAATATAGCTATGCCTGGCGCCGAGTTCTGACTTCATCATGGTTCCTACGTACCAAGCTACCTTGATTTTCAGTTGCGCATCTTATTGTAGAGAGTTCTACTTAGACAGATGCAAGAAGCTGGGGGAATAAATCCCACCAATCGGATCCAAGTCGGAATAAAAAAACAAGAATTATCAGGAAGAGAAGCCTCGTGCGCAGGAGTGGGAGCGAGAGAAGAGTAAGTGTTATCTTGGGTCACAATTTTACTCAATAGTTCTTCTTGTGCACCTGCTTTTGTTTTTGGATAACGCTGGTTCGCCTACCGGATGTTGTTTCAATTTGGTCCGGGTTCTTCTGGCCTTCTTCCGGCTTACTGAGAATCGAGATTGTCAATGAAGTTCCCTGAACCGAAACGGCTCGAATGGATCCTTGGGCACGTCCCTTGGCCGAAACGGCCAGTTTTATCCCGTCGCAAGCTGACATGTTTTGCGTGGTTTCTGCTTAGCTGGAAGAGCGAAAATTTCCTAAAGTGTTAACAAATTCACAGCCGTGCATAGTATGGCGCAATGTCGACCCTGCTTTCCGTGCATGTTCGAATGTCGCAAATGCTTTAGGCCGTGGGTCAGACAACGTCGCGACCTAAGCCCATGCTATCAACCATGCTAAATGCGACCAATTCCATTCAACTGCGACTAATCGCCAGACAATCCTGCCAATGACCCCGCGGCATCTGTTCAACGTTCATCCGAGCACCTCGTCGGTGTCTTTGTGGCTACAACCATAGCCCACCAGTAAGCATCTCTGTGGGACAGACACAAAAAATAATTAATTTGGGATTGTTTAGCATGGGTTCGGCTTTCCTCATCGTACAGTTAGGAAGGTGTAACGACAAAAATGAACAAACAGACTCTGAGGAGGACGAGTGCCGGAATGATCACGGCTGATTTAATTAATTTGGACTCCGGCAGTTGGGAAGTTGACGAAAAAGTATGTCACCCCAACCATGTTCTAACTTTCATATCCCTGAATAGAGGTCCGAATTGAACATGGGAGTCTTTCTTGCACTGCGCTCTGTAGTTTGTGAGCAACATGCCACTCTAGCGCGAATGTTGGGTCTGGTTCGTATTTATAGTGGTTCTCAGTAGCAGCAGCCAGAATCTCCACCTCGTTCAGACTTTAACTTTCAATGTCCTCCGCTCGCTCTTCGTTCACCCATGTGGAGTCCGATCATGCTGTCGTCCCTATCAAGAGTTCACGAGTTAACAGTGCTGTTTGCACCGCACCAACCAAATCCTTCACCCCTGCACAATGTCTTACCAACTGTAATATCTCTGCAGAAAATAATTGGCAGCATGATCCCCAGAACCCTAGAAATTGGACGACGTCAAAAAAATGGTGCTCGGTAGCCATAGTGTGTTCTTCCATATTTCGCTGGTCGCAGTCAACTCACATTACATAGGTTTCACTTTATACCTTTGTCAGTCCATTGTGCTCCTCCATCCTGGCACCTGGACTTGAGCATATTTCCACAAAATACGGAATTCAAGACGCGACTATTTTAGCCATGACCCTTTCCATTTTCCTATTATCATTTGCCATTGGGGTGAGCCCTGACGCTTCCTCCAAAGCGCTTGACTCAACTTCTTAGCCTTTGTTTCTCGCCCCACTTTCAGTCAGTTTAAAGCTCGATACGATATCTCTTACCTGACCGACTTGTCCTTAGGAGATTTATGGAAGGTATTTATCTTTTCCCTATTCACGAGTGGTAATCAAACTATTTCCTTTAGAAAATGGGTGCGTGGCTTCGTATCCTCTACTTTTGAGGCGTGACATATCCTGCTGAAGGTCTTGCATATCGGAAACCTCTTCACAATTATTTTCAATGTGGGCTGCGCCTTTGCTCCCACTACTGGGGTTCTTCTTGTTTTCCGCTTCCTGAGTGAGTGGTTAGCTGCATGGTGAACCCAAAGACTTTACGGGACGAATTAGCTGGCCTCTCTGGCAGCGCTCCTATCGCATGCGGTGCAGCGGTCATCAGCGACTTATTCTCTGAGCATGAACGTGCTTCGGCGATGGCCATATACACTCTAGGACCTCTGGTCGGGCCTGGTGCGTGTCTTCATCGTCAAATATAATCAATAGGATCCAGGCTTATCCTCACCCAGTCGTTGGACCTATTGCTGGAGGCAGGAGACACTATTCTTTGCGTCGAAGCAAATCTCATCGGAATCTGATAGGCTTCATCTGCCAGGCAGTTGGTATAAAATATGTATTCATTACCCTCGCAGGTGATGGACTCTTGTATATCGCGATTCTGCAACTAAATATTTCGTTTTTGTTCAGCTGTAACTGGGTTCTCCAGCCTGATAGGAATACCTATCCTCAGGCATGTCAAGTCGGTGCATGGCTGTATTACTATACGCTCATGAGACTGTCAAGAGAAACGTACGGTCCCTTATTACAGCTCAAGTCCGCGACAAGATCCACCGATCCCGAAAAACCACTCGCGCAAACCGAGAAGCCCCCGAGAACATGGAGTTACATATGGATCAATCTCAGCCGCCCTCTATCTCTGCTTTTCAAAAGTTTGATATGCTTCATGTTGAGCCTGTATATGGCCTTGCGCGTGTTTTCGATCAACCCGAATTTATATTAGCTGATGGAATTCGTTACAGAATGTATGGAATTTATTACCTCTTCTTCGCCACGCTCTCTGGTAAGTGTTGTCTTACTAGTCTTACTCAACTTACCTGGTGTCAATATTTCTGGCTCAGGACTGTTCTCTACCACATATGGGTTCTCTACCGGAGTTGGTGGCCTTGCATACCTCGGGATGGGCCTCGGTTTCTTCATATCCGCCTCTCTCGCTGCCCGGTTTTCCAATGCGCTTTATAAACACGTATGTATTATCCTCAGCATCTCGTCTTGGATATAAAATCTCATCGTTTATTCTCGCAGTTGGCGGACAAGAACGGAGGTGTGGGTGAGCCAGAAATGCGGATTCCTGCTCTCTTCATTGGATCGATATTCGTCCCCATTGGTCTGCTGTGCGTACACTTTACAACATCCTTGTTGCATGTGCCATTAATATTTCAAACGCAGTTGGTATGGCTGGTCGGCAGAGGCCCAAGTTCACTGGATCATGCCAATAATTGGATCAGGCAAGCATTCCTTCTCGGAGATCGACTTTATGGGGGATTTATAAGCCCCGATCTCCCAGGCATCTTCGGTTTCGGTAAGCATCCAGCACGAAGTTGGCCCGTATAAACTTTTTACTGTACATTGAATAGGCATGATGGCTACATTGTATGCACGTCCCTTGTTTAATACATCTCTTCGCTGATCAGGCGTTCCAGCTTGCCCATCCAGCTCTACTTGGTTGACTCGTTTAAATACGCCGCCAGCGCGTTATCCGCCGCATTTGTGCGAAATATATAAAAAACTTCACAGATCCGACTTGACTCACCTTTTATTAGGTCCTTCGTTCCCTGCTGGGTTTCGCATTCCCTCTGTTCGGTCACCAAATGTTTGTTACTCTTGGATTTGGTGGAGGAAATTCTCTGCTCGCGGGTCCGTTGCTTGACTTGAGCCATGACGCGATGCTCATTCACGCAACAGGACTTGCTATTGTTCTTGGAATCCCTTTGTACGCACAGTCTGAGTACGGCTCCTTGGTGCTCATTATATTCTCAGCGCAATCTATCTTCACTATCGTGGCGCTTACCTTCGGGCAAAAAGTGACCTCAATCGCTGAAGGTTTTTTTTTCGAATCAGAAAATCAATTGTTGCAGGATCAACATTAGATATCGTATTTACTACCCGTAGAGTGTTTCATCATGTAGAAACTAGCAATCCTCTAAGACTAAACACTCACGTGACCATATGTTCAACCTCCCAATAAATCTGATGGAGCGAAAAACGTACTTTCCATGTATACGATATGACTGCAAAAAATGTATCCGACCACATTCTACGATGACTCTTTCCCCTCGGACAGCTTTAAAGCCTCCATTTCCCAGTCCGTGGACAATATTCGCCCCAACCGTTGTTCAACCGACTGCATTCTCATGCGATCCAATATGAAGCTGGCAGCCACATTTAGCACCTCAGAAAAAAACCAGTACGCGGCTACGATCGTGCCTTTCAATCGGACGCGACACCGCGTCCTTCACGGCGTTGACGAAGCCATCGCGGTCCCCCTTAAAGACATGATACACATGGGGCGGGTTGAGGTGTTTGAGCATGCCGTGCTGCACGGACCATTTGTCGCGGTTCATCGGGTCGCTTTTGTCCCACTGGCAATGTTAAGAGGAACTCGTCAGTGCAGCCTATTTTATTGCGGGCGAAGCACCTTACGTCGCCGATGGGGTTTATGAAAGGGACGCCGAGACACAGAGCATCGTATGGGGTCGGGGAGCTGCACGATAACATCAGTCCCCACTGGTTCAAATGTCAAGAGAAGAAAAAACAGACTGACGTGAGAGGAAACCCGACGCCGACCAGGACCAAAGACCGCGACAGCTGATCGTAGAAATCAGCCTGCGACATGTACCCGAGGTTGCGTAGACTGGACGGGAAGTCCGGCGACTCGGGCCCGCGCACGCCTGCTACGAACTCGACCCCCACTGCCTCGTGCGCATGTTGATAGAACTCGGGGTCCCATGCGCGGATATCGGGCCCGAAGTAGCTCATCTCCTTCGCCAATACGTACGCCTGGCGATTGCGCTCAGCATGCGGGACGAAAGGCCGCGTAGAACAGCCGGGCTCCACGCTATACCCCAGATATGTGTTGGGCGCGTATCCCTTCCCTTCGAGCTGATACTACACAGTCCGTTGCGACGAATCAGCGTCGCAGACATCAGTGTCAGGAATCGGCCCTCACGTCCTCGGGGTTCAGAGTCCACTTGTGCGTCAGGGGGCCCACGGCACCGGTCCACCAGTTGAACGAGAACATCTTCCACACGGGTATCCCAGACGGGTTCCCAGAAGAGAGGATGCATTTCGGATCTTTGAAACACGCGTCGGTATCGACGCCGTCGAGAAATATAGCCTTGACTAATCCACGGAAGATGTGGTAGAGCTGGATGGTTCGCTCATTGTTGGGGGAATATATGTAGGTGTATCCCAGGCTCCGAAGCGCTAAAACCTTGTGCCCGGGTCAGAAACATTGTAAAGTAGCACCATAAAATTACGCACGGTGGACCGCGCCCAAATAGCTTCGCCGCCCTGGTAGGATTCCTCGATTTCGCCCATAAATGCCGAATATTCGAGCAGCACAACTTGTTGGACGAATCAGCGGTTATCCCATCAAAATAATGGGCGAGGAGAAATTACCCTTGGTCTGATTGTGGCCGCACTTGGAAAGCTCCAGACACTGAAATAGCGTTTGGATCATAATGTCGTTTTGACTAATCCAGTCCTTGGGTAGGATCTCGACCGACATTCGCAAGTCAGTGATCTTCTGCTCCTGATGAAGCGGGTTGTGGACGACGGAGGTGCATGGTCGGGACTGAACGGTGGGATTCTGCTCTTTCCATCTCAGAGCAGACCCCAGCTCGTTTTTGTGGGCCTTTGGCACGGCGAGGAAGATTATCACGGCAATTACAGCGGCGAAAACTAGATAAATAGGATGGATGTACGAATGTCGAAATCTATCGAGTGATGAGCACGGAATTTATTTGCCCGGTCTAAACTCACGTTGAAAATATCATCTGAGCGAGATTGCAGGAGCACAGCAAACTTGAAGGGAAACCTATACCTTGGCTGAACCTTTGAGGGAGTACTGAAACACCATACTAACTCGGGTTGAATTCGGACCCAAATGAGCCCGAACGTGAGCTGCCAGCCTAGCACTTGCAGTAAGGGCCGTCGCTGTTATTTTTAAGATAGACCCGGGTTTTTTGAATTGCCAGATTCCCATGCTTCAAAGTTCACGGCCCGTCGTTCACGTATAAAGCATCAAGTTGAACGCGAAGCAAAATAAATCCGCAAGATCCGCTGCAAGTTGGCCATATATGAATCAGGACTCGAGGACCATACATATGCCCTGCCAAGGAATGATTGACGCGCTCGCCGCGGCCTCTTCCAGGTCGAGATCGTCGGCAATGGGACGAGACGCATGCGCACTGTTCGGACGTAGCCCCGACTCGGAAATATCCGAATGGGGCTCGCCCAGGATTTCGTTCTCCCGCACAACTCCCGCAGTCAACCCCACATCGTCTTCAACTTGTCCTGGGATCCGTGGGTGCTTGCAAGCAATCGCAAGGATGACAGACGCGGTCGTGACGCGTGAAGGAGAACAAAACGCTCTTGCTTTCAACAATGGCCAATTTTTAAATTTTCTCGAGGTCATATGGTCTACCGCCCGGGTTCCTGATGCGTTTATAATCATCGCGTTCAAATGGACGAAATTATCCTGTACTTTTCTTTGACTTTTCTTCTCATTCTATGTATTGACGATGTCTGCATCATGGCTTCTGTGCCCGCAACTGACTTCTGAATCTGTACCTGTCGCTATGGCCCCCAGCAAAGGATCCCCGCCAGCCCCAGTGTCCCCACCGGCACCGCCAGAACTGCACGAACTATGTACGGAAGCGGTGAACCCCGCAACGAAAGACATCGACATGCTCAGCACAGTTGAGATGTGTCGCCTCATCAATGCCGAGGACGCATTGGTCGCAGCAGCCGTAGCCGACATCGTCCCAGCTATCTCAAAAACCATCGACCAAATTGTGGATCGCATCAACGATGGAGGACGGTTACTCTACATGGGCGCGGGCACGAGCGGGACGGTTCGTCTCTTCTTTGCGGAGCCCATGTGTATACGGTGCTGAGCGCGGTGCAATAGCCTCGGCGTCCTCGACCTGTCAGATATTCCGCTGTCGTTTAACGTGGATCCGATGCGTTACGTCGCGCTCACGGCGGGCGGGGACGCCGCTCTGCGTACGGCGCGGCCAGCCATCGAGGACTCGCGCTGCGGCAGGCGCGGCGGACCTGTTGGCGCTGCTCCCCCTCGCGAATGACTACGCTCATCGGCATCACGGCCTCTGGGCGCACACCCTATGTTCTGGGGGCGCTGCAGTGCGCGCGCACACAAGGACTGCTCACAGTGGGCATCGTTTGCTCGCGTCCCAACGAGCTCGCCTTGGAGGGTCACTGTGATCACATTTTGGACCCACTTGTGGGCCCAGAGATTATATCCGGGAGTACGCGCTTGAAGGCGGGCACGGCAACGAAGATGGCATGTATTCGCTGGGATAAAAAGCGTCGATATAGTCTCACGGGGATTATATAGATCCTCAACATGATTTCGACCGCCATCCAAGTCAAGCTGGGAAATACCTACGGGAACCTCGTACGTTACTCTTCCATTGAGCGACGTCCCCCGTGCTGCTGACGGGCTGGCAGATGGTCGACTGTGCACCCCTCGAACACCAAGTTCTCAGTCCCGCGCGCGCCACATCATCCGCAACATCAGCGGACCACGCGCTGCGGCGTACTCCGGTGCGCGTCCTCCCCCCTCCCCCCTCGTTCGCAGGCTGACTGATCGGGACACCAGATGAGGAGCTGGACGGCGTCATTGCGCGCTTGCGGCGGGTCCGTCAAGCTCGCCACCGTCGCGGTCGTCTCGGGCTGGGGCGTCCCGTTGTGCGTGGACGCCCTCGAGCGCCGCGGCGGCTCGCTGCGCAGCGTGCTCGAGGACGTGCGATACGAAACCGTCGTCCGCGTGTTCGTATGATCCTCGTCTCGCGTTTCCGTGACGAGGGCGCGACCCACGCATCGGCGCCGGTACATCACACTGTTGCCACTCGATCTTGCTTTCTAGCTTTCGATCCCGGACGTTGCCTTGATAGCTTTCGATCCTGGACGCTGCATTAACACACCATCTTCTGCATTGCCGCTCATAATATACGCATGGTCACGTATGTATATTACATACCCCTCATCTAATGTATGTTATCTAAACTTATTGGACGTATACAATATATGTGTTTTGGGCTAGTCGAGTCTAACTAATCTATTCCGCCCAATAGAAACCCTATTCCTGGCGTATGATGGAAGAGGATCCGCACCGACTCATTTTGTAATTACGCGGCAGATTCGTTTTACGGTTATTGTCTAACTTGCAGCTTGCAATTGCGACCTCCCTGGCACCATTCTCTCATTCTCCTCTCTAGGCGCGCGTTCTGGAAGTGAAAACGTCGTATACTTACTTGCTGCAACACACCCAGCGCCGCTCGTCGAACGGTTCGCAGAAGAAGCCCGACTCCTCCCGGTTTACGCGACGCCGCGGTGGCCTCTACGCGCCCACCAGGGCGCACAAGCACCTATGTGGCGGCGTAAGGCGCACTTCAATCGGATATTATGGACTCCTCCGCGGGTCCAGATTATTCCGATTGACCCTTGAGGACCGCGTCGATACAACCTTCCTTCCATTCGTGTGGTGATAGTTGAGCAAATACGCACAGAGAAATACATGGTGATAGATACCCACTCGCCAATCCCAAAATCTAATAATTATATAAAGCTGCCAGCAAGCAAGGTGTCGTAGTAGTCTAATCGAGTCGACTCTGCTCCGTGCGAAGGAATTAATCAATACGGTCCGTTCCACTCCTGCCCACACCCCGGGCGTCCGCTCACTCGCCAGTATACGTACGACATACATACAATCTATTGTGCCCGGAGGCGGTTTACTTGCCGCCGGTAGTCTTGAATAGGACGAGGCCGGCGAGCGCGATGGAGTAGCCTGTATATTAATTAGCAACGGAGGCGAGAGAAGTAGCCGGGGCGCATACCGAATATCTGCAGGGGAGCGACCGCTGAGCCGAAGAGAATGACGGAGCCGGTGATAAGGAGGATGTCCTTGAAGACGCCGGCGAGGGTGAGCACGAGCCCGCTGCCGACGCCGACGAGGAAGACGGCGGCGACGTTGAGGAAGAAGGCGATGAAGGCGTTGCTGAGGAGGATGAGGGGACCGATTCGCGCAATCTGGTGGAACGGGGCGAGGCCTTCGGTGAATGGGATGAAGATGAGGTTGATGAGGGCGCAGACAGGCGCGTAGTAGTGCAGGGATACGAGGGGGTCCATTTTCGTGCCGTGCAGGAGGACTTCAATCATGACGAGGCGCGATGACTCGCAGACGACAGCGGCGGCCTGGATAATGAACCCGAGGAGGGTGAAGCGCAGTTCACCTTTGGCGGTGAGCGCGACGCCGAAAGAGATCATGAAGACGATAAGTGCAAGCTTCCGGTTGGGCTCCGCAATGCGGAAGGACCATGTAATTAAAAGGACCGCTACCGCGGTGAATGCCTGGAGAAATGTGGCGCGTTAGAAAAATACATGCACATCCAAATCATGGCAAAAACGTGAGGGGATGGAACGCGTGTTGGAAAAAATGAGGCGCGAAAGACGGCCACAAAGGGGAGACAACACGAGGTAGAGGGGAATGCCGAAATAAATGGAACGGCATGAATTTCGGAAGACGGAACATACCTTGAGCATTTGGATAAAGGAGATGCTGAGGTGGAGGTACGCCGAGTTGCTCAGTATCAAGCTGCCGCTGAAGAGCAGGCTGATGGGGAGGATGGACCGCAGGAACATGTCCTTATTCATATTAACGTCCTTTGTGCCGTCAAGAAGGTTGGTAGTCCGCTGGAGTACACGCGTCCCTATGGTCTGCAGGCCCGTCAGAATTTTTAGGACCAAGTTGGCCTGCACGACATACAGAAAAGAGGAGATGCCATGTTACGAGAAATACAGGGAATTTGAACTCGAGGGTGTTGTATAGGTAGTTATTGTAGAGGATGACCGTCATCGAGAAGGCCATCCAAACAGGGATAATGATGACCACAGAGAGTGTTGGTTTTGGCTTCGACGGTGCCGCTGAGACTGGTGGAGGTAATGAGGCTATTGTGGATATCGAAGTCGAGACTTCGTCCTCCTCAGTTTTCATTGACGTGAGTGGTACGGACTCAATCTTGTCGTCTGGATGGGGGGAAAGAGACATTTTGGTAAGGCTAGAGCAGGAAGATTCAGGTTGTGGTCAGAGTAGAAGGATAGATAGCACTGACAGCGTCAAAGTGGGAGTAAAAACAGAATTATGTCGCAGAAACGGCAGAACCGATCACTCCGAGTGAGTGGCAGTGCTCTTTACTGCGGACGCCTTTACTATGCTACCTCCGCGTCCTACAACCGTTGCTATTGCTCTGCTGGCCGCGCAGACTCAGCTCTTTACAGCAAGATTTTGGCCGTCAATGACACTACATTTAAATTCAAAGCGCGGATACGCTTGGTCCCGATATTAAAGGCATACACTACTAGTCTAACTCGAGTCCAACTATTGCACCTCACCCAAGCAACACCCGGGTATTGCGACGTGGCACCGTCGATTAAAAGTCCTTCAGAGTCCGCCACCGGTCGCAACTCGGGGTAGGTGATCCGTGATGTGGCGAAGATATGCCGCTGGAGGAATTTGAACTCGTCGAACTCGTCGATGAATGGGGGTTGAGTTCATTGCAGTCGAGCATAGTCGAGCAGGTTACCGAGTGGAACAATGGGGAGATGGTGGTCCTGCCAATGAGTAGTTCCATTGCGTCGTCCACGTGTGCCTGGACATGCTAGAGAACTATAAAGGGCCCAGGGACATGCACAGCTCCAGCAGAAAGTTAGCAGAGTAATCCCAGAATTAGTCGCACTAGCTGGGCTAACAATTTATCCTGCTTATCCTGAACCAGGAGGAGGAGGCAAATGTCGGCGGACTGATCTCGGCTCACGCACGTGCGAGAGCTTGCGGCGATCCCAGCCCGTCTAACAGATGCAACCAAAATTCGGGGCGCGCGCAGTCCACGATATCTGCCCCAATCGCGCCGCACAGGTGCTCGCAATTCTTGCACATCGCGCGGAAGGCGTTGGCGCGCGCGAGGATCTGCACAGCGTCGCGCAAACTGACGGCGCCCGCGTCTGCGAGGAGGGCGTCGCATGCGCTCAGTCCCGTGAGTGGGTCCACGGCATTCATGGCCGCGACGTTGACCGCGAGCGTGCCGAGCGGTGCCCCGGAGGTAACGAGTCTCCACAATCTGTCTCGGCATTGAGTACATTGCGCTGTAGAAATTTTGATATTAGAACACGTACGCAGCTAGGGATATCGCTTCTGCGCAGTCACCCCAGCACGTGCCGAAGAGCGAGCCGACGGGATTCGGGAAGAGCACCTGCATGGGGGTGGGGTCGACAAGCGCGGCGTGCCAGAGCGCGCGTAAGGTCCCTTCGCGCACGGCGCGCGCCATCTGAAAGTGGCTGCGGGCCTTGAGCCACGCGAGGCTGGACCCGAGGACGATGCGCGTGTCGGCTGGCTGGCTGGCCGTCAATAATAGTAGAAATCCCGCAAATGCGACTGACAGAGTTGACCCAGAGCAGCTGCACGGTCGTCGGTGGTCGGGACTGCACTAGCGGAGCGGACAGCTTGCATAGTTTAGCATACATGGCAAGCAGTCTGATGCGCTGCAAGAGCTTTTGGGGACCGTGGTTTTGCAGGGAGAGGATATAGCCTGACAAAGTTTCGGTAAGAAGGTGGTGTATTTCCTGCGACTGAAGGCGCACCGAGCCCAGTAAAATAATCAGGGATCACAAGGCTCGGGTGGTCGTGAAATCCGACAGAGACCGTCCGAAACGTCAGGTTAGCACCGACCTGGGATGCAAGAAGAGAGGTCTTGTTTTTCCTGCGAGTAGGACAGTTTGAATATATTCTTTCAGGCAGACGAAGAGTCCCACAGGCATGGTGCAATTAAATTGGTATATACGGCAGACACGTCGCTTCGAATAGCTCCAGAAGACAAGCCAGAGGACTGAGAGATATTTTTCACCGCGTTCAAGAGCTGGTGCACCGGGTTAGAATGAGATCAGGCACGGGGAGCCCCTTACTGTTACATGGCACTGGGCAGCAGGTATTAGGTCGCGCACCAGCCTCTCCAGCATGCAGAGGGTGCAGGACACCCCAGAAAGTAGAAAATTGCGAAATGTAAAGGAGCAACACCGGTTTGTTTGGTTGGGAGGCTCAAGGCAAATACGGACCATTTCTTTCTCAAACTTGTCTCAAACTGTCGCAAATGACTTTGAGTCGGCTCAAGAGTTTTATTTAAAAATTGCTAAGACTACAACCTGTCGAAGATATAAATTTTACCGCGAGAAATCGGCAAGGAGCGCATCTACAGTATCGACGAGAGCAACTACCTAAACTTAGCCTTAAATCCAAACTGTGGTGTTTATATAGTCTCACATAGTCAGAATCCAAAAAGCTCAAAGATGGTCGATGAATTTTGTTTATATGTACAAAAAAAGGCGCTGATACATAGTAGAGTTGAAGAGAGCGGGAAAAAGATACTCGTCACCCTTCACAAATGTCAAGGAGTAACTCGGTTTTGATGCAAGCCTGCCCACGGATTTTGTGAAAAATGCTCGAGGCCCAGCCACACGCATTCGTATACAATTGCCGCGCCAGCTGCGACAAGCGGCACCCATTGAACAATTGAACGAGGCGGATCTGCCGGGGGAACCCAAGGACCATTAAGCAGGGTTTCACCGGCGGCGATGGTCACAAAAAATCCGACGAGACCAAAGGCGAAGCTGAGACGCGACACAACGCGGGCGCTGCGCGGATCTCTCGCGCGGAAGAACAGCGCGAGGCACCAGCATGATATGGGTACGCTGAGCAGGAGATACACGGTGCTCGCTGAGAGCACGTAGTCGCGAATGTACGCGATGTCTTTCGCAGGACGAACGAGGGCGGTGCCCGGGGCGCGGTACGTCTCCGCGACAGTCGAGCAATAGGTGATGCAGCGCGAGAGGTTAACGGGCACCGTCAGAGGGGTTTCCCGAGACGCGCCCGTGATGTTGGTAGGAGAACAAGCAGGGGAGAAATCCTTGTGAGGGAAAGACCGGATAGTGGCGAGGGCGCACACCAAGCCAACGGCTGAAATCATGCCCGAGCAGAAAAGGAGGGCAAGTGTTCTCCGCGCGCCGGGGCCGTGAATCGTGCGCGAGTTGAGCTCGCCGGGAAGTCTGCTTTTCCTTGACGAGGAACTCGCTGCCTCAGGAAATCGTCTAGAAATAGGGCTTCTCTTCTCTTCTGGCTTCCCCCGGTACTTGTAGAAGTTTTCCCGCATGGAAACGACAAACGGGGCACAGAAAGAGGACGTCACCAGAAGTATCTGGTACGCTCCGACGGCGTCGTAATCAAAAGTGGAAGAAGGGGTAATAAGAATGGCGTTAATTGCATCGAGGAAGACGAATGCCAGGACGCCAGCAACAATCAGGGCTAGCATATGGTTAGCCTACGAACGAAGCTCTTGGGGAAAATAAAACCTACAGACGACAAAAGAGCTGTGTGTGAAGATTATTGCAAAAAAG